>LR990115.1:2400000-3600000 GCA_905147225.2 Euproctis similis
CACGCCTCGAGCTCCCAAGGGGGAGTACCGGCCAGGGCACACGCCGCCGAAAAACTTACCGAGCGGTAGGTTCTCGCCACCTGTTGGGCGATGGCCCTTTGTGGCCTCCGCAAGGCGGTGGCGTTTTCCCTTCTTTTGAGGGAGTCCGCCCATATGGGAGCCCCGTATAGGGCCATGCTCTTAAGGATGCCGGCATAGAGCTGTCGGCACCGCGTCTTCGGGCCTCCTAGATTAGGCAAGAGCCACGAAAGGGAACCCGCCGTCTTTCTTCGCTGTACACACTGCTGCAAGCTGCTGAAAGATAGATCTTGGCAAACTTTGTTAAATTTGGTTATTGTTTACCATTAGCTGCCCACCAAGAATAAGGGTCACGATTGCGATCAATTCGCACTGACTTGTGATAAAAATCCAGCTCACAGGTTATAGCGTTTCTTTCTTCACGAAGAGACCCGAATCTAGCCGAGTCCACCCGATCGTTCGCGCGTCGCTTACGCAAATCTGCAATGCACCAAACGTTCCGGCTATTCGGCCACATGGTTGGCCGAATATCCGGTATCTGGTATCTGGCCAAACTACTATCCGTGACATCTCTACTTCATATACAACTTTCACGATAATTGATAATAACAGTTGTACAATATTTGGGCCTGCTCAACCCGTGGAAAGTCAGTATCTCTTAAAATATCGAAGTGGCTGATCTAACCCCTTCCAGGTTAGCAATTCTGAACAATTTTTATACTATTAGCAACAACGTAACTTCACGCTAGGGCATTTTGCGAGGTAGGCAGAGAGAACAGAGCGCCATAAGGCATGAAGGTTTCGGATGTGGGATGAGAAGGGGAGAGGATAAGGGGTTGGGCCTCCGGATACCTTTCACATCAAGCAAAACGGGAAATAAGCCACTTTACTTCGATATTCACTGGAACCGGACTATTCATGCAGCTCACTGCGTGGTTCTACCACTGCTATATTAATAATTTTAATTTAAATTATCTAAGATTAAGACATTGTAACAATATTAAATACAGTTAATAATAGAATGATAACGTCTACGAAATATGTATGACCAACATTATTTTCGCATTAGGTTTTAAAAGTTCCACTCTGACGACCAAGAAAGTGGATTATTATTATTTATTTTTTAGAGTTACGTACGTAACGAAACCTAAACGAAACCCTATTACTGAGTCACGGTAGTATGTTGGTTTGGCTGTCACCAGGCTGTACCTCATGAACGATGATAGCTAGACAGATCAGTGAAAATTTTCACAGATGATGTATTTCTATAATCCTTATAACAACAAATATACAAAATAAAATCAGCAATAGGTTCGCCACCATTCCATTTGGGACATAAACATAACGGCCAGTCGAGGCTTAACAAGGCGCTGCCTATACTTTCGGGTAGAAAAAGGCGTGAAGTTATGTTATGTTATGTTAAAATAATAAACACGCATAAAATAATAACAGGTTTACGCCGTTTATTAACTATACTGAACCGGCAAGTCCCACTCGCACTCAGCCGGTTTTTTTTCCTTTTAACATTCAACATAGCGGTATTACTAAAAAATAAATAAAGAAGTGTTAAAACAAAATGTAACTCAAACATAATATTGTAATTATAACAATTATATTATGTAAATGAATGTACATTATTATTTCGTGAAACCCGTCATGTTTCAGTACGTAGAATCTCATATATATATGTATGTGAAATAGTTTTTTTCTGGTAATAAAATCAACAGAGCGCGTATACAGTGACATATATATTTTAACAAAACTCTATTAATTATAATAATTCTTTGTAATTACCAACGCAATTGTTTCAACAAAAAAATTAATATTATGTGTGTTTGTTTTATTATCTTCATGCCCTTAATAGTCCATAGGTATCTTTTTAAATTAAATAAAGTTATTCTCTAGTGTGTGAAATTTTGTGTGTATTGGATGGTTTAAATTTGCATTTAAAACCAATAGATGGCGCGATAATGAGTTTCAGGTTTTTGACAGATATGCTGTAAGACGGGCCGCGCATGTCGCTTTATTTTATAAATTTAAGTCTAAGTTAAAGGAAGTTCAATTCAAGGAATCTTAAAAAAAACAGTGTGTCAGTCATTTTGAGTGACCTGTCTAAGAAATATTCTACGTGATTAATCTAAATAACGAATTACTTTTAACCTCGAGATAAGAAGGTTGATGCTATTATATTTATTAATTAAAAATAAATAAGTTGCACTCGAGTTAACTGTACGGAACACTGAGTGCTAGAATTGGAAACACACTTGACCGATATTAACTTTTAAACAATTTAATATTGCTTAATAAATAACTTTTAGTGCAGCGCTATTTTTCTTGAATCATTAAATTCACTGGCGTTTTATTGTTGTACTATAACTTTAGTTCATTATTTGGTTTTCATGGAATTTTAGTGATTTTGATTCACTAGTTTTGTGTTTATTGCTGCTGAGTACACCTCTAATACCTAAAGGAGTAAATAGCGAGTAGGCTAATGGCCTATGAAGAAGCTTTAATCAAATCTGAAAGGATATACCAGAATTTGTACCAAAGATTTTCCAAACAAAAGTCCCCACGTTAAACCTATTTCCTACCAGTTTCACCCGAGGACTTTCGTTTGGAAAATCTTGGATACTAATTCTGTTAAAGGAAACATAATGTAGGTATATCATCTTGGTAGGTGTCAAAGTAAACAATAAAAATAAAGCTGTATCGTCGCAATAATATATGTATCTATAACATTATATTGCACCCGGACAGCATGGATTTACAAACACAAATCCGATCGTATAACGGATGTCCATATAATATGTATATCTAAACTAAACATAATCTCTCAACACACTAAATCCCCTTTTCATTAAGAACATACATACAAACATTCAAAATCTATACGAAACATGCACGACCTCATAATTTACCTCCTTAATCCATCAAGCGATTCATTCAACAATCATTCTTGATACTTGTTATACTCGTAAAAAAGGCCCCGAATAACGGCTGCGCGTTCGTAAATCAAAGGTTGTAAATTTGAATTTTATTCGACAATCAAACTGGCCAGCTTTCTCGTCGGCAGTAAATACACGTAAATAGTCGTAAATACGCATTATCGTTAAAACGTCACTGTTTGTTGTAAATCTAAACTGAATGGCAATGCCGCTGTCTTGGTGCGTCACAGATTATGTATACAGATTGAATGTTTAGATATTTGTGCCTAACAGCTTCTAGTTTCATTGGGGGTAGATTTATAAAAAATATTATGTAGTTTAGAGCCAAGACAAGTTCGCGGCTTGAATGGGCCGGCTCGACCGGTGAAATACCACGACCTCTCAGAAGATCGACGTAATGTGGCTCATGTCGCATTTCGCTCGGTGAGACAGGTACCCGGAGGCCCATCCCCCTTCCTCATCCTTTCCTATCCTACTCCGTTAACGATCGGCAACGCAACGGTAACACTATATGTGTTGCTGGTGTCCATGGACGGCGCAGGTTGCTTACCATCAGGTGACACGCTTGCTCGTTTGCCCTCCTATCCCATAAAAATAAAAAATATAAAAAATGTTCACTGGCATGGTCTGATTTCTAAATTTCATGTAGTATCTGTTCTTTTTCCTTAATAAATATAAACCTAATGATTACGCCTATTAAAATACTTAAACAGTGCCTACATATGTGTACAACATATGTAGGTACTGTTTTATGATAATTTAGTAATAAATCTAAGTTTATTAGCTATATGTATTTCTATCGCCATTTTTTATTTTATAGATTGAGAATGGCTGAAGCATTCTTAATAAATAAAAAAAGTCGCAAAAATACAAAATTTAATTAATTTTCTTGTCAGTAGAAGTGAGTGATGTACTTTTTTTCTATTAGATATTTGTGTACGTTTAGGATTTCATTTCTATAGTTTCGGTTTATTATTAAGAATACAGTAATAAATTGGCAAGATATTTAATTTGTTTTGTCTTAGGCATAAATAAAGCGAAACAAAATTTCTATATTTTATATTTAGTCTATGGCCAAATGTAGCTACAATATATACCTACTACTGTTTGTAAATTTAATGTTACATGGAGGCATTAGATCCTGTTAAATCAATATGTTGTTGCCAAACGTTCTGCCATACCATAACTTTACATGTTATTTCTTAGTTTAACTAACTGGCATTTAAATAACATTTACAAATAAATTTAACCTAGCGGGAGGCAATGAACGTGCGTATCTTTCTAATTTTGTTTTTTTATTTATTTATTTGAGGTGTGTTCATCGGTTGCCATCCATGTTTAATTTGTGATTCCAACACAACCAACATTTCCCAATAAAAATGGTATCTATATTTAGAAGATTCTACTTTACTATATTAAATTAAATACATGTATTTCTAAGAATTAAGTTAGCAAACACTTCAAATTGGATTTTGCAGTATCGTTTACAAAAATACATACCACGCCTTTTCTACCCGAAGGTGTAGGCAGCGGCTGTTAAGCCTCGTCTCGCTGTTATGTTTACGTCCCGAATGGAATAGGTGGCGAAGCTATTGCCATACCGGGCACAAAGTTTTCAGTCATCGATATATATATATCATACATAACTTCCGAAAATAATTCAGAAAAGTCACTGGTGTGAGCCAGGATTCGAACCCTCTTGATTTCATCTGTTGATTTAGATGCTGGCTACTAGACTCCGGGACCACTGAGTTGCCAAAAATGGTAGTCTTTATATTTATATACTTACTAACTACTAATACTTACATTTATTTAACTTGGGCTATATATCTTCATAAATTAAACATAAATAAAAATATACAGGATGCGAGAGATTGTGGGGTATATGGAGGCATATCTTTTGATTTTTTTTCGACACAAAGGAACAATTAATATTTCATGTCTATTATTTATAATCTATGTTAATTTTGATTGAATTGAAATATTTATTGAAAGGCAAAAACTGTACAATAAGCTTATAAAGTCTTTCAACAAAAAAAATAAATTTACACTGTAGGTATTTCTTCTACCAATGTACAAACTATATTGTATATAAAACCGGTTAGTTAATGGTGTTAAAACTACGAGTTAAATAACGTGGTTAACTCACATTTATAGTTATTTATTCGGGTTCCGCCGACATTAGGTTACGAATGGCGATACAATTACTGATATAGTTTTATGTTCAGCAGTTAGGTGCCACAATATCGATTTGTGAACGTTCTCTCGCTCGTTAATTGATTATTTTAAAAAACGAGCAACTCGAATAAAGTATTGTTTTTTTTTATGATAAATTAAGAAAATAAGCATATATACAGTCCAAAAGCAGTGGGATGTAGGGGTCGAGGACGGCCACGACACACTTTCACATACATATTAACTTCACGCCAAATCCCTTGCGTGGTAGGCACCGAGAACAGAGCGTCATAAGGCACGATTCTTACACGCCTCACTCGCTTCGTTGACTTTCGTAACTCTTTTCATGCACGCGCGTCGATTTTTAAGACTCCTAACATCACCTTCCTCCAGATTCTTCCTCCAAACACGCTTTCCAAATATAACGAGTCCTTAAGGAAGGTGATGTCAGGATCCTTAAAAACCGACGAGGGTTTATGACAAGAGTTATGAAAGTCGAAGAAGTATGTAAAGTGTATAAGAATTGTACCATAGCTGTTTCTTCTGCTTACGTCTCTAGGGACTTGGCGTGAAGTTAGTTAAATAAGTTTTTAGTTATTTTATTCTATTTATATCAGTCTTACGTTTAGGACGCTGGATGATTTATATCCAGTACAAGTCTTATTAGATCCAGCAATTATAGTTAGAGAAAGAGAGGACTGGTACGGAAATAAGAGTGATTGCGAATTATGTAAGTTTTTTTATGGTATAGGAGGGAAATGAGTAGGCGTGTCACCTGATGGTGAGCAACAAACGCCGCCCATGGACACCTAAACACAAATAATGTTACAGTTGCGTATCCAGCCTTTACAAGAGAATATGGGTGGGGTCGGCAGTGGGATAGGAAGGGGAGGGGGAAAGGCATTGGGCCCCCCGTACACCTCTCTCACAGAACGAAACGCGGCAAAAGCGAGGTCGTGGTATTCACCGGTCGAGCTGGCCCATTCGTGCAGCTAACTGTGTAACTAAGCTAACTGCTAACGTGCAGCTACCGCCGACAAAAACTAGCATTTCTAAGTATTTAATAAACCATGAGAAAGAAATAAGTGATGCTTTGTAATAAAAACGTAATTAAACGTATTTTTTGCATTTTTTTAATTCTTAATTAATAATCAAAAGGATATAAATATTGCTTTGAAATAATACTCGTTGCAAATGATTGTGTACTAATTGAGTTACATACAAGCCTGCCAGTTAAATTAGTTTAAACGCAGGAAGGAAGAGAACGATTACTTCGAGTAATGAAGTTGTTACGCTTGAACGAATGAGTACCGAATGTATATCGAGCAGGTAACCGCCTCGGAAGATCTGAATTAAAGAAGTGAACTGAATTGAGATATTATAAATAAATAACAATATTTGACTTCAGAAATAAATGTCTAAGATAGAAATACAGGTGAATGCGAAATAAATTTTAAAAATAGCAGCAGTAGTAGTAGTCGTCATAAATAGTAGTAGTCAAAATTTGACATTATATTTCGACATCACACCCAAAGTTCGTATCTGTGTCTCTCTACATCTAGAAGTATTAACAGGAAATTAATGTGGATTAGAGGATATTAATATGATACAACTAAATACATGGGTATAAATGTAATTGTAACATAACATAACTTCACGCCTGTGTTACCCGAAGGTGTAGGTGTGAAGGCGGCCTCGTCTCGCCGTTATGTTTACGTCCCCCAAATGGAATAGGTGACGAACCTATTGCGATACCGAGAACAAGGTTTTCAGTCATCGATATTTATCACACATAACTTCCCAAATTAATTTCAAAAAGTCAATGGTGTGAGCCAGGATTTGAACCCGCGACTTCTTGATTCAGAAGAGGAGTTCTCAGCCACGGGATCACCGAGAAGATTTGATTTAAGAAATTTAAATGTGTTACTACTACTTCAAGCAGTGTGCTATACACAGGCCACTATATTGTAATCTACTTTTCACATTCTTGAATGAGAACATTGTAATACACGCACACACACACAGCTACATAATCCGGTATAATACCATAAGTACACATTCTACTTTAGTGTGTGTATGTGATATTGGTTGTACAAACGGTATCCCATTACGAAGGTGTCACACAACAAATCATTCGCATTGTCCACTGATCCCCAGTGTCCCCGACCCCGGCCGGGGGTGAATGCAAACTCCGAGTAACAAGCGTCTTAGCTAGCTACAAGGAGACGTTCACTTATTGTGGACTAGCTCTTGGTTTTGGTTGAATAATTTATTGTTGAAAATTATCTTTTAGAAGTTACAATACCTTTGGAGTATTGTTTAGATGTGGCTTCGTTGTGTGAAATTATAACCAGTGACCTCGTTGTATGTGGTGAGGAAGAACACTCCACTGGTTGTATCCCGTATATTATTAGGAAGCCAGCAAAGGTAGTACCTCTAGTGACCCCGTGCTGGTGGTATCTACCTGTTAAAGATTTCTACTTGGTTAAAAATATGAGCCTTATTTAGATTAAAAAAAAACTAATGTAACTAATTAGTTTTCTCACCGCAGTAGTTTTCAGCCATAGTATAAATATATGATGATGTATAACTAAGGCTTCTAACCAGCTAAATTACTACATTTAAAACTTATAAAGCATTACCAAATACAATACGATACCGTTGCAATGTTGGTGACCACATAGAATATAGGTGATACGGTTTTCCAAAAACCCACCAAACGATTGACCTTGGTATCGTCTGTTATTACATATGTCGTCAAACGTATGGCAGAACTTTAAAATACATGCTAGATGCATGTATTCTATCATACATGCTAGATGCATGTATGACAGAATACATTTATAATATATTATCAGTTAGGTATGTCCATATTATGCTACGTGAGACGCTTGTTAGAGGTGCAGTAACAAGTGACGGGTGTCGACGGCAGCGCAGCGGCGACTGTCGATACCCGATGTTTGATTGAAATCTCTAGTGTCGAGACACCGAGGCATCGAGCTCCCGGCTACTAAGCTCCCCGGCTACTGAGCCTCTGTGCAGCTGAGCTACTGAGCTCCCCGGCTACAGAGCAGCTGAGCTACTGAGCTCCTCGGCTACTGAGCTACTGAGCTCCTCGGCTACCGAGCTATCAATCCTTTTCGTACAAATCTTCTGTGTCTACATTGTTTTGAGACGTGGACATTTTCGTATACATTTATTAGCCTCAAATACTTAAAAGAAGGTTAACTTCGCTTACAAGGTTAACCGACATTAAAACTTGAATAGATTTTCTTTGAAATATGTATTGTAAAATATTTACAAAAGTTTCTTGATTAGATTTTGTCTAATGTTAGTCAGGTTGTGTAGAAATATTCTAATACTAGTATTCTAGATAAAATAAATACATGGATACTAATTTCTTGATATTGATTATTCTTTTGACTCCACACTTTTCTTTTCGGAAAATATAGGTAGGCAGATTTCTCTCGTCTCCTAATTACTTCTTGAGTCTGATTCAATAACATGGAATTATTGCCGTACATCTGGCACGATCGATAAATGCTCAGTCGTCAATAAATACTCTAAAATTTTCAGACTTGGAAAAAGTCATTGCTGTTTACCAGTTATATTTGTTTTAGGAGAATTCCTGTTAATGTATCGAGAATTCTAGTTTAAGAAATTAATGTGTAACCACACTACGGATGGATAAGAATAAATTTATAACACCTATCTGCTTATATCCGAGGTTTAAAATAAGTATCATCAGACAGCACCTCAGTTAGCATTACAATAAATTACTCGTGAACAGTCCCAGCGGTAATTCAATCGACGAACAATCGTTTCTTGCGATATTTTTGTCGACATGGCCGTAAATATGTCCGCGTCGGTAGCGACATGGCGTAGTTTTTGTGACACAATCCGACAGACGACAGATGTGACAGCCAACTAATGGTATAATGGTATCACCACGTATTAAATATCTGTCTATAAGTAGCTACCAGTTTGCGGCCGAATAATATCGATCGAAATTCGGCCATTCATGCCTCATCATAACTTTATGGGATGTAAAATTTTACTGCTTTCCCTGAGCTAATAATATTCTTGGACACCTAAATTTTTTATGACATTATTTAGGTATACATATAATGGATTTTGTTTAAGAATAAATAAAACCTTCCTAAAACAATACAAATTCGTATATTATGTTTCTACAATTGGTTTCCCTCACACTTCCGCCAGCGTGAACTTTCTTGTAAATAAAAAAGGATATCTTTTACAATGACGGTAATCATTTGGTGTCAGTCGGAAGAATTTTTGACTTCTTGTTATGCTCCAAGCTAGGGAGAGTAAATATCTGACTGACGGGAAGAACTCCACCTAGTAGTTAAAGATCGAGGATATTGAAATAAAATCTATGGTTTTTAATGAAATACATAATAGAAACTATTTGCAAAATTTCAGTCTGCTAAAAACAACAAAGGCTTTTAAAAATCCGCCGTTATGTTGTACTATTTGGTTCTAAAAGAATAATATCCTTCTGCCGCCTGAAATTGAAAAGAAAATGGAAATCAAATACCAAAATAAAGTATATATTTATCTAATACCAGCTCCTACAAAAAAAAAATAACTCAGACCAATAAAATAAAAATAAGGTGTAACACCAGAACAGGCATCATTTGTTGGTAAATTACGTTATTTTGTGTCAACTAAAAAAAGAAAACGTCTGGTGGGGTGGGGTGGAGGGGAGTTAGGGGAAGTTGGACACAAATCGTCGCCGCCTGCTTTTACGTTTTAGTTTCTTAGTAATCGTCGTGTTACACGCTCTGTCGAATGACTCTCGTAAATATCATTGATCTACGGTTATAGTTGCTGCCGGTAAACCATTAGGATACAAAACACTAGCTCAAGCGACTGAAAGTTGGGCATTTTTTTTTTATGGGATAGGAGGGCAAACGAGCATGCGTGTTACCTGGTGGTAAGCAACCTGCGCTGCCCATGGACACCAGCAACACATATAGTGTTACTGTTGCATTGCCGATCTTTAAGGGAGTTGGATAGGAAAGGATAGGGAAGGTTGGTGGGCCTCTGGGTACCTCTCTCAGCGAACGAAACACGGCATGAGCCGCTTTACGTCGATGTTCTGAGAGGTCGTGGTATTTCACCGGTCGAGCCCATTCATGCAGCGAACTGCTTGGCTCTCTATTTTTTTGGTAATAAGAGGCCATTAGTGGACCCTTGGACAACTACAATATGGAGAGAATCATGGTAGCGTTGTCTGTCTTTAAGATGTGGGACATCATAAACGAAAAGCTGTGAAAGTCACTTAACTTCGATATTGTAAGAGATCGTGTACGACCAGCCAGCCAGCCCTTTCATGCAGCGAATGGCTGGGTTCTATTATAAAAAATATAGGTATGAGAACCATCATTAAACAATTAGACTTAAATATGTATTTTCTTTGTATCTTAACTTGTTTTATTTACTTATATCGTATAAGAATTTTGTAGGAATATATATTACTAATTCTTCTTCTTCGTGTTTTCCGTCACTTTTCTATTTTTGTCATAAAAATGGTGTTTTAGTGAACATGAGATAGTAAAAATAAATTGACTCCTATAAATCTACGTTAAAGTCGCTACCTCTTATAAATTACGCTACATTCCGTAGAACTAAAACAAACATTTGCGCTTAGAAAATAAACTCTAATGTATATTGTTAGTAATTGTATTAAATGCAACATTACTGTGTGGCTCGTACGACAAGGTGCTAATTCCTTTTCGTTCCAAGCCGGGCGTAGTAACAAGTATGTAATATTTTAACGATTTATACATACATAAATTAATACTACTATTAACAGTGGTAGAGCCACGCCGTTCGCTGTATGAAAGGCCGGCTTGGCCAATGAAATATCTCGACCTCCCAGAATATCAGCGTAAAGTGGCTAATGCCGCGTTTCACTCGGTAGAGAGATATCTGGAGGGCCAAACCCCTCCACTCTCCCCTCCCCTTCCCACTTCTAACCCCTTACCTATCCCATCAACGGAAACATTCAAGGAGGCAGCTGGACCGTCTTAAGATCACAGTTTAATCCTTTGACAGTATTTATAGTCCAGAAAATGACAAGTTGAGCTCACCCCACTTGCAATAGGATAGAGGAAAGAAATGGAATCAAATTTACAACCAAACACTACATACAACAAACTACAAATATATGAAATTGGAACGTTGAAAGTGAAGCGAGAGGTGAACATGTTATACGGCGCGCTTGTATCGAGGCATACCTACACTTTAATTGCTATAAACGCATTCTCATGACGCTATTATCTGGTGAACACGTCAAATTACATAAAGACACATAATTTAACTCCAAGTAAACTGCGAGCCCCCTTCACCTTTGCACATATACATCAATACAGATAGATGCGTCCAATATATTCAAGTCGATACAAGTTTATATTATTGCGCAGTTGTATGACTTATGATATCTTTCAAATGGCATATTATTTATATCTAAGGATAGTGGTATAACTAGTTTTGATCTGTTAGTGCTCTCGCAATATTAGGATAAACAAGAAAAGCAGATCAATTACACTTGTTTCCTCGACTTCTATTTATGACCCGTGTCATAGACACTCTTCGGTCTTACGGCTATTGAAATTATCTTCTGATAAGACCCAAAAAATTGGTCATAAAATGTTCATGGCCTTCTTCAACTAATGTTACTTATTTAATTTTTTTAGTGAATAATCCCAAATCAACCGTCTTATATAAAAGGAAGCCAAAACGTAGAAATTAATGTAGCTGTAGAAACTATTTTTTATAGTACTTGAGTTTTTCCTTTCAACCCTGTAACTAACTTGAAGATATATTAAGATAAATAAGATGAAAAAAAAACCGTCAACTTTCTCCAAGTTTTTCTAAATTTCTTCCATCATTATCCAACAGAAGTAAGTACCAACCCTTTCCAGCTACGTTATGAATATTAAATTTAAAAATGTCACCGAGAGCTGACACTGTCGAACTTTTTCTATTAAATTTTTCATTAAGATCTGACAGGACATTCATAATGGCCCCGACGTTGATGAATTGCCCTGGGTGTCACGCGACGTGAGTGGCCCCCAGCCAGCCTAATGACGTTTGTGACGTACTTTTGATGTGTAAATTCACGCAGATGTTTTGAAAAATATAAAAATACACATATTATGCACCGCTCGTACAGTTACCAAATGGTCTGAATAATATTTTTATAGATTCGACTAATTTTAGACATTACAGAAGAATACGTATATTATTTTTTGATGGTGTCGCATAAGAATATTTACCTGATGGTAAACAGTAGTCAGAAATAGAAGTAGTGGTTTTTGAAATGTACCTCGTTATTGAAATCCGAACTCGAAAGCAACTTCACTTCAATATCATTGTGTCCTGCATATGAAGGAACCCGATAAGAGGTTGTGTTGATACGAGGAAGATACTATATATTTACCTGCTAATTTATGATTCCAATGGACAGTGATTGGCTGGTTATATTCCCTGAAGAAGAATAAATAATAGACCATACGTGGTCGTGGATATCCCGTGGATGGTAAATTCGATGACATGGTGGCTGCTGCCTCTGCCTTAATATCAGTCTCTGAAGATTGATCATGGTGAAAGTGAAGATTACCAGTAAGTTCCGCGTAATATGAAGAAACCTGTCTGCCGGTGTGACCTCGCTGTAAGGTACCATAAATAATAACAGTTACTATAATTTATTGACAGTTACGTAGGATTTATTAGCCTTTGACATGCCAGCTTCAACATACTAGTGGCTTTTAGGGTTCCACAGTTAAGACGGAAATCGTGAACCACAACCATTTCACTTCGTCCTCACATCTCGTACCTATACTTTATTTATGAAAACAATACTAATGAATTAATTTGAAAATGTGCCCGTAGAACTAGGTCTAACATATTTTTCTTACTTTCTTTTAAATTGAACTGTAACATATTACATAAGGATGATAAATAATAGAACTAATATTAAAAGAAATAAAGATAAGGCAACCAGTTGTCGCAAACTAAACTTATTACCGAAAAACTCCACCACTGTACAAGAAGAACCCAAGTGTAAGGATATTAGAGACACCGGTCAAAGAAATCCAGCACAATCGTGTTGGAACTTTGTTGTGTATGCGCAATAACTCAAAGTAACTTTGTATAATTACTGTTGTCTGCTTGTCATTACATTAGCAACTATGTAACTGCTGTGCATTATAACGTTATAATAAACGACTGTCTTGCTTCATACTTTAAGATTGTTGTAAATTATGAGGATAATATAAGAGATGCACTTATCTTCAGACACTTTAAACATTTGTAATTGTTTGATAATTATTTTTGATGTATATTTCATTAAATTCATATTTATTTTGACAAAAAAAAACTGATTTTATGCTCCATGGTATGAAGTCATTTGTAGCGCTGGCGGTAAAACTATCTCATCTTACATTCGTCGAATTTTGCACTATAAATCTGCTTAGTCAGACTGGCATCTGAACTCCCTTTAAGTCCAAGTTTCTGCTTTACAAACTCGTTCTTAACGAGATCCGCGAGCCTTAGGCAGTGCTCTTTTTTAAATTAGCTTAGTCATTAAATCATCTTGGACTTCATTGGCCACTGAACGTTGAAGAGTTCAAGATTCCCTTCAAACTCATAAACAGTGGAAAAATTTATTTACGTCTAAAAAATATACTAAAAAATGATTTAATATGCTGAGTTTAATAATAGTCTCAGTATTGGTATTCAAGATACTTATCGAGAAACAATAGGCATTATCATATTTACAAGGTATATAACTAAGTCATGCAACATTAGGCAGTCTGGATAGTGTAGTGGTCCTGGACTCAGCTTGTAATTCAATCCGGTCTAGAGTTTGAATCTTGGTATATACCAATGACTTATGGGTGTATACGTCGGAAATGGCCATGCCAGATTCGTAAGTTGTGATAAATATTAATGACTGAAAAAAATGAAAAAAATGGCCATAAATTTGTCGTGTTGATACATACCTGCTTTTGCCTACACTTTTAAGAGCGTGATATTTTATTATGCTAATTTTAAATTTTCCTGATCTGCTGCGTGATTGTAGGAGAAGGAGTGAGATATAAAGGAGAAGGGAAAATTGAAGACATTTTGTATTATATCCATCGATGCCAGTTCCCTACTCTTCTTCGCCCATATCTTTAAAAGCTTCTTAAAGATTGGTGGTTGTTACAAAAGCCTGTGAAATAAAAAATATAACTACATTAAATTCTATAATAAAAGTGATTAGTAAATTAAACGATCTTGTCATCGAGTACCATCATTAGCTTACACAACATGTTCCAAGAGGTCATTCGCAGCATGACTCGGAAGTCACCCATTACCGACCCTACCAGGGGTCTCACTAAATAATAGCTAAACAACGCACTTTCCATATAATTAATGACTTATATTTATTACTATAATTAATACATCAATTAAAATAATATATTTTTTAATCAAAATTATTTACAATAATAAAATATGATAATAAATGACTTCATTAAATATTTAATTTATATTAATGTTCTGTTATGAGTTTTATAAATAAAAAACTGTTTTAATAACAGTTCTTGTACTCGCATATTATATATGAGTCAGTCGTTAACATTTTATTCACTTGGAGTTCTGCTGTATCCTAATTTACTTTTCTTATTTATTTAATCTCATCTCTTCTCATTGAATGTTGAATGGTAATGGTAATGGTAATAAATGACGGGCCTCGTGGCGCATTGGTAAAACTACCGGCTGCAGCAATGAGGTCGGGGGTTCGATTCCCACCCGAGCCAAAATATTTGTGACAAACATGATTATTTGTGTGGCGTCTGGTTGTTTTTCTATGTATTATAAGTATGTATTTACAAAAGAAAAGTATATATGTTTATATCGTTTATCTAGTATCCATAACACAAGCATTTAGTTGCTTAGCTTGGAACTAGAGGGCGCTGTGTGCATTGTGTCCAAGATATTATTATTATAATGTTTTAGAAACTATACTATTAGCGCCATTTAGTTTTAAAGTTTGAAGTTAAGTAACAATGCTTGTGTTATCGCACTACTACTAAACGACGAATTTTAGTCTTTTTTTCTTAATACTTACTTTCATGATAATACATACACACAAGTCAATACGAGAGGCCCGATTCCAAGTGTAGATGCTATCGTGAGAAGCACCGGCAAGAAACTCATGCGTCAATTTTATTGATATTGATGTAGTATTTATTTTTAATATATTATAGCAATTCCAAATAACTTTTGCTGTTTTTAAAATTAGCTAACTGTCCTCAATAGGTAAGTCTTGAAATATACGACAAACGAGCTCGCGCGTCTCCTGATGTACCTACTACCGCCGCCCGTGGACAGCTGCAACACCAGGGGCATCACATTAGCGTTGCTGGCCTTTAAGATAGGAATAGGCTCGTTTCTTGAAGGTTCCTAGGTCGTAGCGGTTCGGAAATACCGTTGCCGGCAACTAGTTCCATTAAGGACAGAGCGTGGCAAGAAGTGCCGGATGTCGATCGCCGACTATTCAGCCAATGACGATGGCAGCTTTGGAAAACAGGACAAGACGCGTGAATACCCCGGACATGTGTTTACGTAAATCAGCTTTTGACATTCTTGAAATACAGTGAATATACATGGTTCGTCGGTTGATCGTGGTGTGGTGCGAGCATAGTGAGTGTCTCGCGGGCGCTCCTTTAAAACCCTGGCCACAAATGAAACCTTCCCCGGACTCTCCCCGGATGCCCTCTAAACTAGGACAAATCCGGGGAAACCCGGACGGATGGCAACTCTAGGTGCGTCGAGCGATGGCGAAAATCCGTAGGCGATATTAATACCAACAATTCCTCAGAGCGCTCTAGTATATACGGTAGAAAATGTATAGACATGCAACATCTCTACGCAACGCCAAAGGATCAAGCCGGTCGGAAAGAGCTCGATTGTGGACAAACCGAGCCGCGCGTCGTTAGATGCGGTCGAATGGAAGAAACTGGTACTGCGGTGCCCCCGCCCAATGATGAAAACAGTATTCCACGTGAGGATCGACTTGCGCTTTGTATAGTTGTAAGCGACGACCTGAAGTACCGGCTTTATGGATTTATGGAGCACACCAAGCTTTTTCGAGCCAGATGACAGCGAAACTGGACGTCACTCGTCAAGTCAACACCAAGAATTCCGATATCGTCTGAGGCGGGTAAGGGAGTGCTTTCAAAATACACTAGGTATCTAATTCATGAATCATATAAGATTTTTTTATGCGAGTTTAAGTGTGATTCCAGAATTACTTTACATTCCATTAGGTACCGATAAAACAACGAAACAACTCAATCACAAGTGAGAAGTATATTTAACTAGTATATTAAAAAAAATAGAAAAAAAAATAAGGTCGTATATCGGCTATAAAGCCAGTTGTGAGGAAATAAGCGATATTAGATAAGACACAAGTTCTTATGGTTTACACCATTGGTGTACCCCCTTACTGGCAATATCTTGACAATCAATTTCTCTACTTTATACATACACACTTACATATCTTCACGCCAAGTCCCTTGCGGGGTAGGCAGAGAGGGCAGAACGCCATAAGGCACGATCCTCAGACGCCTCACTCGTTTACTTGACTTTCATAACTCAATACAAGCCGTCGATTTTTAAGGCTCATATCGTCTCATACTTTACTTTATCAGAAATTATTAAAACTGGAACGACTAAAGTATTTTTACTCTTTCTTCACGCTAATTCTGGTACACACTAACGTGTCTTCGGAAATATTCACGAAATTTATGTGCCAGATATAACATAAGAATATTAGATATTATAAAGAATTATTAATTCCTTTAATATTAAACCCTATTTTAATAAAAATAGTTCTTAGAAAACAAATCTATCAATTACTATGATAATTTAAAAGAGTGCAACCTCCTTTAGCATTATATTTGTGCATGGATTACATTCAGTTAGAAAGATATTATACATTACCGATGCTTCTTGGTAAATGAAGCTTGACTGATTGGCGAAGCGAAACCCATCAATATTACTTAAATAATGGCGTTCAAGTTCAATACTACTGTGTTAATTTTCTTTGACCACCCACGATTCGATATTAGATTAATGACACATTATTAGTGCTCCATATTTAATTGCATGTTTGAAGTTATAATTAACGAACTAATAAGTCCCAGTGGCCGAGTAGTTGATGACAAGTGATTCACTATTTTGACTTCGAATCCAGATACTGATCAATGAGTTTTAACGTTTACTGACTGACGAAATAAAAATGGTGCGACATGCACATCTTCAACTTTGGCTATTAACCAATTGAAGTTCCAAAAAGGAAAATGCACGGAGGATATTATACTGCACTTAAATTCAATTTACTTAATCAATACTGTGCTTTTTTTGGGATAAGAGGGCAAACGAGTAGGCGGGTCACCTGGTGGTAAGCAACCAACGCCGCCCATGGACACCAGCAACACATATAGTGTTACTGTTGCGCTGCCAACCTTTAATGGGTAGGTGATAGGAAAGGATGGGGAAGGGGGTGGGCCTCCGGGTACCTCTCTCACCGAACGAAACGCGGCATGAGCCACTTTACGTCGGTCTTCTGAGAGGTCGTAGTATTTCACCGGTCGAGCCGGCCCATTCATGCAGCGAACTGCTTGGCTCTACCACTGTTAAGATACTGTACAATGGCAATACCTTTGCGTAATTTTATTTGAGCCCGGAAAAAAGACCAATTCACCCCTGCCAAACGGTGTGGTCGTTGGACAGGATAGTCATTGACACTTAGTCCCCTGTATAATAAACGGACGTTCGAAAATTAAAATCAATTATAAAACAAGTCCATCATCAAAACTATCCGGCACGTCGGGACTAATTATCGCTCCCTTTCATAACTCCATGTTGCCATTGACAGTTCACAATAAACTGACATAAATCAAGATGGCGGCCAACATGGCGTCGGTGACAGTTATCGCGTGTATTCGAACATTAAACTCATTGATATTTATTGCTCAATCCTTGCGCTGTAGTAACTTATGATTTATTATTAATAGATCTACTCTACGGTTATTGTTTATTTTATATGTTTTATTTTATCGTTTTATGTATTTGTTAATAGCCCTTGTGCAATATTGAGTGGTCATAATATTCTATATGGTTGTAAATAGTAAAAATGTTATGTAAAAATGAGGTCTGTTGGCACTGTGGTCAGAAACCATCCAATTTTTTTTACATTACATAGCAAAATTTAATGCGTAATACATATTTTAAAATTGTTTATCCGCTTCTCTATTCTCCGCTTCGATGGGAACCCACCTTCAGGACCCGATGAAAAAACACCTTACTCCCCTATCTTCCCAAATCAATAAAGTTATAGGTACATTAGTGGAAACGGGTCTCAAGCACGACGTACGTGGCCCATAATATAACGCAATTCAAATATAATAGTCCTCACGAATATTGTGTAGGTTTGTTTAACTTACTTTTATGGGGTCCCATAAACACGTGTGAGGTGGAGCCGCAGTTGGAGCGAGTGCAGCGCGACAAAGTAGGACCGAGCTATTAAGGATGTCACCAAGACATACAAAAATTGCTGAAAAAGTTTAGCGTATTAGATAAATCATCATTCTGGTGATCAGTGGATACTATTTGGTTTCCTGGGATAGATAGTCAAATACTGAAAGACAACAAGACAAGACATATTGTCTTTACGAGTTGTCTTTACCTCCTAAATATATACTAAGCTGTTAAGACAGCAAACACGTACATTTTATGACACCGACCACTTTGATGGTAGATGATAACAGCGATAATGCAGTTTACCACAACTGCTTGATAAGTCCACCCGGTGACTGTTTTTTTCTAATTCCATTTTCTCAACAAGTCATATTTCAGAAATAATCTAAATCACTTAACGCCTAAATAAAATAAAAGGCGCCACACAAACGTCACATTACTCCCTTAAAATACACGGCGTAATGGTACGCCTGTAAAAGTCAATACACACGAGTTGAGTGGTCATAAGATTTTATGTACACCATTAAGTCGGAGTAAGCGCCCCCGTAAATTCTTATAACACGAGTAAGTATTCAAAATATGAAAGACTTTGTAAATATAAAAGCGCGAAGGGGCCGCCATATTGTAGCAACGGAAAATGTTTCAACTTTGAATAGAAAATTTCCTCTTTTGTGTGGTTATAAAACCTTACAATATTTATTTATTTAACACCTGAACTTGGTCATGCTTCATTTAAAGTTCGTTTGATGTGAAATTTCTTTTATGCACACATATTGACGGCAGATATTTATATATTTGCATACTTTATTTTTTACAGCTCACTTTTTCAGAGAAAGTCTAAAATCATCCCACTACAAGTTATAAAAAGCGAATGTCAAACATACACTAGTAGAATAAAAATACCTAATGAAATCAACACCAAAGTGACAAGTCCCATGCATCGCTACGACGCGTTGAAAAAAAAGAGTAAAATAATAACTCTGCCTTTGCCATCCTTCGGTCGCAAATTGCCCGGTGAACGGCGAGCTGTCAGCTGTCACTTGTCAGCGATGTCGAGCTGTCAGGCGCGCTGACACCCAGTGGGCGCACACCGCGGATTTACATAAAACTGGTAAGTGACAATTAAAAAAGATTATCACGTTGTAAATTTGAATTTCGAATTGTCGAATTATTTTCCGATGAATTGCGCCAACGGATTTTTGATTTGAGCGTAATGAAATCAGGCAATGAAGAAACAAAGTATTTGATATTGACAATTCATATTTAGTTCTGAATTTGAAAAAGGTATGCTAAAGTATACTATTTTTTTTTATAAGCAGTAAAGCGTTTATTTTAATAAGCATTCAATCATAACATTATCGTCTAAATATGTAATGTAAGATGTAAAATTTTACGCGATGCGGCAAAAGCAAACAACGCATATCACTTACCAGGCCATAACACAGAGAATAATGGCGGGCATAACAAAAATTAACCCTCAACGCGTCCATAACGGCCGATAAAAAACGTATATATTTTACATACATAAAGTTTATCACCACGCTTCTAAGCCATAAAAAGCTGTAAGAGAAGTTATCTCGATGATACTCTATTAATACCGGAGATACTGAATGTTAAATTGTTAATGCGATCATGTATTAACCCTCGGTCGGGTATTAGTGAGGCCCCCACTTACGACTTTATGCTACGGAACACCAGTAATTGTTTAGGGTTGCTTTATGTTACGACTGTAATAAGTTTGGTCGATTTAATAATATAGAAGATTATGGCGGGACCGGGTTATAAAGATATACATTATGTATCATTCTAGAACATTTTGGCAGATCTTGTAAAATTTGTTTTGTGGATTTGTAAGAAAATTATTAAATGCAGACAACTTTTATTATAATAATCCTGCTTGCCTTAAATAACTTTTATTAGTATCGTTTGCTCGATAAAGTTAAAAGTTTAGACACAAAAATGAGAGTGAGAATCAGCGATAAGAGAAACAGACAGAGATAATAGAGATGGTTTGTGCTGACAAATCTCTAAATAGGTTTATAAAAAAATCTGTAATGTGAATATCTGTCTGTCTGTCTGTATCTGTACTTAGAGGTTTCGTGGCATACTAGTAAGTAAAAGTCGGGGTTCGATTCTCACTCTAAGACAAATAAAGTTATTATAGGTTACTTTGGGGCTAGACTTGAGGCTAGTCATTATGACACTTATATTTTTTTCCCTTTACTGCATGTATGCTTCGTTAATATATTTTCATTTTTATAATAGAGTAGATAATTTTGGGTCGTTATCTGAGTCGTAAATATTGCTCATACTTTTCAAACGTTTCAACAAGTTTATTTTATTCAAAGCTGACAAACAATGTCAGTTGATTAATATTTAAATCAATACTTTTTACTACTCTGATACAGAATTTAACATTTTCACATCAGCCTTTTGATCGGGAGTGGGTAAAGGATTCCCTTAAAAACGTTACAGGAACTTTATGTGAAATTTGCGAATAGGGACCTCACGGCGGCTCGTTCCCAAAACTCACTCTGAGGCATAACTGTTTTCCCTTTTTTCAGTGGAAATAAAAATTTACTAGCGCACTGTGTACCTTGCCAAGGAAATATTGTGCAATGCTCTTATGGGACTTGGCTTGTGTTATTTTTGGTAGATCGTTTGTAATAAATATTTATAAGGATCATACTCGTATGTTCTTTTCTTGTACTGTATTTACGATTATTATACCTTTTTCTAACTGAAGTTGTAGGCAGCGGCTGCTACGCCACGACTCGTCGAATCGTTATGTTATTAAGTTCCAAGTGGAGTAGGTGGCAAACCTATTGCCATACGGACACAAAGTAGTTATTTATCACACATAAATTCCGAAAAGAATTCCGATAAATCATTGATGTGAGCCCGGAATCGAACTGACGTGTTTTAAATCAGAAGCGGGGACGTTGACGACTGGACCACTTTTATATGAGTTAGTTGAAAACATTGCGCGATTAATCGTGAAAATGACGAACCAAAAAGCGACTCGTAAGCAATTTGAAATCGCGGTTTGAAAGAGATAAACGCCCGTCCTGAGCTCAAAGTAAAGCTAAGTATTACATAAGTTTCATTGCATATTTTTAAGGCATAATTAACTATAGGTAATTAATTAGTAGAATTAGTAGGAGCAAGAAGGTCATTGAGTGGAGACCGCGACTTGGTAAACGTAGTGTAGGACGTCCACCAGAGCGATGGTCAGACGACCTCAGAAAGGCTGCGGGAAAAGACTAGATGCGGATGGCAGAGAATCGGATGTTGTGGCGCACATTGGATGGTTTTTTTTTTCAGCTTTCCGTGAAGTCTATTTTATATGGATGTAGGAGATTAAATTCTCACCCAGTTTATGAAATAAATGTAGACTCACAGAATTACCATTTATTTTTCTATATTACCTAGCTGTCATGTGATCAAATACTAAATTGATTACCATGGGGTTACGGTTACAAACTGCAGACGGACGAACAGACACAGCTATACAATTGTCTATAATATGTATAATATTTATTTGCTGTCATCTCAGAGTAAGTATAAAAAGATGAGTTATTACCACAATTAAAATGTCAATATGTACAGACAACATATTACTAGTTACGATACAAAGTTACTTAATTTATATACAATAACAATTTGTTCTTTGTCTGTTTATGTTTTATTGACTATAACCAACCATAGACAGGGTCAATAAGGTCATTGTGAATTTTCACATGTATCTATTTAATAACTATGTTTAAGGCTTTTAGCAACCTATTACAATGAGCCATTATAAGTTAAACCAAGAAAATGTGCCAAGATTCTTGTTAATAAAACATAATAATTAATATTTCATCGCATTTCTAAAGTTTCCTGTGATAAATATCTGTCTGAAAACTTGCCGGTATGGCAGTAGGTTCGCCACTTATTCCATTTGAAACTTAAAAACAACGGCGAGTCGAACCTTAAAAGCCCCTGCCTACACCTTGGTGTAGAATAAGGCGCGAAGTTATATTATGACGTTAAAGCATTGTTCTGAATGTTACTCAAGCACATATTCAACAGTGATAGAGCCACGCACTTCGACCGGCCCAATACCATTCACAATATCGGTGAAAAGTCGCTCATGCCGCGTTTCACTCGGTGAGAGAAGTACCCGGATGCCTATCTTCTTCCTCTTTCAACTCTACCCACTCCCAACCCCTTACCTATCCCATTTTAAAGGCCGGCATCGCAGCTGTAACACTACCTGTGTCTATGGGTGGTGTTAGTTTCTTACTATCAGGTGACACGCTTGTTCAGTTGCCTCTCTATCCCATACAAAGAAAAATATTATTAATTTTCAGAATCCAGGACGGATGCAAGGATAATGGTTGACGATGTAGTGCTGGAACAGGTGAATGAATTGTATATCTTGGATGCGCTTTTAGCAGGGATGGAAGGTACACCGCTGATGTAGAAAGAAGGAAATAAAGTAAATGAAGCGTTGGGCAGATTCCGGGGCGCAAAAGATATTAGAAAAGCCCAGCTAGCAATTCACAATGCAATACTGATCCCAACGCTAACTTATGGAAGCGAGAGCTGGGGATGGCAGAGTGTGCATGAAAGTAGGATAAACGCGGTCGAAATGAGGGCATTGCTTGCGCATAATCTGCGGAGTGACCCTCGCTGACCGCGTGGAAAACAAGGTTATAAGGAAGGAAGTCGGATTGAAAGAGAGTGTCGGTGTAAAAGTAAGAAAGGGCATGTTCCGATGGTTCGGACATGTAGAAAGGATGGATGATGCAAGATTGATTAAGCAGATATACAATGTAAAAGCGGATGGATGTAGGAGTCGAGGACGGCCTAGACACACATTCCATGACCAAATAGAACGTGTTCTGGAGGAAGGTGATGTTAGGAGCATGAAAAGCGTGCATGAAAAGAGTTATGAAAGTCAACGAAGCGAGTGAGGTGTGTAAGAATCGTGCCCTATGGCGCTCCGTTCTCTCTGCCTACCCCGCAACGGATTTGGCGTGAAGTTATGTATTATTAATTGTAAAGTAAATTATACGCTTTTTTCTTTTTCTTGTAAAGTTAAATCAACTTAAATACCCAGGCAGGGGTAGGTAGTCGCGGGTTCAACTTGTATAGGTAATGTATGTAAAAAGCAGGACATCAACATTGTTGCAGACAGTCGACGTACAAAAAGGCATGCAATTTGTTTCACACATGTTAAACACGCAGGAGACGAGTTCTTCTCACGGTGTCACGCGAACCGTGGGCGGAGTGCAAACTCTTGTTGTGTCAATCAATCATCACAGGAGCAAAAACAATAGTCAGCACACCTGCCTTATATAACTAGCAATTCACTTACGGGAAATGAATAATGGTAATCTCGCAAAGACTTTAACAGAATAGGCAGAAAGAATAGAGCGCCATAAGGCATGATTCTTACACACCTCAGTCGCTTCTTTAACTATCATAACATTTTTTTTTATTCCTTAGATTTTCACGAATCACATTCATAATATTGAAACAACCTTTTAAGGATTATATCGCGTTTACTTAGAACTTATTTTCCATGACGTTTCGAACTCTTTACATGAACTTTTAAATGATAAAAAGATCTCTGTATAGAGTTCGAAACGTCTTAGAAAATAAGTTCTAAATAAACGCGATATAATCCATAAAAAGTTGTTTCAATGTTATTTCATAACTCTTATCATAAACGCTCATCGGTTTTAAGGCTCCTGACATCATCTTCCCCAAGGACTTGTTAGATTTGGTCATGGAAAATGTGCCACGGCCGTCCTACATTTTTGTGACTCCTACATTTTTACGCTACTTGTAAAATTGATCTTACGGAGTAAAAGGCAGAAAAACAATCCTAAAACTGTATTGTTTTGTCAGTTTATGGCACTCATGCAATCGTTTACGTTCAATTTGATCCGATCATAATATAAGTCTATTCAGAATAAAGGTTTCTACGATGCCAAACCATCTGCGCTTAAATGTTATTTACATATTTTCTGGGTTTAAGTCTTGAAGTCTGCCTCTCATGTTAATATATACATTTTGACGTCTCTTCTAATCTATTAGAGATCCTGATTTAGAATCTTGCCTAATCACGTATTTTATTTTTTATTTAAAAAAGTATTGATGGAAGTTATAAATATCGATAACTAACAGCACATTTAAAACAAGAAAGTTGATTCGGCGTGTCGAAGCATAATTGCCGCTGAGAACACCATCGGGTATTAAAGGCGTGTAGATGCAATGACAAACACAAACTTTAAATAAATTATGTCAAAAAATATTAATATACGTAGGTATACGAATATATTTATTGTTATATTTTATTTCACAACACAACACATTCATAACATTGAAACAACTTTTTATGGATTATATCGCGTTTATTTTGAACTTATTTTTTATTTACTTCCCGAAGTTTCGAACTCTTTACAGAGATCATTTTCACGAGTTGTTTTTATTGTTGTAGACAAGGTACATAATAACTGTAGTTATATTAATAAGTAATTATTTTTTCTAATCTCGGCCCTTACCTCTGATGTGAGTTAAGTAAGAAATTTCGCTACAAAAAGGATTTTACCCATAAAAGTCCAAAGTATTTCGGAGAATTGTACCTTACCCATGGGAGCGACTTGGTATATTTTTGTGAAAAAAATGGCGTTACTACACCTTTGAATATTTAATTTTTAATTTTACAAGCGAAGTCGCGGATAACAGCTAGTTTTGCATAAGTAATGATCCTAACATATCAATGTCAAATGTAAAAGTTTAGTATTTTTTATTTTTGAAAAATTGTAAATAGGACTGGTAGCTAGGACTAAAATGGTAGCTTTTAAAGCTATTTTTCAAGCCAACCGTGATTTCAAGAAAATGCCAGAATGACACTCCAAGGCGATTCTAGCCCTTGAGTTACAAATGGCTCCAACCACTGAACTATCGAGGATTTAGTTAATCAACATATATATGGATAAGAAATTGATACAGAACAGAATATTGGTATTTACGTATCGTAAAAATTTTTATTCATAATACCTACCTACAAGATTGACTAAGCAGGTATACAATGCAAAAGCGGGTGGATGTAGGAGAATAAGACGGCCCATGACACTTTCCATTACCGAACAGAACGATTCCTTGAGGAAGGTGATGTCAGGAGCCTAAAAAAATCAACGAGCCTGTATGTCAAGAGTTATGAAAGTTAAAGAAGCGAGTGAGACTTGTAAGAATCGTGCCTTATATTGATCTTTTCTCTCTGTCTACCTTGCAAGGGACTTTGCGTGAAGTTATGTGTGTGCCTATCCACTTAAAAGTACCTACTTTTCGATACACGATGAACATACATAATGCATTGTAAAATGCTCAGCTGTCAGTGGTTGGTAAGACGCCGGCAAGCTAGTTGACAGTTCCATCCTCTAGAGCTGATTGATGTCAGATACATACATTGCCAATACTGTTCTTGGTTACGAAAAAATCTTTTAAGCGTCGTTTTCAAGTATTAGGAAACTTTATTAAAACCTTATTTGTTAACCTTCTTTTTAAATAATACTAAATAAAACTGGATTGTATGTTTGCGAAATTCAAATAACAGCTTTTTATTACATGCATATAAATATATCTGGTACGTACACCAAAACAACATTATTTACAAATTTGTCTGTCTGTGTGTTTGTTCCGGGTAATCTCTAGACTGATTTTGACTTTTGATTTTGTTGTAATTAGGAGTAACTTGGGCTACTTTTGTTGAACATATTGTTCAACAAAGTAACCTAAGTTACTTCCTTATTTTTATTTCTTTATTTGCTTCCAAGGCGATTCTAGGCTGACACGAATTAATTTTTGAAATCATTTTCGAAAGTTATAAATGATAAATATCGATGACTCAGATCTTTCTGTCTAGTATATGGCAATAGGTTACGCCACCTATTCTATTTGGGACGTAACAATTCGTCAGCGTTGACTGTATAAGATTTTTTAAAAAATACTATGAACTAAGATAATGTCAACTGTCATTTAACTTGATCATTGCGGCTGATAAATTCTGGATTTATTTGTTTTTTTTTTTAAATAACAAGTGTACTGTTTAAACATGAGTAGGCTTCTTTTTACAAAAGGCACTATTGTTTAGATCCTCGTACAAGTCCATTGATAGAATGTAAGGCTGTGGGCACGTTGGATGGCAGACGTCATTTTTCATTCATTGTGCGACCGTCATCGCGGCACGCCCTTACAACAGACAGACATACATTATTTATTATTTGCTTGCTTTATATTAGCTTTTGTTGTTGATTTCTTTTTTCTAACACTAGAGTCCGATATGACAGATTTGTTTTTTTTATTGTAAACGACGTCGTTGTGAACTGGTAATATAATTACATCATCCAAAAAGTATAACTTTTCATAACTTTAACATTCCATCCATCATCAGTCACTGGTAAAGCTATGGAATAGTAATAATATGTACTGTTGTATTTCTTTGTATGCAATCAAATTTTTGTGTTCACACAAAAAATCTACAGCCACATCTGTTATCTAAAACCGAAACCTATAAACTTTTATAACCAACAGTATCCAATAAAAATCACATGCAAATGTCTATCAGTAAAAACTGGTTGGCCTGTTCAAATTTTATGCCCAAAGACCATGGCGCCAACGTCACGTCAAAATAAATATCAAGTTTCTGACAAATTGTCAAATATGTCAAACGAATACGACGTTCCACTTTCAAAATTAACAACACTATCTTGCGGCCATATTGTCACTTGTCACCTGCCCAGTAGGGTGTCCAACTTTGCAAAATATTATTAACTCAAGCAGTGTACTGTTTTCGAGTTCCTCATCCAGTAAAAACTTTTCAACTAAAGACTTCGGCAATTCATAAAAAAAAACTAAAAAATGTCATAATCAACACTAGGATTTAGAAGATATATTTTTATTATTATAATTGAAATTTTTAATAATGTAACCCTACCGTGTATACATCCTAACCCATATCACATCAAAACCTGAAATTGTCTTGGTACATCTAGGCAAATCATAAAAGAAACTTTGTACATAGACGCACTAATTTACGAAAAACCAAATTGTTGAACCCCAATTTTGTAAAGGCACTAGACTATTTTTTTTTTAATATTTCAGCAGCTGCGTATTTTTTTGCAATCTCTGGGTGTTGAGTGTTGCAAGTGCAGGATGTGGTCAAGTATGCTGTTATTTATTACTTCCACTAACGGTTTTATTCAGAAATACTAATTCTTTCACTAATGCAGCAATGTCTGTATACTAATGTTGTAAGTTATTCCGACAAGACTTTAATGCAATACTTAATTTATTGTACGTGAAGTTCCTTCTTATAGACAGCCCTACGAATTCAAGCGAAACGAAAAAAAATTATAATTTAAACGTGCATGTCTAGTCTATAAGGCATTTTTGCCCATCACCTGAGATATGAAATATTTAATTTTTTGATGTCATGTTTGCAAAATTCAATCATAATTCGTTCAGCAACTGATAATATCGCACTTAATTTCTTAAATTCCTATCGAAAAGTCATTGGTATACCTACGCCAAGAACTACCTAAAATATAATTTAAAAACGTGTGTTTTTCAAAATTGAAAATATTTACTAATAAAATACATACATGACGCTGGGCTGAGTGGCTATAATGGCTTGGAATATAACTGTACATTGTTTGGAGAATTTAAATTGGAGTGTTTTTAAATTCAATGATGGTAAATAAACTGACACTCTTTTTCAATCGTCCACATATTTAAATTCAACTCATAAGAAAAAAATAGTTGCTGTTTTATTATTGAATAAATTAGTTAGTAATAAATCTGCGTTACCTCCTGTTATTTTAAGTCCCCTCCATCCTGTCTAAGTATGTATTACGTATCACCAACTATCGCCATTTCTGAACCGTATTGAAACCATAAAGATTAACCAATATTTACGACTCACTCTAAAACTCTAAACAAATAAAGCCGCTTCATGGTTATTATAAGCTTCCTTGGGATTACAGCCGTCAGAGTCAAGCATATTACGAACTTAAATCCTAGCTATAATAATTTAAGATTGAATTTCGAACTTTTACTTATATTGTGCACTGTTAGCTATATTTAAGAGGTTCCACTGCTGCATCTCATGACAACGGAACTCCATATCCATTACCGCGATCCATGTATGAAATCAACTCAAAAATAGCTCACATTTTATGGAAACTTTTCCCGAATTTCTGACCTTTGTTATTAATGCTCAACTCAATAAAAGTGCTCTACCTGTCAAGTGGAAGAAAATAATCAGATTAGTTAATATGAAATTACGTACACAACATACGTTGACGGCCTTTTCTACCCGTATTAATAAGCAGCTGCCGTTAAGACTCAACGCACCAGTTCGTTACGTCCCCAACATCGAATCCAATTGCCTATTACATCAAGCAGTTCCGGGCCTAAACTAGTCAGTCATCACACAAACATAATTCTGAGAAATTATTGGTGTGAGCCTGGAATCGATCGCACGATTTCCGAATTATAAGCCGGGAAGCCCGACCACTGGATCACCTGTTAACATATTCAAAGAAATTATTTATTTCTGTATCTATATTTATGAAATAGAATTGTTTCAACACAAGAATCAAATATTTTTTAATAACATAACTTCACGCCTTTTCTACCCGAAGGTGTAGGCAGCGGCTGTTAAGACTCGTATCGCCGTTATGTTTACGTCCCAAATGGAATAGGTGGCGAATCCATTGCCATACCGGGCACACATTTTTTAATATTAGTTCATATTGAAAAGGTTTTGCATCAGGATATTAATATACAATTATAAATATAGTAGTTTTGCGTGGTAAAATATACAATGTTTTTATGTTTTTTTTTCTACTACACGCCATAAGGTATATTTTCGTCTGGCAACACTTTAGCGCCCTAGACTTGTTGGTTTTACGTACAAAAGCAGTATTTGTGAAGCAGTTACGCGCTATGTGTCAGACGGTATGTTTGTTCAGGCCGTACCTAACGGCTTGTTAGAGGGATCACAACTACGATTTAGGTGTTAACTTGTGTTTTGACAAGTTTACCCGATGTTGCCCGTGTTCAACATGGGTAAGGGGGATCAGTGCGGTTAGGTAAACTGTCGATTCTCGGTAACGTAAATAAATAATAACGAGCTTATGTTGAAATAATTTCATGTCAGACGGCACATTTTCAGCTTAAAATTTTGTAAAACAATAACATTGGCTTATGGATTTTGTTTAAAATAAAAAAACGACAATGGCATACTGCTTGTCTTAATGGCAGAGGATATTGCGGCCTATGTAATTACAGTCGCTTGCTTTTTAAATAGCTCATAATTCTTCCTCGAAAACTTATGAAAGTTTAAACATTTTTTGTTTCATGTCTATAAATAAATGTTGTATTTTAAGTATTCTTTTAAGTTCCAATTTTTTAAATATTGTTTCCTTTGGCGGTTACAACAACACACTTGAACTTATCTTAACAGGGGAAAAAAATATTTTAAAATTGCTTTTATTCGTTAACACTTATATGGATTTTTTTGTGCCAATAATCCCTATACGAACGAAATACGAGTGGCCTTTTAAAGTGGTCACTTCTCTATGCGAGGGAAATAATAAATCAGTATGTGCAGGCGCACGCAATCGTGTCACTTTATGGGATATTTTATGGCGGAAACGTGCAAAAAAATATATGCCACAGATACAAGAGATACGATGTTGTCCGTATTATGTAGTTTTTGCGTGTTCACTCAATATGGTCCATAAAATTATAACCCGACTGCAGTGGAAAGAATGTTACAATGTTATAGAAAATGTATTCCTAACAAATGTGTGTTTAATTTTCTATCTACTTATATGTATAATTAAGTATTTATTAATTATTTTTCATCTATTATTACGCCATAAATTACCCGTGTCTTGTATTCACTATTGTATGTGTATGTATACTTCCAAATTTGCCTGGATGTATTTGCTTTTATCGATAAGGCCGCCATTTGTATTTTTATATAAAAAGGCTAATTAGTTTCTTTTTTTCCTAGTTTATAAGGTGTACAAGTACAAATAAAGAGTTATCTATCTATCTCTCTAACCCGTTAACAATACTCGTTTATATGCCAAGCCAACAATTCGTAACAACTCGATAAATTTGAAAGTAAATTTTAACTTGCTCTAATCGGATAATCAAAAGTTATTAGTTCAAAATGATACGTGTTTGCTGTAATTTTTAATCCATAAGTTGCTGTAAAATCGCTCCTGCCAAAGACAGCGGGAAAAAATCATAAGCCTTAAGTTTTTTTCCATCAGGAATAAATGTTATTATATCCACATACACGATTCCATTCATATGCCATTCCATTTGCCCTATTCTATTAATGGTAATGAATATGAGAAGAATTTAAAAAGTAAAACAGTAGGCTACGGATACATCTGCGAATACTGTCTACATAATCGTATTTAAGCGTGAAGCTACGGCGAGACAAAAATTGTAACTTTCTAAATCTCCAGTATATCAAAAAATATAATATACTTATTTGTTAAGATATTAAAAACATCTTATAGTTGGGTAATTAATTTGTGAGGTTGTATGTAACGTCGGTTAATTCATCCCTATCGGCCAACAGCCGTGTTGAACGGAAATGAGCCATATAAATCAACTTTAACTCTACCCCGGGGACTTCTTGTAGCGACAGCAAAAAAAACAACAAATTTTATAAATTAAACATGTACCTAATTGTATAATAATTAGTTTGTTCAATAAGATTTGCATAATGGTTATGTTGTTCTACTTTTTTATAAAATAAATTAAAAAATCTAACTTTTTCCTCTTGTGAATAAAAAATATGGTATCAATTGGTGAAAATTAGTGTCAACTTAGTAAATTTGTATATATAAAATATATCTAAAATATGTACAAAAATGATGACAAAAAAATGTGTGTGTCCGCTCCGACGCACGACTGGAGTTTACTCCTCAAGAACGATTATAAAATAAAATAATAAATATTTACTGTCTACAAATATGAACACATTTCTTCGTAATAGAGAATGGCGTATCGCTATAAAGAGTGTTTCTATAAAGAGCTCAGGACATTGTATGGAGTGCCGACTCTTATTTATATGCTCTGTGACTATAGCGCATAACGCATTTCGTGTGACATGCTATACTCTCTAGTACGATTTTGGTCCCCATAATTTTCATACCCCGGGCCTATATATGTAAATCGATTCTTAAGGAGTAAACTCCAAAAATAGTTAATTTAGAAGCAAAATTGAATTATAATGTATATCACGAAAACCCTGTTCAATTCACTAGGTATACATTTTATGAAAATAATAGTTGTATGTCATTCACAAAAAGTCAGTCTTCATCAAATAACTTTAACTATTATCATCTCGACCAACAATCACTATAAAAATACGAGCATCAAATAAATATGTGAATATAAAAATCACGCCTTTATTCTGCTGACCGTACATTTATGAGGCAGTCCATTATTTTTCTTTTTTTTGAAGATTCTTGAACAACATGCCCTTGACGTCTACTGTTTCATTTAAATTGATAATGATGATTGTACCGTGACAATGTGACATGACGCATGACGTGCCTGTTTAATGTCGTCCTGATAGCTGATGACGTGAATGTTAAGCTGGTAGCAGAATGACAACATCTGATCTTGACTCAGCCAGCCTCCAGGTGATCAAGAAAGTCTTCTATGGATATTTTTGTTAGAAACACTATATAGCCTCTGCTATATATATCTATGCAGGAATCTTCATGTCCTGGATACTTCAAAAAAGTAAGCAGATTATTTTAGATCATGTAATGTAACATTATAAGTCAAGTGATTATCACAAATATCTTCGGAAAATTCTGGGTTTGAACTCGAGATCACTGAATAGGGCCCGTAAGATCAATCACAGTTTAAACTATTTTGCCTAGTTTAAACCTCATCTGTCGTTTATTTTGTAAGATCAATGCTAGATAAACCTCCAATAACAGTTTAAACTATAGTTTAGCTTACACCAGGAGATTTTGCCGTTTAAACCGTGGTCCTGCCTAGTTTAAAAATGGCGGTCGTTTATCAGCTGACATCTGACACAACGATTGTGGGTTCATACATAGATTTAGCATAGACTACAATAGATGGCACATGTCAGGAAAAATTTACTAATAGCATCGAATCACTGACAGCGCAACCGCGTATATTTTATTTACATTTCCACACATGAACATTAACTTTGTAAAAGTTAACGTTTTAAAGCGCTTTTTACGAACACATTGATAATAATAATAATATCTTGGACACAAATCACACAGGGCCAGTTCCAAACTAAGCAACTAAATGCTTGTGCTATGGTTACTAGAGAACGGATACTAATACATATATTCTTTTTTTTTGTAAATACATACTTATAATACATAGAAAAACACCCAGACGCCGCACAAATATTAATGTTTGTCATAAATATTTGTACTCGGACGAAAATCGAACCCCCGACCTCAGTGCTGCAGCCGGTTGTTTTACCAATGCGCCACGAGCCCCGTAAGTCACTCACACATTAACAACCCATTTTTGGTCACGTTGTTTTGGGTGACTATTGCCGATCTATTTTTCTTAAATCTATGGTCACACTATAAAACTTCATAAAAGAAAGAGAAAAAGAGTTTTTTTCACGAAATATGCCACAGACAATGTACAAAAGAGTGAATGATGAGCGAAATATGGACATTAAATAACCAAATGTTGCCATCTGTCGAAAACTAAACTTAGTTTACGTAATCTATGTCCATTTCGCTGTTGATCTTACGAGGCAGGTTTAAACTCTAGATTAAAATTGACTATAGTTTAGAAAATCGACAGTTTTAACTATGATTGATCTTACGGGCCTAGAAAGAGTGTTTTATTACAAAACCAACGACATATCATCTACGAAGTTCAGATTTTGGAATTTAGAAAATACAAGAATATATAATCACTTTGATTTCGGTTTCGAAATTAAGTACAATTCTTTACGAGTTTTGCTCAGTCTGAGTTTTCAAAAGTAAATTTTTCGGATAACTAAATTATATAAAATACCCAATAATGTAATGATTTTTTTTTATTTCTTAATTTTGAAATAATAAATAAATTTTACAACAAAAATTTGCAAGACAACCTATGTTATCTTTATTTACAAGTATACTCAATTATTATATATATTTTTGATAATAAGCAAAATGCCAAATTAATTGAAACAGAAACCAAATAAATACAGACTTACTAGCCAGCTACAATTGTTAATGATTAACAAAAAAAATGACTTAAAATTATTCCATTTTTTTACGGGTGAGATAAACAGTTATAGGACTAAATGACGAGAGAAATACTTATGTGCATGTAACATTTCACATAATTCCTAATACTTAGGTATATACACATTTTTTAAATTTATATAATAAACTTATACAAAATTAAAATACAAATTGTATCGCAAATACCACGCTGAATCTGAAATCTGATCAGTAGATTTTGCTCAAACCCTAGACATACAAACTCAGATTAAAAAAATAGCAATCGTAGATAGATTGCCTGGATTCTAGACGTATTATATTATCATGTAAAATGATGTTAGACACATATAATATATTTTTATTCATTATGTGCATCTTTATCCAACTATAGCATTATTACATTTTTCAACGACTCGTCACTAATATAAAAGGGTGACTGCTATTCTCATCCCGGCGAAGACCGTCCTCCAGTACACCCGGGATGACACTCCCGGGATAATTGTTACCTCATTGTTGACAAGCCGTTTGTCTTGTCTCACGCTTAGTAAATGGTTTGGTGATTTGTTGTGGTGTAATTGTGGGGGAAGTTTGCTTTATTTTCGTCTTATTTCAATAAACATCTAAATGGGTTTGCAATGAAAGAACTATAAATTAGTTTAATATATAGAGTTGTTTATAAAAATATTCTTTCAACAAAATCATTAATACCAAACGGTTTTTAATCAACACTCCATATCTATTTTAATATGATTATTTTTGACACTTTACTGTTCTCTTAAATTTTATACAATCACAGATACTTATAAATCCACTCAATCAGCAATATATCAGGCAACAAAAAAATATATAATAAATTATCCAACTAACAAAAACACGGTGACCACACTTTATTTAAAAAAAGAGACATTATAAAAGCCAAGGTCGCCATCTTGAAAGCAACACGTAATAAAAACGTGATTTATCGACTCTTAAAGTTCAAAATAAACAATTGTGAATAATAAAGTGTGTAACAAATTGTTTATAAAATTATTAATCCACTATTTCTTGAAATTACTTGACAATAACAGAGTATCTCACATGTGGGCTCGGCGTGTAGACATCTTTATTTATACTTGTACCAACCATAAAGTAAATTGTTTATAGCTAGAAGTTTTTTTCTAAGCTGACAGCAATTATCATTTCGTTCGGAAATTATTTGACACTTGGCAGTCTTTGCATTGTTCTCATCTATTGCTTTTATATTTATTTCTTGATAATTCACTTTGAATGTATTACTAGTTAGTGCGCGTGGCTCCGTTCCCATCTAATAACTTTCCATGAACTCGTCACCTGCTTCTTCGGTTTGCCTGACTTAGTAAACAGCTGGCAACACCATAAGACCATTAATAGTAATAGCATTACTTATATCATTTTTACAGTGGTAGAGCCAAGCAGTTCGCTGCATGAATGGGCCGGCTCGACTGGTGAAATACCACGACCTCTCAGAAGATCGACGTAAAGTGGCTCATGCCGCGTTTTGTTTGGTGAGAGAGGTATCCGGAGGCCCACCCCCTTCCCCATCCTTCCCTATCTCGTATCCTTTAAAGGTCGGCAACGCAACAGTAACACTATATATGTAGCTGGTGTCCATGGGCGGCGTTGGTTGCTTACCATCAGGTAACACGCCTGCTCGTTTGCCCTCCTATACCATAAAAAAAAATATCCATAGGTCGCGGTAAGAGCATACCTTCAGATGGACAGCATGCTACCAAAGATTTAAAGGATAAAATCATAGTTTTCTCTTGGTCGAACTATAGATGATAAACGAAGATCATTTAATCGAGATTAAGATTTCAGCAACATTCACTGTCAAATCATGAACAAATCTGAATACAGGAATTTGAAAATACATTTACAATTATATAACCTAAAAAGTCTGATTCAATAAAGTCAATGTCAGTCAATGGATAAAGAGCAATATAAAATTACAGTAAAAAGATCACGTCTAACTTCACGGATCGACTGTATACTGATTTAAAAACAGAAATTTAGTTACTTTCAGATATTTTCACCTCAACTATCAATATGCGTTTCCCAACCCCCATCCTGGCTGTCATTATAATATATGGATCAATTAAAAAATAAAAGAGAAACTAACACACTGGTAGCACGAACAAATGTCGCCCGCCGTCATCGCATTGGGGCTCAAAGATCAAAAATAGTACATACAATAATTTCTAGAAACCGCAAAACTTATATAGAGCAGTTAATACACCTACTGTTAGAAGAAAATTAATACTAATATATTACAAAAGTAAATATTTACGAACAAAAACACAGCTTTTAGAAAATAAAACCATTTTTAAAGTCGATATAGCCCATAACGTAATTAAATTTGAATCGACAAATTTCTTACAAATATTTTTTTTTTTATAAATTTTTAAATATCGAATCGCTTTTTTTTAAATTACTTTACTCAACACTGGCATAATGTAAAACATCTCTGTATTGGTGAGTAGTGTTGTACCGTGACATATCGACAAACAGATGGCCGATGCGTCGGAACGTCACAACATCGGCTAATTTATGCGCTCCTTAACGCCCGTCCCTCCTATTAGTCGCACGCAATATATTTCATTCGGTCGTGTAGGGAGACAATTATTGCTGTCTACACAATACTTTTTAACATTTTTAGATATACTTGTTAACGACAGTAGCCTATTTTTTTATTCGTCGCAATAGAAAGTTTTGTGGGTGTTTTAAAAATTATTGCTACTATAAATGTTTTAGTTACCTAATTGGTAGCGTCCTTATTTTTTTCGTAACACAATTAATGTGCTGAAATTAAATTAATAATTTTATTGCCCCACTTCATTTATTCTTCATTATTTAAATAGAAGATATCAGATTTGATTCTACCTTTATTTAATTTTAATCTTCCTTTTTATGTCCTCTCTTAAATGCTAGGAAACTTTTAGAACTTCACTTTAACCATACATAATTTTATAACTTTGGCTTTCTATATATATTTGAACATCCTGCAGTTATTACGATTGGTTTGAGATATATTTTGGATTTTACTGAAGTGTGGTGATACTACAATTACAACAAGTAGTCCCAACCAAGTATAAAGTAGCTTTTTATTTCTGGAACACATCGTAACTAACAGCTCAACGGCTTTCATTTTGTAAACTTTATTAATCGACATGGCTCCCGGACATATGGGCCTCATCACGCCACAAAAAAAAAACAGAAATAACGCACACATCGCTGTACACTTCATCCATTGACGCTTTAATGTTTTATATAATATTTTTTCACCACGTTTAAGCGTTAATGGATATTATTAATAATGTTTATAGCGTTCGCTCGTTTTAGTTCGCTGACAAATTATCTCGCAGAATGTTTATGTTGGCGGGCTTTGTTCGTAGCAGCGAGCAATCACTCATGCTCATTCAAAAATGAGGTTGAAAAGCCATTGTTGCGGCTCCGGCAGAACGTCTGTACATAATGATCCGTATAATACGTTTTGTTAAGATTAAAGTGTGTTATTCATGTGAAATAAGTCAACGTCATCTGTAATAAGACAGTTGCAGCGGATACTGTAAATGTGTGTCGAGGGAATTGAAGGTTCTCTGCTCATAAATTTTAGTTATAAGATCGTATATTTAAAAGCGAATATTAGTGTGAGAAGTGCCTTTACGGTGTGATCTTAGGTGTTAAAATATTTCACTTAATTGTATTCACGTTGACGAAATGCTGAAGAAGATATTTTTTCCATAATTAAATACTATATATAATTATTTAAAAGTGTTCTTGTTTCTAAACGATACCATTGTTTTGGATTATATTGTGATGAGCTGATCATATACTTAAACTTATTTGGTACAAAAAACTTTAAATACTCAACGATTTAAAGTTTTGGAACTAAATAATAGTATTTTAAATCTATAATTTATTACTATAAGTAAGTAAGTAGTCCTACTGTCAAGCTGTACTATTTATAATCTGATATAGTTAGTCATATCACTCTAGCTTTTCTGAAATCTTTGCAAACTCGAGATCAACTTTCATTAAGATTGACACAAATATTTATATATTAAAAAGTAAGACAGTTACTATAGCATTTATAATAAAAGTAGACACCACAAATTTAAACATATATTATAAAAATAATAAACTCAAAAATACGTATGAACCGAATGAACGAAAAGACCAGTGGATAGTACAAGACAATATTATCAGTACACATGTATCACTTAATATAAAAGATATCAACATCAAAACGAACGTCCAACTGATATTGGTTGAATTCAATCGTACAATTTGAAAGAGAGAAAAAAAAACACCCAAACCCCGAATGCCAAGCAATCAAAATCAATCAACACCGTTTCGTATACACAAGTATTTATATAAATATCCAAACATCTAGGCATCAGCTATCAACCACCATCCACCAGCTTCACACTCCTCGTAACACAATCACGTTAACATCTGCCATAGACACTCTTATATAATTGACAGTAATCAATTTGGCGCGGTCCGCTTTCAATATTCCTTCATCTAAGATTTTTCTCGATTCGTTTTTATATCGGCCTCTCTCTCTCTCGTCGTGAATTTATCGCTCAATTAGTCTTGTTTAATAGCCGCCTGCTCCGCTGATGTCTGCTTCTAGCGCTTCGCAGGGTTGTCACTTCTTTAATGTTTATATAAATAGGTAGTATTTTTTTTACTTTAATCGAATAGATTACTCTTTATTGTGCATCAGATTAAGAAGATGTTATTGGAAATCTTATGTGATTAATACATGCTGTCAACGATGCTATTGATTCTATCTTTGTTAAAGTATACGACCAGTGTAAAATTTGTCAAGGAAATAAACTCAATATTTATTTTCTAAATAAATAAAATCAATGGTACTGTGTAACCTGTAATAAAAAAAATAATGTGTTAGTAAAAAATGCGTTTGGATAATACTTCAATTCAAAAACTATAATTTTGGAGCTAATTTAGGAAAAAAAAACATAATTTTCTGAAATATTTTTATTACTAAACTTCCTTTGAACAAAAATAAAGCTTTTGTAAATTTAGGAACTTGTCAAAGCAAACTTGCTGTTATCCAAAGTTACAGTTGTTTCTCAAAATATCTATTTCATGAGAAGTCAATACATTATCACATTAATTTCTAACATCCCTGGCAGAAGAGCAAACAATAACGTACAACACATACACAATAAGTCATTTCACTGAAGAAAAGTAATAGAAACTCTGAAACATGACGTCTGACCTCTTAACTGACAGACAACTAGACAGATGATTGACAAATACTACGACCAGTATAGATGCATGTGTTATGAAGGTGTCGTATGACCGGTTCTGTGAATCATGGATCATGTGATCAATGGAAAGCAAATAAACGTATTTTTTAAAGTAAATATTATGTAAAGGATAGTAGAAAAGATGTGGAGATCACCAATATCAACGGAGAGATGCTCACGATGCCTCTCTAAGTCCAATGCTTGCTCTGAAAAAAATCTTGGTGTTTACTTCATTCAGCAATCAGCAAAAAGCAATTTTCTGTAGCTTTCAGATGTTGTCTAAATAGTTGCGTTTTTTTTATATACAATAAGGCTTTAAAATTCCAATGCAATCCATTCCAATCATTAAATTTTATCGATATTATTGAGTTGATTTAATAATTGGAATGTTATGAATTAAATAATATGTAGATGATGTAATGATTAATATTAAAGTAAAAATAACAGTCTTAATAACAGTCTCGGTGGTCTAGTGGTCACACGTCTTCTGATCCAGAGGTCCGGGTTCGAATCCCGTGAAGTTATGTTTTATGTTAAAAAAATAAATAAATAATAAAATATACAAATCGACTGTCACACCTGTCGTATTGTATGGATCTGAATGCTGGCCATTGAAAAAAGTGGATGAAAGGAGAGTACATGCAACAGAAATGCGTATGTTAAGATGGATGTGTGGTGTGACAAAATTGGATAGAATAAGAAATGAGTATGTAAGAGGAAACATGAAAGTAGCACCAATTACGGAAAAAAATAGAAGTGGTAGATTGGCGTGGTATGGACACATTTTGAGAAGGGACGAAAGTCATGTCACAAGGAGAGCGATGGGAATGACTGTGGACACATTAGAAGAGGAAGGCCGAAAAAAAGATGGATGGACTGTTTAAAAGTTGTTATGAGTATGAAGGGAGTAAGTGTGAACACGACGAGTGATAGAAGAGAATGGAAAAGGATGACATGTCGCCCACTTAGAGTGGGACAGGGGTAGGAAAATGATGATTAAAGTACTATCCGTATTTTTAGTTCTTTTCTTTTTTGTACAAAATATATCGTAATATTTGAGTCAGTAGCACAAAATCAACAAATATTACTTTTCACAACCAGACGAGGTCAGTCTTATCTGACATGACAGCACAATGAAAACTGCATGTCATTTGTATTGTATAGATTGCAATGTCCAGACTTACATTACATAATTATACAAATTATATATTTCTTATTTTCTAGACAAATATATGAAAATGTATTACAACATTTCCAGCCAATATTTTTTGAATCACCGTCCCATTGAAAAATTTTAAAATTGTTGGAAGCAAAGATGTGAAATACCAATTTTATATATTAAAAGAGACTAAAAAATGTTTTTATTGTTATCTGTGCTGTATAGTACTAGGATATTTACTTTTTGATATTAGATTTTACAAGAAAAGATTGGATATTTCCATAATTTTTTGTCTGTTTTTATTTTTATACTATACTTCATTAATAACTTAATCGACTCACGTAATTTGAATTATGTCATTCATGATTATTATTTTACTAAAAAACTGTAATATACATACCACTAAACGTTATGTTTGAAGATCTAAAGTTTTGCTTTATAAAAGATGGATTTTTAAAAACTCGACAGCCCTGACGCTTTGGAAGACGTAGAGAAATGGGATTAAATTAATTGTCGCATCAGTCACGAGGGCGTCGGGGTGTTTTTTATTAGTCGAGTGTTCCCCCCACCGTCTCCCCTCTCCGCACTTCGGCATTGCGCGCTCGACGCGCTTAGAGTAAATCACGTAAACCATGAACGAGAGAAATTCAAGATGTGGTAAGTTAAACGTTTTCAGTACAACTTACCTGAAGAAAAACAAAGATTTTGGTAATACCCTCACTAAAACATAAAACTTATTTATTATTGTGTTTAACTAATAAAGCATTTTGCCATTCATCAGGCTGAATAATTTCAATCTCCCAGTCATCGTTATACATGAAAAAGTTACTTGTGTGTAACTTGAACTCAAAACCTTTAAACCAGATAGATAACGCCTCACTAGATCATTCAAGACGCCAAAAGAGTGAGGTACAATTATAAAACTACGCATATTTTATACAAAAATTGCAAATTTGTCATAATGGTTCTGAATTGGCGCAATAAATACCGCCCTAAAGCAGCGTATCCACTGATTTCGATCATCGGTGTCACCGCGCCCAACCGATTTGTTCGTGCTTTGATCTTCGGTACGATTTATCGACATTATTTTTAACACCGCTGCCCATCACTACACTTGAGTGATAGACTCCGTTATATAAGCGCTTATTGCCAACGTATTATTTACAAGTAAATTGGGTTTCTCTGCAATATGAAGCCCAATTTGTTTGCGTACACAGAAGTAAGGATGGAGTATAGATACAGACTTACTTAATTTTTATCTATAAACAATATTTGTCTCGAATGTATTAGCGTATGTTTATCAGCCATTTATGATCTTAGATTGTTACAGAGATCCTTAGCAAAAAACTTTTTTTTTATAAAATATTTGAATAAACTTTGCAAATTATACATAGCAATTTTAAAGTTTTTATAGTCTCGTTCATTCATATTATTCAACTTTTTCTTGTCATTCTGTCTGTCCCTCTACGTCTCTTTGTGCCATAGTATTGCGAGACATGCGATAGATAGACACTAAAAATTTTTGGTATACGTATGTATTTATACGGAACCCGAACACAATACAAAATATATTTAATCGGAACCAACAGCTAAATAAATCTTCATGATGCGTCAATAACATAAATCTAGCAGTTATTCTGTTACGACGCCATGTAACTGTTCCAGCTGTAGTACTGGCGGCTGTAATTCTCCACGATTTAGTTGTGCACAGAATATCAAGTGCTATAATGTTGTCGATAAATATTAAAAAGAATTATTGTAATAGTCACAGCACTTGAGTGCTGATTCCGTGAACGCTCGTTGATTTACGAATGCTTTTTATCTGACTGCGCAAACGGGATTGTGGTTTTTTCGATCGTATGTACGTATGTTAGTTTGTTTATGTTCTAACATAGATAACTTCACGCCTTTTTCTACCCGAAGGTGCAGGCAGCGGCTGTTAAGCCTCGTCTCGCCGTTATATTTACATCTCAAATGGAATAGGTGGCGAACCTATTGCCATACCGGATACAAACTTTTCACTCATCGATATATATCACACATAACTTCCGAAAATAATTTCCATAAGTCAGGATTCGAACCCGCGACCTCTTAATTCAAAAGCGGGGTGCTCGACCACTGGACCATCGGGACCGTGTTTGTGTTATGTCTGCCAAAAAAGATTATTATGATCTAATCTATGTAAGTTTTTTGATGTACAATTATATTTATATGTGAGTCTCCATAATCCACTGCAACTTTAAAATACCCGACATAAAATACCTTTTCATAAATATTTTAATAATTAACCCTTACTTGCATTTTTATCATAAAATACAAAAATGTAAGAATTTGAAAGATTTTTTTTAAGTTTTACGAAATTGAATAGTAAGTAGCCAATTGTAATTGGTATGAGTGTTGTAGTGTCTAGTTGCACAATATCAACTTAAGATTGGTCACGTTTAGGAGGATGGAGTGAGGAGTGCTGTGATGTGGAACCTTGGACAACTTATGTACAATAATGTTCCGTTCTCATTGCGAGATGCTCGTATATAAACAGCTCACGGAATGATTTGCAGCTCAGCTTGAAAGATACACACAGCTGGAAAGATCGACTAACTAACATCGGAAGTTCTAAGTGCTGGAAGTTTTTCCTATTTACACCCTTGGTATCCAAAGGCAGTTCTTTCGTAATAATATATTTAATCAAGATATTTGCTAAACATTGAGCACAATTACTCATAATTAGGTATCCATCGTGTAATCTGTGTCGCATATCGTCGTAATCTAACAATTACTAAATAATAAAAAGGAGCATAACATTTGTATATTTTAATCGCTTAGGCCATTGAGTTTCGAATATATACTTTTGATTATGGGATCGTCCAAGCAAATCTACGTTAATAAGTGACTACCGCCACTTACCTAATCCAAGGACACCTGCCACATATCACATAAATAACGCCACAGTTAGCCCCGCGTAGTCGGATTTTAAGATAGGATGGAAATGAGGGACCGCAGTGGTATAAGGAGGAAAGGGGGAAATTATGTGGCAACGTACACCTCTCTCACCGAACAAAACGTGGGCTGAGCCACAGTACGACGATATCCTGAGCGGTCGTGGTATTTCACCGGTCATGTATATATTCATTTATCAAGCCCATTCATGCAGCGAACTGCGTAGCTCTACAGTATTTCAAATGGTTAATGTGGTAGATATTCGTGTAGGCTGTATAGCCTACAACATGAATGTCTGTATGTCAGAATGATATTCATCAACGGCCAGTCAAATAAACCAAGGAAACTTGCCTCGCATATAAAGGGCCTGTATTTATGTAGCTACTCTGTCTAATGAACTATTTGAATGTAGGCCTTATTGGCCGCGGGCAAATAAAGAAATAAATGTGATGTACGTGCGATGCGTCTGCGCAACTTAATCTGCTGTTTAACACCGTATTCATAGTGCGCAATACGCCGTGATTGACTGTTCGAAAAAGATATTTGTGACTTTCTATATATCTTGGTGCCTATTTATAGCATAGTAAAATGTAAACAGGGATTTCATAAAAGCAGTATTTAATTTTGGTATCATGGTATCTCTATTGCCATAGAGCGAACACTCACATGCAAAGATCCTGATAAATTACGAAAATGCAGGTACTTGGAAAAAATTTTGGTGTTAATTGCATCCATAGGTCATGGGCTTATTGCAGTTGTAGTGGTTTAAAAAATGTATTTTTTTTACCAAATTCTCTTGTATTCTCTCTTGTATGTTTTGTCATAACTCTGTTGTATAAACAAATGATCAAATTTAAATTTAAAAAGAATGTTAAAATAATAACACCACTAAAGACTGGTCTGATTTTAATAATACTGTAATAACAAAATTAATACAAATATGAAACGTAGTTGTATTTCAACAAATAAAACATCTATTCAAGATATATAAATTGTAATGGAGAATGTACACTATGAATAAAACAAGTAACACGTAGTGGGCTCCACGTCTGATTGAATGTGAAAATTATACGCACGCTTTGTACCGAGTCGATGACAGTGTGCACTGTGCTTTATGTCAACAAGCTTTCCCACAGGAATAAGGGGAGTATACACTACCTACGACAAATTAACATTTTATTCATATGAGTGTATAAGGAAAGTAATTACTTCCCTTTTGATGTTAGTATGTAAATTTTGGAATCGGGATACTTGATTGAAGACGTATTTTCGTCTTTATATTAAGTTTTGGATTCCAATCTCGGTAGATCACATGAGATTTTCGAGTTATGTAATATAAACATTATATTACTGGCAAAATTGTACCCCATTTGGCGCGTGAAATTTGCCGGATCGAGGCATAGCCACCGCTGCCTGCACCTATAGGTAGAAAATAGCGTGTGTTAAAAGAAGGAAAGGGGGTTAAAGAATATATTTATTATAAGCTTCGTAGCATCGTGAATAAGTCAAATCCCGCCTTAATGTTAAATGAGAGCCAAGATAATGATTGTGACATATGCTTCCAGTTGGTGGCATCTACGACAAAAGCAGTCAGATCTAGACAGTTGCCAAGTTCAGTGATGAATCCTGAAATTTATTTATAACAACATATAATGTTTTGTAACATGTTAAAACATTATTTATTCTTGTAACTTAGTTTAATATATACAGAGGAAATATTAATTTCCAATTTCAAAATATCACTCCCACTACTAAACATTTAGACGGCTTATATATCTTTTTATCATTATAGAATATCACCGCACGTCTATGTCTTACATAATATTTCCGTATAATATTAGAAGTATAACTAAAATCCAATTAATTTATCTAAAACTTTACTGATAAACGTCAATCACTTAGATGTTTCAAAATAATCGATACATTTAAAAGATTCAGCCGTCATTACAACGATAAAATATAGAATTGCCTCTTTATCTAAACTATACCATCGGCTACCACATACCTGAGCACTGATAACAAACACAAATTAATCGAACCAAAAAAAATATAAATAAAATGGCGGTCGTCTTTACAAACAAAATGGCCGCCGCGTTTTGTGTTTATATCTCATTTATAATCTGTAGTGTTGATTTTAACTGCACTTTTATTGACTACTCGTGTTGATTTGGCGTTGGGTTACAGAGGGACGTCTAACAGGGGGCGATTATATTCATAATATTATATTACGAAATGGAATAAACTTATCTAAGTAACTTAAATATTATCAAAAGAACTTAAAGCAGATAAATATTTCTTCGTGGGTGGGCAAGCAAGAAGGATAAACTAGAATAGGATTATTACTAAGTAAATGTACAAATGCGGTCAATGTTATGATACGGGCGTATTTGAATTCAAGTTCGGAAGTTTCGGGTTCGAATTCACACCAATGAGTTTTCGGAAGCAAAGTGTGATGAATATCGATGTCTAACAAAATTGTGGAAATTCATATTATGTATACCACTGCCTACACAGTCGCGTAACAAAGATGGAAGTTTAAACAAATGCCAGAAAACAGAATATACACATCAATAATATCTGAGGGCAATTAAATAGATGCATGGACATTGTTCTAAGTTTAAACTATTTTTATATAACCGACTAAACTTAGTCCAATTCAACCCTAAGAAGAAACAGGTTTACGCGTTTACCGCTAAAAAGAGACCCTTTGTCGTAGCTCCCTGTTTTGAGAGCACTCCCTTACACGCCTCAGCCGCTATCGGAGTTCTTGGTGTCGACTTGTCGAGTGGCGTCCAGTTCCGCGGTCATCTGGAGGGCAAGGCCAAATTGGCCTCCAAAAAGCTTGGTGTGCTCAATAGAGCGGGACGGTATTTCACGTCAGGTCATCGCCTGCAACTTTACAAGGCGCAGGTCCGTCCTCACGTGGAATACTGTTCACATCTTTGGGCGGGGGCACCCCACTACCAGCTTACCCTATTTGACCGCATCCAACGACGCGCGGTTCGGCTTATCGACAACCAAGCTCTTACTAGTACTACTCAGCTCGTTTGCCCCTTCTCCCATAAAAAAAATCTCTTTTAGATATAACTATAAATTCATCGACCATCTTTCACTACGTCGATGGTAGGTTTAGGTTTATCATAATTTTCCTACCATCCTTTGTCAACTTTTTCCATTCTGTAAGTATCTATCAGTCGTCATCTTTACAATTACTCCCTTCTTACTCGTAACAACTTTTTTTCAGTCTTCCTCCTCCCTCCTCTCCTTCCACCTTCCAGTGCATTTATCCACAGCCATTCTCATCTCTCTCCGTGTAATAACTTTCTTCCCTTCTAATGACATGTCCATATCACGATAATCTACCACTGCTAGTTTTTTCATTATTGCTCAGTATTTTTTTGTTATTTTATCAAATAAAGTGACCGGATACAGAGCAAGATATTACCGCCCCGTGTGTACGAACAGTATCGCAGGCGTACAGTAAAAATGTAACGAGCGCTAGCGTCTCACGCGCACAACCAGTTCTGTCTGTGACATAAACACCTCGGTACAAACAACACCAACTGAATTGTAAAATAAAATATTTCATCTCTAGTCTCTAGTCTCTAGTCTCTAGTCTCTAGTCTCTAGTCTCTAGTCTCTAGTAATATATAAATGTGAATGTAAGTTTGTTTGTTACGCTTTCACGCGATAACTAATCAACCGATCATCATGAAACTTTGAACATGAAACATATTCTTGGAGGTATTAGAAGTAACATAGCATATTTTTTTTCTTCTTTAATTTACATATATTTGCATCCGAAGGAAAAACTTATAATATAGTCTACAAAAATATCCTACATTAATACTCTGCATTTATATCTTAAAACATTTTTAAAGTCCAAAATTATATGTTTTTATTACGGAGAAATATATTTTACCGTTTGTTGTTGCATTTGAATAGATTTTTTAATGTCATAGTATGTTGTAATTTTAAAAATTGATAATCCCAGCTAAGCAATAAAATAGAGTTATAGTATTGATTCATTTCTATGATAATGATCTTTAATAATTATTTAATGGATTCAATGCGAGCCAAGCCGCGGGTAAAAGCTAGTAGTTTATAATTACATAATTCTCAAATGATTGTTAATTAAGGTTTGCTCTTGTGCAACTTGAAGTCCAAACCTAAAAAACTTATCTAGCATGTTGCATAGGCTATCCTTTTTTTACTTATACTGGTAAATCCAATAAGCCTTACTGGGCCGGCTCGATCGGTGAAATACCACGACCTCTCAGAACGTCGACGTAAAGTGGCTCATTCCGCGTTTCGTACGGTGAGAGAGGTACCCGGAGGCCCACCTCCCTTCCCCATCCTTCCCTATCCCTTAATGGTCGGCAACGCAACAGTAACACTATATGTGTTGCTGGTGTCCATGGTTGCTTAACATCAGGAGACACGCCTGCTCGTTTGCCTACCTATCTCATAAAAAAAAAACAGCGGCTGTTTTTTTTTCTTTTTATATTGCTTCTATTTATATTTATGTTATTTTCTTGCGGCACCAAATGAAATATTCGTTCGCTGCATGAATGGGCCGGCTGCGTTGCCAACCTTTAAGGGGTAGGGGATAGGAAAGGATGGGGAAGAGGGTGGGCCTCCGGGTACCTCTCTCACCGAACGAAACGCGGCATGAGCCACTTTACGTCGGTCTTCTGAAAGGTCGTGGTATTTCACCGGTCGAGCCGGCCCATTCATGCAGCGAACTGCTTGGCTCTACCACTGTTATTCATTAAAGCTTATAATACCCTAAGGTGTAGGTAGAGTCGTTCTCCAAGCAGAGTATACTATAACATCAACCAGCAATATATTCTTAAATATATACTACTAGTATTGTCGTATCATATGAAAAATGCTATGTATATTTTGTAAGGCGTTTCTCGAATAAACGAAACAATTCTTTATCGATTACAACACCAACAGTCATATCGATTATGACTAACAAACAATTAATACTTTACATCTGTCCGCATTCTTGCCAGCTATAAACTATGTCTATTTTAGTTTAATAGCTTATGATATATTGGGTTATAAACCTGTTGGTATATTTTATTACAGATATTGACAAACTTATAAGTCGTTGCCCCACTTAAGAAGTTCTGTCTAAATATTTACACAAATAAGTTTCACAAACGCTAGGCAGTTTTCAAAGGTCATTGGTCTTCAGTCTACAACACACGACAATAGCTTTCGGAAAATCTTTAAGTAAAAGGTGTAGGCAGCGGCTGCTAAACCTCTTCTCGCCGTTATGTTTACGTCCCAAATGGAATAGGTGGCGAACCTATTGCCATACCGGGCACAAAGTTTTCAGTCATCGATATTTATCACACTTAATTTCCGAAAACAATCGTCTCGTGGGACTACTGATTTCATTTGTTAAGAGTGGTGTAAAACTGCCTGACATGAGGCATTAAGGGTTTTAAAATTACAGGCTGTACCGGTTAGCTAAAAATCATTTGATTATTTTAACTATTCAGCTTATCAAAAGCCTTTTGTAAGTACAAATTCCGTTAGCATGTCTAACGGGACAATCAAAAAATATCTTTGATAATAAGCCATTTGGAATTCGGGGCGGCCTCCACTAAACCTGGCCGATTGTGTGGGTAACGTTGTGACTACGTTGTCAGAATTTTTGCTGCCAGTCTTCCTCTGTCTTCGGGCGTAATGGGAGTTCTGAGTACTTACAGATTACTAGTAACTATCCCTGTGATAAGACTTTAATATTGAGAGGTGTAGTTACGGTAACCTAAACATTGATTACTGACAGAATCGATTGTAGAACACATTAAAAATATATTTTAACAAGATGACCATGCGAACTGTTCATACTGTGATTTTATATTGCAACTTTACCACTAAATAGAGCAAAGGTTACCTAAAATTGGTAAACAATTTTCATCCGATGGGTGGTTAGTAGATTAACAAGTTTACCCAAACATCAAACTGATCAACTTAATAAAACTAATATAGATAAAACATGAATTTGATAGTTCTGTGCCTGTATAATTATAAGTATGTATGTTCTGCAGTAGTTATCGGTATATAATCGCGTAGTGCCGACACGTTGCAATACAATGCAATCCCTCGGGCTCGTGCGCCAATGATCCTTATCTCTTCCGTTTGAACAGCGAGTGTGTGGTCTTCATTCACCACCATAACTGTAGGTTCCACGAAGATCAAAGGTTATGGTTGTCATAAAGAAGTGACAATACCCTACCTGTTCGCTCCTCAAATTAAACAGCCGATGATAATCATAATATACTCGTCCTTTTCAGGCTTCGGTTGTCACTTTCAGCTTTGATTGTGGAAAGAAAATTGTGTCTTTTATGTTGTGTTTTGTCAATATTTCATCTTCGATTCTTGCCACAATCCCGAACCCCCAGAGAATACTGTCCCTAATTTTAACACTGACAGTTTTTTATAGACCAACTTAATCATTACACAGCACATTATGTCCAGTACTGGAAATAAATAAAACTCAGTCAATTCAATTTATGGAGAACTATGTACTAGATCTACATATATATTTTACAAATGTAACAAATACAATGACTTTGAAATACCCCACATTTTTGGAGGTCCCACTATAACGTTGAAACTTAAATAACAAAGCATAACACTCTATAATTCGAGTTAATATGTTCAATGTGCTATTTCAATTAACTATTAATTAGATAATAAAAATTCAAGAGCGGACAGGTTGCTCGTCGCATAACCCTGTCGAAAGTTAGAATCAATTGCAATCACGAAACGACATCGCTGTAGGTGATGTAAAAAAAACCTTGCGCTTAGCATTCTACTGATGTGACTCCAGGCCGGTGGTCGATTTATTTATTCTGCCCACGTTACGGGACATACGAGCGCAATTATAACATTATAGTTATTCAACTGTGATTCTTAATTAGCACTGATACATACATATACATATGCTTAACTTCACGGGAAGTCTCTTACGTGGCAAGCAGAGAGAACAGAGGGCCATAAGGTACGATTTCTAAACACTTCACTCGCTTCTTGACCTTTAATAACTCTTAGGTAGATATTGTTAGAGCAGGATGTTTGATCTTTTATGAAAGATACATATTAATTTTAAGATCAACTTAGATTTTCTACACACTACTTAAGTTTAAAGACACTTATAAGAACATTTTGTTGGTTTAAATAATCTGAACACAACATGGTCAAAATATCTTGTCTAGAAATTCTTAATGTCGACAAATTCTCTTCTGTCTATCCCTTTTCAGCTGATTTGTTTATAAATGTTGGAATTAGCTACTGGTCTGCTGCAATTACAGACTACAAAAGATGTTCTCACAGAATGGCATTATAAATCATCGTAAACAATGGTCGGGCCGATCCAATCAGATCAAGATTGAAGATAAGCTAATGGAGGCTACTGGTCCCATCAATCATGTTATGTCACATATCATAAGGTACCTATATGAAAATGTCTTTTCAATATTTAGTTAGATAAATTAACTATTTGAGAAATATTTTGATTTTACTTACCCAAATGTTATTGTAAGTAACATTAATAATTGCACTAATAATTTTTAAATCAAATTATTGAATCAAATACTGAAACTATAGTTGAACATACATCTCTACTTGTGATTACCGAGAAGTAAGAATATATCAAATAGCTACGCCTTTTTAAAAAATTAAGAGCATTTTCTATCAGTCAACCCACAGCGCCATGTACCTTTACTTTAAATATAAACATTATTCTTCCAAAAATGTGTGTTATTTGGCTTAGGTGTTCTGCAAAATAAGGACAGCTTCCAATTCACTCCACTTTGAGTGTGATATGTCCCGCTGTGACCAGCCATTTGAATTCTATTTCCAGAGCTCTTCGTGTGACTGTGATTTCGTTTAGCCCGCTGTAACTTAGGTCACGAAATATCTGAACAAATTGGAATTTAAAATACAAGGATGTTGGATGAAAATCGAATATTGTACGGATATGTGGGTTGACGAAAATTGATAAAATAAATTAAAGCTTTGTAGTTTCGCCAATAATAAGAGGAAATCCCTACTTGGCATGCACAAGACACGAAAAGTGTAAAAAAAATCGGAATATCGAAGGAAATAAGAAAAAAGAGAGACTTAAGAAAAATAGGATAGATTGTATGAAGGATGATATGATTAAAAAGGGTGTGGAAGACGCAAATATTAGGTGGTTGTGGGAAAGGAAAACCTGTTGTGCTGACCCCAGATGATGGTGACAGGGCGGGAGGATGATGATATCATCTCAAATTACACAAAAAACTACTATTATTAATGTTACCCTAAATTTTAACGCAATTGATGTTCAGCTCTGACCCGATTCAATCAATCACATAAGTTGATAAACAACAAATAAATAAACAAAATAAAAAACGATTCAATCGAATGTATCTCTGTAGTATGATCAACAGACGCGCCGCACCCCACGCAACACTCACACTCAAGTATCTGCACATCAAACGAGCCGACTATTGCATCAATAAAATGATTGGTTGCCCTTTGACACGCCGACGTCTGCAACTCTGATTTTTTTAAGTGGTTGTAAATATGTAAGATGAGCTGTAATAATTGTGTGAAGGGCATGCAGCTGTACCAAATTTAATTTCTTACGACATTTTGCTCCCTTTCGCTGCATTTTTCGTATTTCACCATAACATTCTTTATAAAAATTAAATAAGTTAATTTCTATTGATGAAAACCAAATGTAAAATGATTCATCCGAAAGTCTTAATACTGACTATTGGACAAGAGATAAAACTACGCTAATGAAATACGTAAAGATATTCATAGACAATCGAATTTACCGTTGCATAATCCACGCGTAGCAGATAGTGCGTAGTGAAACACTAGTTTTTTATTTGTAAATATCTTATGTGATATGATCAAGTCCAGGGAGATGCTGTTCCAGCAGAATTGAGAGGGTAAGACGAGGATCTTTTCATAGCAGAATATCTGTAATGTTATGATAAACCACTTACAAACCATTTTTTAATGTTCCACACAATGTCCCTCTTGTGTGCCAGGATCGTAAACCGTCACTATATTGACACTTTTACGAGTCCAGAAGGATAATAAATTCTTCGACATATCATTCGCTCAAAGATAACTTTCACATAAACACTTATCTTTTCCCCTATCGAAATAAATTACTTTATCGCAGCGATATTAATGTTTTTGAACTTTGACAAGCCCAATCTTAAAGGCATTGGGTAGGAGGTATACGTAAATATCATAAATTCAATGTACCAGAGATTTATCTATTTTTCATATTTTTATTTATTTATTTATTTATTTTTAAGCATTATAACACCATAACAGTATAACCAAAGCAGTGTTACAAGAAAGATACATTAAATATATTGTTACATAATAAATAATACAATTAATAATACTATAAACATATATATATATATATATTATAAATGTAAAGCTTCAATTAGGAGCTGAGAGGCTGCTGTGAGTTTCGGCAGGCTGAGAGCAAAAATATCAATACCGTTCGCCGACAACGCGTTTATTAGACGAATAGCACAAGACAACGGAGCAAACTTGAGCAGGTTCGTTCTTGACAAAGGAACATCGAGCATAGTGGGGCGACGGCGCGCGCCCACCGCCCCGTCTGGTGCACACAGCCTCAGGGCCATCAGCACCCCCGGGTGGTGCAACTCGCCCCGCAGCACCCTCGCCACATACTTCACAAGAGCCACCCGTCTTCGGACTGACAGCCTGCAGTAGCCTACCATACCCAACACGAATAGACTCGGGTACATTAGCGGGTAATACGGATACACCCCACACTCCTTTAAATAGAGAAAGCGCGTAAATTTATTTTGAATTCTCTCTATCATGAGGTTATATTTAGCATGGTGGGGATTCCAAATAATTGCATTGGTCTCCAAATGGCTCCGCACCAGGGAATTGTACAATATTCTAACCGCGTGTGTTCTTTTAAAATTAGTGCATTGCCTCAATATGAAACCAAGATTTCTAAATGCTTTGTTGCAGACACTGATAACATGGTCTCTAAAAGATAAATCACGTACCATCTGGAGGCCTAGGTCACGCACACGATCTACTCGAGGCATTACCACGCCACCCACCTCATAATGATGCAGAAGCGGGTGGTGCGCGCGGCCATAACTCATTACGCAACACTTAGACAAATTAAATAGTAACTTGTTAGATAAACTCCATTGAACTACCCTATCAATATCATGCTGGAGTTTAACACAATCTGAAGAGTCCGCTACAGTGAGAAACACCTTTAAGTCGTCAGCAAACAGTAAACACTGCGCGTATTGTATGACGTTCGGAAGGTCATTAATCACAATAACGAACATTAAAGGTCCAAGATTACTTCCTTGGCTCACACCAGAATACGTGAAATAAGGATTCGAATAGAATCCAGCGTATTCAACATATTGCCGGCGGTCAGCCAGGTAGCTGGCAAAAAAATTAAGCAAGTGTGGTGTAAAGCCTATCGTAGAAAATTTTGACAAAAGAACGTCATTATACACGGCATCAAAAGCTTTTCGGAAGTCAAAATACGCGGAGTCCACCTGCCCGCCAGCGTCCACGGCCGGAGCAAGATTTGACACGAATGAAAGCAAATTACTCCCCGTACTGCGGCCCGGCCGAAAGCCGTGCTGCTCGTCGCTCAATCGCACTCTGACTTGCGAGTAGATACATCTATGTAAGACGGTTTCGAATACCTTAGAGAACGCCGACAGCACGGCGATCGGCCGGTATCCGCTCACGTCAGACCCCAACTCGGCCTTAGGAACCGGTATGACACGGGTAATTTTCCACCTGTCTGGATAATGACATTCCTTTAAACATAAATTAAAAATATGTAATAAAGGGTTCTCTAAAACCATACCACAGTCCTTGACAATATACGGAGGAATGCCGTCAGGACCCACAGAGTGTTTTGGCTTGAGTGTGCGGAGGGCACCACGTACGTCGCTAGCGCTGAGCTGGGCAATACAGACCTGCGCTGCGTCCGCGCCGGCGGCCGCGCTGCCCGCACGCTCTGCCTCCCTCGGGTCAAGTTTGGGTTGTTCTGAGCTGTACACGGAGTGAAAATATGAGGCAAAACTCTCGGCACACTCCAGATCTCTCAATTCGACCCCGTCTTTAGTGACTTTAGTCTTATTGTGTTTTTTCTGTTTATGCCTAATAAAATTCCAGAAAGACTTAGGGTCATTTATAAAATTTATTTGGAGCCTTTCCTGGTAAGCATCATATGCAACCTTGATCTTATCTTTTACTATAGCGCGGTACCGAGAAAAAACTTCATAATCGCTACGCAATGTTGATACTTTATACAGTCTGTGATATCGCCATTTACGTTGAATATCGTGTATTAAATCTGCAGTGAACCATTCGGGATAAGACCAATGCTTGCTGTGACCAGGTCGCCGAGTTGGCACAGACTCATCTATAGCTTTGTTGATTATCTCGTACAAGTAAGACAAAGCGGCCTCAGAATTATCAATTTCATACAATTTATTATAATCACTACACTCCAATTTGTAATATAAAAGTGAGAAATCACATTTAGAAAAATTCCAACGACGATAACTTAGATCGCCAACTTTATTGGGGGATGTATTACTATCATCACGGCTGCCTCGGCCCACTTTAGATGTAACACAAGCGATCAGCGGAGGGTGCTGCTCGTCAACACTAACCAAATGCTCATCAGACAATAACACCTCGAAGTCGCTACTCGGCAGAGAAGTTAATATTAAATCTAAGACACGATCGTTAACATTGAGTATAGTATTTACCTGCCGAAATCCACAGTAAGCATTCACATATTCCATGTAGCTATGTATTTCTATAGATGTTGACGGCAAATTAAAATCTCCCAACACAATAACCTTGTCATAGTTAACACAAACTGTTTCTATAATATTAAATAAATGCATATATTGACTATCTTCAGCACCTGGTGGGATATATACAACACAACACATAAATAAAAATATATTTTTCAAGTGCACCGTCGCACACACAATCTCAAATAAGGCAGCGTTCACATTGCCGACCGAAACACTCCAAAATCAAAATCAAAAAATCAAAACTCATTTATTCAGTTTAGGTCTTGTCAGACACTTATGAAGGTTTTTTTTTTTTTTTTTACTTCCGCCAATTCGATTACTCTCGCACTGAGAAGAATTGGCAAGAAACTCAGGGAGGTTTTTTTTTTTATTACTATCATTTACACAACAAAATGCACTAACAATTCAAATTGTTACAAGTGTAAGAAGTAATGAGCGGTTTATTTAAAAACTTTGTCGTCCTCCAAAAAATCGTTGATACTATAAAAAGCTTTGCTGATGAGACATCTTTTAACATACGCCTTAAATTTAGTAAACGGCATCTCAATTACATTTTCAGGAATCTTATTAAAGAAACGTACACAATTACCCATAAACGAGTTATTAACTTTTTTCAGACGGAAAAACGGCGTAGCAAGTTTATTTTTATTTCTTGTATTAAATGAGTGCATATCACAATTTTTAGGAAAAAGATGAATGTTTTTCTTAACATGAAGAATATTATCTAATACGTATTGCGAGGCAACGGTGAGAATATTAATTTCTTTGAATTTCTCTCTTAGTGATGCGCGAGATTTCATTTGATAGATAGCTCTTACTGCGCGTTTTTGTAAGACAAAAATTGTTTGTATGTCAGCTGCTCTGCCCCACAGCAATAATCCATAGGACATAACACTATGAAAATAACTAAAGTAAACAAGCCTGGCCGTTTCAACGTCTGTAAATTGACGAATCTTTTTGACTGCATATGCGGCTGAACTAAGCCTGCTTGATAATCCCTCAATATGGGGTCCCCATTGTAGCTTACTATCTAGTGTGATACCCAGGAAGGTTGTACTATCGTCAAAAAAAAGTTCCTAAGTTCCTAAGTTCCTAAGTTCCTCCTAAGTTCATATCGCGACGATGCCGCTAAAAATACACCTCCCAACTTGCGACCGTCCGCTCGATCACAACGCAAAATGCTGAAGTCGGAAGGTATGAGTTCCCCGTCATGTATAGAACTATGTAGACCCGATTCACTAATTGCAAATAAATCATAGGATGAGTTTAGAATATCAGTAAATATAGCGGCGGTTTTCGTACGAAGCCCTCTTACATTTTGGTAGTATATCTGAATTAATCTATCGGAGGGTTTAGGGATTTTTTTCTGCATTGCGGGGGCCTCGAAACCACACCCACTCCTTAAATTTCGTGTTTACTGGCCAACAAACAATGTCATTGATTTTCTCAAAAGACGACTCAGGGACGCCAACCATAAAAGAAGCGTAGTCTCTTTTAGTTTTAGGGATAATTTTTTCAACTTTTACATCCGTTGAACTACAGGTTTTGGTTACGTGCTCAGTAATAGCTTCCTCAGATGTATCCGGATGGAGTGACCAGATATGTAAGAATTTCTTCTTTTCAATAGCTTGAAAAGATTCAATCTGAGAATTTCCGCCTTTTTGATATATATTAGATTGCACCTTCTTGGTTTTTTTCGGATAATCCACGGCAGTCCAATCATTAGAGGCTACAGATTGACTTAGAAGAGGCAATCCTTTATTTATTTGGACTATGTCAGAATAAAGCTTATCCTTGGGCAAAATTTCCGAAACATTTCTCTTCGACTTTCCAGTAAGCCGGTGTGGACGCACCGTTACATTTTGTGATAGCGAAGTGAAGTCAGCTGTCCCGCTCGCACTCGCCACAACAGCCGGTGCCGGCGCAATCGGTTCATTCGTGCCCGTTCTCGGACCGCCAATCGTAGACCTAGAGAGCTCCTCGACTCTGTTAAACAGTTGTTCCACTACCCTCTTCTGTTCCAAAATAATGGTCGAAAAGTTATTGATTAGGGATTTTTGATGATCTATTTTCTTACTTTGCGCCACAATAATTGCAGACTGGGCCGTAATTTTTGTCGATAACTCGGCCACTTGATTATGCAGCTCGCCAAAAGCACTTTCCAAGTTAAATTTAGACATTTCTACCGGTAAACGGAAATAAAAACACAGACACAACGAGTACACCGTGTGCTCGACACCACCGACACCAACATAATATATTTTAATGTCTGTTCATATGTTAACAGTCTCGGTGGCGCAGTGGTCGAGCACACGGCTTCTGATCCAGAGGTCCGGGTTCGATTCCAGACACTGGCTCACACCAATGACTTTTCGAAATTGTTTTCGGAAGTTACGTGTGATAAATATCGATGACTGAAAAACTTTGTGGCCGGTATGGCAATAGGTTCGCCACCTATTCCATTTGGGACGTAACATAACGGCGAGACGAGGCTTAACAGCCGCTGCCTACACCTTCGGGTAACAAAAGGCGTGAAGTTATGTTATGTTATGTTAATGTCTGTGATGCACCATCTGTATGCCAACTAAATAAAATTATTTTAATTATTAATTATTAAAAATGGCTAATAGTACCCATAAATGGGGTCAATTGCTTATTGGTTAAAAGAAAGCTTCTGCCATAACATTTTCTCCAACCAAGATATTTTAGCTACGAAATCTAAAAACTGAACCAGGTTTAAGGATTATCTTACCGAGAAATTGTATGGGTTGTAGGTAACAATCAATAAAATTTCAATTTCAATACACTAATCATACATTATATGAATATTCAAAATGAAACAAATTTTGCGACTATTTTATGTTCTTATTTATAGTTATTTATAAATATTTCACAACCAATAAATTACACTAAGTTTTAGAAAACTAATGAAGTATACAAATTTGATAAATAATATATGTATCGTATAAATAGGAATGTAGTTATTCCAATACACGGTAATTACAACAAATTTTGTAAACATGGAGGCGGAAAAGCATCTGTAAAAATCTTGGAATAAACATAAGTCAGTCAGTCACAAAACATAAAAAAAGTCTAATACACTTAATACTCACAGTGACGATAAACTTATTACGAATAAGAAATTTATTCATCGCAATAATCTAAAAAAATTTGGTCTCGGTGGCCTAGTGGTCGAGCACACGGCTTCTGATCCAGAGGTCCGGGTTCGATTCCTGACACTGGCTCACACCAATGACTTTTTGAAATTGTTTCGAAAGTTATGTGTGATAAATAACGATGACTGAAAACTTTGTGCCCGGTATGGCAATAGGTTCGCCACCTATTTTATTTGGGACGTAAACATAACGGCGAGACGAGGCTTAACGGCCGCTGCCTACACCTTAGGGTAACAAAAGGCGTGAAGTTATGTTATGTTGTATGTAATATTCTAAAAAACATATTTGGCCTGAGCATGAGCCCAGGTTCATTTTATTGTATTTAATAAAAATATATATTTTATCAATTATTTAATAACACTAATAAAATTATTTTTGTAGAAATATCTAATTTATACAAAAAAATAACATCCATACGCCATTTAAACATTCAATATCATCACAAAAAAAACTGTTTGGGGCTCGAACCCGAAGCCTAGTTGCTACTAGACATTTTATCTCTAGCTTTCTGACTACGAGCTATTTTATCACGGTTCAATATAAAATTTTCATAAATACAACTTATTTCTTATAAGACTACTAAGAACTTTCCTTTATAACCTCTTCTTCTACTGTATCACGTAACTTCTTTCCTTTTGTCTCCGGTAATAAAAGACAAACAACTGCTGCTATCAATGGTAACACTGCAAATATAAGTGAAGCTGCCCACTGTGGATTCAAATTAGCTACAAAAGGTGCAATCGTTGCACCCAACTTTGATCCAGCAGCGCTTAATGAGAAACCCATATTCCTCATGGGCGTTGGATACAGTTCCGTCACAAAAATATACAATATACAAAAGTTTAAGAACGCTGCTGAGACTCCAATAATGCCCAAAAGTGACGATATCCACGTGTTTGGTGGCACGAATATCAAACAGATCATGCTCACTCCACAAAGAATGTAGGTCCCAAAAGATGCTCCCCTTCTACCAAATATCTTGGTGACCACAGATGATATCATAGCTGATGGTATCTAAAACAAAACAAAATAAGTTATTATTACTAAAAGCTGATTGATATTATCTAAAGTAATCTGAGAAGAAACTTTAAAATCTCAGCTTGATTCATGAAATATAAACATGCTTGTTGTGAGTCAGTATAATGTAGTCATGAGTCAGCAGAGTAATCCGCATTAAAAAAAAGGAGAATATTTGGCACATTTTCATGGAATGTATGGCATTCGGTGCCGCCACTTATTCCATTTATGGCGACAATATTCTATGAATTGAGGCCTAACAGTCACTAACTAAACCTTTCGGTAAAAAAGACGTGAAGTTACAAAACAAAGAGAAGATGAAACAAGGAGAGACAAATATTATATTTCCTGTTGAAAATTCTATTTTTAATGAATAAAATGCAATAAAATAAGTTTGTTGATATATTAGAAAGTCTGCTGCTAACCTGGAGAGCGCCAATGATGAGAACAACGATGAAGACATTGGAGCCAAGTCCAGCGGTGTACTGGTTCAAGCCAAAATAACAGATGCCAGTCACGAACCATGTTGTGAAACAGGAGACCGAGATCACGGTGAACTTTTTCGTTCTGAACAAGTCCTTGTACGTCAAGTTTTGTGATTCATTTTCTTTGACATTAAGTTCTTGAAGACTTTTGGTGACATTGTCTCTGATGCCGTCAATACTTCTATTGTTACTGAAAAATTTAATAGTTCATGTTTAGGTATATAATTAATCCCATGTTTTTATGGGACCATTACCAGGTCATTAATATTTTACTCTCATATTTTAACATTAGTAGACCACGCTGTTCGCTGCATGAATGAACCGGCTCGATCGGTGAAATGCTATGACCTTTCAAAATATCGACGTAAATTGGCTCAAACCGCATTTCGCTCAGTGAGAGGGATTTTTGGACCCCTTCCATATACCATTGCAAGGGACGGCAACGCAACTGCAACACTGTGTCAGGTGTTCGGGTGTTCATAGGCGGCGTTTGGTGCTTGCCATCGGGTGACATGCCTGCTTGTTTGCCCCCTTATCCCATAAAAACATCTTTTCTGAAGCTATAAGATAACAGACAAATAATATATAATGTAGTGAGACGTGAGAATGCTGTCTCTGTCTGTATGTAGGTATGAAAGGAATTAAAATATAAAAAATACCACTTACATTTTAGCTGCACTTGTCATAAGTTTAACAGCTCTGTCAGCTCTACCATTGGTCACTAACCATCTTGGTGTTTCTGGCATAAATACAATAAATACTAATATGATCAAAGACGCCACAGTAAAGCCAAGTAAGTACATCGTCCATGTAGTTGCAAAATATGCAAACGCTACGAGCGTACATTGGGCAAGTCCATCAGGTGTCATTGCTAACCCTCCAGCCAACTCTCTATACTGGGGTCCAACTATTTCCAAAGTAAAGACAGCTGTAATGGACATAGAACCACCACTTGCTACACCGATGAAGAATCTTAATATTGTAAATGTCCAATAATTGGGTGAATATACAGAACCCAACATAAATATAACATCCATTGTGCACGATAATATCAGAGCATTCCGCCGTCCGAATCTAAAAAAAGAATTAGTAATCCGCAAATACATAATTTGGAAATGTAACAGTATTCGTCTCTCCACTAATCGTCAGATTAGAGAAAGTGGAGGTTTGCAGAAATAAAAATTGGCAGATATAGGTACTGAATTTTCCTTAATTATTGCTAATTAGGGAAAATTTACTTTGGTTGGAGTTTGGTTCTTAAGATTTTAAAAAGGTACTAGGAAAATTCATATTATTTCTAGTAAAAATTTTTAAAGCTTTAATCAATGTTTAACAGAAAAAAAAAAACATTCATAACGCAAATTCTGATTCATAAAGCTGATAAATTGAAAAATCAATTAAAACGCCTTTGGCAAACTAAATATGAAATTAGATCATTACTGCAAAATGAATTTTGCATTGTTAAGTTTACCCACCTGTCAGAGATCCATCCGAAAAGTGAGACACCGACCATCAAGCCCATCATCAGAACGGTTTGTGTAAAACTGGCCAACCATTTGTTTTCACAAATCAATCCAAACTCCGATATGAAAGATGTTTCGAACACGTTCTGATAATACTCGTACTCTTCACAATTTTTGTAACAAGTCGAATTCTGTACATCGACAGTTTCATTATCTTTAAATCTAATGCATCTATATTCTGTTGTTGGTGTTAGAAATAATATTGAATTCATATTCCATGTTGCTGTTAATCTGCTTAACGATACTATAGTACAGACTACGAACTGCCACCTTCCGGATGCACCCATAGACTTGACCACATAGTCATCTTCAATACTTTCTCCACTGCTGTCATCATTAAGCGTATCTTTACTCCTACTTTTGGCAGTCATTTTTCAAATAGATGATCAAACTGTAACAATAGAAGTACTTTTGATATCTATATCATGATAAAAGAGAGGCTCTGAACTTTCTTTCAGGTCGAGTCCAATATATTGCAACTGCCTTTTAATTATGTAGGTATTACTAATGATTTTAAAAGTAAACTATGACTAACTAACAACATTACTAAATTACCAAAATTTATTAAAGTTGTTAGTTGGGAATTACCAGCTAACAAATCTATCACGAGGAAAGATATCAAGATCTAAAGCTGGTTAAAGATTAACCATAAAAGAAATAGGATTTTCACTGAAATCAAAAGAAGCAGTGATCATCAGAGAATCGAATATATCACAACATATTAAGAAATTAATAAACACACATGACATTGGCAATTTTTATTGTGTTTATTATAGAACATTTAATTAATTAAGGTTATTATAATTATATAAATAAGGATATTGCAAGTATATAATAAAATTTCACTGTCATTTGTCTATCGTTCGACCTCATGTGACCGCAAATTCTGTTTGATACATTTGTAATGAGAGTGCCATAAAATGTTATAGATATGACCTAAAACGAATACAGCTTATGACATTAATGTCATCATTTAAAATGAAAAACTATTAACATAAAAAACATAACATAAAACATAACTTCACACCTTTTGTTACCAGAAGGTGTAGGCAGCGGCTGTTAAGCCTCGTCTCGCCGTTATGTTTACGTCCCAAATGGAATAGGTGGCGAACCTATTGCCATACCGGGCACAAAGTTTTTCAGTCATCGATATTTATCACACGTAACTTCCCAAAACAATTTCGAAAAGTCATTGGTGTGAGCCAGTGTCTGGAATCGAACCCGGACCTCTGGATCAGAAGGCGTGTGCTCGACCACTGCGCCGCCGAGACTTTAATAAAAAACTAAAAACTATTATATAATAAAATACTAATCCAGTGGTCAAGCACCCGTCTTCTCAACCAAAAAGATGCGGGTTCGAAACCTGGCTCACACAAATGACTTGTCGAAATTCTTTCCAAAAGTTATGTGTGATAAATATCGATGACTAAAAGCTTTGTGGCCGGTATGGCAATAGGTTCGCCACCTATTCCATTTGGGACGTAAACATAAAGGCGAATCGAGGCTTAACAGCCACTGCCTATACCTTCGGGTAGAAAAGGCGTGGAGTTATGTTATGTTTAAACTATAAATCGACGTAAAGTGGTTCGGTGAGATTCCGAAAGGTTAACCCGTTCCCCTTTCCTTCCCTATGCCATCCTAAAGGATAGCAACGCAATTATGATTGCAGGTGCTGCAGATGTCCATGGACAGCGCTGGTCACGTACCATCAGGTGACAAAATTCCTGCACAGTCTTTTTGCTAAATTTTTATTATACTCCAATTTTGCTATGCCTACAGGTGTAGGCAGCAACAGTTGTTTATTGACTTTGTGTTCCGCCTAAAAATAAGTCTTTGTATATTCACTAAAGGCAAAATGCACCTCATTATATAAAACATGATTGTGGTACATATAATAACACATCGGTGCATGGAGGCCTGTAATTTGAGGCTCTTTCGACCCACTCAATGGAGTAAACGTCGGTTATAACAGTTAGTTATCCCTCGGCTCGACTTTACTTTAATTCTATATAATTCTGTCCGAAAAAAAAACTCAACGAAAATAAAAGTGCTTGTGACGTAATGTGGCTGACGTGTAATTTTGTTGAAACTTAACAATTTGTTTCGTATGTTAATAATAGCATTTAGTTACATTCGATAATAAAATTACTGTGTTGAAATTACTTTGAAGGACTCCAAGTCATTAGACATTCAAATTGAGCAGTAAATTCTTTACACCTTCACATGTGTCTGTTTCTAACATGTGACAAATATCATCCGAATTATTGCTACACAGTAACAAAAAACATTTAAAACTGTTTAAATAATACACCATCAATAGTATTTTGCCCTTTTAAACTACATTTGTAATAAAATATCGAACTTTTGAAAGAATAAAAAACAGAAATATAACTTATTTATTTGAGGTGTTCTGTATTTTGATAATACATTATATTTATAAAGATATCTTCAGCACAATACATTGGTTCTGCACATCCGGCCATTGTTATGCCTCAACAGCCTTAATGGATCGCCCATTATTGTCATCATTAGTATATAAATACACTCCCCACTAAATTATTTGATGTTTTTATTTTTACAAATCACAAGGCTATGTGAACTAGTCTTTATAATATCTTTAGTTCAATATTATTTGGTATTTGAAACAAATGATGATGTCATATCAAATTTTCAAGACTGCATAATTAAATCAAGCAATAAAGTTCAAAAACCCAAGACCACAAGAGCAGATAACGAGGGTTCGATAAACACTGGTATGCGAGACAACAGTTCACTGTGATGGTAGAGGTAAGCGGAGATGATGGGGCATCCCCATCAATTTGCAACGATCCTATATTACTGTGAACATGATGGCATGGAGACCGGGGCAAATGATCAGATACTGTGCCTTCGAGGCAACATAAATCTGTGGATGTAGTTATAGGAATTTTATTTAACGATTTGAATAAAAATAAATTAATAAGTTTAAATATCAATCGACTACTTATATTTTATAGAGACGAAAGTTTAGGCAGTCGAAGTGACAGTTACGTCCCAACTCACCGAATGTTCATGTCCCTATGGTGGCAAAAACTTATTGCTATATATCGAACACAATTTTGTCAGTTATCGATATTTATCACATGTAAATTCCGAAAAGCATTGATGTGAAACGAAAATACGAGTCCACATTTTGTAATTTTCTCTATTGTTCAGTACAATGACACAATCGCCATTTAGTTCCAAGCAAAGCAAATGGAATTCGCAATATAAAACATATATTAGACTGGTACTAAATATTCAAAGATATTACTCAGTGATAATGATGAACGGGAATTAACGCGACACTTTTTTAGGTAAACAATTTGATTAGCTTGACGTTTCGGCCAGGTTGCACTGGCCGTGGTCACAAGCACCAGTGAATCAAGGTAAATATTTGTTTACCTAAAAAAGTGTCGCGTTAATTCCCGTTCATCATTATCACTGAGTAATATGCAACGGGAAAGCCTAAAAGTTCAAAGATATTGGCAGCTTTTTATGAGGACTTTTCCACATTGACATACAGTATACCAAAAATCTTCCAAAATAGGCTATTGTTATGTGCCTGTAGTAAAATCTAGGATGTATACTTCAAGTTCTTATCCTCAATTTACTTCTTGTAAAAAAATCATCTATTTATACGTATACAACAAAATATTCCCAAATTAAATATTATTTACAAATCAAATCACTAAGTTGAATAGCGCCCGGAATCGTCTCTCAGAATAGTATAGGTAGTTAAATATCCCATTCTCTTTTTTTAATTTATTCGCTGAAGTGCCGAGAAGCAACGGAGAGACTTCTTTCGTCCCGTCCGTCGTAAATATTTCAGAGAGAAGAGTTTTTAATCAGTCGTCAAGCGATTTACAAATTAAACAGGGGCCGTGTTATGAAGAAATATCGCGGACTGTTATAGTTCGTTCCCATTACACCCTTAAAATGTCATGCAAATATTACCCAACCTAAATAAATTATTTATATTTATAATATTCACTGTCAACTTATAGTTTGTCTTGTAGCAAAAAACGTGTAATAATTAAATAGAGCTCATCAAAACGAGAAAACCGAATTTTTTAACATAAATAACCAATAAAATTGGCATAAAATATTTATTAAAACATTAATTAATTAACGGTTATATTTCTTCATCAACGGTAAAAGATTTGATTAAGTATCGATCAGAAATTTGAAGATTTCCATATACATATTATCATCATAAAGTATCAAAAATTCCGAGTTAATGATGATTTGATTTTAATGGTTTTTTATCTTAAAAGGTTAGCGAATTTACTAATAGATTAAACTAATTTCAAAATAAACAGAAATGTCACTCATAAAGTATCACGATAACGTTATTTTATTTATTGTACTAATTATTAATCGCTCAACACAAAATTATAACCTGTGTTGTAAACTGTCGTTTGGTTCGAAAGAAAAATGCAAGATTTTTCTTTTTAACAAAACGAAAGTTTTCAAAAATAACGTATCGTCCGTGCCAATGTAGACAAACACGAGGAATAAGAAATATCGCCGTCGGAGGATCTCCGCAAAAAGCTCGCAAATTTCATCATCAATTATCATTATTAGGGAGCGCTCGCGTTCGCCGGAGACGGCGGTAATTGAGTTTTATAAATGGCGTCGGCTGCCGACGACGTGACTGTCATAAATACTGTGACGTGACGTGTCGAGCAGTGGATATGGAGTGTGATATTCCTATCTTTGAATTTGTTTGTTTGTTTTTTTAATGCTATTTGCAAATATGAACGGATTTTATTCGTTACAATCTATACTAAATTTATACTTGTGATAAAATTGTGCCAAGAATTGATGAGCCTCGTGGTGCATTGGTAAAGCTACCGACTGCAGAATCGAGGTTGGCGGGTTCGATTCCCAAACGAGTACAAATATTAGTGACAAGTATGAATGTTAATTTGTATGGCGTCTGGGTGATTTTCTATATATTATAACTATATATTCACAAAAGAAAAGTATATATGTATAAATTAATATCCGTTATCTAGTATCCATGGCATAAGCATTTAGTTGCTTAGTTTGGAACTAGAGGGCGCTGTATGTATTGTGTCCAAGATATTATAATATATTAAGATACTAAAGAAAAACTAATATGAGGGCTCTTTACCCTTTTAATTCGAACAACATGGGCAAAAACGGATTTTAGGAATTTTGTCTGTATGAAAAATACTTGCAACAAGTATTTTTTTTTCTATTTCAACATAAAATATACTAGATTTAATGAATGAATGGATTTAAAATTGAGTGCTGGTCGATTTTTGGAACAAGCTTTCAAGAGAGCAGAGCTGCTTGTCGTTGTGTGTCAGTGAAAAGAAGAGTGAAAGAGAGAAATAGTTCTTTGACAATGAAAATGAACAATTACGTGCAAATTCAAAAGCCTCTCCTCTCCGCTCCGCTAATCTCAGTTTCAATGTACACACTCTCTTACGGATGCTGTCGGCCCATCAGTCGACCTCTGGTCCGCGGCGGAACATAAAACAAATTGAATGATTTACGACCGAGACCGATATCGTTCACATTGTGAACCTCCATTTGTAAATATTATAATATCCTTTTTATTCTGAATTGAAGTAGGTACGTATCAATCTTATTTCTTTACGTCTACCTGTCAGTATTCGTACCGAGTGGTCTCTACATTGCAATGTCCGGATAAAAAACTATTTTTAATGTAAATAATAATTGATTATGTATTCGTATTTAGGGAAAGAAATATAATTGATAGTCAATAGGTTACTTATAATACGGCAAAGGAAATTCTATATAGTTGAACAATTGTTTTCATTTTCGCTATTCAGAAATTTATATTCATGATATGCGTTGTCTTAAATATTAGTACATACTATTATACATATAAATCGGTCTTACAAACAATTGTCGTATCTAACAAAACGTGGCACCAGCCACTTTACGTAGATTTTTTGACAGGAATTTCAGCGGTCAAGCCGGCCCATACATGCAGTGAATTGCATGATTTTATCACTATTGAACATTGTTAACATAACAATGATTGTTTTAATTTTTCATATTTTAATGGAAAATAAATAACGTACCTGTTTTTGACGATGTAACTTTTCAGGCACTAATAATACCCTCTTTTTTTCAGAATCCCAAATCGCTGAGCTAGTTGCCGGTACTCACCAAGTAGAAAGTACCACAATCAATTCATAAATTCACGTGAAAAAAAAAATGATAAGTAATTCTTCCCAATGAAATTTACTAATTTCAAAGTATATTTACTTATTTATTGGAAAATTAAGCATCACTACCACTCAGGTGAACTTCTCACTTCGCTCTCACATAATATGTTTAAAAAATAATTGTCGAACGTATTCGCAGTTGGTTTTCCTCTTAGGAATAACAACCGTACCTGCACAAAAACCTTTTTAATACCAGTTACATTAAGAACCGGTAAGACTTGATTAAGTACTTGTAAGATGAGTGCTTTTATGGTTTTATGACACCAGAGATTTGTGGTGGGGTGCTCAAGAACAAGCCACGTTGATGACAAATTCAATTCTAATAACTACACATAGAAATCAATTAACTATGACGTAGGGATCACAGTAATCACGCACTTCTAATATATAAACAAACACTAATATTTTCCTACACGGGTATGGAATCTTTGTCTACTACGTAACCGCCACTATACTCTTAATAGTTGACTCAGAGAAAAAGGAACCCATCTACTACTAATCACCGAGTCTGTGTAATGTGTTTCGAAGTGTGCCAAACCTTTTAAGCAAATTTTGTAAGATTAGTTTTAGAGAAATGTAAAAGAGATGAATAAAAAACAAGGTCGAATTTCGACCAATGCCGTTGGCCTCTAGTTTAACAATATTGTGATACATTTGTATTCGCAACATTACGTATTTTAAGATATAGGATGAAGATAATATAATAGTCCGTCAACAATCTCGGTGGTTCAGACCTCGCTTCTGATTTAAAAGTCGTGGTTTCCGATTCCGGACTCACACCAATGATTTCTCGAAATTCTTTTCGGAAGCTATGTATGATAAATATGATTGACTACTTTGTGCCCGGCGCTTGGCAATAGGTTCGCCACTTGTACCAATTTGGGAGGTAATATAACGGCGATTCGAGGTTTTAACTGCCGCTGCCTACCCTTTGGGTAGAAAAGGGCGTGAAGTTAAACGTAACTTCACGCCCTTTTCTACCCAAAGGGTAGGACTATACGATACGTAACGACGTATCGTATAGTCCGACAATCATATACTTAAGAGTCATGAAAAGCTAGTAAGTTATGTATCAATCGTGTCTTATGGAATATCAGTTGTATGGGATAGTGTGGTATCAGTTCTCTCTACCTAACTTCAAAAGAATTGAATTGAAATTGTTTGATTCGCATTATCCTGAAGTACCAGAGCACCCACTATCTCGTTGTAAGCCAGTTCTTGTCGATATTTTCACCATCGTGTATAGACAGACCAATCTTCTACTGATTAACCTTGACAAACAAACTGCGGTTCTTATCTTTTTCATACCTCTATACAATTGAGATTTATTTGTCTAGATTGTCTCTGCTATAATGCCTTGAAAAGGCATTTACTCTCCACGTGGAAATGAATTAAATGTAGTATATACCTACTTTGTAATATGGTATAGAACTTTGTTAGAACAAGGAAAATTGGTATGGAACAATACTTATTTTATATAGGTAGATTATCCTTATTTGCTTATTACGTGCTGGGTTTTTTCTGATAACGGATTCTTTGCAGAGGCTTTCAGAATATACACACTTACGTACATACAAAGCAAAAAAAAATTCGCGTGGAGTCCCTCCGCGCTATAGAAATGAAACTTGTAACAAACATACGTTTATAACACGCTTAATTTAAAAAGAGCACATCTTACTTACACTATGACGGGCCTCGAGGTGCATTGGTAAAACTACCGACTGTGGAACGGAGATTGACGGCTTCGATCCCCACTCGAGTATAAATCTTAATACGGGTCTGGGTCGAATTTGGTAATTACTCCTCTATTTAAGAGGATCTGCCATATTCAACGTCGCATTATTCTTTGATACCTAAGTACTCCCCAAAGCTTAAGCCAATTTGATAGCCATATTGTAAAAATGCATTAAAATACTTATTCCGCAATATTGGATTTAGAATGACGTCACATTTTTCAAGATACTATTGAAAATCCCTTTTATTTGAGACCCAAAAAAAGCATTAAAACTATCTGTGAATGAGAGCTAGTGGTATTTCCCGGGCAAGCCAGCCCATTCATGCAGCGGACTGCTTGGCTCCACGACTGTTAATAATATAATCCTTAGCGGGTTTAAAAACGTCAAAATTCAGTCCTAAGATCAAGAACTACGTAATACATATCTATTACATTCATAATATATACCTATATACTACATTGCAAAAGAAAAAACATCGATTTATGCGGTTCGCTGCATGAATGGACCGGCTCGACCGATGAAATTTATACGTGTGTAAAGCTAGAAAGGTCAAGTCAGCAGAATCACTTGTTTTATATCTCAAAATTTAGTGCTCATTTAGTGCTAATTTAGTGTTGATAACAGATATTTAGTGCTGTGATAGGGGGACTGAAAATGAGAACACTGCTAACTTTACATTAAGCTAGCAGTGTACCATTCGTCTCAGTCTGTCTCAGTCGGCAAAATCACTCGTTTTATATCTCAAAATTTAGTGCTCATTTAGTGCTAATTTAGTGCTGATAACAGATATTTGGAGCTGTGATAGGGGGACTGAAAATGAGAACACTGCTAACTTTTCATTAAGCTAGCAGTGTACCATTCGTCTCAGTCTGTCTCAGTCGGCAGAATCGCTCGTTTTATATCTCAAAATTTAGTGCTCATATAGTGCTAATTTAGTGCTGATAACATACATTTGGTGCTGTGATAGGGGACTCAAAATGAGAACACTGCTAACTTTTCATTAAGCTAGCAGTGTACCATTCGTCTCAGTCTGACTCAGTCGGCAGAATCGCTCGTTTTATATCTCAAAATTTAGTGCTCATTTAGTGCTAATTTAGTGCTGATAACAGATATTTAGTGCTGTGATAGGGGGACTGAAAATGAGAACACTGCTAACTTTACATTAAGCTAGCAGTGTACCATTCGTCTCAGTCTGTCTCAGTCGGCAGAATCACTCGTTTTATATCTCAAAATTTAGTGCTCATATAGTGCTAATTTAGTGCTGATAACATACATTTGGTGCTGTGATAGGGGACTCAAAATGAGAACACTGCTAACTTTTCATTAAGCTAGCAGTGTACCATTCGTCTCAGTCTGACTCAGTCGGCAGAATCGCTCGTTTTATATCTCAAAATTTAGTGCTCATTTAGTGCTAATTTAGTGCTGATAACAGATATTTAGTGCTGTGATAGGGGGACTGAAAATGAGAATACTGCTAACTTTTCATTAAGCTAGCAGTGTACCATTCGTCTCAGTCTGTCTCAGTCGGCAGAATCACTCGTTTTATATCTCAAAATTTAGTGCTCATTTAGTGCTAATTTAGTGCTGATAACATACATTTGGTGCTGTGATAGGGGACTCAAAATGAGAACACTGCTAACTTTTCATTAAGCTAGCAGTGTACCATTCGTCTCAGTCTGACTCAGTCGGCAGATTCACTCGTTTTATATCTCAAAATTTAGTGCTCATTTAGTGCTAATTTAGTGCTGATAACAGATATTTAGTGCTGTTATAGGGGGACTGAAAATGAGAACACTGCTAACTTTTCATTAAGCTAGCAGTGTACCATTCGTCTCAGTCTCAGTCTCAGTCGGCAGAATCACTTGTTTTATATCTCAAAATTTAGTGCTCATTTAGTGCTAATTTAGTGCTGATAACAGATATTTGGAGCTGTGATAGGGGGACTGAAAATGAGAACACTGCTAACTTTTCATTAAGCTAGCAGTGTACCATTCGTCTCAGTCTGTCTCAGTCATTACTCCAAAATTTTTGGTTCGATCAATGAAAACCTGGAAATAACTTATGAGGACAATAAAACTGCGTCAAATGCTGCCAACCGCGTGAAAATTGATTCATCCATTCAAAAGTTATTGCGGTTTGAAAATTCCAAAAATAGTGTTTTATGAAACTTCTATCAGACTTTTGAGCTGGGAGAGCTCAAATGCATAGAAATATTATTTCCTTGAACTTAGTGAGCTCAAAATATCACATTAATTATATTTTGAGCTCAAAAATCTTTAAAATGAATCATAAATAGAATTTTAAGCGCCCAGAAATCGAATTAGCGAGAAGTTGCAGGGATGGCCTTTAGGGTGAACCGTTTTTCTAATTTTTTTTAAATCTTTTGCTGTACTGACAGCAATAATTGAAGCACTAAATGGTGACGTCATTTGATTACATTAGTTTCCGTTTTCGAGTCTTCTTCTTGCTCTTAAGGCTGCTAGCGTCGTTATACTAGTAGTAGTTGATTTGAAAAAAAAAAATTTTAACAAACACATACACAGCGGCTACATCGCTAGGGCAGTCAGGGTCGTTTCCTGTGATCTTATAACGTTGATATCTGATGAAAGTTCGATTTTGCAATACAGAATAATGCCTATAACTTTTCGATTATTGAAAATCTTCGATTTTTCTAGCGGGCAGTTGAAAAATGATTTTCCTAAAAATTTTTTTGGTTTCACCGGTAGCATTAAATTAGCACTAATTAGTAACTCTTTTCAATTTCATCTATGCCGATTTTAAAGTCATCTTTCAGCTCAAAATTGAAAAAATGTTTTTTTGAAAAATCTGTTTGCTTGCACAAACAGCACTAATTGAGCACTATTGAGTGATTCTGCCGACTGAGACAGACTGAGACGAATGGTACACTGCTAGCTTAATGAAAAGTTAGCAGTGTTCTCATTTTCAGTCCCCCTATCACAGCACTAAATATCTGTTATCAGCACTAAATTAGCACTAAATGAGCACTAAATTTTGAGATATAAAACGAGTGAATCTGCCGACTGAGTCAGACTGAGACGAATGGTACACTGCTAGCTTAATGAAAAGTTAGCAGTGTTCTCATTTTGAGTCCCCTATCACAGCACCAAATGTATGTTATCAGCACTAAATTAGCACTAAATGAGCACTAAATTTTGAGATATAAAACGAGTGATTCTGCCGACTGAGACAGACTGAGACGAATGGTACACTGCTAGCTTAATGAAAAGTTAGCAGTGTTCTCATTTTCAGTCCCCCTATCACAGCACTAAATATCTGTTATCAGCACTTAATTAGCACTAAATGAGCACTAAATTTTGAGATATAAAACGAGCGATTCTGCCGACTGAGACAGACTGAGACGAACGGTACACTGCTAGCTTAATGAAAAGTTAGCAGTGTTCTCATTTTCAGTCCCCCTATCACAGCTCCAAATATCTGTTATCAGCACTAAATTAGCACTAAATGAGCACTAAATTTTGAGATATAAAACGAGTGATTCTGCCGACTGAGACAGACTGAGACGAATGGTACACTGCTAGCTTAATGTAAAGTTAGCAGTGTTCTCATTTTCAGTCCCCCTATCACAGCACTAAATATCTGTTATCAGCACTAAATTAGCACTAAATGAGCACTAAATTTTGAGATATAAAACGAGCGATTCTGCTGACTGAGACAGACTGAGACGAATGGTACACTGCTAGCTTAATGAAAAGTTAGCAGTGTTCTCATTTTCAGTCCCCCTATCACAGCTCCAAATATCTGTTATCAGCACTAAATTAGCACTAAATGAGCACTAAATTTTGAGATATAAAACGAGTGATTCTGCCGACTGAGACAGATTGAGACGAATGGTACACTGCTAGCTTAATGTAAAGTTAGCAGTGTTCTCATTTTCAGTCCCCCTATCACAGCACTAAATATCTGTTATCAACACTAAATTAGCACTAAATGAGCACTAAATTTTGAGATATAAAACGAGTGATTCTGCCGACGGAGACAGACTGAGACGAATGGTACACTGCTAGCTTAATGTAAAGTTAGCAGTGTTCTCATTTTCAGTCCCCCTATCACAGCACTAGATATCTGTTATCAACACTAAATTAGCACTAAATGAGCACTAAATTTTGAGATATAAAACAAGTGATTCTGCTGACTTGACCTTTCTAGCTTTACACACGTGAAATTTATTTATTTAATACCACGATTCAATTCACACCAATGAAATACCACGACCTCAGAATATCGACGTAAAATTGCTCGTGCCGCTTTTCGTTCGGTGAGAGAGGTATCCAGACTCTCTTAAAGGAGGGCAACGCACCACGGTGTTCACGGGCGGTGTCAAGTTGCTTACCATCAGGTGACCCACTTACTCGTTTGCCCTCCTATCCCATAAAAAAGAAACAATTGAAATGTTACTATCATTTTCGAGTGGAGAATTATCCAAATCTCAATTTTTTACCATGGGGTACCTACCTAATATCAAGTAATTCAGAGAAATCATTGGCCCGGAATCGATCCCACGGCTCCAGAATCAGAAGCAGAGAGCTCAACTACTGGACCACCGAGACTATTAATATTAAAATATTATAGGTACTATTAAAAATGGGAATGATAGCTAAGTTTAAACGATAACTAAGTTCCTAACTAGTATTTTAATTTAACTTTGTGTTTAAGAATACAACAGACTGATCTGAGGCACTTGAAATTTTGACTTTGAGTTGGTGTAACCTGATGGTATTGTTACATCACAAGTAAAACTAATAATCACTTTGCACTTTGAAAATGTATCATGTGTTGAAATGTACATTTTACACGGCATGGCACTTCAAATAGATTGTGATTAACAGACATAAAATAGAATAGTCAACATTATCATAATGGTGTCTATATAGATATATATTCCAAATAGCTCTGGTTCAGCCATCATTTCTAAGATCTTGTAACTTGTAATTGACAAAACTAATTATGAATTAACTACTTATATTTATTAGACTTGAACAACCAAGACTCATGAATAATATGCAAAAAATCATATCATAAATAGATTAATCATAATCTAACCAGAGATATTTGGAATATATATCTATACAGACACCATTATGATAATGTTGACCATTCTATTTTATGTCTGTTAATCACAATCTATTTGAAATGCCATGCCGATAATAATTTACATTTCAACACATTATACATTTTCAAAGTTCAAAGGGATTACATATATTAAAGATAATATAATAATAATATTTGATATTTTTGTATTTCATAATATAGAGATTATTTCACCGAGGACCAGAAACAGACTATTATTTATACCCTTAATCTGAACTTATAAATGTTTCTTTTTAGAAGATTATTTAACCATGAATATAAATGTTTATCATGTCATGATTGAAGTCAGTTTGTCATTAAATTATCATTGAAATATTAATATACTGGAAAATTATTACTCTTGAAAATGATAAATGAAAATTATACCTACATTAAGTTACTTGATAAATAACATATTTTTATGTGATATTCCTACTAAACAAAGTAATTATGTTCCTGTATGCCTATAGAGAAAACTGTAAATAGCTAATGTTGTTTAGGTATGCTTTGCAACATTTTAAATATGATTAAAAAGAAAATCGAATTTATAAGTTTATAATTAACAAAATATTCGTAAGTATATCCAGTAACAAGTAATATATTTGTTCAAATCACTACTAATTCTAGTTTAAGCACAAGCTTTGTTGTCTTTCAGGGAGTAAAATTAATTTATCGTCACATTATCGTCGTTTTTACGTTGATCGGTTTTACACTTTACAGTTGGAGTATAATATACTCCAACAATTCAACATATTATGTTGAACATTTTTAATAAAAGCACATATAAACAAATAGAGTGGAGTACCTACTCAATACCTACTGTCAGTGTTACGATTGTCACGAATGTTTACTAATAATATGTTTTTACGTTTTCGGTCATAGAGGTCGCAATACGCCAACTTAAATCGCGCTATAGTTTCACTACCGTAGGGTTTATATATGATTGATATTCCAAATCAATTATAGTACCTCCACTTGCCACTAGATGCCTATGTACTAATAAAATTCAAGCTTAACAAATTGAAAAGTTAGCTTCATATATACTTCGCTGTTTTAAAGTACTATAAAAATAAAATAAAAAAAATAAAAAAGCCTTTTTATTCCATGCAACTTTTAAGTACAATAAATAATATTTAGTGACATTTTTCTTTCCATATTGCTCTTTTAACTGGTCTACTTTACTACCTTTAATCTACAATAATGATACAAAATTTCTATTAACATATTAAAAACTCTGAACAAAATACAATCATCAATTATTTCTTTGAAACATTTATCATTTCATCACTTTTACATCATAATATTTAGATTTCTTAGTTTTCATACAGTTTCAAGAAATCATTTCATTCTGCAATCAATAATCAAAAAATTAAAATAATATAATTAAACAAAATAGTCAACATGCAATAAATAACTAATGATTTCATTAATCAATATTCAGAAATTTAAAACAATATAATAACACAAAAATAATCAATATGCAATAAATAATAACTAATGATTTCATTATCAATAATCAAAAAATCAAAACAATACAATAATAATCAGTAGGCAATAATAAAACATTTTATTAAGCAATCAATAATAAAAACAGAAATTAAAATAATACAATACATCAATAGGCATAACAAAACATTTCATTAAACAATCCATAATCACAAATAAAAATTAAAATAAAATAATAATAAAATATAATCAGTAGGCAATACAGGCAGTAAAAATGAAAAGTCACAGTTTTTGTTCATAGCATGGACCCCTCTCAGGTAAAGGCCTCCTCGAAGATTTTCCATTTATCTCGGTCTTTTGCTGTTTGGAACCAGTTCTTTCCCGCGACTTTTACTATGTCTTCTTCCCATCTCATGTAGGGTCTCCCTATTCTGCGTTTTCCTGCCGGACCTTTCCAGGAAGTGACTTTTACAGTCCATCTATTATCTGCACAACGTGCTACATGGCCAGCCCATCTCAGTTTTAGAGTTTGAGCATAGGCCAACGCGTCTTTTGTTTTTGTATGGTTCCTTATTTTTGTGTGCCGTATTTTGTGTATCTTTTTTATGTTGAGCATACTGCGCTCCATACCCTTCTGGCATGAACTAATCTTATTTTTTATCCTTTTTGTAAATTTCCATGTCTGGCAACCATAAGATAGAGAGGGCAGGATACATGAGTTTAAGACCTTCGTTTTTAAATTTATAGGCATGTTGCTTTTGAATACATCTGTTAGGCTCCAGTATTTATTCCAAGCTTTTTTGAGTCTCCGCTCTATCTCGATTTCATTTCTATCGTTTTGGAAGCTTATTTGCTTACCAAGATAGATGTAGTGATCTACATACTCTAGCAACTCGTTATTAATCTTGATATCGTTCTTAATGCAGTTTGTCATCGCCTTCGTCTTGGAGAGATTCATCTCTAAACCCACTAATTTGCTATTTACATGAAGTGTTTCCAACATATATTGTAGACCCCAGCTAGTTTCTGACAATAATAGTAAATCATCTGCAAATCTTAGGTGACTTAGGTATCTGCCGTTGATGTTTAGGCCACATTTCTTCCAGTCTAATTTGCTTATAATGGTTTCCAGTACAGCTATAAAAATTCTTGGGGAGAGCGGATCGCCCTGCCTTACTCCTCTTTTTATAGGGAAGCTTCGACCAGTTGTTTCTAGCTTGACTCTACTATTGGCGTTAGTATATATGTTCTTTATTACTTGTATATATTTATTGTTTACCTTTTGAGCTATTAAAGTTTCCCAGATACTTTTATGCAGAATCGTATCAAAAGCCTTCTGGTAGTCCACAAAAGCGATGTAGAGCGGCATCTGCTTTTCCTGATATTTTTCTATAACTAATTCCAGGGAATGTATATGATCTATCGTCGAAAAGTTATTTCTAAAACCAGCTTGTTCCACTGGTTGCCATATGTCTAGTGGTTCACTAATTCTTCTATTGATAATTGATGAAAAAAGTTTATATAGGTATGTAGGTAAGAGACTAATGGGTCTGTAATTTCCAATGTTATGTGGATCTCCTTTCTTATATAAAAGGATTATATGTGATTCAAGCCATTGTGTAGGTATAATAGCAGTTTTTAGGATAAGGTTAAAAATATGTATTAGTGGCTCAGTGAGTAGAGTTCCTCCGTACTTAATAGCTTCATTAGTGATATTATCTGGACCTGGACTTTTATCCAGTTTGAGTGTTTTGATTGCATTTACAATTTCTAATTCGTCGATTGGTAGAATATTTTCATCATAACAAGATGTTGTTTTCTCATCACTTTGCTGTTTTCCTTCCGTGGAGGTGATCTGTGTGTCTGAGTTGTCATTGTATAAACATCGGTAGAAGTTTGTCGCAATATTAACAATCTCTTTGCCATTAAAAGATGTTCTACCCTTATCTTTTAAACCTTCTATCCAGGCTTTGTTCGTTTTTAATTGTTTGTTGGCTTTTTTCATGCTGCCTTCTAGTTCCAGGTATTTTTCTATAATATTGGCTCTGTATTTTTTGTAATCTAGCTTTATATATTTGCTCGATAGTTTATACAAGGCTAAAAGTACTATCGTATATTAATATATATTGCCCCGCGAGGGCCGCAAGGGGGCGTTAAAAGCGTTAAACGCTCTTGCACGAGACATTAGCTTGCACTTCAATAAAAATCACTGAGTTTATTAACTTTGTAATATCAATTATGAGTAGTATAGCACCTACCACTACCGGCTCCTAAATTTCTATGTACAGTTCTAAACAGTTTTTAAGTCATGCTTTACATATTTTCTTGGTTGGTCATTATATTTACCGGTTTATATTCTACTGTTACTTATTTCATGGGCGAAGAGGTATTGAATGCGCTAAGCGATATATCAAAGCCCGATATTGATATATTAAAAAATATAGATATACCAAATAGGTAGGTAGGTATAGGTATACCAAAGACGCCAAAAATGAAGTACCTATGACGTGAGATCATTGCCTGTCGAATCTTGATGCTGTAAAGGAATGAGATGGGAGTCTGCAATACTAATCTTCTTGCAAAATGTCTAGATTTGCAACAATGTGTTATGTATATATACATATCTAGATAAGATATTTGCAATAAAAACAACCTTAAATAACTAGAAAAGCAACATTAATATCTTCCACAGCTTTAAATTTCTTATAATATAATAATATAGAATAACGAAACCTATAAGCTTTGCATCGACTCGATCTAAGCAGAAAGAAAACGAAACAAAAGTCTTTAAAAATTTAAAAAATATTTTTAAAGTAACTTTAAAGCAATAAATTATTCAAGTAACACACGTGACACGATATAAATTTATAAAATCCGAAGTTGTCTTAGAATAAAATAAAATAATTAATTTTAATTAATTACCTGATGATAAAGATGTATCCCGCTTACACATAAATTAAAATTGCTCACAAATAAACATACAACAAACTATAAACATCTAACACAAGCAAAGTATATTTTCTTAGGTTTTGTTTTAATTTTATCATTACACAAATAACACTTAGCACAGAACCACTCGAATTAACATCACACCCGCATCTCGCAAGCTGTAGTCTAAAATAAATCACATAAATTGGCACTAACTTTACAGTTTTGATAATAAAAGTAAGTATATCAAATAATAATTCTAGCAGAATACAATATAATCATTTTCACTTAAACCAGTTACTTTACACATCGAAACTGTTTGGTTTCTATCCCACTGAGCAAACTAGAGAATCATGTTTTTCATATTTGCCATATTTTCTTAAGCTTAAGATTACTAGATTCTAGCTCGAGATGTTTTGTCAGATTCGTCTTAACTACGAAAATGATTTAAGTTACATTGACAATCCGCACGCCAAGAAAACATGACGTATTTGGGTCGTTTAGTCAAATAGCATACTATACAAATTTTAATATTTCAGTCGTGAATCACTTGTACAATATATTATGACAATGTATTGAAACATGAGAAAAGCAAAAATATCTGATTGTGATGCTAATGAGGTGTTTATTTTGAACAATCTTAGAAGGATTTACACATAAATTGCGTAGTAATATTATAAAATTTCACGCCTTTGGCTACTCGAAAGGCGTGAAATGCTAAAATGCAGTGGCTGTTAACTCACCGTTATGTTTACGTCTCAAATGGAATAGGTGGCGCACCTATTGCCATACCGGGCACAAGGTATTCAGTCATCGATATTTATCACACATAACTTCTGAAAACAATTTCTAAAAGTCTTTGGTGTGATTCAGGGTTTGAACCCGCGAATTCTTGATTCAGAAGCGGGGCGCTCGACCCCAATCAAACTGGACCACCGAGACTATTAAAACTTTTTAAACTACTATTAAAATTCGAAAATTTGTGATGAAGTTTGGATGTCTGTAATTCAGTCACGGAACAAACAATGAACAGAATTAGATGAAATTTGGCACAAAAATATATAGATTTAAATACATTTTCTGCGTTAATAGATTGTAATGTAATTTTAACTAAACTTTATTTTTAAATTACTTGGAATCAAGGATCAAAATTAAGGATAATAATCCCTGTGATACAATCCTCTGCAATGATAGTCAACTTTTAGGTTTCTATTTGGCTTCGGTTCGAAAACATGCACGAAACAAAGCCGTGATTAAAAATTATTAATTAATAACTTTATTACTCGTCTCGTCAAATAAATAAACTTCATGATAAATATCTCAAAGATTTACACAGTTGTTAATAAATAAATTAATTACATTATTTACAATATATACAATTAAAAAACTACCTGAAATCAAATTTCTCCGCATCTCGGTCTACTGGCAGCGTGCCCAGAAGACTGGCCGCATTGCCACGCTGAATGGCAATGCTAATCCTCTGTTCGAAGAATAGACCAGCCCTCTGGTCGCGAGAGGCTTCGATCAGCCTCTTTGCAAGATCTTTGTAAAGTGCACGAGCACTCGGACCCCATGTCCCCAAAGTCTCAACCCCAAACGGCTCAAACACATAGTCACCTACAAGGTTTCTTTATTTGTGCCGCTTGAGATTTTTATTTTGTTGTTAATATGCAGATAGTGTATTTATTGTTTGTCCTACTACATGAGATTTCATATTCATCAAAGAGCTTACAAACTATTATTTGTGTAAGTAAGCAATACATTAGTAGAATCAGAACGTTTTAACAGTGCATGAAAGGGTCCACCATCAAATCAATGATGTGTTGGTGAGCAGCCAGGTCAGGAGTGGCCACAACCGACGAGCATGTATGAAAGCGATAATGAGAGTGGAGGAAACAAGATATGTATGTCAGGATCGTAGCAAATGGAAGGAAGTAGTCTCTGCCTACCCCATGGGAAAAAGGCGTTATTTTATGTATGTATGAATGAATCGGCTCCACCGGTGAAATACCACAACCTCCCAGAAAATCGACGTACGTTTTATTCGGTGAGAGAGGCATCGGGAAACCCACACCTTTTTCTTCTTCCTCTACTTCTTTAATTTCTCTTCCTATCTCATCTTATTGGTCAGCAACACAACTGTGACCCTCTCGATGTAGCAGATGTCTATGGGCAGTGCTGGCCATTTACACCCGTTGACCCGCTCACTCGTTTTACAATTTATCCATTAGTTTGAACATAAATATTTTCTGGTTACAATTATGTGCTTCCTGTAGGTAATACTTCAGGTAACAGATTCATTATCTGTACGAGTTGGTATAAACAAATGTTAACACTTAGAGCCTTGAATACACTTAGCAACATTGTTTTTGCGATCCAAGCATTCAATATTAAATCTTATCGCGTTTGCATTAAAATCCTTATGTGTATTATTTAAATTGTGTCGGCGATAATCTCTGGCGGTACGGCCATGTTTTTGTTCACAGGTAATTGAACTCATGTTTTAAAGTAACTAGTTATTGTCCGCTGCTCCTCACGTTTCACCTTTAGTCTAACAACGGTTACATTTCTTACAGGCGTCAGATTTTAATGAAAATACAAACAGTGAAAATGTATCATGAATAGTTTCTGATATTCCCAATTTACCTACCAGTTGGAACTAAAATTTTCGTTGTTAAGTAAGACGACGATGAAAAACATATAATAATAATGTCTTGGACACAATACACACAGCGCCCTCTAGTTCCAAGCTAAGCAACTAAATGCTTGTGTTATGGATACTAAATAATACATACATCAATACATATATACTTTTCTTTTGTAAATACATACTTATAATACATGAAAAACAACCAGACACCACACAAATATTCATGTTTGTCACAAATATTTGGGCTCCGGTGGGAATCGAACCCCCTACCTCATTTCTGCAGCCGGTAGTTTTACCAATGCGCTACGAGGCCCGTCGCGATATTAAAGATACCTAGTAGAAAACTATTTATTATATTACTTTTTTATGATATAGGAGGCAAACGAGAAGGTGTGTCACCTGATGGTGAGCAACAAACACCATAGACACCTGAACACATATAGTGTTACAGTTGCGTTTCCAGGCCTTATAATAGGATATGGACGGGGTCGGGAGTGTGTTTGAAAGGGAAGGGGAAAGGGGCTAGGCATCAGGAGCGAAACGCGGCAAAAGCCACTTTACGTCAATATTTTCAGAGGTATTTCACCAGCCGAGCTTGCCCATTCCTGCAGCGACTTTTCTCTACTTTGTTACTTATGCCTAAGTTCTTCTCCAATATCTCCAATACATGGATATGAGCAATAAATAGATATCCGAGATATGTATCTACAATTTTATTGTAAGTACCTGGAGTAAACAGATTATGTACGATTTTTATACTTAATGTAATTAAATATTTGATGAATATTAATAACTAGTTGAGCCGGCGAACTTCGTTCCGCAACAAAATAATAATAAGTAATTTTGGATTTATCACTTCTTCTTTACCCCATTATACATGAATTATAAATAAGAACCACTCCATTGACACCCTCTATCCATAAAAAAACAGCATTAAAATCCGTTGCGTAATTTCACAGATGTTAGCGTATAAGGGGATAGACAGCGGAAAGTGACTTTGTTTTATACTATGTAAAAAAATAAAAGTCACTTTCCGCTGTCTGTCCCCTTGTATACTTATATCTTTAAAAAACGCAACGGATTTTTATGCGGTTTTTTTATAGTTAGAGGGTGTCAACGGGGTGGTTTTGATCTACAATTCATATATGCTTTAATTGCAAACGCTGGCTGAACCCTAAGTGATAGATCAAAACAATGCTCTACAAACTCTACATTATTAAACATCTTCAGAAGGTCTACAAAAAAGTCCGCGAGGGCATATGTCTATCTCTTAAGGATAACCCACAATGACCATTTTTATTCTTTTACTTCTTACGAGAAATAATGGCTTATTTACGAAGCAATTTTAAACATTACAAAATTAATTTTCATCCAATTAAGTGTCTTAAACAGATTGTGCGTTTAATATAGATCAATATGGCCCTTTACAGTGTGTAATTTAAACAAATATTTACGAAGATATTACAGTATTAACATAGCGGGACATAGTAGTTGCATTGCGCGCCAAAACCCGTGCCGATAAATAGCACAAATTGAATTTTTTAATATCCAAATTTTACTCATTTATTACTTGTGATGCGGAACACAGTTCGCCGGGTCAGCTAGTTTATACATAAAATAATTTATATTTCGTATTACTCTTACCGATAACCTAAGGCAAAGTCTACTTTCTACTTTCTGGTATGATTGTATTCCTGCGTACTAAGTTTCTGGGCAACGAATACTAGGAACAATATCAACAACCCCCAAGTTGGTATAAATCTTAAAAAAACAACAATTAGTCACTCAATCCACAAAAGAATTCATATAACTTCTCCTTCAAACAAATTATAAACTCGACAGTATGAAAATTAATATCGGCTCTCCTCAACTCAACAACTGCAAAGGAATGACGGATGGATTTCAAACATCAAAGCATAATTAAAATAACGGTGACTCAGAATGAAAAAAGAAAAAAAAACATTTAATTTTCTTTGTGACAATGATTTGTTTTTAAATTATTTATTTTTTAATGGCGTTTCACAGTTGTTCGATTTTTTTTTGTTTATAACCTAAACTTTTTATGAAATGTTAATGTATGACGTACTGTTATTAACTTTAGTACTTTTTGCCCCACTCCGATGGCTGGATGGTTTTGAAAGAGAGTGTCGGTGTAAAAGTAAGAAAGGGCATGCTCCGATGGTTCGGACATGTAGAAAGAATGGTTGATGCAAGACTGACTAAGCAGATATACAATGCAAAAGCGGATGGATAGATGGATGTAGGAGTCGAGGACGGCCAAGACACACATTCCATGACCAAATAGAACGTGTTCTGGAGGAAGGTGATGTTAAGAGCCTCAAAAACCGACGCGCGTGCATGAAAAGAGTTATGAAAGTCAACGAAGCGAGTGAGGCGTGTAAGAATCGTGCCCTATGGCGCTCTGTTCTCTCTGCCTACCCCGCAAGGGATTTGGCGTGAAGTTGTGTATGTGTATGTTCATGTATGATGTAGTAAAAAAACGAGCAAGAAATACAAAATTCACTTATTTATTACTTTTGTTGCGGAACAAAGTTCGCCAGGTCAACTAGTTAAGTATAAATAGGAATCTTAGCTTGAAGTTTCGGTAAGAAAATAAAATGGCTACACTTTCGTTTGTAAACAAAATCAACAAAATCCCTTAAAACCATGAAAGCAAATTTAAATTTGTCCACCCTTTAATAAATTGTAACAATCATATTGATACATTTCTATCTCACAAAAATCATTAAAAGATTGTCCTCTTAGAAAAAAATACAATTCTTTGAAGTTCCCCACGAAACATTCATTATAAATACAAAAACGTTACATTTCAGCAGCATAACTCATCTACAATCAAATTACAAACAGTTTATCAAACAAAAGTTCCAAGACGGTAACGTTTTGTAAGTACCGAAGTGCCTAGTGCCCAAAATTAATTTAAAAAGACGAGCTATTTGTTACGCCGCCAAGATTAAATGCGTCTTAAGAAAAAACGACGCAAATGTATCTACTTTAATAGCTTAACTTTTCATCTGTGTAACAAATTAACAAGCTCTTTCTTTATGCAAATATACAATGATTAATGATAAGCTATTAATTCTGACGTATTTTTTTTCTTTTTTTTTCTTTCAAGATATGAATAACGACTGAGTTTTTCATGTTTGATATTTTTTTTAATAAAAACTATAAGAGTTGAGTTTTAATCTAATGTTGACGTAACATTGAGAATTTAGTTTTTTTTTTATTAACTTACGATGAAAATAGATGATGATTTACTATTTTTTATTTCCATTTTCATATGTACTCACTTTTTATAGTATACGATTTTTACTCTCTGCTTTTAGAGCACCTACTGTTCGCCACCTATTGTTGCTGTCTACACCTTCAAGTAGAAAAAGGCGTGAAGTTATGATATGTTAATAACTATGTTATTTATTTACGAATAACTAACTGTATGTTACTCGGTGGTCCAGTGGTCGAGCACACGGCTTCTGATCCAGAGGTCCGGGTTCGAATCCTGACACGGGCTCACACCAATGACTTCGAAATTGTATTCGGAAGTTAAGTGTGATAAATATCGATGACTGAAAACTTTGTGCCCGGTATGGCAAAAGGTTCGCCACCTATTCCATTTGGGGCGTAAACATAACGGCGAGACGAGGCTTAACAGCCATTGCCTACACCTTCGGGTAACAAAGGCGTGAAGTTATGTTAACTAACTGTATGCATGATTTTTATTTTACTTGTAAATGTCTTGTAACTGACTACTCACTTGTAAATGACTTATTTCTATAGTTATGTTATTTATGTCTTCCCAAAGTCAAAGAAGCTTTATTTTCGTAGAGATCTACGAAAATAAAGCTTCATTTTTATCATCTTCACAGACACTTAAAAATAGTTAATATACAAAAATTAACTTATTATTTAAAATGAAATTCTTAAACACGGGTGCTTGAGGAAAGTGCCTCTGTGGAAATAGATAACGCGGACGCAATCGGCACCAGCGACCCGATCCCGAGTGTAGGGGCTATCATGAGAAAAATCGGGCAAGAAACTCATGTTCCAAATACTCTTTTCAAAACCATTTAAAATTAATAATATTAATATCGCTACTGAAAACATAGCAGTAGGCTCGTCAATAAAAGGTGTAGCATAATACTCGACCATCACAGTTAAGATCCCACCAATTTAAAATCTAAAATCCTTCGTTTTTTCTCAAAGTCAATTCCATTAGATGGCATTATTATTAATATAAGGTGATATAAGTATTTTTTAAAACGTTATAAATTAATATACCAATAAAAATCTTTCTTTAATTTTTTGCCAATTATTATTTTTAATTTTTAATAACGCCTTTTAATGTCCGAAGGTCTAGGTGTTAGCAATTATGAGTCCGGTCTTCCGGCACCTATTGCCATAGATTGCGGCAAATTTTGTCGGTCATCGATACTTATCATACGTAACATCCGAAATACCTTATTTCAACAAATTATCAATCAATGCAATTAAGTTATGCTATTATATTAGGTAATATAATTAATATTTTCGTCAATGTTTAATCAAATGTCAAGGACCATCAAAATTAAATATATATGACTATAGTTTATATTATTAAACGTTTATGGCAATAGGTTCGCCACCTATTCCATTTGGGGCGTAAACATAACGGCGAGACGAGGCTTAACAGCCGCTGCCTACACCTTCGGGTAACAAAAGGCGTGAAGTTATGTTATGTTATTAAACGTTTATTTATAGTGTATTTTTGGCGTTTACTGATTTTGTATATTTAATTGCCTAAAGTGACCCCGAGAACTTCTTAAATTGTTTTGACTGAATGCTATCTAGTATTTATCTTAGTTTAGTCATACCTTTATTTTTAATTTAGTATACCTAGTTTACGCTTACCACCAGTAGACATGCTTACTCATTGGGCCTCATGGGTGACCATAAAAGTAAAAAAAAACAACAGTCAACTGACTGTATTACTGTGTCTAGATCTTTGAAACTACGCAACGGATTTTGATGCGGTTTTGTTAATAGACAGAGGGAGTCAACGATACGAGTAAATAAAATACGATACATCCGAAATTTACTTCCTAATTACTTTTGTTGCGGAACAAAGTTCGCCGGACCAACTAGTTGTTTTATAAAATAATATCTTCAGTGATTAGTAGTGACTTTCCTTGTTTTTACTGATAAGATTTGAGTTATTACCATCACAATCTTTTTTATATTTATCCTATTCCTCCAAAATATATATTTATTATCATTTATAATTATTAATAAAATAAATCATGCTTTTTATCACAATTTATGTTGTGTCCGTCAGTGTGAACGAATGTATTCATTATCTGTTATCGTTTGATTTATATACCTACTGACTTGTAGGTGCACATGGCTCGACTCGTGTGGCTTTCTACAAGTTTAGTCAAGGTTAGTCAACTCATCACTCTTGCGCTAGTAATTGAGAAGATAAGAGGAAATCGTCTAGCTTAGTACTGGTAAAGTTACACCAAATAGAAGTAGCGAATGAAGTGTGGAAAATGAAAACCAAATAATGAGAATAGGGAAGATGATGATAAGCTTTGGAGTAACTGATGGATGGAAGAGCTTTTGATATGGGCTACATTTAGTTTTTATTAAATTCTAATCAGACGAAGTCACGGACAATGCTATAAAAATATATAAAAATAATCAGCGGTTTGTAAAAGTTTCGTATCTTTATCGGTCAAATGCAACTAAATGATTGTTGTGACATGTCATCAATATTTCGTATCAATAATTCGTTACGTAATATGTTTTTGTACTAAATATTGTTTCATCAATCAAAATCACTTATCAATTTAATTATCCAATTCTTACCTAAGATGTAGGCAGACTAAATGTTTAGTTCAGAATACAAATGTTTTTACCCAGATGAGAATATAAACAAAGTTAATTTGAGAGTGTTGTTGAAATCATAAATTTGTTCTCTCTGCCAACCTCGCAAAGGATTTGGCATGAAATTATGTAACCAAAGCATAAGAAGTCGGTTACAGTATAGATTAAAAGCCTTGCATTTTTTATTCTACGTCCGAATACATTTACACAAAGAGCTAATTTTAAATGAACGTTAACACCACCTTAGCCTGTTCACCCCTCGTGAAGAGACACCATGAAGATAACAAAAAGAAAATGCTCCCTTGAAAAAAAATGAAAAAAATAAATTCAACAGCGTTCATCGAGTTTATTTGGGCGTCATAACTCAGTAATATCGCGCCCAAAGACTGCGCCATTTAACTTGAGAAACGGCTTTCTGCGACAGATTTCATAAAAATAACCGCCCCTACTGTGATTTCAAATGGTTTATACGCAATGATAAGTCTCTGGTTCAGAATTGGGAAGTTGTGGATAGGCTTTTAGGTGGATAGTTATGGAATGTCTTTTTGTAATTGTTTTTATTCTAGGGATTCTACAGGTTCGTGAGTTTCATGAATTTCCATTTGAAAGATATCATTAAATTTATTGTAACTGTGAGAGGGACTTTCTCTTTAATTTCTATAAGATTTGGAATTAAATATTAGTATCAGTTATCGTTGACAATATTTTCTGTTTCCTTGCAAATATTATCCTTGAATTTTCTCTGAGTGGATTTCATTTAAACCTCGAGCCTTAAGAAAATTTTACTGTCTTTATGCCTTATTTTAATGCCTTACTTCAAGTAGGCTCAATTTTTACTTTTCTTTGGTATTGGAATGAAAATCATTTCAATTACTATTACATATTAAGACTTTTAAATTAGAATATTAACAGATTATTTAGTAACTAGTCATATTTGGACCAACGAAAACCAAAAAACGACATACAATACTGTAAAAATACAGCAAACGAGAAAAGCCTCAGAGTCGCGGCAATGTATCAAAGAGATCTTTAAGTTTTATGAAATGCCGCCAGGAGGTTATATATCAAATTAAATGGGCCAACCTCTCTCTTTTCCCTAACTTCATGTCTCTAAAGTGTTGTTGTAATAGCGAACCAAGTTTGATTCCCGATTGCTTGTACTTGGCGAGTTTCCAGCAGACAAAAAACTTTTTCTGTCTACACACCACAAGTATAGTGGATTCGTATGTTTTTAGTTAATTAATACAAATAAATGAAGTGATTAAATACAAATACACGTTACTAATCATTATTACATAGTATTAAAGGAAGTCGCTTTCCGCTGTCTGTCCCCTTATATGCTTAGATCTTTCAAACTACGCAACGGATTTTGATACGGTTTTCTTTAATACATAGAAAGTATCAACGTGGTGGTTCGTATGTATAATTCATGTATAATATAGTTAAATATTTTTTTGCAAATTTAGCACTTTAATTGTAAACGCTGTAAAAATTACTTTTGATGCGGAACAAAGTTCGCCAGGTCAGCTATTTATAGAATAAAATACGTTTTTCTGTGTCTCGTCTTTGTTTTTCTCTTTATTCTTAATAATTTCAGAAACGGCTGGACGGACTAGGTGATGTACATTCCCTATCAGATAGCTTCATGTATTGTAAGATGTAACAAGTATTTAATTTTCCAAAAATAAAGAAAGCAGATACTTAGGGAACTTATAAAAACATCATTTTCATCAAATGTGCTGAAGCCATTGTCATATTATACACATTAACAAATAATAAAAATAGAATAATGTAATTTATAAAGCTAGGTCATTACTTCAATATTATTGAGGTTAACAATAAAAAAAAAACAAACAAACCAGAAAACATAACTTTCCTTATTTTTTTCGAACAGTCTTGTAAAAATATCTTCATTCTACGTAGATAACTCATGTAGACCATAAAACGTTACAAATGACATCAGCACTTACTAACTTTATGGTTCGCCTTAAAGTTACAACATTTCATATTTATTTGATACTATATCTGTGAATATTGGCATAACGCCAAGATGATTGCGATGAGGTACGGCAGACAGAACTACTGTATTACTATTATCACAACACATTACATATCTAGAATAATGTCGCGCATAAATAAACTATTATTAAACTTTGGTCTGCCTCTTTCATAATTTCTGAATACATACTTAACTGCTACTGTGCTTATGAAATATTTTTATTGACTTTAATTTTTATTGCATTAATCTATTGCCATATGAATTTGTTGTGTTTATTTTATTAAAAAGACTGTTCAAAGATCTGAAAATATACCCAACTAACTCTCTTGCTCTCTCTCTACCTCGACTTTCACAATCTTTGCCATAAACGCTCCTGGGCTTTCAAACATACAGTACAAGGTACAGCCGATTTACTCATGAAACTTTGTCAGGAGGTTCTTCGACTCTCTACCCCTTTTTGCACACGAGGTACACTTACCTCCGTAGTCTTTTTATCTTCCAACCTTCTATTCCCTTCAAAAGACCGTACCGTCGCAGTTTATTCTTCTTTTTTAAATCTACTCTCAAAATATTGTAAATACCTATAAACATGGGTGATAACATATTTGTTAAATATAAATTCTCAACAACTGTCCCGACGACGTCCTGCTAAGCCTTAAAGAAAAATAACCACAGTAGTATTTTCGGTGGACAATCTCTAACAAAATAATAATTAATATAAACTAATTAATAATTCAAACGCGAGTGTCGGTGAACCGTAAAGATAAACTGAAAGCCATTCGCCACGTTAATTACCCATTACAGAGTAACACGACAGCGGAGCGCAACATTCGGCAGAGAAAACAATTTGTTACAAAAACATAGCTGTTATACCAACACTTAATTAAAACGCAAATTGGCAACCGCGAGCGCCAGCCACCCTCACCGATAGGGAGGGGACACGCTTTATTCGATACCTATATCGATACTTTCGGCTCTTAGATTTCTTTTATTTATAGTAGGTAAAAGCTCAAATTATAGTAAGTGACCAGCGCTGCTTATGGATATCTGCACACCGCGAGTGTGACTGTTGATTTCCGGCTTTTAAGTAAGATAAAGGGAGGGTGATGGCGAGCAGAGTTGGTGTGGATAGTTAGCAAAAGGGTCTTCCGGATACCTCTCCTATGATGTCGCACTATTATGAAAAAAAAATCATCGCATAAGGCAAAAATTATTGGCTGGGCAGAAAAGCGCAGCACACAATGCAATACATCAGTATTGCATTGTAATATCAACGCTAACTTATGGAAACGTAAGCTGGGTACGGCAGAGTGTGCATGAAAGTAGGATAAACGCGGTCGAAATGAGGGCACTGCGCAAAATCTACGGAGTGACACTCGCTGACCCCATCGAAAACAAGGTTATAAGAAAGGAAAGAGTTGAAAGAGAGTGTCGGTGTAAAAGTAAGAAAGGGCATGCACCGATGGTTCGATTATGTAGGAAGAATTGATGTTGCAAGATTGACTAAGCAGATATACAATGCAAAAGCGTATATGTGGAGTCGAGGACTGCCAAGACACACATTCCATGACCAAATAAAACGTGTTCTGAAGAAGGGTGATGTTAGGAGCCTGAAAAATCGACGTGCGTGCATGAAAAGATTTATGAAGGTCAAAAAAGCGAGTGAGGCGTGTAAGAATCGTATTCTCTCTGCCTACCCCGCACAGTGTTTGGCGTGAAGTTATGTATGTGTGAGTGTGTATAAAATCAATATTTTAATTAAAGACTTTAGATTTATAATCAAGTCATACGAGATTTATAAGCAATTGGATGTTCAGCGCACATTTTTTGTGTTAGGTATAGAAAAATTATTCAAGCATGAGCTATCAATCAAATGTACATAGTCGTTTGAAATAATTGCGATATTATTATTTTAGAAGATCATCATCATATTCATTATACAACATAAAATTGTGATCATAACATGATATGATTATACTATTTACCGGCATTTAGCCAAAGTAATTAGCGGCTAATTGCCACTGTTTACACCTTCAGCTATTAAACATACGAAGCGACATAAATATGAAAGTTTTAAATGAGAAGATACGTGGAAATGAAGCCTTAAACGGTTGGGGGCTATCATGAGAAGAATCATATAATGGAATAAAACAATCATAATTTTTATCGATAAAATAAAATCCCATGCATACTAGCATCATGATTTTGCATAATAAACGGTGAGATATTTGCATAAAATCACTTGACAGAGTCCGCTCCTAACCGCTAACCTATTTGACTTGCAAAAAACACTCGCTGAGCCCAACGGCGATTGGTTTTGATGGCAAATTAATTTGGATTGTGGATAGTGTATAGTGTCGCCAACATATTACGAATACGTCCGATGGAATATATGTATTTTGAAGTTAGGCTTATATATACAACGTCCACAAAAATTAGGCAATACGGTTTAATAAATACAACTCAGTTAAGTACTGGGATAGGCTGGATACAAGGGATAGACGCGTGAACAGATAAATATTTATTACGGTACGGTACGGTAAATTAAACCTTCAATTATCATCATCATCATTATCGAATCATTTTTTTTCTATTTTCCTGCATCATAATTGTCGACCGGGCTATTACAATTATTTGATGATCACACCTGACTAAAATAGGACCGGCAAAATGATTTCATATGATAATATATAGCATTCATGATTGGCCTCAATCATTCAGAACAGTTCCAGACATAACAACAACAACAACAAAAAAAACACCAACAACAAAATCGATCACCGTTTATTTCGACGTTTTATCACAAATTATTAGTTTAACCGACATTTAACGATTAGCGTGGTGTATTATTTAGTCCCAATATAATTGCATTTAATGTAAGCCGTGCATGAATAACAACGGTTTCGTAGTAAATTGTTGGTAAAAAAAAATGAAAACTATATAATTATTATGATGGGGCTGATGTAGGTTAGTGGTGTTCGGGGTGGTTCGTGGGTTTTGGGACATGATCGACGTGCGTGCGCTGATGTGACCTGTCTGTCGGCTTTTTGCAATAGCCTATTGAAATTGCTATATATTTACGAGGGACTTTGGCGCACGCGTTCAGCTTTTGATCGGAACCGCAAAGTTGAAAAAAATAAGCTAAGTAGATGCGGAAGACGGAGTTTGAGGTTTATCAGAGTAATTTGGAACTAATGCTATAAATCTTTATTTAGTTTTGTATAATATTTTAAAAAGAAATACGGACGGCACGACACACCTTACACTGGCAAATTGAATGATTCCTTACGGAAAGTGATGTCAGGACGATCAATCGACGATATCACGACGAAGTGAAATTTGACGAGTGTGACTTTCCACAAGACTTGTGGAAAGTCAAGAAACGAATGAGGTATATTATAATCGTGACGTGTGGCGCTCTCCTCTTTCAGCCTATTCCGCAAGTGACTTAATGTGAAGTTAAATTTTTTACCCTACGCTTTTTATGAAGATATAATTCGGCTGTGCTTAAATTACGAGATATTATTAACTAATCAACTAAACATCACACTGATCTCTATATAAACGAATGTAATACTTTCGCTATGTTTAATAAAATCTATTAAAAAATAGACGGATCATTATTATCCCTGGCCACAATTCTTGTATTGTAATTATGTCAACAAAAGTTTGCATAAAAACCATTTCTGCAAAAAAAACCTCAAAAAACGACAATAGTACCACAAAAATATTCTTTTCAAATATGTTATTATGAACGAAGTTTCGCTATTGTGTAACAGGAGCGACCGAAAATCAATGGTGATTCTGTCGAATGAATAGGATCCTCTTGAAAGCCAACAAAAGGTTGAAGTGCCGCCCCCTATAAACACCGGAATTGTATTTCAAATGAGTATTATGTTGCCAATAACTGACAAATACTCGAAAAGGTCCTGTCGGCGAACAACGAGCGGCGAGGAACGGAGTCCTGATGTCGACAATACATTAGCTGTATCACTGGCTGTTCCTTTATAAAATGAATAAAGATTTATTCCACTGTTTTATATAAGCTATACATATAATATGATATATTTAAAATTTAGTTTTACATAATATTTGCTACACAATACACACAACGCCCTCAGTTTTTCGTTTCAAGCAACTATATGCTTGTGTTATGAAAACTAGAGAACGGATTGGCATACATATTATAATTATAAGTTTTTGTTAAACAACAAGTTACTTACAATATAAACATCCACGGTCAGCATAAATATTTGAACTGGGCATCAAACCCGCCAATCTCTTCTCAGCCAAATGTTTCAAGTAATGCACCACGATGACTTCAAATATTTGTGTATTAGTGAAATTCTTTTTTGAATCATCAATCAATAATTGTATTTTTTCCCTTTAGGTACGTCTTCAATGCAAGTAGCGGGTACAATTATGCTTCGACACGTCACAAGAATAACTATCCAATGGCAATAGACTACGTCATCTATTGACGTGGCATATTACTTTATTTTTTAAACAGTTGTTTCGTGTCGTTACCTATATTATAAAGGACTTGGCAAATACTCCAAACAGAGACAATATTAATTAATCGTGCACAACACTTAAATACAAAACTATTAATGCTTTCGAAAGAGCATGACCTGCATGAATACTACACCATAATTTTATCGCGACACTCGTAACTATAAAATCGTTAAATTTATTAACCATCAAATGAAACAATTTCAACATGCAATCGTGACAAACTATATATTATTATTATACAAATAAACAATACACATGCAATATGGTTTGTTTCTTTTAGATGGAAGGTCATTCTTTGAATTTATTCATCCATCGCGTGTCTTTAATAAATATGATTTGTAAATTTCTTATAAATATCTAAATGGCTGTATAAAATTGTGTAATTTGACAGGGCTATAGAAAACTATATTTATCTCAATTTATGTGTTTGTAGAACACCTAAAATTAACAGCATATATTTTTTATATAAATAAGCGAATAATCAAGCAAACTGATTATCAAATGGAAAGCTAATAACGTCGCCCATGGACACCTGCAACACCAATACTGATACAGTTGCGTTGGCCCATAACATCTCTCATAAACAAAACGCGACATAAGTCACTTTACGTCGATCTTCTGAGAGCTGATGATGGTATTTCAGAGATCGTGTCAGCCTATTAATCTAGCGAACTACTATTGTCAAAAAAGACGTATTTTTAATATTGGTATACATATTTATAATAATTCATATTAATATTAATATAAAACTTGAACAAATCTATACAGGTATATATTCTAATAGCTTATATATAGTATAGCATTTATTACCCAGCAAATTTTGTCGCTTATAACCACAAACGAATTTGCCTAAACTTGAACAATAAGCTTTCTCCAAACTGAACACCTCATCATCAGCTCGCCCCTTGTCAATGGTGTATTACGTCATCGGACACCACCATTGTCACCCATCAGAGATTAGTTGACGTGGCGTTTATTGACCAATAACCATCTTACAAATACACCCGTACGAAAATTTGTCAAACGAAATTGAGTCTTAAACATTCCCAGATCCGAACATTTATGTTCACACGTTAATGTTTATCGACGGATCGGTTAAATTTGTTCTGCTCGTCACCCATGGACACGCGGTGATGGTCATTTGAGCCGATTTCCTCAAATTACATGTTTACAAATAGGATTTTCTTTTATTAAGATTTGATCTTAACACATATGCACATTTTGCACATTGCGTAACGATTTTTCGGAGTCCCTAATTTGATAATTCGCTATTCACACCTTCACATATGAACGGTGTGAAGGTATATGTACAATTAATTTATTTTATAAAACATATTTTATTTTATATAACAGTCTCGGTGGTCCAGTGGTGAATCCAGAGGTGGTGGGTCCGAATCCTGGCACAGGCTGACTATTCGAAATTAATTAATTTCAAAAGTTATGTGTGATAAATATCGATGATGTAAAAACTATGTGTCCGGTATGGTAATAGGTTCGCCACCTATTCCATTTAAGACGTAAACATAACGACGAGTCGAGGCTGAACAGACACTGCCTACTCCTTCGGGTAGAAAAAGGCGTGAGGTTATGTTATAAAACATGACACACCAAAAACTTGTCAAAAGTAACGCTTAAATCCAACATAATTCCGCGAAGCTAAATGTTATGCCCCACATAAATAATAGTGGGTAGTTTACAAATTAAAAAAACGAATTGAATAAATAAAGCAATTGTTCAGCTAACAAATGTTCGTATTGTTTTATTTACTCTATTTTTTCATAAAATTAATAATTAACGCAACTCATTAATGCCCACAATAACCCCTTAATCGCCATTGCAATATTACAATAAAAACGTAAAAAGTATGTCGTTAACTCATTTCAACCGAAGTCCGACTTCTTAATATTAGACGATTTATTTCTTTATTTTAATATTTTAATAATATTTCGTGAGGGTAGTGTTGTATTATTAATTACGACATTTGTATTCACCTGATTATTGTATTTACAATGTTATTTGGTACATGCGAGTTATAAAGATTGTTTCCACTGCTATAGCGATGCTTTAATACTCATAGAAATGCTAATAAATAATATATATCTTAATGTCCTTCCACTAACTTCTTGAATTATGTACAATGAAGCTGGCAATTTACGCCTGCAACCTCTTAGATCACTTAAATACTACTTTTTTTTTTTAATTTACATAAATATACACTTGTTTACAAATAGGAAATATAAAATTTTGTTTTTTATTCTTTGAGACACTTTGAGTAATAAGGTAAATAAATTAGGTATTGCATAATCACCAGGCAATTAAAATCACTACACGAATAACTAGATACATTAAATTTGGATAGTGGAATTATATAACATTCACTTCTAAAAGTCTATTAAAGCTATGAAATGAAAATATCAGAAAAAAGCTATAATATATTATTATTTCGATACGAAACAACATCGCAATGACATCGCAATGTCAATGTGATTGCACAACCCTGTCGCAGTAACATTATATAATATAAAAACAAAATACTTCAATAAAAAAATATATATTTATCAAGTTTATAAATTAGCCCGATTAAATCAGTTGCGGCCATGATCGGAACTGATAAAACCAAACAAGCGTGTTTTGCGGTGTACAACCCTAGCGTAACAATTTTAGGGATGCCCAACAATGCAAATTGGACCCTATTTAACTAGAGTGAACGTTGACGCTTAAGCCGGGTAGCAATAACAAAGGTCTTACTCCCGTCACCGGCCTGTCAGGCGGCATTCAGGCGGGTAATTATCACTCGTCAAACGACGAAAAGATTTTGTTGACAATATACTCTATGGCAGCCCTAAGCCGCTTTTTGTTACCAGGGGTGTCATGTTTATGCTGAAATGTTAAGTCCAATTTTTGTACAGTGAAACATTTATAATAGCGACTGGTTTTGTAATACATATATGAATATAGAGGCTTAGAAATTATGTTTTTTTACTAAAAATGATTTCAGAGAATCGTATTAAAGATGTTCTTGTAATAATAGAGAATAAGGAACTAGAGTTAAAATCAAATATGATTATTTTTCCATTATACCTACTAAATATTATAGTACTCGTATTTTTGATACATAGTATGTTATCCAATACAGTATATATATTAGTCATTTAATCTATTAGTTGCAATGATACAATAACTCAAATATTAAATGTCAACAAAATAAATAAATATAAAATGTGTAAATATTAACAAAATTTGATATGCATCATCAATCAAGAGGGTTCGAGTCCGGGCTCACATCAATGACTTCTGAAAACTTATGCTTGACAATATCGATGACTGACAATTTTATTCCCGGTGTTTGGAAATAGATTCGCCACCATTTGGGATGTAAAAATACCAGTGAGTCGAGGCTTAACAGCGGCGGCCTACACCTTCGGGTAGAAAAAGGCATGAAGTTATGTTATGTCTAACATGTATTATTTTTTAATATACTATAATAAATTTGTTAAATCTGTTTCCAGTGAGTTATAGAATAATCTTTACTATTTACGTATTTACGTTCAAGGTAAATAAAAAAAATGTTAAAATTTTACTTTTCTAAAAACACTATCCTACATTACAATAAAAGGTTTCATGTGCAAGTGCCATTAAGCACAGATGGCGTGAGCATCTCGCAGCACGAAAGCATTTAGAAAACCCTTTGAGAACACAATGCAATATGACGTCAAACGTTTGAGGCACTCTCCGCTGAAGAGCCTTTCAGTGCACTACTGCTGATACGCAAATCGCTCGCCGTTCTTACATAAAACTGATTTCACAACTAGGTTTTCAAAATTTAGAATATTTCTAATAATTTTGAATATTTCGGAGAATTCCGCAGAAATTTGTAAAACTTGCTGAATTAACACGTACGTAATTAGTTTAGTGAATTGCAATGTTTGGAAACAAAAATTGTAGATAATAACGTTTGGAGTCGAACTGCTCCTTTTGTGTTATGTTGATTGTATTTACTATAGCAATATTGTTAGACAAGCAATTGAAGAGAGACGGCCTTCAAGGAACTGGCACTTAGATCCGCTTTCATATTCAATACAGCGTGATGAAAGGGAATCTAAGCTCCGCGTATTTTAAATAGATGTAATTATTTTAGATAGATAAATAAATAAGTAGACAATTTTTTTAAAGCACTAAGTACTTTACTTGTATAACGATTATTTATGCTTTAAAAAGTCCAATGAATTAAGATATTTTTAATTTGATGTTTTAGCAATGCGGCCAGTCTTCTGGACACGCTGCCAGTAGACCGAGATGCGGAAAAATTTGATTTCAGGTAGTTTTGTTAATAATGTAATTTTGAATTTGAAAGTAAAATAAAAAATTTAAAATTATATAAAAAAATAAAGTCTTTCCTTTGATTGAAGATACTAATTTATTCAGCCAACGCGATGGTCTAGTGCTTTACTACTACGATTTCATATTGAAATGTCCCAAGTTCCCATATTCATTGTTCGTAAAATAATTCACCTCGGTCCGATACTAATAATTCTGTTTGATTAATCCCTTTACTCCACAACTATATAAAATATATTATACAGCACATATATAAATCTCATCGTTCACGCATCACAAGCACTATTGTGAACTATACAAGCGTATGTGATCTTGTTTGTTTGTTATCTTCAGCTCAAATCTCACAACTGAACCGTGAAATTAGTTTTTAACAATCCCCTGTAATTAATACAAATACATAATATGTAATACATAGTACTTATTGACATAAATGAATTTAAATAAAACGATACTTAGTAAAAAAGTTTCTGTAGAAGGACTAGAATTGGAAATCAAGAATTTTAATTCTTTACCGGTAACTTTTGCGCGTTTTCTTCGGGACATCAAAACTGACATTAGCAATGAAAAAATTAAAACAAAATGTAGGAAATTGTACTAAAGATAACTATTCTAGAAGAATCTCATACCGATATTCATACATTCATTCATTCATACATATACATTGGTTTTTAATTCTGATAGATGAATCAATAGTAAATACTAAATCCAAAACAGCATGTGGAAACAGGAAAACAAGGGCCATTAAATAAACATATCCTAGGGCCATTAACCATCTGAACCACTCTCATAAAATATTAACGGCGTAATTATAAGAAAATAAGTACTTCGAATTATAATTACAAAGATCTAACAGATATTTTAGCATTCTGAATATTTTATTACCACGTGATCTATTCATATTCTACCCATACTTTGTTACAGAGCATTTAAAACATAAATAAACTGTAATTTAAAACAACTTCTAACATAAAATTACATTTAATTAAGAAATAATAGCTAGAAAATTGCCGCGTCCAATCGATACATGAAAATTATAGGTTCAGAAACGGCAGGTCGCTTTGTACTCTGCAATACTGTTTGTCAATCTTCGCTAAAAAAATATAAATTAAGTGCCCCCATTTTAAGAGTTTTATTGATAATATTTTATTTCAGTTTATGCTAATTTAAAAGCAGGTACTGGTCTTTACTAATGATGTCAAGTTCCTTTATCTTGTATTGGTAGGTACTTAAATAAATATGGACTTTTACAAAAGTTAAATTTATACAAATGTATATAAAAATTAGAAATATATTTCATTAAGTTAATGTCTATAGCCATAGCCAACAGATCAAACACGAAGTAGGTTATAATTCTAACACTAGTATAAACATTGACTGGAATTCTTATTGCATTATTCTTATTGAGTAAGCAAAATTACAAAGAAAAACTAAAGTCTTATTTTGATAAAATCCACTTAGCTACAGAAACAAACTCTATTAATTAATATTCATTATAACAATATCTCTATTTAAATAATAACAGATATTGTAATAAGATAATATTTATTTTGGTTTAATATTTTTTAAGATTTTTGTCAAACGGAGTTCGCGGTTCACAGTCTCAACATAAAATTACTCATACGGTGTTTCATTCGATTAAAGAAGTATCCGGAGGCCCACTCCCTTCCCCCTTTTTTTCTCACCCTACTCCCTTAAAGGTCGGCAACGCAACTGCAACACTATCTGTGTTGCAGATAGAGCAATGGACGGTGGTAGTGACTTACCCACAGGTGACCCGTCTGCTCGTTAGCCTTCCAAAAGACCTCCAAAGTTTAGAAACACTGACCGACTCCGGTGATTATGTACTAAAAATCAATAATTCGCTAGACAAAGTGATAATTTGAGGCCTTGCTGGTGACAGAGGCAATTGATAGTTGAAGTATACAACTAATGATGGCAACTTTGACGACTCTGTCATAGCCATAATTACGTTTTAATACGAAACTCATTATTAACCTGCAACCTTAATATGAACATAATTAGGTCGTGATGACACATCCACTTGGATATTCTGCTTGAGGAGTGCATGGTGTAATTTAAAACTTGTTAGCAAGTTTTTTTAATCTATAATATTAGAACGAGTCGTTGAAGAAGGTGATGTTAAGAGTGAGGCATTCGCCTCTAGAGACTTTCCTCCTCCACCTCCACCTCCCTTTCAACCTCCACAAGAGTATTAAGCATCGACGAGTATGTATGTCAAGAGTTATAGTTAAAGAGGCGAGTGAGGTGTGTACGAATCATGCTCTATGGCGTTCCTGTTCTTTGTGCCTACCCTGGAAGGAACTTGGCGTTATTCATTTAATGGTAGAAAAAGTATTGAATAGTGACCGTGACTTATATAAGTAGATTGCATGATACAAAATAAAGACCATTGATGCGTTGTCGATTATTTGAAACCCTATTCTTCCTCGTTGGAAAGAAAATTCTTTACAGATATTCTAAAGGATTCACTTGTCAATTCAATAGTAGCGCATTCTCATAGAAGAATCCTAGAACGTGACCCACACGCAAAGAATCAAGTCTAAAAAATACTGTTCGGGATTTTTTGTAAGACTTTGGTAAGGTCCAATCAATTCTAGAATTCCACGGTAAAAAAAATTAGAAAAGAATAAGAAATTGCGCCTGTTTTAAATTGATAATCGAGGTTAAAAAAAAAACAAATAGCTTGTAAAAAAATGTAAATCCCTTGTATTTGGATTAAAGCAACTTCACCGAGAGAACAGACGTCAAGGTCTTGCCACAAAAAGTCATCATACATCAGTAGACCGCCAATTACACGAAGACACGAATACAAAATACCCCTAACGATATGTAAATATAATACTAAACATCAGTCCCACTGTCCACTGATGGTATATATTAGCTATAAATTATATATAATTACCATTTCAATAAATCACTGTTACTGTTTTGAATATAAAGACTATTTACTATACGAGTTCTGTTTGTTTTTGCAAATCAAAACGTTCTGACGAAGTAGGACGTTTAGACAAAAAAATGCACAGAAGAGATTCAAGGACTTGTTTTCCTGTACCTATTTCCCATATCACTTGAGTTAAGGCCTCCCTCCTGGTCACCTAACGCTACTCTTGGAGCTGATGTGAAATTTCTGACACCAGCGCCAATGTCTTTATGACTTTGAAAACGGAAGAAGGAGACCGAATTTAAAAGCAAGTTATTTAAAATTGATGGCGAGGCAAAAAGCAAATATGGGGAAATAATTAGGTACAACCTCAATTAATCGCAATCTTGATTTGCAACTTTTTTTATTTCATTTATTGGCGTAGCTTACGAATAGAAAATAGAATTTCTGGCTTAGCAGTTAATGATTAGTATCGTGGAATTAAATAACTTAAGTAATGCTCAAAACTAAGTTTATATGCATAACTTCATATTGACCCTGACGAAAAATAGTAATGGTGATAGACGCTGCCCAGTAGCTGATACTAGAAGTAATTACACAATGAGGCTCGTTAAAATTATTTGTAGTTAGTTGATAATGAACTAATCGTTCATTTATTATTAAATAATTAACGCCTGTTGAAAAATAATAGCTATAAATTTATTCGATTGCAATATACTACTTCTTCAGAAGGCGTTAACATTGTCTGTCTGTATTGATTATGTGATATTTTTACAAAGTATTTGTCGAACCTAATATTATAAGACAAGTTTAACATAAATTCCAAAGATAATTTAAAAAACTATATCTACTTACATTACTTATGACATAATTTATACAGGGTTTCATGTTAGTGTTATTGAAATAGAATGTTGGATATCATTCTGTAATTTCTGATACAATATACGATTTAGATGATAGATGCCACGCAGATCGCAGCCTCTTAGAAAATCGACGTAAAGTGTCTCCAATAACTGTAGTTTTTAAATAACAAATACTGACAAATAGGTACCTATAGCTTACGTTGATTTTTGATGAAGCAGTTCTCTAATGGTAAAAGAGTTTTTTTAAATCTTTTGATAACTATCAGAGTTCACGGACAACAAACAAACGAAATTTTCTTCTTTGTACCCAATAAAATTCTTTTTTTTTATGGGATAGGAGGGCAAACGAGCAGGCGTGTCACCTGATGGTAAGCAACCAACGCCGCCCATGGACACCAGCAACACATATAGAGTTACTGTTGCGTTGACGACCTTGAAGGGATAGGGGATAGGGAAGGATGTGGAAGGGGGGTAAGCCTCCGGGTACCTCTCTCACCAAACAAAACGCGGCATGAGCCACTTTACGTCGGTCTTCTGAGAGGTCGTGGTTTCACCGGTCGAGCCGGCCCATTCATGCAGCGAACTGCTTGGCTCTATCACTGTTAAGTCATATTATCACTCATTATTCATTCAATAAAATCATATTATCTTTATTTATTAGACTTCTCAAAGTCCTTAGTCATACAATTAAAGTACTTACTATCAATATCTATCTAAAATACTTAGGTATATCTAACTAAAATAGCTGGAGCTTTGATTCCCTTTAATCACACTGTATCCAATACATAGAAGAAAGGTTACACACAATATTATTATAAAACGTCGAATAATGTATTAATTAGCTAGTAAATATTTAAATACTTAGGCAGTCAATATCTAGTATTTTATGAAAGTATATCCAAAAAGGGTACAGCACTCAGAACGGGCCATTTCATCAGGTAATAAAACATTCGTTGAGGTTACTTTTCAGGCTGAAATATGAGCTCGGGTCGAGGGCAGGTTAGGGCGGGCCGCCCTCCGCAATATATCACTCCGGGGACAGGGATTACTCTTACACACAGACTTTGTCTGATAATATTCCACTAGGCTTCGCCTTTTCAACTCTTAACATTCGGTACCAATAAAAAATGTACATTTTTTTGCTAGCTTATTAGCGTATTCGTAGCTATTGAAATTACTTAAAGGAATGATCTAGTTAAATTAAAATTGTTATATTGACTATGCTTAAGATTATAATTTTTAGAATTATAACAGAACTTCATGTCTGTTCTACCCGAAGGTGTAGGCAGCGGCTGTTAAGCCTAGTCTCGCCGTTATGTTTATATCCCAAATGGAATAGGTGGTAAACCCATTGCCATACCGGGCATAAAGTTTTAAGTCATCGATATTTATCACACGGAACTTCTGAAAACAATTTCGAATAGTCATTGGTGTAAGCAAGGACTCGAACCCACGACTTTTGGAATCAAAAGCGGGGTCCTTGTCCTCTGGATCACCGATACCTTTTTATTTTGCTTACTCTTACTTAAAAACTTTAATTTTGGAAAAATAAAGTACTGTCGCTCAACACGCTCGAAAAGAAAAAAATAAAAGCTTAGAAAAAATAAATCCAAAATTTGTGTTATTGAAATTATTATTATTACTCACTTATTGCACTTGAGGCGAAACAAAGTTCGCCGGGCTGGCCCAATACCAATGTTCATAAAGTTGAATCTTTGGAGCATCCCAGGTTCGTATCCTAGTTTACACCAATGAATTTTCAAATATCTTTATCTATCAATTTATAAATACTTATTGTAAACATATCGCTTATTTCATGAGACCAATAATTCCATTCGGCAAATCAAATCAACACCTCTGCATACACCTTCGTATATTAACAGTATGAAGCTATATTTGTGCAGCACTTTAAATGCTAATCGAATTAGAATTTTATAAAACACTATCCCACTAAGACTAACTCTTTACGTTACTGTTCACGGTAAAAAGCTAAAATATGAAGGGTAGAAATATATCAACCCCGCTGCAGTAGCTTTGTTTGTTACTAGGGTTGTCAATATCCTATAAAAGTTGTTCTTCTTTTGACGGTAACACAATAAAAGTTAATATGTACTTTCAATTTGTGCCAGAACTGAACGTTTGTTGTAAGTACATAACACGACATTTTAGTTTAGTTTAATTGTAAGTCATTTGCATAAATAGTTTAATTGTACGTATGAAATATAAATATGACAACGCCTTAAAAATGTTTAATAATATAATCTAACTCAAAATAAAAATGATAAATTAAATAATTGTGAGATAGACTATTCCTAGCACAAAATATTGGTTTTTGTTTGACAGGGTTTGATTGTTAGTTAATAATAATTCACTCAATGTGAGTAGGCAAAGGTCGTTGACCATACAGCCATTTCTTATGTTATTTTATTCCTTATCATATAAAAATCTGGAATCACACCATTCAAAAAACTAATGAAAATTTTCAGTCACGCGCGTCCATCTTGGATCGGCGTATTCTAAGACAGGGTTTGATAAATTTTGATATTTTTACATGACATAACTTGTTTCATCTAATATAAGAATCTTCACCTTCGAGTGAAGTCGTAAGGAGGAAGATATAAATTTCTCACCTTTCTAACGACATACATTTTTGATATAAATGAATATATTTTAAATGCGCTTTTGTATTTTATGGTATAGTAACATACATAACTTCACGTCTTTGTTTCCCGAAGGTGTAGGCAGCGGCTGTTAAGCCTCGTCTTGCCGTTATTTTACGTCCAAAATGGAATAAGTGGCGAACCTACAGCCATACCGGGCACAAAGTTTTCAGTCATCGATATTTATCACACTTAACTTCCGAAAACAATTTCGAAAAGTCATTGGTGTGAGCCAGTGTCAGGATTCGAACCCGGACCTCTGGATCAGAAGCGTTGTGCCCCACGACTGGACCACCGAGACATATATACATATAATATATGCGCTATTTATATTGTTATATCATCCATATCAATATCTTTCAACTTAAAAAATATATTTACCTACCTATATCACACATTCAGCTTAGTTAGGGTTGTCACCATTTGACAGTTGCGGGTCACCAAGTTAAATGTACCAAATTAGACGTCATTAACTTCCCGCGACGTCACGCCTCTGTCGTACCTACTTTGTGTTTGTTTTTTATTAATTTAATTATTACGTTGACATCGGGTCGAGGTTATGAGAATATCTCATTATGTGTATCCTTTTAGTTAATTACTTTTTGATTATAATTAATCCATTTTCAAATTATTATGTTTTTATACTGACATTATGTTTATACGCAGATTTATCTATGTATGTCTGTTCATTATTTATGACCCCGGTCCCTCTGTTCCGTTCACAAAGGCTGTACTGATTTCGCATCGGGTTGAAATCTGGCAGTCTTGAGAACATTTTTTTCTATTTAGATTTTAGAGACAGTATAACTAGGATCTTTAACCCAATATGTATGTAAAGTTATGAATATATGGCCATGAATTCCTGCTTTGCCAATTTGCTGAAACGTATTTGTCAAGAGACGAATCAGAATTTGATTTAAGAAATGCAAATTGTGTATGTGACAACCCTATTTTTCATTCCCGTGTATATGACCTTTATGACGTCATAAATTCTGTGTTATCTTTATGAATATTCAGTTGGCTGTTAACTGCGCCACTATGTTGCTGTTTCAGCAATTTTTTTTCTTAAAATATATAAGGCAAATGCGACACTAGCATAGTATGCATACCCATCTTCACCCTTCTTAAAGTCTCTTGCGGAGCAGATAGAAATAGTCGAGTTCCATAAGTCGCGATCCAGAATCCAAAATAATAGTTATAAGTATCAAAAGATGCGTCTATAAGTATAGAAGGTAAACGAATAAATATACAAAGAATTATATTAGTTCATTAGAATACATTATTTTTATTTTTTTACTATACCAAGTCTCGGTGGTCCAGTGGTCGAGCACACGACTTCTGATCCAGTGGTCCGGGATCGAATCCTGACACTGGCTCCCACCAGTGACTTTTCGAAATTGTTTTCGGAAGTTAAGTGTGATAAATATCGATGACTGAAAACATTGTGCCCGGTATGGCAATAGGTTCGCCACCTATTCCATTTGGGACATAAACATAACGGCGAGGTGATGCTTAACAGCCGCTGCCTACACCTTCGGGTAACAAAAGGCGTGAAGTTATGTATGTTACTATACCATAAAATACAAAAGCGCGTTTAAAATATATTCATTTATATCAAAAATGTAAGTCGTTAGAAAGGTGAGAAATTTATATCTTCCTCCTTACGACTTCACTCGAAGGTAAAACTATTCCCAGGAACTGCAAGCGTCACGTCAGGAATAAATTTGTCAGCGTGTGAACCCAGGACCGCCCATATATGTGACTAGAACTCGTCTGAATATTAGAACTACTATTATGCGTGATAAAATTAATTAGCTCTCTCACTCTTCACGCCTTTAATTCACGATGAGGTTGGCAATGGAAATTGTTGCCTCCATACACTGAATGGTGAATGGTTAAAAAATTCCATACATCGGACATAATTCGAACCTTCGAACCCGGACTCGAACTCGGCACCCAACTCTCAATAAAAAATGGTACTAGTTTAGACCATCAAAGCACCCATAGTATATGTAAGGTATTATATTATTCAAAAGGTTTTCTTTTGATTTGTGTAACAAGAGCGAATGTCCCACTTGTTTTTGGGATGAATTGCTTCGCCGGTACATTCGTAATGTTACCCGTACATATTATATGAGATAAATAAATTATAAGACTTGTTTTACTGCCTTATTTGTTTTGTTGTTGTTGTTAAAAAATTGATTTGATGTACGCACCCTTGTTGGGAGAACAAGGGAGATCTTTGTTCCCGAATAGTCAGCAAATGGTACACTCCGGAGTAATTTCATAGCTATAGAGAAAAGAATCGGTCTTACTCGTTCTATCTACAGCACAAGATACCAGCATGCTATGGAATTAAAAGGTGTGAAGATATAATACGATTAGTAGAAGCCTAGTACAAAATAACATGTAAATAATTATGAACTAAGAAAAATCCTTTCAATATATACCTAAGTAAATGTAAGCTCATCTCGTGTGCCGCAGCATCCCTATCGTCTCTCCGCGTGATTTATCTTACAAAGAACAAGTTCTATCATAAAACACGCTGACACCGGCGCCCTTGTCTTGTGAACTAAACTTTGTTTTTATTTAGACTCGCACTTTTGGACATGTTGACAAATTGCCAACAGTATTTATCGTTATCCATACTAATATTATAAATGCGAAAGTAACTCTGTCTGTCTGTCTGTCTGTCTGTTACTCTTTCACGCCTAAACGGCTGAACGGATTTGGATGAAATTTGGTATGGTGATAGATGATTACCTAGAAATGGTCATAGGCTATAAATAATCACGCCATCGTTCTCAAAAAAACTTATGCGGACGAAGTCGCGGGTAAAAGCTAGTATTAAATAATTATTTTATCCTGCATTTTTATGGGGCAAACGAGCAGGCGTGTCACCTGCGTATCACCTAAGTAGCTATGCCCATGGACACTTGCAGAGACCTAGACAAATAGTTTAGGATGGGAGGAGAAGGGAGAAGGGATCTGCCCTCTGGATACCTTTCTCACCGAACAAAACGATACTTCCACCACTTTACGTCGATGTCCTAAGTGGTCGCGGTATTTCACCGGATGAGCAGGTCCATTCATACAGCGAACTGAATGGCTCTACCACTGTCCTCCTAGATAAATAAGGCTAAAAATGTTTTGTAACGAATTCGTCAATTGCGAAAACATTTTATCTGGAAAGAGACTTAAAATACGAAAAAATAATTTGCTACGTATCAGTTGCAGTATGCGTAAAGGTCTTCGGAATAAATATCTATCGAGTTCTTATTTTTTATCAATAAATACGCAGTCCAGTCCCGTATGGTGTTATTTCATTAGAAAAATCCTGGCAACCACTATAACTACATTAAAAGTATCATTTTTCTTTTGCTATTTTATTACCGCAGAAAATTGTAATTCCCCAAACAATGTATTTCTTTATTTGCGTACACCACAGAAATAGATCAAGATAGAACGGCCGCGATGTCTTATTTCCATACATTTCGAGCGTGTCACTTTTTTTAAAAACCACGCCCACAGCGTGACGTCATTTTCATTGTGAGCGGAGTGACTAGTTAGGAGACACACACATTAGATTATCGATGTTAATATCGGCAACGTGTGTTAATTTTATTATTTTTATATTTTACCAACTTTATTGATTTTGTGTAACGATAATCATAGAAAGTAAAACATGTTAAATACTTTAATCCGACATATTAAAACCTAAAACATATTTTTCCAACAGTATATAAAAATTAATTATAAATATTTTACTGTCCTTGAAACTATACATATTTATTAAATATTTGCCTTTTGGTAAGGGTTGGCCTCACAGTCCTGGTTAAATAACGAAGCCGAACGTCTACATATACCTCGGTTACTGCCCGTTTGAGTACAACGAGATGATTTTCCATCGGCGATTGGTCAAATTGGTGAAAACTTATACTGTCAAATAAACTGCTGCCAATGTAATTACGAATCACTTTGGTTGAAATTTGTGGTGTTAGAATAAAGTAGGGACAAAGCAAGACATGAGCTGATACTCAAATTATTATTGAATTAATTTATCGATAAGTCCTAAGACTCAACGATACATGGAGTGCCCATCTCTAACATTCGAATCACAGCGATTAACAGACGCAGCGATCAACTGGCAGGTGTATTGTGTATTTCGTTCGATTCGACGTACATTACGCGTATAATGAATGCGCGCAATGGTTTTTGTATACGAGCGTTGAATGCGGACAGCAATGGATATTTATCATAACGAAAAAATATACAACTTGTGATCGTAATTATTGAACATAGTAAAAGTAAAACAATAATTTATAATCTCAAAAAAATACTTTCTACTGATTTTCTGTACTTACTGATCATACGAAATATTTCCTTTTTTCATATTTGATTCACTACTTTTGTTTTTACAATTTGCCACAGCATAATAAGGCATATATGTGACGTTTTATCTATTTTTTTACGTCCTGAACGCATGGCAGGAACGCTCGTTGCGTAATGAGAGCGAGTTTCGAAAAGCATGCAATATAGTGCATGGTTTTGGCACGCTTGCCACGCCTATTCGCCGTTCTATCTTGATCTATTTCTGTGGCGTACACGCTAAATCTCATTTCAGTAAGACTACCATCTGAACGTTGAATTAAAGTCCCAAAAAGTCGTAATCGTTTATCACAATGAAACAAAAACAAAAAAAAAAAAACAAAAAAAAGTTGAACACAATGAAAAAGTTATATTAATTATTATATTTCTTTTCTGTCAGCAACTTGAGAAGCAAACTAAATTACTGATATAAACAAGGAAAATTTGTTTGCTTAGTATTATCTCAGATAATTTTAAGTAAGAATGTGTCGGTGGTCCAGTGGTCATGTACCCCGCTTCTGAATCCGGAAGTCGCGGGTTCGAATCCTTGGCTCAGACCAATGACTTTTCGAAATTGTTTTCGGAAGTTATGTGTGATAAATATCGATGACTGCAAACTTTTTGCCCTGTATGGCAATAGGTTCGCCACCTATTCCATTTGGGACGTAAACATAACGGCGACACGAGGCTTAACCTAAGCTTAATTATAAGTATATATTTACAAAAGAAAAGTATATATGTATTAATATCCGTTATCTAGTATCCATAGCACAAGCATGTAGTTGCTTAATTTGGAACTAGAGGGCGCTGTGTGATTTGTGTCCCAGATATTAATATTATTATTCTGTATGTAAAATTGATAACCTTTTTGAAAGGCAATTGCCTTTGGGCCTTTTTGAATATATTTGCTATTGAAACCTCTAAACCGTTGTTATTTTGGCTAACGTATATATATATAACGTCACTACTGACACACTTCTGTTACATTTGATATTAATATTGATAGTGTACCGATATCATAATAGACCACACTACATATAGTTCACCCAAAGAACCAATCTATGCAAAGCTCTGTATGATAAATCGCCCTCTCGACGCTTTTTCTACGCGTCATTTCTTTCAAATAAAATATATTGCACGAATAAAAAACCGGTGGAATCTTCTTAACGTCTACACATTTTCTCTGTTCGGTGTTCGCTCGTAAATTCTCGCAGACAGCGGGTGTGAAGCCACCGTTGATATATGAGGGGCGGTGCTATCCGTCACATCCCAGTCACTTCGCGACAAACGCCTTCCACTAAGAACTCTCTTATTTTATTCGGTACCTAACGACTTCGTTTGACAGTGACAGGCGCTGTCAAACTGACAGAGATTTACAATTGTGCAATAAAAAGGTTAACCTTTTTCCACGTGCACCCAGTACTAGTACCTAATTAGTAGCTAGGTGGCAATATTTCATTATTGATTTTTGAGTTGAAAACAATCACAATAGTACAACAGCAATAATTCCATCATCTTTCTCTCCTGTTTTCATTATTTGAGGTCGCCCACACTTCCCTTCCTAATCATATTCTCTTTCCTATAATCCACCCATGTGTTCTCAGGTCTTCTACTTCTCTTATTTTTTTCCACATTTAGATTTATCTCGACATGTTATCTTTCACGTTTGAGAAGCCTTCTTTAAAAATTAATATTAATTTAAAAATTAATTATAATTTTAATGAAGATAAACATAACATAACTTTACGCCGCTTTCTACCCGAAGGTGTAGACAGCGACTGTCAAGCCTCGTCTCGCCGTTATGTTTACGTCCCGAATGGAATAGGTGGCGAACCTATTGCCATACCGGGCTCAAAGTTTTCAGTCATCGATATTTCTAACACATAACTTCCGAAAAGACTTTCACACTTCTTGATTTCGAAGCGGGGTACTCGACCACTGGACCACCGAGACCATTAATGAAGATAAAGTTTGTTTTTTTTCTGTATTCTGTTAAATGCATCTAAATTAAATTAGGCAATCATCTATTAAAGTCGTAACAGAGACACATCAAAATAATGCTCCAGCATCACGGTGCTAGTAGCAGCTCCTAATCGTCGGGCACAATCGTATATTTCTTGATTAAGAGCTCGTAAAAACGTCGTCCCGCTCTGATATATGGCCGTCGAGCAGGACCGGAGATTAGCCAACAGTTTACGAACTCTGCTCTTGATGTACGTATGATTAATACAGTTCGGTCTGGTTATGGATTTGTTTGTCCAAATGTATTGTTCCGTCAAGATTGATTGTGGGTGCATTATTATGATTTATGACTTCCGAAGGGTTGGCCTCGTTTTTCATAGAGGCTATTGTAATATGATAAAGTGCTTCACTTTGCTGGTAGACAGTTGAATGCAGCTGTTTGTAAATAATCAGCAACGTTATCCCACAATGAGATACTAAATTCTGATTACAGTTTTGGCTGGAACGGCAATGATTCGTTATCTCGCCCGGTATTATTCTTCGGAACTGGGTTATGTTCGAGTGTTCGAGTAAAATATACTTATCCGCTTAATAACTCGAACTGATTATGTTATGACTTTTTCAATAGCGTAATCAATAGATAGGATAAACTAATTCATTTAAAGACGCGTCTAAATGTTGCATACACCTTGAAGAAAGTGAACAACTACATAACATAACTTCACGCCTTTGTTACCCGAAGGTGTAAGCAGCGGCTGTTAAGCCTCGTCTCGCCGTTATGTTTATGTCCCAAATGGCGAACCTATTGCCATACCGGGCATAAAGTTTTCAGTCATCGATATTTATCACACATATTCCGGTATGCCAGTGTCAGGATTCGAACCTCGACCTCTGGATCAGAATCCGTGTGCTCGACCACTGGACCACCGAGACTTAAAGAAAGTGAAGGTAAGAATATTATGTGAATTATTTCCTCAGCTATCCTCACAATAATAGAACCTATACGACTATTTAGCAATTTTCACAACTTTTAAAGCCAATATTTTCTGTAACAAAGCAGTTAACAGCAAAATAATTTACATTTTCAGTATAAAAGTATCTTCACATTGTCGGCGTCCGAAATGAGCCATCCGCGCACTAAGTGTATATCTACTACAATTTTAGAATCCTTCGAAGTAGTAGTAAAAGTTATAAACTTATAACAGCATGACTTTATATATGAATGAATGGCTAAGCAGATATAAACTGCAAATAGAAGAAGATTTTATCGTAAGTTTTAAAGAGTGACGAGCGTGTATGACAAATAAATATTCAAGTCACGGTGCCAGGGTACTAAGAAATAATCGTATTTTACAGCGCACAAGTTTCCTAAAGTAGTATGTCCCTATAAAACTTCTGTTATGTTTTTGTGTTTAGTCCCGATATAGGGAGGGGGGATGGGAATACTTTTTCCACCGAACTAAACGCGGTATAAACCACTGTTAGTCATTTTTCTGAGAGGTTTTTTTATGGGATAGGAGGCAAACGAGCAGGTGTGTAACCTGGTGGTAAGCGACTAACGCTATTTATGGACATCTGCAACACCAAGAGGGTCACAATTGGTTGCCGGCCTTTAAGATAGGATAAGGAATAGGATGGCAAAAGGAGGAGAAGTGGATTGGCCCCCCAGACACGATTCTCTCCGAATGAAACGCGGCATAAGCTACTTCACGTCTATTTTCTTAGAGGTCGTGGCATTCATCCTACAGGAAACTGGTTGGTTCTGCCGCTATAAAAGCTGTCTCGTGTGACTTGCGCCATCCTACTAGTTACAATATTTCACAGAGAACGGACATTTTTATAGGTATTTAGCGAGAATGTCGTAGCCCGCGGACCAATTTGCAACTTGTTTGCGTGCGCGATAAATTGTCGCCAACATTCACAGAATTGCGTCGTTAACTTAACGTTTGTAAAACTCTCTCTGTGTGTAGTCCGTATTTTTATTACTTATCATAATAATTGCAAATTATATTTTGACCCAGCGAACTTTGTTTTGCCTCAGCAGCAATAAGCAGAAATAAAAATGATCATTGTGGGTTCTCCCTAAGAGATAGACATACACTATTGCGGACTATTGCGTAGACCTTTTGAAGGTGTATATTAATGTAGTACATTGTTTTGATTTATCATCCTGTGTGCAACCAGCGTTTGAAAATAAAATGGTATATCTCTAAAATTATCACTTTTTCCTTACACATACTTATACATACATTTTACAGCGGTAGAGCCAAGAATTTCCCTGCAAAAATGGGCCGACTCGACCGATGAAATACTACGGCCTCTCAGAATATCGATTTAAAGTGGCTCATGCCGCGTTTCGTTCGGTAAGGGAGGTTTCCGGAGGCCCACCCCTCTTCCGCTCTCTTTACCCTTAAAGGCTATCAACGCAACTGTAAAATTACCTGTGTTACAGGTGCCCATGGGCGGCGTTGGTTACTTACCATCAGGTGACTCGCTTACTCGTTTTCCTCTTATCCCATAAATAAATACTAAAGATTGCGTCTGGTTTTAATTGAATATACATTTGATAATTGTTTTATGATAGTTCTTAGTAGTCCTTTGTACACACACATACATAACTTCACGCCAAATCCCTTGCGGGGTAGGCAGAGAAAACGGAGCGCCACAAGGCACGATTCTTACACGCCTCACTCGCTTCGTTGACTTTCATAACTCTATTCATGCACGCGCGTCAATATTTGAGGCTCCTAACAGCACCTTCCTCCAGAACACATTCTATTTGGTCATGGAATGTGTGTCTTGGGCGTCCTCGACTCCTACATCCATCCGCTTTTGCATTGTATATCGGCTTAGTCAGTCTTGCATCATTTATACCTATATGTATATACATATAACTTATAGTCCTTTGTACCTATTTTAAAATTTTTGGAATTTCATCATCATCATCATCATTGGTGCCATATCAAAACATAGTTATTCATTTCATGTTCATTAGAATTTCAATTCAAAATTGATTAGTTACTTTTATTCATGAAATAATGCCTGAAGTGTGTACCAGATCACAGATAAGACATCTTTTTTATAATAACTATATTTTTAGAATAATTTCAATTGACTACTCTGTCTGAATCAAGAAGACGCGGGTGCAAATCCTGGCTCACATCAATGACTTTTCAGAAATTAATTTCGTAAGTTAAGTGTGATAAATATCGATGACTGAAAATTTTGTGCCCTGTATTGTATGGTAATAGTTTCGCCACCTATTCCATTTGGGACGTAAACATAACGGCGAGACGGGGCTTAACAGCCGCTGCCTACACCTTCGGGTAGAAAAAGGCGTGAAATTATGTTGTTTATGTTGACATCTCCCATGAGACTCTCGTAACTGTAATGTTAAAGAGTCAATTGGCAGTCTCCCTTGAAGTTTACACGAATGTGATATGATATTCCTCGTAGGGAAAGTGGGTATGAAAAAATAGAGTAATATACATCAACCGAAGCCAAGGTGACACGTGACAAAATTGCATCAATTCTATTTCTACCGCTTCACAATTCCTAAATTTTGAGCAACATATTCCATTTTGCACAGGGGCAAAATAACATATCTCCAAATACCTACCTAGTAGTCCTAACTCGGAAACCCAGATCCGTAACTAAATAACTTTTGAGTATTATTTTTAAGCAAAATCGTTGGTCAAGTGGTCGAGCACCCCGCTTCTGAATCAAAAATTCGTGGATTCGAATCCGGGCGCAAACCAATGACTTTTCGAATTTCTTTTCGGAATTCACGTATGATAAATCTTGATGACCGACAACATTGTATGGCAATAGCTTCGCCACCTATTCTATTAGGGACGTAATTAAAACGGCGAGTCGAGGCTTGACAATCGTTGCCGGGTAGAAATAATGCCGGGTACTTGGGTTCGGGTAGAAAAAAGGGTGAAGTTATGTATATTAAATTTACTTAATCCAACGTTATATAATAAAAGTAAGATAAAGTAATTGAGTAAATTTTTAACACCTCTTCATGCTGTCAGCAGTTCATAAGTGAGAAATGAAAGAAAAAGGTATAATAATTGTTAATTTACATTGCTAATAACATTGAAATTATGGGACTGTCGAATCAACAAAAAATAGGCAAAAAGACTTAAAAAGAAAGTAATAAGTAGAAGTTTCGTTACACTGAAATGATCATGCTAAGTATCAAAGAATAAAATCACATATGTATTGATAGAATCAGTCAATAAAATACGTCTCAAAAATATCCCTCCGTAGACATCATAAAACCATCTCGTAGGGCCAGGGATATAAACTCTCAACCAATTTGGCATTTGCAAGAATTTTATACGCACGATGTTGACACGTTAAGAGCTGAGCGTCTCAGTATCGTGTTGCCTGTAGACACCCGCGGGAACTAATAATACGATATTACCGAAAAATATGAAGAGAGTGTCGAACGAAACAACCGTACTGGGAATACATGAGGCGGGAGAAATTTGAATTGTGTGACAGTTTTTATCTTCACGTTTTTATTGCCTGCATGTATAGGCAGCGGATATTATTTCAACGTGCCAATTCTTATAACCGGAGACATGGAGTCACGGAGCCTATTGCCTATTTTTATTTAAGTCTTTCTTCAAAAGTCATTGGCGTAGACTTGAAACTAAATCCGAGACCTCTGTTTCAAAAGCGCGGTCCTTCTTATGTTTTTTTTTATTTTAGATTATATTTCTAATGTCTGTAAGCACCTAAAGTGTTTTTTTTATGAGATAGGAGGGCAAACGAGCAGACGTGTTACCTGACGTAAGCAACCTGCGCCGCCCACGCACACCAGCAACACACATAGTGTTACTATTGCGTTGCCGACCTTTAAGGGAGTAGGAAAGGGTCGGGAAGGAGGGTGGGCCTCCGGATACCTCATGCATGAGTGTATAGTGTGTATAGTGTAAAAGTGGCTCATGCATGGCTCATGAGCCACTTTACGTCGATCTTCTGAGAGGCCGTGGTATTTCACCGGTCGAGCCGGTCCATTCATACAGCGAATTGCTTGGCTCTACCACTGTTAACAGCTGGTACAGCAGTAGACCCCTGTTTATAACGTCCAGACTACTATTTTTGGATTTTCGGAGAGCTTCTTTTCCACTACCTATCCATCAAAGAATAAAACAGATATCATGAGCTACACAAAATTTAGGCAATATTAGATAACAGTTTATTTGTATGAATCAAAAAGTAACAAAACGTTGAGACCATTTCAAAAGCTGATTACACACAACAAAGCCGTCCAAAAATGTTTCAACAAAAAAAAAATACATATTTTCAATGCGAGTCGACAGACGGCGTTGCGGAAGACTTTACTACTTCCGGTGACAAGATGGCCGGCGTTCAGTGCAACCGGAAACTGTGGCGGGAGAGCCCAAAACATGATAAAACTCTCACGACAAAGATACGTATACGACGTCGTCGCAGTTAAGGAATTCTCAACTCTATAATGCGCATTAATAAGGTCAAAATTAGTCGATACGAATATGTGTTTTAGTGTTTTTTACTTGCAAACGGAAAGCAATAACTAAGCGAGGAGCTGTCAAGCGCGATCGCTTATTTCCCGCACTGAAAATGATCTAAGTTTTCCGGAGAAACGATAACTTGTAATGGTAACATTTGCCCTTTCATACACACACAAATGGTATCATTGTATAATGATTGTTATTTAAAATTAGGGAACGGTTTAGGACTGCTCAGATGTCTTTATCATCTATACATATAAAATTAAACAGTGGTAGAGCCACGCACTTCGCTGCATGAATAGTCCGGCTCGATCGGTGAAAAACGACCACTTATAATACCGACAGAAAGTGGCAGATGTGCCTTTCGTTCAGTGGTATCCGGAGGCGGCGGAGGCCCACCCCCATCCATTACCTATATTATTATGTCTAAGGGAGTGCTTTAGACATATCCCGGCAACGCGACTGTAGCGCTTTTTGTGTTGCAGGTGTCCATAATATTTGTACTTGTCTCGTCTTTCTTTTTAATAAATTTTCTTCCACAAAATTTAACAACAAATACATGTATGGTCAAAAATCATGACCACATCGATTATCATTCGCTATCATAATAATCATACTAATGAATATTTACAATTTTATTTTAATATTATTTAACTAAATCAAAAAATGTCTCCCGAATATTATTTTCAAAAATGGAAAAATGTACTGCATCATTTGGAAAACTTGATACAGATAGATCGTGACTATCAGGTATTTACCTATCTTGGTTCTAAAACACCAGAATTTCACTCTTCACTCGGTGCTGCTACTGGTCACAATGCTCCTTTCTCTTACTAGATCATGAAAGTGAACTGAATCTATTCCAGCTCGAGAAAGCCCACGATCAACTGCTCTCAGAAGCTGTTCATCGCCTTACTTCTATTCTTGGTCAATACTTGATCATATACAATGATGTTATGGACTGTGTCAGGAACAATCTTCAAGTTCAGAAGGCAGTTTATATGAAAAATATTCTGGGAGCAATCACTTCTAGGTTAGTATCATGATCACACTCCTTAGATGATTGATTGCTTCGTATTTATGGATAAAAAATTAACGCTGCCGACGCCTTCGTGCATTAAAGGTGCGAAGACACAATAATGGATGTCATCAGTACAAACATGTAAAGCATTTTACTTTATAGAATTTTGGAACTCAAACATCAGTTGTTGAAACTCGAGTATAGCAATTACCAGTTCATCAGCGAAGGGTTGGCAGAACATTTTCATACTTCTGATGAAGCAGAAATGACAACAGTTCCTGAAATCTTCAAGAGACCACCACTCATACAGACTGCTGTTGATAACATTTTAGAAATGGTCAAAGAAAGAAACGATATTAACATGGAGTGCAAAGGTACGAGTATGCATTATTTTATTTATCAACATGCATACATAACTTCACGCCAAATCCCTAGCGGGGTAGGCAGAGAGAACGGAGGGGCACGATTCTTACACACCTCACTCGCTTCCTTGACTTTCATAACTCTTTTCATGCACGCGCGTCGATTTTTGAGGGTCCTAACATCACCTTCCTCCAGAACACGTTCTATTTGGTCATGGAATGTGTGTCTTGGCCGTCCTCGACTCCTACATCCATCCGCTTTTGCATTGTATATCTGCTTAGTCAATTTTGCATGCCCTTCCTTACCTTTACACCGACACTCTCTTTCAATCCGACTTCCTTTCTTATAACCTTATTTTCCACGCGGTCAGCCAGGGTCACTCCGCAGATTTTGCGCAATGCCCTCATTTCGACCGCGTTTATCCTACTTTCTTGCACGCTCTGCCATACCCAGCTCTCGCTTCCATAAGTTACCGTTGGGTATTGCATTGTGAATTGTTATCTGGCCTTTTCTGCTAATATCTTTTGCGCCCAGGAATTACCACGCTATTTAATATTTCTTTTGTCCCAGCGCAATAAGAAAGTCTGGAAATCAGATCAAATCATCGGACCTATTAAAAGATAGACAGTGGTAGAATCACGCGGTTCGCCTATGGGCATTCGCATAAATGGGCCGGCTCGACCCTTGAAATACAAATCACACAGTTCGTAGCACCTCTCAGAATATCGACGTAAAGTGGCTTTTACCAGGGTATCGCTCGGTGGGAGAGGCATCCGGAGGCCCAACCCCTTTCCCCCTCCCTTTCCCATCCCACTCCCGATCTTGTCCATATCCTATTGTAAGGGAACGGTACGTAAACGCAATCGTTACGCTTAATATATGTTCAATTGTCCATAGGCGGTGTATCAAGGTGCGCCATTTAAGCTCTATTGGGATACAGAACTCACCAATGGTGCTAACCACTCACCCTGTTTTTTAAGTTAATTGCGCGAACTTTATAGCTGTAATTTACGTCATGAATATTATTCGGGGAAATCATGAAAAAGAAAACAAATAATTAAAAACTTCGTTCATGTCCAGGTTTACGATTGGAAAATGAGAACAAAATGGTTTTGCAGAACTATTTTATGGCGATGATTAAAGACTTGAATAAAGATGAAGGCAATACAATATCAGTTAAATCGAAGTTATCTGAAGAGAGTCGCGTAACAAGCTATTTGATTACTATCATAAAAGCACATGAAAAGTTAAGGTAAATATCTTAATATTAAGATATGTTTTTACATCCCAAATGGTGTTCGAGCTTATTGCCATATACCAGGCAGATAGTTGTCAGTCATCGATATTTATGATAAACTAGCTGACCCGGCGAACTTTAATATTTAATTTTAATTTAATAAATGATATATACTTGTTTTTCTTAAATAAAAGTCCCCCTTATTACATCAGCTACCTGGCAATAAAAGTCCCGTCAAAATCGGTCAGATATTTCAGAGATTAGCCGGGACAAACAGACAGAAAGACATAAAAAAAAATTAAAACGTTGGTATACACCGAGTTCATATGCTACAAGCAAAAACGTGGTTATTTCAATATTACAAACAGACACTTTAATTTTATTTTTATGTATAGACAATTTCAGAAAATTAAAAAATTATACATACAGACGAATTGAGAACTTCGTCCTTTTTTTCGAAGTCTGTTAAAAACAAAGCAAATACTTCATAATATATCTAAAATGACTTAATAATATACGAATCAGTTTGTTACATTCAGAGTTCATAGGCTACTAACCGACAAGCAAATCTTTCCTCATTGCAATATTATTACAGATATTATTTTATACAGGGTTTTATATGAGATACCACATATTTCATAATCATATCTATATATGCGTTATAAATATTTATTATATTATACCTATGTGTATTCGGCTTTTCTATATCGCGTACGCAGTAAATGATGTATATTTTCGTCTTGTATTTTGTTGTTATTAATATTATTATAGGCTCTGTTAGAAATAGTCAAGAAAGAAATAATACCTGCGTTATTTATTTTGTAATCATTTTTCTGGAATTTGATGTAAATGTCAAAAATGTTAATAAATTATTCCAACAGATGGCGCTAGTAGACTTTGGGGGAGATTAAAAATATGTGAACAGTAAAAGCGACCTTATAATAGGATAGATTGTAGATTAGATAGAGTATTTTATCACAGGTCGTGGGTTCAAAGCCCTTCAATATTTTTTATATTTGATCTAAAGTAAAAAACTTTCTTCATGTTTCAGGCAAACTACGAGAACAATTCTACTCAATAGACAGCGGCGAGAAGCTTGGCGGAAGGAACTCGAGGACACTCGGCGTCCACCAGCTAGATACGATATTAGAGAGAAGAGTGCCACACTTATTCAAAGTGTTTTCAGGTACTTAGAAACCTTTCAATACCATCACTAGAACATTACATAGTATAAAATAAATTCACTTCCCGTTGTCTGTCCCCTTATATGCTTATCTTTCTATTATCTTTGAAACTGCGCAACGGATTTTGATGCTGTTTTTAAATAGATAGAAGGTGAGTCAGTTGCTAAAAAATGTCTTTTATTCCTTAATATTAATATACAGAGGCGTAGGCACTGTTTTCAGGACACTAGGGGCTATTGATTGTAATAACACACTATTCTGCAAAAATTCTCGAAATATTATCAAAAAATACTTTTTTACCAGGACATATTTCAAGATCAAAAGGCGAAGAATTGTTAATCGTATAGAAGAACGAATTTTAGATATGAGAGAACTACCGGTGTCTGAAAAAAGAAACAACTGTTTACAGGTAAAAAGTCGGACAACGCCATCTACCTTATGCATAAAAACGCTCACACAAAAACAAACGTCAATGTTCATAATTCAAATATTTTCTTGTGCTTAAAAAAGGGGAACAAAAGAGACCAGACAGAAAATAGTAGTAGCATTATAAATTATTAATTCAATATACAGTTTATAAGATTACTACGACATAACAATAACAAAACATCACGCAAAACCACTTGCAGGGTAAACAGATACCAAAGGTTCACTTATTCTTAACTATCTCAATACTTTTATTGCATTTCATAATTATAAACTTTCTATAAGATTGTGTATTAATATAGTATTTTTTTAACAGAAATCAACTGATAATCCAGATAGATCAAAATTATACGATAAATATCAAACTGAATGTTCTTTGGAAATGGAAATTTTCAAAGATCATTACATCGCAAGGCACGGTGATTGTGTGATGGAAGATTCTCGTGAACGCATCAGGGAATGGTTTTACGAATGGTAAATATCTTTACTGGTAATTATCCTTTGTATAAACTTTGAAATTTGTGTGTTCACGCCGCTATAATGTATTAAGCTCTAAACAAACATACCATAACTTCACGCCTTTTTAGCTGTGGCTGTTAATCCTCGACTCGCCGTTATGTTTACGTCCCAAATGGAATAGGTGGTGAACCTATTGCCATACCGGGCACAAAGTTTTCAGTCATCGATATCTAACACACATAAGTTTCGAAAAGAAGGTGTGAGCCAGGATTCGAACCCGCGACCTCTAAATTCAGAAGCGGGTTGCTGGACCACTGGACCGAGACTTTTTTATTAAGCTCTAAATTGTAATAAAAATACTTGGAATCCCAACTGCGACTTGATTAAAAAAACGTATAAACAAAATAATATTATCAATCCAAGGTTTAATACCATCCAATTTATCCACGACATTCCTGAGCCTGGTTCTGTAGCGATCTTCAGAGAGGACGTTCCTGAACCTCATGAGTGGCTTGAAGAGTATAAACAGTTGATGGCAGAAAAATTGACAAACAAAGGCAAATCTCCCCAACAGGTTAATATCCCTGGTATATGCGTAACTTAGGAAATATAACGCACTTCTTTTCAGAACTAGAATTCGAATCCAGTTAAATAGCGTCGATGATAAGAAAAAAATTATGAAAGCTATGTGTGATAAATATCGATGAGATTTTTTATAGGATAGGAGTGCAAACGAGCAAGCGGGGTCACCTTGTGGTAAGTTAAGTTGCTCACGGACACTGGCGACGCAAATAGCTGCCGGGAGTACAGGAGGAAGGTGGTGAGCTTACGGATAGCTCTCTCACCGAACGAAACGTGACATGAGCCACTTTATTATTAAAATTATACTCTGAGAGGTCCTGGTAATTCACCGGTCGAGCCGACCCTTTCATACAGCGAACTGCATGACTCTTTTACATAAACTATGCCAGACATGCGGTAATAAGATCTTATATCTGAAAACATTCATTTATTAATAGGTCCTAGTACTAAATTATTAAATACTTATTACCAATCGTAAGCAGGATAAGTAAATCACTCAAACTATTATTAATAATCAAATCATGTTCTCCAGCTGAGATATGAGGCATTACAAGCAAAAAGAGAGGAAGCAATGGCAAAAAAATTAAAGAATATGCAACAGAAGGCAGAGATGGCATTGATGAAGAAGATGATGAAGCAACCCAATTTGCATCCAGGGTATCATTATCCACAGTCCAATAAGATGGAGCATCTCTTAAAGGTATGATTAATACGAAATTTAATTTATAGCTTATTATATTTTTCTAAAAATAATATATCTTTTTTTTAAATACCAAGCTACTGAATAGGTTTTTTTACAAACGTATCCAGAACATTACCTAAATTAAGAAACTTCTTCTTTCATTGAGATTACTTCTACTTAAGTTCAAAACTTACTCCAATATTTATAAGGTTGTTAAGATTTCCTGCCATATCAGGTGTTAGATGATTATCACTCAACCTGGGACTATTACGATAAACAACACAGATTGGATACAAAGACCAGATATATCAACGAAGTTAACAGGGAGACTGCATATTCGGATGCCAAGTTGCGACTTCTGGGAAACGTCGACTTGGATATGAAGTAATTAACAAATCCTTGTATTAAAAGAAATCTATTAATCATAGAGAGATAGATTTTGCCAAGATATTTTGTGTCACATCTAAAAATCTTTTAGAGTAGTCAGAAATAAGTCAACATATCGAATGCTTCTTTGATTTTCATTGCCGCTGTAATACTTGTTCGGAGGTTTAAGGTTCCTGGCTCCACCTCACGATACATTGCCGAACTAAAAGTGTATTAAAGTTTTGTATCAACAAAGTATGTATCAACAATTGAACTTGTGTTACAGTTGCGTTGATGGCCCTTTCAATGGCACATGGAAGGGGTCGGAATTGAGATGCGAATGCAAAAGGGGAAGGGGAAGAGCTTAGGCCTCCGGATACCTCTCACACCGAATGAAATGCGACATTGGCTAATGCAACTTTACGTCGATATTCTGAGAGTTCATGCACCAAACTGCGTGGATCTACCACTATTGACACCACTTGTCTATCAAAATGCTATTATCATAGACAAACAGAAACTTTGAAACTTTTCAGGATGGAATTCCATAAACTAAAAGAAGCTCTGAGAAAAGACTATTTAACCAATAATGAAACAATGCCAGAGATAACAGCAACACGCACAAAAAGAAGGAAAAAGAAGAGAAAGCCCAAGTTGCAAGCAGTGCCCAGCAGGAGATTTGAAGATAAGTTCCAGGTAGTCCATCGCCAGTTCTAGCAATTTCTCCAAAAATGTATTCATTTCACACTATCTTCTGCCTATCCTAGCGACTTGTAATAAATTTTTCTGATTATAAACATATCACAATAGTGTATTATCAATACAAGTATTTTTATATTTGGTCACCAGTGCCTTGCTGACGGAGGATTTATTAAAAACTATCCGGATACAAAATTAGAAGATTATGTTGGTGATCCAAACTTTGCTGGCGAAGATCTTCGTCGTTTGATAATGTAAGACAATCTTTAGTCGTTTTAAATACTTGGGATTTTTTTTTAAGTAAAAATGTTTACGACTTACATACTCGTATGTATAAATTTGTAGTTCATGTAAAATAAGTTAATAAATAACATTATCAATTCAAAATTAGACCAGCATCTCCGCAAAACTATGAAATACGGAGTTTCTGGTGGAAACAATGCTACTCAGTAAACCATGGCTTTCAAAGTGTATTGCTCGTGGGATCGGATGGGAGCGGCAAGAAGAAATTGGTTCACGCCTTGGCAACTATTAACAGTAAGTAAATTTAGTATGCATTTTATAATTACTAGTTGACCCGGCAAACTTTGTTCGGTATCAAAATAAAAAAGTAAATTTTGGATTTATCACTTTTTCCTTTACTACATCATACATGAAATAAGATAGAGACCATCCAGTTTACCCCCTCTATCTATTAAAAACACCGCATCAAAATCCGTTGCGTAATTATAAAGATATACGCATTTAAGGGGACAAACAGCGGAAAGCGACTTAGTTTTATACTATGTAATGATCAGATATACTCTAATAATGGTCGTCTAACTACAACAAGTGGTTTAACTTCTGATTGAGAGATCCCGTAATCGTAATCTGAGTAAACTACTGATTTCTCGGAAATATTATCAGATTTTACGTGTACCTCGATGAATGACAAAATCATGCTTGATAAATGGCAATAGGCTACACTGGCTATTTCATAGAACTAGATAATACGTGGGATAATGCTGGCTACCGGCATTGAGGGTGTGAGGGTACGACGCATTGGTAATCAGAAATAAGCAAATAATTACAATTAAGAGACCTATTTAGCCTACCTACTATTAATATCTAGAACTTGAGACCGCTGCGTAAATGTATCTAAATCTTCACAGATGCTGTCATATTTGAGCTGAATCCATTGAAAATGCAAGAAGCCATGTGTACTGCTTTGAACCTAAAACTCTTGTCCAAAGACTTCGTCTTTTGTGCTAGAATAGTACAACCTTCAATTATTTATATCAGACATATAGAGAAATTATTTTTAAAAAAGGTGCGTAATCCAATAATAAAATAAAGAAGAAAGTTACGTTATAGAAAGAGGAAAAAAGAGGTTATGCTGCGATTCAAAAAAGAATATCTTCTATATATTTTTAAGAAGGTAGTCTCATGACTACATAACTTCTAGGTAAACATACATACAATCTCGTGATAAACAAATAGCGTACTGGTTCATCACTCGAAATTCCGAAATGTTGTTTGTGTAAAATTAAATAAATTGCTTATATTTTATTGCATATTTACAGAAAAATAAAGATGATGCTAATGCCGCGTTCAATTTTATCAGTTGGTACTTCATAAAGAATCTATTTAAAAATATTCACAAGCAGGATAATATTACAGTTATAGGTGAGAAATTGATTTATATTATGTATTAACTTATGTATTACCAACTTGTATTGGTTGGCACCTCCTTGCTTCTGTGGTTCTGTTTCCGGGATCCACCACCTAGCCTTGTCTTCTTTGCTAATTTAGATATGTGTGTAATCCTTTAAAAAGCCTCAAAATCGACGCGCGTGCATGAAAAGTGTTATGAAAGTCAACGAAGCGAGTAAGGTGTGTAAGAATCGTGACTTATGGCGTTCTGTTCTCTCTGCCTACCCACAAGGGATTTATGTTATGTATCTTATGGGAAGTTATGTATCTTTAAAATCTCTTCCTACATTTTGAACTATATAACAATTGTGAAGTAATAAATTCTCAATGAATAGGTACACTATGGAAAATGTTACGGTGCTTGTCTCTCAAACTTCCTTTTCATTCAAGCATACGGCAGCAGGTGTCAGACTCTTCCTCTTTCATTCAAAGTCACAGCGGTAGACTATTTCTAGAGAGACGCTTCTCTCTCTTTCTACTCAAAATTTTGTGTATATTATAATTCAACTTAAATTGGTTTAAATTTTCTAGGAACCTGTTCTGATCCATGGCTGACAAACAGCAAAGCAATGTTAAAACGTTTCCCAACGGTCATCTTACTAGCTGACAATACCTACTCGTCCATTGTGGAAATGCTGAAAAATTGGGTTCTCAAGTAATGTACACCATGGAATTACCATTATTTAAATTCACAATAGATAATAGATTCACCAGAATCAATTCAACCATTACCAGACGGATAGATGTGAAAATGTTACCAGTAGTTTCACCAGTCAATAAGATCAGATATAGCAAATTTTTTAACGTATTCTAACGAATATATTATTATTTATTGTTTTTATGCTATAAGGCGGCAAACGACGCGGTGTCTCATCCGATGGCAAGCAACTAACGCCGCATATGGACACCTAAACACAGATGGTGCTACAATTGCGTTGCCGGCCCTTACAATTGGAGATGGAAGAGATCGAAAGTAGAATGGGGACGGGAGAGGGGAAGGGATGTGGCCTCCGCATACCACTCTCACCGAGCGAAACGCGGCATGAGTCACTTTACGTCGATATTCTAAGAGGTCGTGGTATGCCACCGGTGGAGGCAGCGCATTCATACACCGAACTGCATGGCTCTACCACTGTTATTGGGCGTCTTCCCCTAACTACCATTGTTGAAACACAGATATCCCGTTATACCTGCGACCTTCGACGTCACCTGCTTGGCGCATGTTCTCCAAGGATACAGTTATGGATTTCTACAACAGGCATTAAGCAACTTCATGTCACCCACGAGAAGAATTCGGTATATATACCCAATAGACACGCCTTTTTCTACCCCAAGGTGTAGGCAGTGGCTGTTAAGCCTCGACTCGCCGTTATGTTTACGTCCCAAATGGAATAGGTGGCGAACCTATTACTATACCGGGCGCGGCGAGCACAAAGTTTTCAGTCATCGTTATTTATCACCCATAACTTTCGAAAATAATTTCGAAAAGTCATTGCTATGAGCCAGGATTTGAACCCGCATCTTTTTGATTCAGAAGCGGGGTACTGGACCACTGGACCACCGAGATTTTTACCCAATAGATACATTCAAAACTGATATATTATTATAATTAGGTTTTTATAGGAACTCCTGTGTCACTGTTCTGTGAGAAATATTACAGTCTATTTATAAAATTCAGTTATTCATTTGTATATTGAACTGAACTGTAACATTAAAAATTCTATAATTATTTTGCAGAATAGCAGCCCACGGTCTGACACCAGAGGAAGTACATAACTACATTCTCGAAAATAATGATAGCATAAAAAGTGTAAGTAGATACCTAAATACCTCCTATCAACACCAAAATCGAATAACTGGTAAATCATGAGGTTGGTTAAAATCAAACTTATCAAGCATGTACATTCCATTACAAAAATACAGCTACTTTTAATAATAATTGTGAGAGCCACACACTTCGTTAGTGGGCTGGCTCGACGGGTGAAATACCACGACCTCTGAGAATATCGATGTAGGTAAGTGGCTCATTCCACATTTCGTTCACCAAGAGAGATACCTATCCAAAGACCAATCCTCCTTCCTCTTCTCTTTTCATTAACTCCCTTAAAAGCCGTCAACTATCTATCATCATCACTATCTGTGTTTTAGATGTCCATGGGCAACGATAGTCACTTAACATCAGGTGACCCGCTTACTCGCTTGCATCCCATAAAATAGAGAACATATTAACATTGTTCTATTTCCAGGAGTATGATCGCTATTTGGATTGGTATCGTACAAAAACACCTATGGGTAAAAAAGAGATGAAGCACGTCGCTGATCAGAAGGACTTTAGAGACGCCATGATAGTTTATGAGCAAAAGAAAGCTAAAAAGAAGAGAGCAGGGATGTCAGCGCCAGCCAGTGCTGCAACCAGCAATACGGATTTGTAATATTAGCGTCACGCTCTCCTGTATTTGGACATCTGCTATCTTATTTTCTAAATTAGTAGAAATATGGTGAAAACTTAATTTTCATTTAAATCTTTTGTTAAAATTTATAAGGATTTTCAGAAGAGAAAAACGCTATTTTTAACCTAACCCCTTTTAACTAAATAATACAGCCTCGGTAGTCCATTGATTGTGCATCTCGCTTCTGAATCAAGAAGTCGTGGGTTCGAATCCGGGCTCACACCAATGATTCCTCGGAGTTCTTTGCGTCAGTTATGTGTGATAAATATCGATGACTGAAAAATGTGTGCCCGGTGTACGGCAATAGGTTCGCCTATTCCATTTAGGACGTAAACTTAATAGCGAGTCGAGGCTTAACAGCCACTGCCTGGACCTTCGGGAAGGAAAATGCGTGAAGTTCTATTTGAATAATACAAAAAAACATTCTTTTTTAGCTCTGTGATATCTAGTACAAATAATCATGATAACTAAATTTTAATATCATCATGTTCCTGGAGGAGCGCAGCAGTGATCGTAAATCTTTAGAAACTGAGCAAAACTTTAAAGTTACTTACCGTAACAGCGTGAAGTTCGCTGGTAGAACAGTGGAACTTTGATATTATTATTTTTGCTTACTACTTTTGTTTTATTTGATATTAATTTTTTCGCTGCACCTTATGAAATATTACGATCACACATAAACACAAAATTGTAATAACCATTAAGCCACCCTAAAACACACAACATTAATGCCGCTAAATTAAAAACCACCACTCGCGATTTGAACGTAAAATAAACACTACTTTTTTATATATATATTTTTATTCTGAGTTGCAAGAAGATAAGGGTTGTACAAATAAAGGGGCTCGTGTCGATATGGCCGGGGGTTCGATGCTTATCTTTGACCTAACGTGTCCGAACGAACGCTGACGAAGCGGATTTTATTTCTTTATTGCGCAAAAATGCTAACTTTGGTAGTATAGTAGAGAGACTAACAGTTTTGTAAAAATAGAGATATTCCTGAAAATAATCCTGAATATACAATATTAATCCCTATATAATGTTCCTAATAAATCGCCTTTTTATACCCGAAGGTATAGGCAGTGGTTGTTAAGCTACGATACGCCGTTATGTTTACGTCCCGAATGGAATAGGTGGCGATCTTATTGCCATACCGGGCACAAAGGTATTTATATTTAACACGCATAACTTTCGAATTTGGAGAAGTCATTGGTGTGAGCCAGGATTTGAACCTGCAACCTCTTGATTCAGAAGCGGGGTGCTCGAGCACTGGACCACCGAGACTTTTTCACAGTACATATTATTAACATAATGCCCATTAATATTTAAAACGGAATTGTCAGTCAGTCAGTTACAAAGAAAGACAGTATCTATCTCAATTTAGAATCAAATTGCTGTTTCTACGTTTTTTTTTCTTATTTACATAAGTCAGATATCAACATAAAATCGCCTAAAAACAATACTTTGAGTGAGGTATATATTCAAGTATTTTCAAAGGAAAAAAGTGATAATCCGTAGGCTCTTAAATTTCCACTTTGAATTTATTCCACTAACAGATTATAAAGGGCGAGTTGGGATTTGTTGCTGATGGTTCCTTATCCTTTGAGAGTCTTAACTTTACACCTTGGTCATGGTGAGTACTGCCTTTTTTTTATGGAAAATTGAATTAACTCAAAATACATAGTTACGTACTCCTTTATGATGGACACCCTACAATCTCACCCTTTTAATATTCGAGCGGTGTATTTGGAATTAATTTGAACGTTTTAAATATTACCATCGCGCGGCGCGACCGCAGCGAGCCACACTGCTCACTGATTACTGTTTGAATAACAATTCTAGTTAACCGACGTTTGCTTACACAGGTAAATAATGCTATTTACTTTTGATTTTTATTACATGTGTATTGTGTACCTAAATTTTATTTCGTTTATAATAATGACCAATTTTCACGACACAATTTGTTTTTTTTTATGGCATGGGAGGGCAAACGAGCAGGCGTGTCACCTGATGGTAAGTGACCAGCGCCGCCCATGGACACCTGCAGCACATATAGTGTTACAGATGCGTTGCCGACCTTTAAGGGAGTAGGATAGGAAAGGATGGGGAAGAGGGGTGGGCCTCTGGGTACCACTCTTACCGAACGAAATGCGACATGAGCCACTTTACGTCGATCTTCTGAGAGGTCGTGGTATTTGACCGGTCGAGCCGGCCCATTCATGCAGCGAACTGCTTAGCTCTACCACTGTTAAATTACTTACTGTTTGATATCAATTTCAATTGGAACCTCAGTTTATTATTGGTTACAATAAAAAATACTGTTTTTAGAAAATATTTTTAATATGTTCATAAATAAAAGCACCATCAAATCACAGTAGATCAAGTCTTTCATTTCGAAAATAGATAATACATCAAAATCTGCTTCTAACTCCTTCTAAGGCATGATGCAGTAAAAAATATTTTATATATTTCATATTTTTATTTTTTATATTTTTTATTTTTATATTTTATATTTTTTCATTCATATTTCATTCTATAGTGGATGTCATTTCCACTGCTAACGGCCGAAACCAATAATCAATCTCAATCCAAATTTTGCTATCTAAGATCAATATTTCAATCCATTTCTACTAATAAGCGCGCCAACAATCAATCCATGGATTGATTTTGTTTGGGGAATCGATCGACAGATACACAATGATCTTAGATTGGCTTCAATCTTAGATTGGAGATTGATTATTAATTTCGGCCGTTAATCATTGTCACCTTCAAATAGCCTTCCGTTAATAGCTTGTTAATTTTACTGTTTCTGCGATACTCCAAAGAAGCTTTCTCGTTTAAAAATTATTTATCTAGATATTAACGATACTAGGTAAAAAAAAACGTAAAGAGTTCGAAGAGTTCTCTGTAAAGAGTTCGAATCGTCGGGAAATAAATATGTAGAAAATAAGTTCTAAATAAACACGATATAATCCATAAGGAATGGTTTTAATGTTATGAATATGATTCGCGAAAATCTAAGGAATTAATAAGTCATGTTATGTTAATGAAACTAAATAGGATAAATCACAGTCAATATTTAGATTAATTAATAATATTACAGCGATATGACACAACAAATTTAGAGTTTCATATTAAAACTAATATTTCTAGATTAAAAATACAATTTGGATAATGTGATAAACAGGAAAATTTTAATGATGATTGACCTTAACTGAACGACTTATTTCGTTTGGAGGGAATTGAATTCCTTGTTCCTTCCGGGCACCAAACATTTGCATCGCAAATGCATTTGCAAAGTTTGGCATTAATAGTATAACATTCGATGGGACCAAATATTTTTTATTCACAAAATATGAAATAATCCTGTCAACATTTTTTTATTGCTCTGTTCTCTCTTCTCTCTCTACCCCACAAGGGATTTGGCGTTGAGTTAGGTATGTATATAACATTTTGTGAAGGTACAGAAAATAATATGAAAAAAAATCAACTTTTGTAAAAGAGATTTGAAGGGAATTTACGGGTATGTTGATGTAAACAAAAACTAAACGTTCTACAAAAAATTTAGGCTTTTTATGGCAATGGGGCCGGCGGCCAAGCGGATCAACTGGTGTTAAGTGACTACCACCGCCGATGGAGATTTGAAACGCCAGGAGTTAATAATATAATAATATATGCTTGACTTTGTAAATATTAAAAATTTACATTCATATAACATTCCAAAATATGAATTTCAAGACATTTACTAATTTGTAATTAGTATCAATAGTCTAATATTCTCTCAATATTCTACACTGTGCATTGCACTTGGAGAACCGTTTGGGTCTGTTGGACAGCGCCATGGACTCGATGTCCAGCTGCGCCAGGTGGCCCGCGCGGTCGGCGCCGCTCCTCACAGCACTCAGGTCCTCCTTCTTCACGACGCCGGCCTGAAGGTAGCCCAGCAAATGAGGCACGTGCTCCTCTATCATCTTTTTGCGTTCTTCTGCTACTTCAGAACGCCTGAAATTTATAAAAATCATCTTACATTTTGTTTAACAATATAACACAACATTTATGAGAAATATTTTCATTTATGGAAGGCAAACGAGCCACCTGATGGTAAGTGACTAGCGCCGTCCATCGACATTTGCAACAAAGATAGTGTTGCGTTGCCGCCTTTAAAAGAAGTAGAATGGGTGGGCCTCTGGATACCTCTCGACCGAGCGAAACGCGGCATTAGCCACTTATCTTGGATATTCTGAAAGAACGTAGTATATTCACCGATCGAGCCAGCCCATTCATGCAGCAAGCTACATGACTCTACCACTGTTAACGACCCCTATAACAGAAGTAAGTTAGTTCAGTTCCCGCGCAGAGGGCGCCACTCACCAGTTCGTGTCGCAGTCCCACACGTGCTGCGCCCGGCGCTGCTCGTCGCTGGTGTCTTGCTTCCTCTTCACAGCGTTCTGTTCTATCTGCCGCAGTAGCTCTTGGGAATACATTCTGGCTTTTTCTCTCTTCTTCAATTCTTTCTCACGCTCTTTCGCATCTTCTTTTGCCATTTTATCTTCCGTCTGCAATTATTATTATATATTTGTTAATCTTAGACATGGAGTTGATCAATGTTCAAGACTGACTCCGCAGATTTTCCGCCTACTAATTGTGATATTTGTTAGTAATTTTATAACTGGTAAACATTTTTCTATGAGAACTCCATTTTAAAACATATTTTTTACTATAAATTTTGAGATCAAAATTATTACAAAAGCAAACCACGGTATCTTGGTTTATTAAACTTCCCAAGAACCACATGAACCCGACAACAGCATAACACCAAATTTGGATATCAATTACCTCTTTTCTAAACATGACCTCTCTTTGCTTCATCTCCCTCTCCAATCTCTTTTTGGTTTCCATTTGTGCAGTTAGAGTTGTCAACGTGTCATATCTCACTCTATCCTCTTTCTCTTTATCTCTTATGTCATCTTGGAAATTCTTTTCTAGTACCTCTTGCTCTTGAAGCAGTTTGATCAAGTCCAGCCTTTCTTGGCGTTCGGCCTGCAAATATTAATTAATTCAGACAATTACTAACATAACTTCATATTAAATTCCTTTCAAAGCAATTAAAATTAATTGAATACTATGGCGCAGGCCTCACAATACTTTTCCACTAATAGATGTTCCTAATACTTGTCAGCAAACACACATTGGTTATTGTGATGGTCTTAAAAAATAAGAATATTTTTATGAAAATTATAAATTCACAAACAATTCCATTAAATAGTTACCTCATCTGCCAGCACTTTGTCAGCAATCTTCTTGTTTATCTCTTCTTTCACTCTTAGTTTTCGTTCTCTCTCTGCGATACTGGAAAACAATACGCAAATAAGTTGATCAAAAGCGCTAATATCTAGATTGCAAGGAGCCTGTCGACAGATTCAATGACTGTGAAGCTGTTTTTAAAATATGTAGGCAGCCGCTGTTAAGGCTCCAGTCGACGAGTCGGTACGTCCAAATGGAATAGGTGACGGAACCTATAGCCCAGGCACAAAGTTATCGCTCATCACAATTTATGGCACAAAAATTCAAAAAAGTCCCGAGAAATAATATATATCCCTGGAATGGATCCCACAACAAAGTGGTTTTTAAAATATTCAGTAGTATTAATTACATACTAAGAACACTACATGCTTCTAATACATAATCAGATATAACTCATTGAGCATCAGCATTTAACCATTAACCAACTGTGGGAGATGGCTATGATGTGCTATTATGATGCGTTTAGAAGAAAAAAAAAGGATCATCTCACATAGCGGAATTTCTATCAGATGCCATCTTCTGTTGTTCCTCAATTTGCTTCTCCTCAATAACAACCATCTGCTTCTGTTTCTCCTTCCATGCGACTCGGGCTTTTTTGAATGTATCCATCTCTTTGCGTGTTTTCTCCATTAAGTCTTTCTTCTGTTTTAATTCTCTGCAATAAAAAAAAAGGTAAAATATAGTGGATAAGAATAAAAATTTATAAATTTAGATCCTATTTGAATGCTATCCAATATTATAGGAAAACTGCAACTATGCGCGAGCAGCTAATATAATGCTATATTTGGTGACGCAAAAACTATTGTTACATACCAGGCACACGTTTAAAAAGTTGCTTAAAGTTTAAAAAACAAAGAGTCCGAAAGGTCTAGGTTTTCCATAGCATTAATGTACAAAATAATAAACCCAGATCTTAGTTCTCCTTTCTACCACTGGGTGGGCTAGAATTTGGAACGTACCGATGCTATTAATATTACTACACGTAAACACGCGTTGAAAAGTTTCATATAAAAAACTCCGAAAAATTTCTAAATTTTATTTAACTAGTGTCTAGTATTAAACACGAGCGTATTGACCAGCTTAATTTTAGTTTTGCGCGATATATTACGGTCCTTCCATATTCTCTGAAGCTGAGTCATGGCATTTTTGGCTATTATTTATTATTTAGCCATATTCACTTACGGGGCTGAAACATGGACTTTAAAGAAGGCGGACCGGAACCGTGTCGATGCATTTGAAATGTGGTGTTGGAGAAAAATGCTGCAAATTTTTTGGACTGCATTTCGCACTAACGAGTCCATCTTTCGCGAGTTAAACATCAGGACACGACTTTCCACCACGTGTTTGCAAAGGATATTGGAATTTTTCGGTCACATCGCCAGAAGGGACGGACACAACTTAGAACAGCTTATGCTCACTGGAAAGCTCGACGGTAGACGTTCAAGGGGTCGTTGCCCGCTGAGATGGTCTGACCAAATCCGCTCATTGTTGAACACCAAGCTGCACGATGCCAAAGACCGCTCGAAATGGCAAAAAACGGTCAAACGTGCGATTTATCAACATGGAGGTTATCACGACCCTCATTAATGAGGAATACGACGCAAGGAGGAGAGTATTAAACAGGGCTGTCAACACCAACAAAACTTTCCAAGTAAGGATTCACACGAGAACTTCCTTAAAAATGGACCTTCTACTGGCGAAAATTCTGTCCTCTAAATTGAGACCATTCATTCGACAGAGGTTGTGGTACTTCACTGGTCAAGCCAGCCCATTCATGCAGTGAAGTGATAGATGCCTTATTTAAGTACCTCTGATCCTCATCAGCAATTGTTCTCATAATCTCTTCAAGCATTTTCTTCTCAATAAGAGTGTCTTCATATTGACATTGTTTCTGCAGTTGTCTATTGACCAGCTGCTGCTGCAACTCTTTGCAATATTGTGTTGTTTGTTCCAATTTATCTTTGTCTTCTTTCTCCTTCGCCTCCATTTCATTATATGTAGAATTCAGAATACATTGATTGGCTCGATCCTCTTCAGCCTGGAATATAAATTAAACTGGGATACTGATAGTATATTCGTTCAGTCTGAAATAAGTTTTTCCTTTCAATTAGTAATGGCAAGCGTAATATTATTACAAGTACATCTAGACAGACAACAATTTTATATGTTTACTAGTTGAACTACTGGTGAACTTTGTTTCCGCATCAAAATTAATAAAGAAGCAAATTTTGGAATTATCAATTTTTCTACACCATACATGAATTATAGATTAAAACCACCCTGTTGACACCCTCGATGTATTATAATAAGCCGCAAAAAAATTTGTTGCATAATTTCAAAGATCTAAGCATACATGTAATGAATAAGTAAAGACTCAATAAAATCGTAAAAAATATGTGTACTGAGCATGATTAAACGATTAAACTTTTACATTTATAAATATGGTATAGTGAGTTCTTATTCGGTTTTCTAACACAGTTTTCAATATTTTCACTATTCCAACCATCCTTTAATAAAAATAATGATAGCTTTAAGCCACATCAAGCAGTAAGATTTGATATCATAAAGATACAATTTTAATAAGAGATAATGTGTTCTTACAAAATGAGTATGATATACAATACATACTTTATCCTGCAGCTTCCTGTACTGGTTGTTCAATATTTGTTGCTGTAAATCTCTACAAACATATCCAGCTTGTAGTTTCTTAGCAAGTTCTCTAAGGCTGGGGTCTCGTTCTCTTAAATAATGTCTACGAAGCAGGGAGCAAGCTTTCTCGCGTCTAATATTTGCAATTTCAACCCCCAGAGCTGTTTCTGTTGCCGCTTTTTTGTTCACTATAGCCGCATGATCTGTTCTCTAATAATATTACACAGAAACACTAAATTATTATATTTACCACATAGCTGGTAAAAAAAAACATAAGCTACCTAATTAATATATAAATTTGTATATATTCTATAAAGATTATTATTGATAAATAAAAACCCTAAAATTGCTCACATGTAAAGATAAGAAGCAAGAATATATTTCCATATTAATTACATATGTACTAAGTTAATAAAGCATAATGCTACTCCTCTAATACTCTGAGATTTAAGCAGCTAATTTTCTAAGCTCCAATGTCATAGAACTAGAAGTTGAATTGAATATTGAAGTAAAAAGCTGCCATAGATCAAATAAAACAAGTGATTGTTATCTGAACTATGTCTTTAAAATGCTGTGCTGAAGCAATTAGTTTTTTCTGGCTATAAATATTTTTAATACGAATTGGGACGATACGATAATTTCGAAGAGAAAATGTCACCTCTTGAAAATCTTTCTCCATCTCAGCCTCACGCTTGATAAGAGCCAGACAGCGCCCCATTCTCCCATCTTCCATACGATTATTCAACCAGTGAATATCCAGAGCTCGCTGAAATAACTCCAGCTCTTTCTTTCGCGCCTCTGCAATAGCATTTCTCTGTAGCTCAGTTTTTCCCTCCTGTTGGTAATTGTTATGTGTTATATTGTGAATTTAAAAACCAAACTAATAATTTTAATTTATCAAAATCTACCATCATCCCAGGAAAATAAAGGATACGAAGAAATGGGGATTTTTCTAGCCCGTTAGACTTTGTTAGACTTCGCAGTTAAGAAGTCGTTTCACTTATTAAAACGCTAATAGAATGTAGAACCACAATCGCGAATACTATGGTGAAAAATATGTGAAATTCTCTTCTCCAATAAAACTATAAAAAAATTCGTTTGTCTTGAAGCTGAAATCAGCTGTTAATTATGAAAAATATTCAAATTTTGAAACGATTTTTTTTACCATACACACATTTATTTATTTGTCCAGTTTGGACAGGCTAAAGCTTTAAAGCCATACTGCCTAGTCTGACGTGTATTTTTGTCTGAAATAACAAACATACAAACATAAATCCAAGCTAACATAATCATCCATGAAAACGTGGCACTTAATCCATGATATTCCAAGGAAGTTTTGACGACAGTGTAGAAGAGCACGCTACACACGATATTTACTGCACTTTCCACTTTTTCACACATATACGAACACATATTAAATAAAACGCCACGAATTTTATTCATTAGTATCCATTGAAATACAAATTTGACAAAATGATGCTAAAAATGAACATATTTTTTTTACATTCCCGCCAAAACTCTCAACATGCATAAATCCAATTTCGACAGGCTAAGACTTAAAGCTATACTGCTTTTGAAGTTATACTTCTTTAGGCGCGTTATGAAAAAATGATGCGAGTGAAATTTTAAGATCTGTGACACAAAATTAACAGTATGAAGTTTTAGTTTAATACAAGTGCGAATTATATATGTGCTAATAAATTATATTCAGTAGTGATTTAAATTGAACATTTTGATTGATATTACTTACTATTTGTGAATATTAGTGAAAAAAATTGTGCTTAAATACTTTTTCAAGTGCTCCAATATAATTGAGGTTAACTATCCGTATGTATTATTTATTGATATAAATTAAAATACTTTTATTTAATATAATTAACACTAAATATTATTAAATTATTAATGTTAAATACTTAATATTGGCTATTTAATATTTACAAAATAATGTCATAAATATTTATTATTCTCTAAATTTTGTTTTTAATATTTTGGAAGTTATTTTTTTTATGGGTTAGGAGGGCAAACGACCAGGCGTGTCACCTGATGGTAAGCAACCAACGCCGCCCATGGACACCAGCAACACATATAGTGTTACTGTTGCGTTGCCGACCTTTAAGGAATAGGGGAGAGGAAAGGATGGGGAAGGGGGGAATGGGCCTCCGCGTACCTCTCTCACCGAACGAAACGCGGCATGAGCCACTTTACGACGGTCTTCTGAGAGGTCGTGGTATTTCACCGGTCGAGCCGGCCCATTCATGCAGCGAACTGCTTGGCTCTACCACTGTAAAAATAATAATATAGTAATATATTTATTTTAATGATGCCAAAGAAGTATAACTTCTCACGCGCGTACTTAAGTACACGCACCCATTTTTTATATAGTAAGTAGTAGTATTTGTCTGGTTTTCTATTGTTACAATAGAAAATCTTTGTCTGCCCAAGCCTATTCAGTGCTCACCATAGGAATCTTAAGTTACGTGCATATGGCAAGTCAAAGAGTCATTTTAATATTCCACAGGGGAAAGGGAGTTATTTTACTATTTCTAGTTTAATGTTTAAACAGAAATCATATATATATATATATATATATATATATATATATATATATATATATAGCATAAAATGATCAAAATATTATTTAGATCATTGTGAACAAGTCCAGGCTTAGAAACCATACTATCTTTTTATTAGAATGTAATAGGATATTTTATCATTTTATTATTAGCTTTTTATTAGCTTCACCTGTATGTATGTTTGTATGTTTGTAGGTTTGTAGGTTTGTTTGTAACCGACTTCTTTTTTAGTTTCCGCTGATTGCCACTAGATGGTGCGATTTGTGAACTATGAAAGTTCTAGACTAGAAAACCGAACTAAAAAATAGAAAATAAATTTTAATGAATTTAAATTAAGAAAATAGTGTTAAAAATTTCAATTAATAGAAATTAAAAAAAGCGTGGGGTGCTTTTTAAGATATTATCGAAATGATAATCACTCTACTCATATCTGTCAATAAAATATTTATAACTATTGACACCATGCACCCCACGCTTTTGAACGATAGATGGTGCGATTTGTGAACTATGAAAGTTCACAAATCTTACCATCTAGTGGCATTCAGCGGAAAGTTTACGTTATCAACTTGAAACGAGTTCCTTATATAAGTCACAGATGGCGCTATTCCTCAAATTCGAAACTAAGAAACGCGCTGTCATACAAAACCGAACTAAAAAATTTAAAATAAATAATAGTTTAAAAAAACTAAAAAACACGCTTTTTATTGAAAACCGAACTAAAAAATAGAAAAATAAAAAAAAAAATACTTTATTTTAAAAAAAGCGTGGGGTGCATGGTGTCAATAGTTATAAATATTTTATTGACAGATATAAGTAGAGTGATTATCATTTCGATAATATCTTAAAAAGCACCCCACGCTTTTTAAAAATAAAGTATTTTTTTTTTATTTTTCTATTTTTTAGTTCGGTTTTCAATAAAAAGCGTGTTTTTTAGTTTTTTTAAACTATTATTTATTTTATCTTCAGTAGTGGCAGGAGAATCCTAAAGTATATTGCATAGTATTATATGAATGGTCTCCATTGAGGGGAAAGAACTCTTATCGGTACAGGGCATCCTCATTTGGGAAGCACTCGACTTTTCAACTTTTCAACGCATGTTTTACGTGGAATTTATTGTATGTAATCCACGGTGCGTCCAAAATTCTAGTGCAGCCAGTGGCAGAAAAGAGAACTAAGATCTCAGTTTATTACTGTGTACATTAACAATATGGAAATTATGGGTTTCTATACTTATTGCCCACTACAATTATTGCTACATTAACAAAATGTAGAACAATCGATGTCCTTAAGGACCTTGGCTAATTTCAATCGAATCTAAAATCCGATTTTTTTTTTCTCTAAAAATTTTTAGTCCCATCTAGTTATTACAAATGTAACTATCAACGAAGCTACGCAGATATGTTGTACGCTTTCTAGGCCACCTGTGGCGCTGCATTCGTTTTATTTAAACTGTTCTAAATTAGAAGGGTCCAACCCGCTGCTTGCAGCTGTCTTAGAAGGCTAATTGTTTTGCCGTTAATCTTATTCATTTTATCCCTAAAGTTTAAGGATATGTATAATGCGCAGGCTATCAGTTCTTACCAGTTATTAGCAAGCAGACTGCAGAGAGAGAGACTGTGTTGTAGGCACGGTTATCGGTACTACAATGTAGTAATAAATACTATAAATTCATGTATTTGTAATGTAATATAATATTATGGACACAATACACACAAAGCCCTCTAGTTCCAAACTAAGAAACTAAATGCTTGTGCTATGGATACTAGATAACAGATATTAATACAAAACATTCAACATTCACGCTTGTCATAAATATTTGTACTCGGGTGGAGACCAACCACCAACCTCGATTCTGCAGTTGGTAGTTTTATCAATGCACAACGAGGCTCGTCGATATATGTATGTATGTCTGTATATGTAAAGTATATAAGTCGTATATATTCTGATATTGGAGATATGTATATTTTTTAATGTGACTAACTATTGTGTTCGTATTATTATAAAATATTCAGCATTACCCATCTTTCATGCATATATGTCGTTGCCTATGGTAACGCCGCATGAGTCCTGGTTTTTCGTGCGTGTAGCCGGCTCAATCGAATTATGAGACGAGTACATGTAAAATATAAACAGTTTCTAAATTATAGTATTAAAACATTATATTTATTATTAAACATTATATACTACTGGAAAAGGGAAATTCATTTATGTTCTTGAAACCCACCTCTAACTTTCTGTGCGATCATTGGTTGCTGAGATATCGATAATCAAAGACAAAAAGATCCTTTTCCATTTGAAGACCGATATCTCAGCGAGGAGTGGACGTATCAGGGTGTTTAAAAAAAGAAATTAAAGCTAACTGAACAAAGTATCCGATCCTTATGGTGGTTAAGCTAAAAAAAATTTTTCCACGCCCGTAGACCAAAAAAAAAACTAAAAAAATTTTGAGATTTTTTTGCTGCTGGTTTTTCTACGATTACTCAGAAACCGCGGAGGCTACAAAATTTTGAAGTTCTAATCCAAAAACTAGACACTTGGAGCTACAATTTCCTTTTTTTTTATTTCCTGTACGACCATTTCTCTCAAAGTTACGGCCTGTTGAAAACTACCGAAAAATATGGAATTTTTTTTTGATCCCTTAATTTTTTCCAGTAGTGTATTATTGTAACACTTTTTTTGCGTTTATTTACTTCGTATGGTTTATGGACCGTGAGTCAGGTGTGCGGACGAAAACTAGTTGCTGCCTGGACACTTCTATTAATTTTCTCATTCGCTCGCAGCGCGGCGCACAATACGTAGGAGTTCGGCGCGCATTTGGATTTTGACGTGTGACGGCAAACAGCTGCAGCCAAAATCGGTTGCAAATTGATAGTGTATCGAAATATAGACGTTTTGGAATGAAACAGTGATTGAAATGGCTGAAAGTAAAGGTGCGCTTATTGCGAAATCAGTGCAAAAACATGCTGGACGTGCGAAGGAAAAGGTATTTATTGTTTTATCATGTATTCGTTATGTGTCGCTATAAGTGCTTTGTAGATCGCAATATTTTTTCTATATGTTTAGCGGTACGACTTTTGTATATTATTATATTGGAATAGTACTTTTGTTATTTAAAGATTATTGGCAGTGGAGCGTATTATGTATTTTTCTAGGCTATTGAGCCGGTTTCTACATGCATCGAATTTCACCTGTTGCTTGCTAGAAATGTGTTAGAAATTGTATTCTTATTTGGTTTAAAACGTAAAGTCGTATATTTGCAATTATAAATCAGAATTATGGATATAGTGAACCGGAATCAACTACAATTGTAAGCCCCAGGGCAGGTTATGTTCTATTTATAGTTCATATAAAACATTTAACCCTACGACATTATGTGATAATTTTGGATGGGACATATTATTTGAAAATAATATAGAGCTAGAAATATTGAAATGAAAAAAATACAATTAATAAATGGCAATAGTGTCAGTTACACAAGACATTTCTAGGGAACTGAGACTGTTATAAAAATAACACAGTGAGCAGAATGTAGATGGAGACCACCGAACTGTCGTGCCGGTTTAGCAAAAATAATGTATATATTTCAAATAGTCTATTTTTATAATGTCTTTCTTTCTTTATTTGTGTGTCAGTGTATCTACTAAGCTTTAAAACAAAATAATTTGGATTAATGTTTTTTGTAGGAACATGTTCCTTAAATGAATAAAATTGTGGCTATAAAATATACTATCATTATAATAATGCCTGTAAAACTGGAACATAATTGTTGATATTATTTTTTTTAATAAGTAATACTGGCCCAGTGTTGTATTTCTCTCATTAAATGTTTTTTTTTTAAGTTTTCCTTCACCTTTGAAATTTGCCCATTTGTGAATTTTCTTACTTCTATGAATTAGTTTTTTGTAATGAGGTTAAAAAAGAATTTCTTCTCAGTGGTACATAATGTAAATGCTAACTTTTTTTTTTAGTTTGCTTGTTCACTTTCATTTTTTTTTAAACTGGCTATATTTTACCCACTTACCTAGAAAAAAAAAACTTGTCTCAAACATGCAAGACATGTAACGGTTATTGACCTGTACTGGCAAGAGGCCCAAAGTAATGTGTTCTAAATGTAAAATTGTATGCCAACACTCATTTAGTTTTAAGACTAGTAGTTTATTGACCGGTGTAATTACAATCATTATTGAAAATAATTTTAAAAATCCCTTTAAAAATCCCTTACATGGTAGGCACAGAGAAAATTACCAAAAGAATATTTTAATTATTAAAAATTTTAAGAAAATGTAACACAAACAATTGATTGTGTTTTCCTATAGGACTAATCCTTTAATAATATTCTTCTAATAGTCTTCTATTACTTTAATAAAGACCCCCTCATATTAGTTTTTACTTTCATAATGCCATGAACATCAAACTTTTGCAAAGTTATTAAAAGTAAAACATAATATGTACATATGTATTACACCAATAACCACTGCAGTTATTGATGCAATATATTGCATTTCGGCTGATGTGTGGCAATAAGTTCTGCAACCTTTTACATTTGGTAATAATCATTAATCAGATATCTAGAGGAAAAGTAGCCTGTGCCTACAAATTCCTATATTAGAGGTGTGTGGTTATAGCAACAATAAAAGCATTCATTTTTCCTTGTACAGAAATTATCCCCATTATTTTTTTATAGCCATTTATACAGTAAAATAATGTGGGCACATTTTATTTTGGTTAGAAAAGTAATCTGTATTACTTATACACACTCTGTGCTTACAACTACTCTGCGTGGAATACGAGATATTTTATTTGGAAAACAAACAGTGATAAACAGTGACAAAACACCATTAAACAGTTTTCACATTTAAGAAGCTTAAAAACACTTGTTTTAAGCTTCTTGCTTGCTTAAAACAAGTGTTTTAAGCTTCTTAAATGTGAAAACTGTTTAATAGTGTTTTGGTAATTAAAAAAAAACCATTAACAAGCGGACATTTGAAGGCCCCTGTGTGTGTATTGTTAAAACAACCGAATGTGGAATCGATGTTGGCGGGTTTGATCCCCACCTGAGTACAAATATTTATGATAAGCATGTTTGTTTGTATGGTGTCTGGGTGTGTTTCTAAAAGAAAGTATATATATATTAATATCCGTTATCTAGTTACCATAATACTAGCATTTAGCGGCTCAGCTTCCGAGATCATTTTCACGAGTTACGAACAAAAAGGTTTTGTTCGTAGCTCGTGAAAATGATCTCTGTAAAGAGTTCGAAACGTCGGGAAGTAAATATAAATAAATGGAAATAAACGCGATACAATCCTAAAAAGTTGTTTTAATGAATTCTTTCATTATTAGAAAACTAGTTTGTCCCAATGTACCTGTAGGCTATATTTGTAAATTCCTCACAGTAATATAAAACCATCAAGTTGTGTAAAATGTTGTGTGTACACCTCAAATTCTCTATGGTTCCATGGAGAGAAAGCATTTTTTTATTTATTACTCAAACGTATTCAGTTTGAAATAAGAAAATGTAATTTAATGTCTTTAAGTTTTTAATTAATATTGAATAATTTAGATTCCAGATATTTCCAGTATATTATTTTCAAAAAGGATATAGTATACCGAATTATCGAAATCCAATATGGATCTTAGTAAAATCCATGGGATATTTGGACAAACAATAATTTCGGTAGACATTCAGTGGTTCCTTGACTTCATTACCATAAGTATTAATTCAATAACATAAGTATTATTAAACGGTCTAACTGTAAAAAAAATATAATTCTTTTACAGATAAAAATTTTTGTAAACAATTTAAATAAAATGACTTACGGCCAAAACCAATAATCGATCTCCAATCTAAGATTGAAGCAAATCTAAGATTATTGTGTATCTGTCGATCGATTCCCCAATCAAAATGAATCCATGGATTGATTATTGACACGCTTATGAGTAAAAATGGATTGAAAGTGAGATCTTAGATACCAAAATTCGGATTGGGATTGATTATTGGTTTCGGCCGTTAAACAACAAACATACAGTTGACATTTCTTGTAAGCTCATTGGGATCGTTGACCGATAAACATATAGGAATAAGCTATATCACATATAAATATATCTAGTAGACATACATATGTAATGTACTATTATGTTAATATATACGGTGGATTGAGGAAAGTAGCCCCGAGCAAGGTTACATTTCTACGAGTGCGTCGTACGACGCGTCTTGTACAAGAAGTATTCTTACGGTGAATATGTTCAACTTAATTTTCTGTTTCATCTTGAAATAGTGTTTTTTTTTTTCTATTTATTTATTGTTTATAACATAACATCACGGCTTTTTCTACCCGAAGGAATAGGCACCGGCTGTTAGCTTCGACTCGCCGTTATGTTTACGTCCCAAATGAAATAGATGGTAAATATTGCCATACACCTGTCACAAAGTTTTCAGACCACGATATTTATCACACATAACTTCCGAAAAGAATTTCGAAAAGTCTTTGAGTGAGCCCGGATTTTAACCAGAAAGAAGTCGTCTTGATTCAGCGGGTTGCTCGACTACTAGACCAACGAGACATTAATAATCTAATATAATCAATGTTTTCTTGGATTTCATTTATTATATTGTCGAGAGACTGTACGAATATAAATTGTTATGATAAAAATGTTGAATGGATTAGGGTCATAATGACCGAGTCTTAAAAACTGATGAGCTTGCATGACATGACAGCTTGGAATATCAATGAAGCGAGTGAACGAATCGTGTTTCAGCTATGTAGTTATTTAGGTACTATGTGCCTACCTCGCACGGGACTTGGCGTGAACTTGTGTTGTTTTTGTTAATTTTTTTTGTCAAATTTACCACGTGAGAAACAAAGATTTGCTTTAAAGAATTTAAAAAAGTTATATTTTTGTTGTCATCTAATAGAATGTATCACGGTTAATATACGAATAATTGCCACAGAAGCTGGTAGGGATTATTTATGAGAAATAAAAACGATATAATGTACCCATTTTTTATGAAAGTTATTTGTTTAGTCGTTCTTTTTAATTTGGTTATTCCACACATATAAAATAAAAGGTATGGTACGTGTTGAGTTCTCTACTTGTCTATCCCTTGAGGTTCAAACTTCACTCCCATCGCCTACACTGGCCTACAACAACTGTTAAGTTGTTTGATATATAAATTAGTCTATATGTTTATATATATATATACACTGTTTCCAGTGACCTCGCATCGAGGTAAAACAAATTTTACCGGTCATAATAGAATATGTATTTAATAATAGTTGGTATTTTACTAATTGTAAATTGTATAATTAGCAAAAATAAACAATTTTATTATTATTAAAATTTACAAGATAATAATATTTAATGTACTTGTTAAATGTTTAATGTACTTTGTACATGTGACTTTCGTATGCATTGTCATGACATTACCTGTAGTCGGATTTTTAATTAAAGAACAACCACTGACGTTTACGGTGTTGTCAGTTTTTGATGAGATAAAAATAGTGTTGTAGCTAAGCGAATGGTTGAAAAGCTCTTGAATTCGGCCAGGTTGCACTGGCCGTGGTCACACGTGGACACACCTGGCCGAAACGTCAAGCTAATCAAGGTAAATATTTGTTTACCTAAAAAAGTGTCGCGTTAATTCCCGTTCATCATTATCACTGAGTTATAACTTAGGGTTCAGGCAGCGTTTGCGATTAAAGTTCTAAATCTTGAAAATTATCCCTTTTTTTTACTACACTATACATGAATTATAGATCAAAACCACCCCGTTGACACCCTCTAACTATTAAAAAAATCCGCATCAAAATCCGTTACGTAGTTTTAAAGATATGCGCATATAAGGGGACAGATAGCGGAAAGTAACTTTGTTTTATACTATGTAATGATATAATTAATAATATATATAATATTACACATTTTTTGTTATATTCATCTTCAGATGAAAAATTATCACTATCATGACATTTTTTTCATTTTTAGACTGAAATTTTTACACAGTTTTTAAAAATTCTGATAAACAAAATTATTTGTTACATAAAGTTTAAGAAACTTTGTAATAAAGTATATAAAAATATTGTTGCTGAGTGAAATTATTTATTAAAATGAGTAGTATAAGTTTTACAGTGTTTAGTATAATTTGAGATGGTTAACTTTGGTCTCAGGATACCTCTATCACCGAGCTAAGCCACTTTACGTCATTATTCTGAGAGGTCCTGGTATTTCACCCGTCGAGCCGGCCCATTCGTGCCTCTACCGCTGCCAGAATAAATTTTTGGTTTCTGTACTAATCAAACAAATTTTGTGATTTAAATTAATATAAGTAAATTTGTACGGAATCTTCAGACACATATTCCGACTCACTCTTAATCATTATAATTTAAAAAAAAATTGAAACATAACCTATGGTTAATTAGAATAATTAAAAACAATTTATTGCGACAGAATCTGTATCACCGAATCTAATTCCGGACTTTATCAGCTTCGCGCTGCTAACTAGTGTACCTACGAGTACCTACATCATTATATTTAATTATATTTAAATATGAGATTGCAGATTTAATGAACTAATTTATCCGATGAATCTGTTATAGAAAATGTGCAATTCAAAACTGCGCGTAATTAAATAAAATTAGTTTTGTGGTGACCCTATAAATAGGACCCGGACTGAGGTGCCTTATATGAATTGTCCGAAACACGGTTGGCTTATTGGGTTAGTCTTGTGGCTATAGATAATTGTAAAAGATCATCTATTGAATTAACTTATAATTAAATCATTATATTTGTTTAGGAAAATCATTACTAACTTATTAATTTCTAATCTTTATTTTTGTCATAGACCACGTCAATTTCGTTAATGAAGTCATTCTCCAGATCTTTTAAACTTTTAACCATAATTTTTGTTACTTTTGATTTTGTGTAAATACAGAGGCATTATTTTTGTTTTATAAGCAGATAGATATTAATCTGATTGTATATGTTAAAACCTTTTTGACAACCATGTTTAACTTGACTGTAATAGACCCAATAGAAGAGGCAATCAACTCCTGAGAAAATTTTCACAAACCATTCATACATTCTATTCGCAAACATTGTGAGGAAGTCACAAGCCCTTTATAATTTTCATATAACATCAATCGTAAGCACACAAAGTTATATTTACATCGTCCACATATTCTATTGCTTAAGCATAAAAATCGTATTCGCGATTACAATTGTCTAGCCGTTTCGCTAATGTTGTTGATACTTGACAGTGAATCATATTAACAATTGGTTTGACTGTGAACTCAACAGTTGTGATGGGAACGTTTACCAGATCTGCGGCAATCTTTTTTTTTATTGCGTATTTAATTGAACGTTTGACAGAACCCTGAATAGATAGATGGCCAGAATTAGAATTGATAAAATCGTGTGTATCACATTTTTCTTGCTTCTATGTTTGTTTAACATACAAATATCTTCACCATTATCAGAAAATAACGATTAATCATATCTCGTTTACAAAAATCATTTAAATATTATTTTCCAATCATCCTGCATATTTGCAAAGTCCCAATAGAATTTGCTTTTATCTATATTCGAAGTTTTTCTATTAAATCCATTTATCATTTCAGTTATTCGATCGCTTTATAGTTTCTAACCACAACCGAATTGCGCTTTTGATAGATTTTAGATTGTTACCAAATGAATGGACGTGTCGAAAGTGACCATTACAATAGTACAGTATTGAGAATATATTTGTAATGCAAATATAGAAGTCGACAATGTATGTATAGTCATTTTTAGCTTTGTCATGATAAGTCACTTTCTATGCCCTCGATATACACGAGACGCGACTGTCAATCGTTAAACAAATACGTGGGGAAAGATGATAATTTCCCCAGTTTTAGTTGCTAGAACAAAATGTTGAACAGGATCTCTAGTTAACATTTGCCGTTTACGTACATTGTTGTGTATTGTTGGTTTCGCATGGTACAGCTTGGCGGTCACTTGTTCTCCCATCAACAAACTGCGTTTATTCATACATACATAACTTCACACCAACCTTGCTAGGTAGGTTAAGAACACAGCGCACTAAGGCACTTTCATAACTCTTGTTCACAAACGCTCGTCTGTTTTAAATGCTCCTGACATCACCTTCCTCAAGGACTCGTTCAATTTCGTCTTAAAAGTGTGTTGCGGCCGTCCTCGACTCCTACATCATTTCGCTTTTGCATTATATATCTTCTTAGTCAATGTTGCATCATCCATTATTTCCACATGCCTTTCCTTATTTGTTGTGCTTCCTCACCACATATTTTTGCTACTTTCATGCATACCCCGCCGTACGTAACTCTCGCTTTTACAAGTTAGCGTTGGTATCATTACAGCATTGTCAACAGCAATCTGGTCTTTTCTACTAGGTTTTTTTTCTTACTCTCTTTCTCTTCTCCCAGGTATCCATTAGTATACAACCCAACGCTCCATTTACATTACCTAACTCTATTGTTCTTTCTGCGCGGTGTACTTACCATCCCCGCTAAACTCATTCGTGCAACCAATTTGTTAACCAGAATCCAAGTTTTCAATGCCAAACAAATGTTTGATTACGTCGATGTTATGTTACGAACCTATGAACAGGTGTTTTTGAAAACAATACAAATATATATTTAGACGACCCACTTTGTGTGCAATTCCCAAACACGTTGCGCTCTGCACGTATTTTGCACTCTTGACTAATGTTTTGTAATTATTCAGTTATATTTTAGTTCGGCTTTCGTGTATTGTAAAAATAATAATTGTTCTCTTTTTATTGTAGTGAGTATATTTAGTTGGAAAGCATCACTGTCGCTGTTATTTATGAATATTATTTCATTAAAAACATCGCAATGTAATAATGTTACGAACTAAGATTTGTTTATTGTTCCTCTGTTGCTGTACATCTGTCAAATTAAATTCTTGTCTACGTTTTTTGTGATTCAGACAAAATTGACTACTTGCAATATTTTTGTGGAGTAGGCAGGGAAAGTGAGTGTCACACCACACCTGACCATTATAAATGTTGTGATCAGTTTTCATCACAACTCATCACCTTCTAATTAAACATAAGTCCAAAGTAATAAATACTTTCAGTATATTAAACACGATTTGTTCAGTTAATTATCGACGACCAATAAAACCGAAGTAATCCAGAAGTAATCCAGTGAGGGCCTTAAAAACCACGGTTATTATGCAGTATTCTATTCTAATGCAATAATGTTATTATTATTTTGTTATTATATTTATATTATTTATAAAATTATTTATTTATTTCGAGCGATGATATCATACCATTAAGATTTCGAAGTCAAAATTTGTACATGGGCTTATTAGTCCCCAATGAGATATCGTCTAGATACGAGTATATACTTGGAGCACCCACATAGTGACAGCTCGGTCTGTTTGTCCCACGCTACGCCTACATTCGTCTAACCACTTTCGTTAAATCTTATTGCCTAATAGCCATTTTTTTTATTATGTTGTGAAAATGTCTCGCTATAAAATTCACTAGTACCTACTATTTAATTGTTCTTCAACAGTGAAAGTGTGCAGTTAGAATGGCCATAACAGTTCTCTATCTGCTGCCGTATGCTGTATATAGCGTATCAACAATTTGTATGATAATAGTTTTGGTTAAACACAACACTTGTAAATAATTCAGCTACATCTTTTTTGTTATTAAGGTAATAAGGAACAGTATTTTAAACTTTTATATACGGTATAATTTGTAACTATAAAGAAATAGTCATCGTAGTTTCAAATTTTGGCTCACATCAATGATATTTCGGTAGATAGAAGATAGACTATTGACAACTCTGTGCCCGCTGTATGGCAATAGGTTGCGCCACCTACTCTCTATTTGGGACATAATGCCGGCGAGTCGTGGTGTAACAGTTGCTTCCTACACCTTCGGATAGAAGAAGGCGTTAAGCTATAGGAAATAAATAAAAACATAGACTTGAAACGTTTAAATGTCTGCAGATACTCATCTAAGCAAGCATCGTATATATTAAATGTTTAAACAAATTGGACAAAAAGCTCAACGGCTGTGAAACAATATTAGAAGATCTAAATGTGGAGGGTACAGTATTTATAACCTTCAGGTTAGATTTAATTAAATTTCAAATTAACTCTGCAAGTGCTCATGAAACTGTCATTACAAAACACAAACCTATTTCACAAATCATATCATGTTTTTGGTCTTAAACGTGTCACTAGATAAGACATTTCATCTTAAGTCAAATTAATTTCTGTCAGACACGATCGGTATTGCATACTGGTAGTCCAATCAAAAGCGTTTGAATAGGCTATTATAGAATAGGTATATATAAACCGCAAGCAATTTCTTTGAATAGACACAAAAGTAAAGATATATTGCTAAAAAAATATCTATGGCACGTTTCACCATTCGTCGGTTGGAGTTACGTTAACCTTAACAAATTTTTTACCTTAACTAATTGTTCGACACGCAGGCATCAAATTTTCAATTCAGATTTGGTTAGATAGATTGGGATAGGGGCAGAAGAGTGAAAAATGTCTCCTATGTAGACTCATGAATCACCCTGTTATAATTTTATTGTAAGTATAGATTGTATTTGTTGAGATCGTGGACTGATGGTTGTTACGTTGCGATGGGTGGATACGATCACCTTCAGAGTTCAAACACGTGTGTAACACACATGTACGCCATGGGTGTTAGTACCCATATGACGTCCGATTGAGTTTTCAACATAGTAACATTAAAATAGTTAACACAACAGAAATTATTCTTTAGATTTTAATAGAGCTTACTTCTGGGGATACCTGTCTCACCGATGGAAACGCTTCATGAGCCACTTCACGTCGATGTTTTTGCTTGATTATGAACATGAAGTTGACAGTTTTGTGGTCAGCGGTTAGATATGACCGATTAGTAGGCCACCTTGTTTACTAAAGCGTAGTACTTCATCATACATATAATGTGACAGGGAAAAAAATTGCTGTTATTTCTGTAAAACAACTCACTGCATTGATTGCTTAATAATATTAGTTTTTAACTTTAAAACGGGATAATTTTATAATTGTACATCAATATGTACTGAGCCGAAGTGAAGGATGACTGCTTTCATTTACATAGTATGATAACTTCACACCTTTTGATACTCCATAGATAATTATCCTCGAAATCGTCCGATATAATATTTGATCTGATAGAATGAATCGTGTTGCGAAAACCAGGTGTGTATACTAACATCAAGAATCGAACCCATATATCTCTGTATGACTTTACAACCATTGAAGCGTTTAACCGATTCATCAGTTAAATTTCATTGATAAACTCGAGTTTTAAGACTATTTCTACTATCAATTACATACGAACGTGGATACGAAATACTCGAGTTAATGAATCGTCAAGAGATTGAAAGTGTTAATTCCATTTTATGCAACATTATAACATTGTTCCTCGTCAGTAACTGGTCCACTAGAAGATCACTTTGCATAATCGAATTAGAGCCTGACCGGTCAAGGCTGTGTCTCTCTTGGAAAGGTATTGGTTTTGTAAATACAAATAAATACTGACAATAACGCAGGTGATAAGCGGTTATCTTGATGGATTTTAATTAGCTATCATCTAGAATATCACAGGTACTACACTTTTGGAAAAAACCTATTGCGAAAATGGATACTGGGTATTTGTGGTCAGCATAGTGTATCCTCATGGAGCAATACCGTAGCGTGAAGATATATACTTCGTCGATAAAAGGGTTATCTAAAACTGGAGCGATTTTTCAAATCAGAATCAATCAGTAGTTCATTCAATCAATCAATCGAGCAAAATTAAAAAGAAACTCAATAATCATTATCATTACATAGTATAAAACAAAGTCACTTTCCGCTGTCTGTCCCCTTATATGCGCATATCTTTAGAACTACGCAACGGATTTTGATGCGATTTTTTTAATAGTTAGACGGTGTCAACGGGGTGGTTTTATTTATTTATTTATTTATTTATTAATTGTTTGTCAACATAATATACATTGTTTCTTTTTACATTGCAATCTGAAATTATGACAAAATGATAAATGTTATTATAATTATAGACAAAACCTACATGCACTAGAAAACGAGTACGGCGATATAAATATAAAATTTAAATGTTAATTTAAATGTTAAGCATTTCAAGAAATTAAAATCAATAATTATACATTAAAATAAATATACATTATCAAAAATTATACATTTAAATAATTAAAGAATGCAACAGTACATAAAAATTATAAGAGTTGAATGAAATTTTTTTAGATAAAATGAACAACAATTTATTATTAATATTAGTGATATTGATGATTTAACACTAATAGTTGATTATAATTGATTATAATGCCGTCAGAGCGAGCTGATTGCCTTTCTAAATTTGGTAACATTATCCGCGAACAAGTCAACAGCCTCATGCTTTGAAACAGCTTGGAACTGGCGTACCATCCTGTTAAGGGGCGCATTGTGTCCCAGGTTAGACTTGCTACTTGAGGCTTTCAATAAGTTGAACCTTGGTCTCTTGGTAAAGTGTAAGGTATTGCGAAATTCAAAGATGATAACAGGTTAGGAGCATCCAGCAGACCATTGGCAAGTTTGTATAAAAATGTTAGATCTAGTATGCGTCTACGCTCGGCCAGGGAACTTATCCCGAAGTACCTCAAGCGGTCAGTGTAAGTTATAAGCTTCTTACCAAGCTTACATGAGAAAACAAGATGCCACAAGAATCGTTTTTGCACGCTTTCAATACGTTTAATGTAAACATCGTAAAAAGGACTCCACACGACACTGCAGTACTCCAGGCCGCTACGAACCAGCAAATTGTAAATAAGAATCTTTGTTCTTGGGCACCTGAAATGTTTACAGTTGCGCAAAACGAATCCCAAACATTTAAATGCCTTCGTGCACATGTACTCGATGTGTAAGTTCATTCTCAGCTTGTGATCGATTGTCACGCCCAAATCCCTGATGTGATCCACTTCAAGCAGGATGTCATTGTTAATTTGGTATTGATGGTGAGAGCGTGCGGTTTTCCTTGAGAAGTTGATGGCAAAGCATTTAGAAGCGTTGAGGTCCATGTCATTGTTATGACACCACTCTGTGAGGCGGTCGAGATCCTTTTGCAACAGCAATGAATCTTCAGCTGAGTTGACAACTTTGAAAAGCTTCAGATCGTCAGCAAATAAACAGTGTTTGGAATGTTGAAAGCATTCACCAATATCATTGATAAAAATGTTGAAAAATAGTGGTCCCAAGTGTGATCCCTGTGGCACGCCTGATAAGACTGGATAGGAATCAGAAGAGTAACCATTGACCACAACCATTGACTCTCTATGCGATAAGTAAGACTCACACCAACTGAGGAGAGGATCAGTCAGGCCGCATGTGGAAAGCTTATGCAGTAGAATCTGATGGTTGACCCGGTCGAATGCCTTACTGAAATCAGTGTAAACTGCATCAACAGATGACCGACAGTCGAGTAATTGTGAAAGATCTTGTACGAAAGAAACTAAGTTTGTGGCAGTTGATCTACGATGCATGAAGCCGTGTTGATTATTACTGATTAATTGTTTAACGTGCCAAGACAGAATGGGATAAAGGAGCTTTTCAAAGATCTTGGCAAACACTGGCAGAATAGAAATTGGTCTGTAATTTTTTACATGTTCTTTTGCACCACATTTGTGTAAAGGAACTACTAGCGCCACTTTCCACGAAGATGGGAAAGTACCAGTATTTAGAGATTGGTTAAATATTAATTTCAGAGGCGTAACTAAGGCGGATGCACTCCTTGCTACAAAGATAGCTGGTAGTCCATCGGAACCAGCACCCTTATATATGTCAAGTCTTTTTAGTATTTTTAAGACTTGATCGTCTCTGAACTGGATTGAAGCTAGGTAGTTATTTGTCAATTTTGCTGCAGCACCTATGACCGGAGAAATATTGCCAGAAGGAGCACTGTGAGCGGCGGAAAAGTTTTTCGCGAAGAGATTACATATGTCCTTGCCGTTAGATGCTGTATGAGAATTATGAGTCATTTGTGCTGGATAATGGCTGTGGCGTTTCTTTTTATCTTTTACAAAAGTCCAGAAAAATTTTGGATTTGATCGTATGCTGCCCTCAAGCCTAGTAATGTAAGTTCTGTAACAAGAAGTCAGCAGGCGCTCAGACCGTGATTTAGCTAGTTCGTATGATATACGGTCTAGAGGATTGTTATTAAATTTTTGTAGCTTTTTTTCTGTACTTGAACTTTTCCTTTAGGCGATTGATCAAGTCGCGAGAGAACCACAATGGGTATTTCTTTGATCTGGGAGATGATTTCGGCACAAACCTTTCTATAGCTTTGTGTAAATACTTATAAAAAATACAGAGCATCTTGTCAACAGTTTTGCAACTAAGAAATTGGTCTTCCCAGCAGATATCATTGAGGAAAGAGACAATTTGCCTTAAAGAAACGGTAATAAGTATTTTTATTGGGCTCAAGTGAGGCATCATTATAAGCAGATAAAAAGAATTGTATGGGAGGATGTTGTATGTCTATTATGGAAAGAGGGCTTGAAGTACTAGTAAGGTTTGATATACTATTATTGCATAAAACTAAGTCTAGAATATTATCTTTGTTATTTTTGACAATGTTATATTGTTTCAAATCGTTAAGAGAAACAAAATCCAAAAGTAATTTTGTAAACGAACTATTATTTGGAGTGGACATGAGACCCTGAGAGTCGACTATATCCGGAGGATTCCATTTAATGGAGCCCATGTTAAAATCGCCCACAAACATCACATTTGTGATAGCATTATGCTCTAAGACCCTATTAGAGTTAGATATGAACTCCTCCAAGATATGTCGCTGAATCGGTGGTGGGAGATAGACTGCGCATATGTATAGATTTTCCACCTTACCGCGCTTATTGCGTCGTTCGATTCGTACCCACAAGTCCTCACACTTAGACTCCAAGCTGGACTGGCGCACTGAGTGCAGACTTGTAGATACAGCTATAAGTACGCCGCCGCCATTCTTCCTGCTGTGGAAACCAGTCGATTCCCTATCCCTCCGATATACAACATAGCGGTTGTCAAATAGTTCAGAGTCGAAAACGCCGCTATTTAGCCAACTTTCGCTCACTATAACCACATCATAATCGTTACAAACTACGCTATTGAAAAAGTCGACAGTCTTAGTTCTCAAGCCTCTTACATTCTGATAATAAAAGGATATCATATAAATAAGATCAAGATAAAAAATATAAGTGTTAGTTAATTGATTGGATAATAAGAGTAATAAAAATCTATAAATGAAATTACACAACCAAGAACCTATGATAGCTTGTCCAAAAAGCTGTTGTCCTTGACAAGAACGTAATTAGAACTTTCAGTTTTTCTCAGAAATACTTTGCCGTCGCGCACCCAAACGAATTTGTAGTTGAGCTCCTTAGCCTTACGACGAGTGGCGGCGTGCAACGCCTTGGTCTCCGAGGTATGGTGCTCGCTTACGAACACAGCACTCTTCTTGGTGCCTCCGTAGCCCAGATGGCTGGTGTTCAGCTTTTCACCAGGATTTAGTTTGTTGAACTTGATAACGCCGGCCAGGAACGTATCTCGCAGACGCCGACTGCTAAATTTCACGAGGATGGATCGTGGACGGGGACTCGACGCGTTGAGCTTAGCAATACGGCTGCAGTACTGTATGTCCGCGTCACCAACAGGACACTTTATGGTTTTTGCGAGCTGCTGCACAGTGCTGTAAAGGTTCTCGTTGCTGTGCTCCGGGACACACTGAAGTTCCACGTTATTGGTGCGGGATTGCAGTTCCACTTGATGAAGGCGCAGCTTCAGGTCGCGAGCGGTAGATCGTAGTTCTTCGTTTTCAGTTTGTAGTCGAGAGATCAATGTTTTATGGGATTCGCTGTCCTTGGTGATAATTTCGTACTTAGAATCGTAGAACGCTAAAGTGTGTTCAAAAGTATCTAGCTTAGTGTGAATCTTCTCGAGGTCGGCGCTGAATTTCCGATCTAATTCTTCTCTAATTATATCTCTGATAGCGTCCGCCGACAAGCAGCCGCAGCCACCAGAGCTGCGAGGCTTGGTGCGCAGTGTGACGTTGTCGTACTGGGACGGAGACGAAGTGGTGGAGCTATTTGTAGGCTTGCTAGTTGCTGGCAAGGGTGCACCACGTATAGGAGTATTGGTATTGTCTCCTAGCTTTGGCTCTTTGCTACGGCAAGACGGGCAGACCCACGTCTTCTTGAAGTTTTGGTCCAATATATCGAAATCTTGTTTGTTAAAATTCATGCACGCGCAATGATATTTATCAGTGCACCGACAACATTGCAGAAAAAATGTGCCTTTTATAGAATTAGCACAAGCGGCGCATTTGTGTATATTCATTACAGTTTTAATTTGTTGTTGACTATTATCAGCGCGCTGCATACAATGTAGGTAACACAATAGACAAACCGCAGCGATCAGTAGTCCGGTTCTAGTGCGACGATGCGAGGTCGCGAGAAGAACGTCGTAAGTGCCGTGCAGAGCGTGTCACTTACGCGTCGCTCTGAGCTGCGTCACAGAAATAGGCAAATCGTCGGTTATTTAGGGTTATTTGCAAAAAAAATAACTTTATTTCACTTTGTTAGATATAAACAATAACTGCATTTAATAGTTCACTAATTAACCTAGTAATATACTGAATTTTAGGCGAATATTAACGATAATTGTACTTATTTAGAAAATTAACGTGGGAGTAAATTTAAAACGCTGTTACTCGTTTGAGTTAGTTAAAATGGTTTTGATCTATAATTCATGTTTAGTGTAGTAAAAAAGTGATAATTTTCAAGATTTTGAACTTTAATCGTAAACGCTGCTTGAACCTTAAGTGATAAATCAAAACAACATACTACATTATTAAACATCTTTAAAAGGTCTACAAAAAAGTCCGCGAGGGCATATGTCTATCTCTTAGGGATAACCCACAGTGACCATTTTTATTTTTTTACTTTTTACGAGAAATAATGGCCTACTTACGAAGCGATTTTAAACATTACAGCATTAATTTTCATCCAATTAAGTGTCTTAAATAGTTTGTGCATGTAATATAGATGATCCTGGCCCTTTACAGCATGCAATTCAACCGAATATTTTCGAAGATATTGCAGTATTAACATAGCGGGACCGCAGTTATTACTTTTGATGCGGAGCAAAGTTCGCCGGGTCAGCTAGTATTAGTATATATTGATTAGTATAAATTCGACGTAAAGTGACTCATGCCGCATTTTGCTCTGTGAGAGAGGTATCTGGATTCCCAACCCCTTTCCCATCCCACATCCCACTTGCCTATCCTATTTTAAAGGCTGGCAACGCTACTGTAACGCTACTGTCTGTGTTACAGGAGTCCATGGGTTACGTTAGTTGCTTACTATCAGGTGATACACCTGCTCGTTGCCCCTCATATCTCATAAATAACTTACTGAAATTCTCAAGATGTGTTTCTCTTGTTAAGAATATAGTGTCCGACCGAAGGTCTATTTTTGGCCGAAGCCGAAGCCGAAGGTTTATATATTAGTAATTTAATATTTTTCTTAAATATTATACACAGCTAAATAAGAATATCGGCGTACCGCTTTTTTGTCGGTGATAGAGGTATCCGCACTGAACTAAGTGCAGTCCGGTCCGTCAGTCACTCACACTTCCGTAACAGTTCGTTTAATTCCAACTATTTTTGGATCTCGCCGAAGATGGATTTTTGGCCGAAGGTGGCCGAAGCCGAAGCCAAAGCTTCGGTCGGACACTATAAGAATAAGAAGCCATGTTTCCGACTGTGGAGGCCTATGTACCTGTATAGTGTAATTTTACGGTTTAACGTTCTACGTGACGTTCTTGCACGTTAATAAATTGTACCTACTCAATAAAACCTTGTCAATTTGCAACGCTAATTCACTTATCCTAAATGTATTGAGAGATTGGTACAAGGGATGTTTCACTTAACTTCTTTTTATATTTGTAACTTCACGCCATTGACCATGAGTAGGTAGGCAGAGGCAATTATGTCACGATACGTTGCATCATGTATCACGTACGCATCATGTAATAGGCGATGGTGGATTGTTATTATTCGGACAGAATCTTCATAGGAAGTGGGTAGGTTTATTGCTTATCCTTGTACCCTATACATGATTTGTAACAAATGCTGCATGCATCCTAAGTTGTCAACTGGTGTGAAGATATGTAAGCAAATAAATTAACTAAGAATCTTGTAATATTGTGCGCGATAGACACTGTCAGATTTCTATTTATAATGAATGTTGTTGTCAAAATCAAAAACTATTTGCTCTGTTTACTTCTTGTTAAGTTTACAAGTATAAAGAGTTTTTTATAAGTATATATTTAATATTAATAGGTTAGAAAATGTATATAATATATGCCGTTGTACACTTTCTTTTTCTCTCTTACATATTATGTGAACTATGTAAGTCCGGTTAAAGGCTGGTGTTTGTATTTTTTTATTACTAGTAATTAAACGCCCCGGAAAAGGGTACATATTTTAATAGTGTTCTTATTCTCGACGGTTTGGTGAAATTTTTGAAAAAATAAACAATATTTATAGCCTCGGTGGCCCAGTGATCGAGCACACGGTTTCTGAATCTAGAGGTCGCGGGTTCGAATCCTAGCTCACACCCATGACTTTTCGAAATTAATTGATTTCAAAAGTTATGTTTGATAAATATCGATGACTAAAAAACTTTGCCGGATATGGCAATAGGTTCGCCACCACGAGGCTTACAGCTGCTACCTATACATTCGGGTAGAAAAAGGCGTGCAGTTATGTAGTCATGTTTTTAAACAAAGTTATGCTGTTTATGTTTTTGCAAATAATTGCCAATAATCCTTCATCCAAGTAAAAGTAGATCGTCGAGATAAAAATAATTTAACAGATTTTATTTTTTTTCATTCTTGTACATTATTTCTGAATGACGTAGCTTTCTAATTGAGAAATATTTTTTAAAATCGATTATCACTTGTCGAGTTTACAGGTTACAAAAAAAAATAAAGAAAAAATCTCGCATTTTTTATGAGCAAGGCTATCTACACTTTTGGTCAATCGTTTTGATACCATCGTTCGTTTAAGCAAAAAAAATAATAATAAAACCGTACGTGTGTTCATACGACTCCGGTGGTCGATGCTGGTGTGGCTTCGTGCTAAATACCGATCTCACTATACTACTAAGGTTGTTTTTCTGTTTACGCACTTTCTTCTTGGTTGCTAGTTGGTACTTTCTCGTCTCTCGTAAACGACTTTAACAGATGCTCAGTCGGTTGCATGCCCATGGTATGGCTGAGATTTGCACGCGATATCAGTTTTTTTTATTATTCTTTAAACGATTCTCGGAATATATAAAGTTTTTATTTTTTAAGGTAAATTATTTTATAATTTAAACGGTAACTCTACCTTATTCTCAGGCTGTTTCCGTAACTGCTGTTATTAGTTGGCAAATATCAGGTTTTGTTGGTGTATTTTTTTATAATAAATAGATTGCAAAACGCACTTAATTATTATGTGTTGGTTGATTTGACTGGTGTCGTCTAATGAAATATTTGATCCCATAAGGAGTGCTTAAGGTGGACGAGCATACTTTCTTTAGTCATCAATCATAAATAAATTACCAAATGTCACAATAAAAAATCAATAAATGTACCAGAAATCCTCTCGCTGTATAATTTACGAAAAAGTACTATAGACAGCGAATTAATGTACATATGAATTTCCTTCATTTATTATATTTTAATAAATCCATTTTTATTTCAGGTATGTCTTCGAAAGCCAATCTAGCTTAACCAGGTTGAGTGAGTATTTATATATAAGAAAAAAATAGTAATAATATTCTTTACTTAACTTCAACTTTGTAACGCCGGAATAGATTAGAGTGGAATGCCAAAATAATCACCATGTCACGTCATAGCCCATGAGTGTAGTTGAAGCAGATATAAGACAACTTTATCACAGTTATGGAGAAGGATAGAGAAGAAGTAGCAAACGAATAAATTATTGAAGCAGCCTGTATATGAGATTGTACAGTCATTTTAGAAAATATTTTGTGGAAAGTGTATATTCGTGTACACTTTCATATACAGGTTGCTACAGTGGAGAAAAAGAATGCGTATTTAAAATAAACTCACAAAGATATTGTTCTAATTGTAAGTAAAATTGTCAAAGAAAATAGCGAGAAAAAAACTCGCACATATTTTATTCTACGAGTTATTTTGTAACGATTATTTACTTTGAGTAAGTTTGTTGATTGTTATTGTAATATTAACTCCTAATTGTATTAAGTTAATTGAAAACAAATGTCACGGTCGGTTCTCCACTTGTGATATTTTCCTCGAAAGGTCGCTGTCTATTAATATAGAAATTATAACTCTATTAGTTATCTAGTGCTTTGTAAATAAGGTTATCTGCAGTCCTACTTGTATCTGCTCCATGTGTTCATCCAATTATTTCTGATTTGTAAACACTATTACTGTTTCTATATGTTACTACATTATAGGTACTGTATTATTGTTATTTTATGATCAAATCAAGTTGACCCTTGACCACAACAATGTATTCAATATTATTACTAAGCTGAAGGTTTTGTTTGTTTGGTTGACAGCGGTAATTTCAGGAACTACTGATTCGAGTTTCAAATTTTGTTTATTATTATATAGCCTGTTTATCCACTAACACTATAATATAGGCCTTTCAGTCGTAGCATGATGTTATATTATAACATCATGCTACGACTGAAAGGAGAGTATTCATCTCTTAAGCGGGCAAGGTATATAATATGGCGTTATTAAATTTAGAGCGGTCAGCTAATTATACTATAATAGTATTGATTTCTGCTAATGGAATAAGCACACAAAATTGTCGTACCTACACATCTACTTACTCTATATTTAAGGGTTTTTCCAGATTTGGTAAAAATCATCATCATTCTCTTTGGGTAGTGTGTTGGTTATTTTTATTATTACAGTTATAACTATATTTGCTATCATCAAAATTGTATCTCGTTTCTTGCACACACACTTGTTCCTCGTCGTTTTATCTGATAACGGCATGACATCTCAATGAAATGCTATATCTTCGTCAAGGTCACTCGGGTTATACATCTAACGCTAATTTTAGTCACAATTTACATTGTCATGCATGACGTTCTCGTATTCGTGACCGGATTTTCTAGTCGCGTCAGAATTCTGATTTTTGAAATGGAGGAATAGACTGTTTTAGATTTTTCGGGAAAGGATTGTGAATCTCAGGCATTTTCTTGAGATAATTTATACTCTTTATCTTAAGCTTATTGAATTCACTATTCAGACGTTTAATTATAATTTCTAACATATTACAACAACTTGCTTTGATATTGCTATACTTTTATAATCGTTTTAAAATATCTCGTAATATATTTGCTTTTGCTTTATTTCTGTCCCTAAATAGCATTTACATAATAATAATTAGTGATGTTATGTTTAAACCAAACATTGAAAATCCTTACTAGATGACCTTGGTGTATCAAAATAAATAACAGTCGAGTTTGTTGTTGTAAGAAGGAAAAATAAACGGAGACCTGAACCACTCGCTGAGTGACTAATGGGTTGAAAATACCGAAGATACGATATTGAATGCGAACTGGTGCTATAATTGAATCAATTAAAAAGCATCCATCAATATTGGAATTAGCTTTTGATGGATATATGTTTAATTTTACCGAGAACAACACATTGGTTGAGATGGATTCTGTGTCTATGTTATTTTCTGTTTGGCCCTTGAAAAACTTATCAGTTTGTTGAGTTGTGATATGCGTTATCATCACCTAGATTTGTTACAGACATTAAGTAAAAAATTGTCTTGTTTGAAACACTAATAAAAGTACGTTCTTCTTGTCTGGTCTCTCTCCCGGTCTTTTAATGGTCTTGATGCGACATACTTTTGTATCTTCATCATCTAGAAGAAGGTTCATTTATCATCACGCATGATAATTTCTGCTGATTTGTTCGACTGTGTTAGCAGTCCAATCGACCTCTGTTTTAGAGGTCCTAAATTTGAATTCGAGCACAACACACCACTACTGTACTGGCCTTTCGTAAGTTTTGTATGTAGCGTTGATTGATTGTTGTTCCTATTCCAGGGGATCAAATGTCACATTCGTTGAAACGAGATAACAAGCTGCGTACACGCAACTGATATTAACGTCGTGAAGGTGCATAACTTATGGGGGCTATATATTTTCATTGGTTTGTGTACATCTAGGCACTTGTCCAAGGGTGTTTACCTTTCTTTTTAAACGGTGTTACGGAGTCCTATTATACAGGTACAATAAACGGGAAATTTTTATTATCATTGTTTACCTTTTGCGCAGTATCAATTCGAAAACAATCGTCGTTTGCACATTGCTCTGTCTATCTGGTCACCGCTGCCCTTATCTTGCCACTCGGTGATCTGTTTGAATTGTTTTAGACTCAATTTTATTCGTGTCCTTCATTTATAAATTTACGTTTGTATAATATTATACGATTGATTTGATAAATCGCCTCAGTCCTCGTGGCGCACTGCGTCAGTAGACGTTCGACCACCATCAGATCATGAATGAAAAAAAAAAAGATATAATATCACAGGTCTCCAATCTTTTGTGTATTGTGATGTAAATACAAATCTCCTAATATGTACCCTAAGCAAAGAAAAAACAAGTTACTGTATTTGGATGAGGTCCAATTCTGTCGAAGTTAGTCAGGGCCGTGGTGGTACCCACGCATCACAACCTAAATAGTACTGAACAAAACAAAACCTCATAAATGGTTTGACCACTTCATCCACATCTTTATAATGACAATAAAAATTACTTGGACATAACACATTGATTTCCTGCTCCACGGCCCACGATAAGCTTTATAATAGTTGCAACTTCAATATTTTTTCTTAACCATTGGCCTATCACCTACGAGATCTCATCATCATCATCATCATCATATTGCTATTACATAATCTTTGACTGTATTACCAAATAGTTTGACTTAGTGTCCTGCATGTCCTCATTCCTTAATAGAGTGATCACGATAAGGCCGTGTACTAAAAAGGCTGTAGCATCTAATAGCTTTTTAGCAGGTAGACGCTAATTTCTTACAAAACCTCTTTGAAAATAATATCTTTTTAGTAAGATATTATTTTCAAAGAGGTTTTGAAAAAAAATTGCCTCTGAGGTTTATCTAGTAAAATTTAAATCACTAGTCTTTAGATCTGTTTTATATATTCTCTCATTTCCTCTCTCTCTTTCTCTTCATAATGAATTTCTTATCAAATCTGGCTGTTTAAGCGGCAAAGCTATTTAAATTTACATACTATTATAGCTTTATAATAATAATAATATCTTGGACACAATACACACAGCGCCCTCTAGTTCCAAGCTAAGCAACTAAATGCTTGTGTTATGGATACTAGATAACGGATATAAATACATATATACTTTTCTTTTGTAAATACATACTTATAATACATGGAAAAACACCCAGACGCTACACAAATATTCATGTTTGTCACAAATATTTATTGCTCGGGCGGGAATCGAACCCCCGACCTCATTGCTCCAGCCGGTAGTTTTTACCAATGCGCCACGAGGCCCGTCCAATAATATTGGCAGGGCTGCCGTACATATACAATTATATTATTATTTTTTTAATTGATATTTGACGATATCGGTCTCTACGGAACCCTAAGAATTATTTGTATGTCTGCCTGTCGTGAGTTAATATGCTTTCAATCGATTTCACAAATCGTTTTATATCGCTTGTCATCCAATGCCAATATCTAATAATTTACAGTAAAATATCCGCTAATTGTTTAGCAGATTTCCTCGTACATGTATGTGTATGCATAATTACATACAAACTCATAAATATTCTGCATCTTTATAGACGTTTCAACTTTAAATTCATTAATTATTTTTAAACTGAAATTTAAGAATAATAGTTTTAATATTACACGCTGAATAACACACACACACAACCAATCATCTTAGCCGTATCTGTGAACATGGTTTTGATATAGATTCCTCGTAGATATTCATCCGGTATCCGAGTGCGTCAGAATATATATATTTTTGTACAGAAATAATCTCTGACTGTCATTACTGAACTCATTTATTTGGATAAAAGTGTTCTAGATACGATTTATAATATGCATATGATAAATACATAGAAATATCCCCTGATCTTATCTTACTGCAAGACGTAGGCTTTGGTTTATTAAAATCATTCAACATCTAATATTGATCCCGGCAGAGCATTGAGCCTAGGTCAGCCTAGGTACAGTCTGCGAGTATAGTGTATTTAAAACTTTATCATGATATAATAAATAACTTCGGAAAATAAAGCCAAATTAACGTGTTCCATTTAACGGCTGATAAGTCTATTTTGGACCCCATAAACTTCTACAAAATCGATGCATTTACAAGGTCGTCTCAAATTAATGTCTGGTCCATTCAATCTACAATAGGAAAGTTTTATAAAGTGGGTCATCATTCGTCTTACGGAAGCAATGAGCACATGACGTATTGGGATTTATCGTCCACCCAAAAAGTTACGCAAGGACCGGGGCAGCCGCGGCATATATCCAGTACAGTCATCAGCGACCCGATCTTAACTCCACTGTCGACTTCAAACTAAAAGCCACCTAATGTTTATATTAATAAGATTCAGATTAACGTTATAGGTAGGGTAGAGTTGAGATGTATTGATACGTCGTCGCGTATGGACAGACGCCAGGCCAGGCCGTGGTGTGACTATTCCCGTCTGGATTCTGTGTCTGAATGTACGTATGTGTGCGTGTGTGTGTGTTTGTGTGAACTTCTTTTTGGCACGTGTCATTCAATACTAGCGCCGTTCCGTTTTATTGTCTGCCTATAATTGTATAAATTGTGTCTACCCGCATTTTTTTTGAAAAAAATCTGTTCCTTTGCAATTTATTAGATTTTTCTTTCTTCCTGCTAAATAGCTCTCTAATAACTTGTAGCTATGTCTGTGGATTAAGTTATTTTTGTAATTGATGTCCGACTTCTGTTACATTAATGTTGTGTATCGTACCTTCACGCTGTCAATGTCATTAGGTGTGGGCAGCGGCAATTAATGCGTCGGCACTCGACATTTTACTAGTAACTTACTTTTTAAAAGATTTCCAAGAAAGTCTTGCTTTACTTGATTGTTGCTTACCCAACAAGTCCGACATATATTGCACATGTTTCTAACGCTGGACCGTAAATTAATTACACATTGTAATGCATATATGTACATACAACGCAACAGTTGTAACAATATAGTTACGGATCATTAATTGAATTATATTTTGGCGCTAAAGTACGGCTCGTAAATTTTAAACGTGATTTTTTTTCTATATTATTGTTCTTACATTACATAAAATACTTTATGGTCGGTTTGTATAACACAATGTGCCTACATGCAAAATGCAAACTCTATGGTCAGTCTATTTATGTTGACAATCGAATAGTATTATGTAGTCATAGATGCGAGATGATATCATGTTTAAATATCGCCTGGCCGTTACTCGATACTCGGCTCACGTATTTTTTATATAATAAATCAAACTTACTTGATTCAACTTTAAGGTCTTGGTGATAATGTCTAATAATACCTTCAAAAAGAGTCACAATTCTCACTCAGGAGTAAGATCAAAGTTACGTGATGAGCAATAGCAATATACAAGAGTGTTCTAAAAGTTGTACCCGAAAAGGCGTCATGAATTTTAGCCTTTTATTAGATTCCTCTTAAACGGGATAATGACCTATTTTATATACCTGAAAATTTCTAGGAAAAAAATAATGTGATATTTTCAAATAAGTATACATATATATTTACCTGGCGACATCGTGGAACTCTGTCTGCTCCTTCTACATATAAATGCGTTAGGGTATAAAAATATAAAGTACCTACACGCTAGTATTAGCTCGTGGTTTTCTAAGGAACGGATTACAAACTAAAACGTATTGGCTTTTCTAATGCGTTCACAACCATTAAAGGTGAGCTATCTCTCTTTCACGAGATAAAGAAGTCTATTGGTACAGGTATTTATACAACAAAAAAAATATATATACACCGTATAACCTGTCCCAAGTACTACGCCCGGCCACTCTGACCGAACGAGTTTTGTACCATTTGTTTATGCCCAAGCACATGACGCGTTTTCCAATGCATTCTATGAGATCGACTCTGGAATCCGGTCCCCGTTCCCCATAGCTGTACTAACTACCTCATTGAGATTATACGGTGGATTGGATTTTGTTTTCACTGTCAACTTTTTAACGGTCTCACCCGGCCTGCTGGCATTTGGACATCTTTTTAAAAATCTTTGTTTTATATGTTTTCGTTTTTGATCGATGTTAGGCCAGTGTGGCCACCAAGGCTATCTATGATGACCACAAAACTTAGCTGATCTTAAAAAAATAAGTGTAGCGCGGCATACTGCCGTCTGCACGCTTGGATATGAAGAGCGTGAAATTTTAAAAAAGAGTGAATTCTTAACTCGAAAATTATTATCATATTTAATTATGGAGACTATATGTAGGGATGACATTCTGTAGTGTCATGATGAAGTAATGTGTAAAGGACACTGAATATCTATCAATAGTTTTCCGAAAATAATCAGTTCATTTGTATATCTCTATTCTATTCTATAAAATCTACTTATAAAAAAAGTCGGTCAAAGTAAAATTGGCAAACGTCAAATGTCAATTTTACTTTTTTAGTGAGATGTTGAGCACAAAATCATCGATTAAAGTTAATGAATCGATACAGACATGATTTTTTTTAAATCTTTAGGTGAATCCTTTCATTCAATTCTTTCATTTTCTAAGGATTAGGAGTGATTAATTGATTAATAAGCAGATATACAATGCAAAAGCGGATGGATGTAGGAGTCGAGGACGGCCAAGACACACATTCCATGACCAAGTAGAACGTGTTCTGGAGGAAGGTGATGTTAGGAGCCTCAAAAACCGACGCGCGTGCATGAAAAGAGTTATAAAAGTCAACGAAGCGAGTGAGGCGTGTAAGAATTGTGCCTTATGGCGCTCTGTTCTCTCTGCCTACCAAGCAAAGGGATTTGGCGTGAAGTTATGTATGTATGTATGTAATTGATTAATGCCCAACACTGACTACAACGTGGTTTTTAATTTACAGTGGTTTTTCTTCATAAGTAATCGATGCATTTGATTGTACTTATCAGCTTTTGATTCTTAGAGTAACATTCCTACTTTTTAAAAAGAAAAAGGATAAGGCGACCCAACATGGTAACGACGTTCAGTTTTTTAAATCAGAAATTAGCTGTTATGTTTAGAATGGTTTATAACTAAAAGCAAGTCGTGAAATTTCTTGTATCGGTCATTACTACAATAAATATGTAATCGTAATTGAAAAAAATAAACAAGTAATGCAAATTAAACGTCCTAATATAACGAAAAAAAAATTATTTCATGCCCGACGTTACAAGTTTACGTTGTTGAATTTTGATGAACTGTCAAATGTTGTCTATTAAAATGACCCGACTATAGTGTAAGTATAAAACCTATTGGCACGTGTAAAGCAATGGTGCTCTTAACATCATGTTCTAATTTCAATAGTAGGTAATAATAATATGTTTTTCCGTTTCGCCAACTGTACTACTGAAAATGTGGAGTTATGAAAACCGCACAGATGTTAATCTCCGTCAGATTTATTTGGATTATATTATACATGAGATCGTTTATTTAAATATAACAACTTTAGAGTTGTTGCGTCACGTAATTAACTGAATGCGACGATACAAAAAGAAGGGTTATGTTCATTATTACAGATGATGACCCGAAGATGTAGGCCACATGTTACGTGTCTCTAACTATGAACTCGGGAATCTTCCAAGTAGAAATATCTGTTTTTAAACCACTATGCTCTGGAGAAGACAGCTTTAAGAATGCATTAATAGTTAAAATATCTGTCTCTGTGTTTGGAGTTATGCAAGGTTGCATCGGCTGGATCCATTGAGCAAAACTTGATGTTTTGGACTGATGACAACAATGACAAATGAAAACGAAATCAAGGTCGTCACAGAGACTGAGTATTTGGACTGAACTTGTAATGTTATTTGCATCTCTTTTATTTGTGAGTTTTAGTGCATCCGCTACGAGTATATCTGTAATCTGGCAATAAAACTATAGATAATATAGTTTGAGCAAACTATAACCATAGAGTGTTGAGCAATATGAGTCACAATACATTCATAGATCTCTACTCCTCAGACTTAGAGGCCACAGGAGCCTTTCATAAGCCAGCACCGACTCCGTCTGAAGTGGAGAGTCAGTGCCCTCTTGGAAAGGGCCTAGTAGATTAACCCCGGTTTCTGATTGAGAGGGGTCGAATACGAAAATTATATTAGTACATAGCAAGTTTTTTTGTGAAGGGCTCTGAGGAGCTATCGGACCTTTAAGGAACCCCTCCGGATACCTCTCTCACAAACGAAACGCTACATAAGCCCCTTTGTGTTGATTTTGGGGTAGTGAGTGGTATTTCACCGGTCGAGCCGGCTCAGGCTCATTTGTGCAGCGAACTGGGTGTCTATACAACTTTAAGTTTTTCGAAGCGATTTGTATATTGTTGACTGATCTCCTGACATTGTGCATGTACATAGTACGTACCGGAAGAAAAAATAACAATAATAAATCTTTAACTTTAACTTTTCTAATACTTCAACTGAATTTATTGGTTACAACGTAAAAATTTCGCTCGAATTCTCGTCGCCTCGTAAAAACAGATTCGGCATCGTAACACATAATTTTTAATAGACATTTTCAGACGGCACATATCTCATGACGCGCTCAGCCCGTGGTGGATTTATAAAGAAATGAGGTCAAGATTAATTTCATCTATTCGTTTATCTTTCTATACGATTCAAACACTTTTTTCGTAGAACTTTAAATGTTATATTGGGTTCAAAGTCTCTGTGGGCCCAGTGGTCTTGCTTCTCGAGTCGAAGGATCAATTCCGGGCTAACACCAACAACTTCTCGAAAGTGGTGTAGGGAACCGGTGTAGGTTACGCCACCTATTCCATTTTAGACGTTTAAAATCGGTGAGTCGAGCTTTAACAACCACTACCGTCGGGTAATAAATGCGTCAAGTTCAATAAAATAATATATTCATTGTTCAAAATGTTGCCTATTGGAAAATTTATCAGTGTCATTGACATTATAATAAAAGAATTTATATATAACAACAATACATATCGAATGTTGCAGTCTTTAATCAGTATCAAATTCCTACTGTTTGTTGTTTAAATAAATGTATCGTCGTTTATTTTATTATTTGTTTCAAACCAATCTACAATTATTACGTACAAAGAATTGGGATCACCTTTAGTGATAAAAAAACATCTCTTAGTTAATAATTGTCAAGTGTTCTCCTGGTCCGTAATATGAACTATAGACGTGTAACTCCTTTGATTTCGAGAAACAACAATGTTTACTCGTTTTCGCAATACCTTATTTCCATGGAATGCGGTTACCGCGGCGCAGTCGAGCCCATCCCCACAACATTGCCGTTAAATGTCACGATGGTAACAGCGCATTATTTTGACTAAACAACTTACCAATATTAAAGTTCTTTATTATTAGATCAATTTCATAACTCGTATGCCGAGTTATTTGAGCTAATGTTCTATTTGTTTAGACAAACATCAGCTGAAAAAATATGCGTCATCCTATAATCAATTCTTTGAGACCTTGTTTGACGTGTATTTAATTTGGTTACTTACATGACCCGTATCTGTTTTGTTATTTTAAATTCCGAATTGTGTTATCTTTTTAATTTTAAGAAGAGTTTCTGCAGTTATCACGTACCTAATTGCTATGACCATCAACATTTCTCTACTAGTCGCTTCGAAAGCCAGATGTTGTTATGTGTGGATGTTGTTCTACTAGACGTCTGGTTGCCCTGTCCCTTTTCTTTTTGCGTGAAATTACTAATGCAGTATATATCCGTCTCTTTCACACTCGTCCCCCCACCACCCGGTCTATGTCCACGTCCACCTGTGGCACAGACGCGACATACATATCAGAATCTCAGTTCTTCCGACCATTGCTTTCTATTTTCGCCTGTCGTACTCGATTTGTTTTTAGTACACGTGACTTTTTACACAAGATTTTTAAACTCTTCACTATGTACGCTCTTGATTTTAATACAATTCATCGCCTCTAATAATTTCATGTCTCAAATCAGTTTTATTATTATTTTAACAGTGGTAGAGCCAAGCAGTTTGCTGCATGTTTGGGCCGGCTCGACCGGTGTAATACCACGATCTCTCCGAAGATCGACGTAAAATGGCTGATCCCGCATTTTGTTCAGTGAGAGAGGTACCCGAAGGCCTACCCCCCTTCTTCATCCTTTCCTATCCGTCCCTTAAAGGTCGGCAACGCAACTGTAACACTATATGTGTTGCAGGTGTCCATGGGCGGCGCTGGTTTCTTACCATCAGGTGACGCGCCTGCTCCTTTGCCCACCTATCCTATAAAAAAACATTACATTTCGTTTCATCGATGTTTCGCGTTATCGGGAATGTATTAATGTTTAGTGGACATTAATTGCTCCTGATCGTAGATTACGATTTGTTTTATCTCGAATTTGAATTTGAACTCACATTATGACTGTCTTTGTCATTTTTATTGTATAGGTAATAAAACTATTGTTTATCGATGGTATCTATCAGCTGCTATCGTAAAATTTGCATAATTTATTTTTAGATAATGTTATCTTTCATTATCTTTCTTTGCCCTACACAATTCTTGACCAGAGAAGCATTTTCCAAGTGTTTCATTTATGTATATTTCTTGGCACGCCCCGTAAACTAAACGGGTTAATGGATTTCAACTGGAGTTGTGTCGTTAGTTTTGTATTTAACTAGATGAATAATTTCGTATACGATCACGGAAATTGGAATTATGCGTTGTTTTGCGTAGTCGGTTTAATCATTTTAACATTCACCAACAAATTTGATCATACCCGTTCTCAAATAGATACAATAATTTCACTGTATCTCTTAATATGTATTTTTATTAATATTTATCACTTCTGATTACAAGCGATAACAATTAACAACATAGATTGTGTCAGATTGACGCTTCAATGGAATTCGGAAACAGAAGTTACCTTCCTGCAATCAATTTTAAATGTTTGACGAAGATTATGCTGTTGTTGAATTTTAAATATAATGTATAATAATATCTATTATTGATTGATCTCGTCAAAGATCCACAGTTGAGCAGTTATGCAGGTCACTTTACCAACCAAGGGATTGTTACGAAATACTTATTGGAGCGTATACCGTGTGAAGTTTTTTGGATGGGTTTGTTGTACTTTTAAAGCTTACAGTTAATATTTTAGATATTATCTTTTATATATTAAGTATTGTTACTATAATAGCCTTCATGCTAATTAGAGTGTGTTCAATCAAATATTCAGTTTTTTTTTTAATTAGTTCTTTCTTTATGTGTGAAGCTCTGAAACTGCTTTGTACATACTTTCAGCAAAGTTTATTTTATTATTTGATTTGTTTCTATTAATAAATAATTATTTAATAATAGACACAATATTTTCGCTTCTACTTTTAACTGAAATGTATAATTCCTAAAGATTAGATTGGTAGGTTAATATAAGGGTTTAAATCTCTTGCTGGGAAGTAGGTATTCCCTGAATGAATTATCAACAATTAAGCTAGTTAATAATAAAGAAGAGCCTGAAAGCTAAAGACAGTTTAAATTCAATCAAATTCTCAAAATTGGTGCAAGTATTTCAAGGTTGGAACGATGGGATTAGTATGACATATAGTTTCCGTGTAATCATAATTTAGTTGATTGAAACCAGTTCATCTCGCGTCTTGAAAGAGTTTAATATAACGTATCAAATCATAAACTTATGTGAATTAATTACCACACTTTCACTCTGTTTGATAGTGAAAGGTAATAAAGTTTATAAAAGAAGAACTTGCCCATATATATTTTTTAAACTCATCCCCGTGATGAGTGATGATTGACTGCCTCCAAATTAATTATTATTATTTATAATTGATTTCGTTTAGTTTATTCATTTGTCAGAGAAATCTGTGATCATCTGATAATATGTAGAGAAATCTTAATCTACACCATTAAGGGTGTAAAGTAGCGAAAAATAAAATAAAATAGTTCTGCCGGATGTGGTCTCGTTTGTTGGTACATGTTCTTGGAAAGGTTATCCATGTATATTGGTTTGGTGTGACAAGTTACTTATTTAGCGATTACTGTTTAATATGGTTTATATACGGGTATGTACTTTAGACTGTAGTTACTGCAACATGGCATCGCATTGGTACCACTCTATCTCTTCTTGTGGGTGACAGAGTGATTCGATTTGGAACCATCTCTCGTACCATAAGTTTAGCATTCTCAGTTCTACTTTAGAGGTCCCTCATTAGAATTATCAGTCCAATGATCAACGAAAACTGTCATCGAAAAATAGAAAAAGATTTCGCTTTGTATTACTTAAGGGATCCGGATTATCGAGGCCATTTGAGAAGATGAATATGCGATCCAGAACAATCCGGATACCAAAGTCGCGTACAAAGCTCTTCATTCATTAAATTACATTTTTGTATGTATGTATGTATCTTCATTTGTTATGCCTGGAGAGAGTTTTGTAAGTATATTTTTATTATATACAAAAAGTCGAAATAGCTTCATTTACGTTATTAATTTACAGTTTTAGCAGACCATAAATCTTGGTATGTGTGTCGAATGTAAATTCCACTAGAAATAATAGAAATTCTTGAATTCAGTGGGTCAGCCACTGATAAGTTATTTGTATAAGACAGACCAAAAATGTGAATATAAAGATTGCATAATATTTATAAGCTGCTTCTGCGTTAGTTAACGGTATATTAATGAACGGGTTGTACTTGAGGGAGAAGAGAATGCTGAAGTACTAAGAAGTGCGTTGGCTGTGATCACTTCTATCAGGGTCACAGATTTTTGCATTAATAAACGACAGTGTGCGTTACTTCGAGCTTTTTATACTCGCAGGTGTAGGCAGCGGCAATTATGCCTCTTTACTGCACTTTTTTATCATATAGCGGAGTAATGTTTGTTTATAATAGTAATGAATAAATATTTAGCTAGACTCTTCTATGATTGCGAGCAGCGCAGTGTAGAGTTAGACTTTTAAACTAAGCGCTAGTTTTCGAAAAAAAAAACGATGTTAAAATATAGCCTATCTGGAATCTATTCATTACATTTGAACAATTTTTTTTAGCTTTATGTATCTTTAAATATCACCACCCATCGCACTAAAGACGGGTTATTTAGAGAGTCATTGATACAGTCTCCGTAGGAAATAGAGACTCCATTTCCGTCTAGACGAACACATCCAATGGATGAATTGTGTGAAAGATGATATGACTAGGAAGAGTGTTGCTGAGGAAGACGCGAATGATAGGGAAGCGTAGAAAAGAGAAACCCGTTGTGCAGACCGCAAATAGGAACAGGATAGGAAAATGATTATGAACTTGTGTTCATCATATTTACGTACCATTTACCAGTTTTTCCTATAGCTAAGTGCTTTGGAAACTTGTAATTTAACGTGTACGTTTGCTTATTACAACTTATTATATAACGTTAGTAACATGTACACTTAGCTAGTACATGGATAATGCATTTGTATGGGTTGCATGCCTTGCACTAATACAAACCTGAGCCGGCCCGGTATAGTATTGCACCTTTGTTATGAACCAGGCTAAGGCAGAACACATTACACACACACCAAGCATTAATAATAACAGTATCACTACACTTGCAGTAGATACTGCGGTTTGGTTTGGTAACGTAATATCTAGTATTACTAGTACATAATGTATACGAATCAGATATTTATCATCGTTTTAAATATGATTCAAAGAATTGTAATGTATTTGTTGTAGAAATCTATTAAATTGTAGTCAATGGTACGCCTTCAGGAAGGTTATGGTTTTCTGGTGTATTATGTATCTTAGCTTGAGGAGGTTCTAAGAGTGAGAAGAATGACTCCAGAGAGTGATATAATAATATAGAAACTACGTGTTTATATTTCGTCAGACAGTAAAAAGTCTTATGAATCATCATTTGGAGCCATGTGAAGATTAAAAATATATTCATCCCATTTGTTAATAGGATTAGAAGTTATGTTTTTAAGATGATTAATTAATATGGCCAATTCTCATCGAGCTCTGGAGTCGTCATATGTACAGAAATGATTGTAAGTCCTATTTTTATTTTATTAAAATGGCTAATGTATGTGAATGAAATATAAATTGTGATCTCTTAAGTCATAAGTGCGATCTAATTGGCAATTGATGTTTAAATGAGACGTTATTAAGTAAAGTGCGCATTTAGCGCCTCAACAGCTAATGCAACTCGATTGCCCCATTTGGCTGCTAATCGCAATGGAAATTTCCGACTTGATACAAAGATTTAACTAATAGTTAATTAGGTAAAACAATAATACAGACCATGGCCTACATTCAACACTACTGCCCGGCTTTATACTTTTACTACTTCTTTATACTTCTATTACTTTTGACTATTCTGACGGTAGTAAGTATACAAATAGAATAGGATTTAGAAGCCATGCCCGTATACGAAACCAAAGAAGCTAGAAAGGGGGAGTAGAAACTTAAATATAGAATAGTACGGAAAGGTACAGAGACTTGAGAGTGATACCAATACCGTGTCAAATATTTACGATACTCTCATAATACAGAACCAACAACAAATTCACAGAAAGGAACACTCAAAATACACATAGAAAGTGACTCCGGCCCTCCGAAAAAACAAACTATTTTAGAGAGTCGTGGGATTTCCTCCATTAATTTCCTATACAAACATATCTACTTAACAATTTACCTACTACACACAAAATGTTACGTCTCTGTAGCCTGATGGTATCTTGGCTTCTTAATCAAAACTCTTGCCTTCGTATCCATATGTGTGTGTGATAACACTGGAATAAAAAAAATAAGTTAGTGTTCAGTCATAATAGCCACTGCCTGCGTCTGTGGTTAAGAAATATATATCATATGCATTTTGTCATTCAATCTTTAACAAATCAGTGCATAAATAATCACGATGCAACACCACAGCCGACCTTGGATCACATGGGCGTGTTCACAATGAATTGTATGTACTCGTAGTTCGGGTACCTGCCTACCCACAGTGTCTGCATAGCGCGCCAACACAAACGACCTTTTAGTTAAGTACCGTAACACTTTCGATTTTGTGCCAATGTACTGCTTTAATAATTGAAATGCCTTTAGTATTGAATGGTAATCGAACCGTTACAATTTCAATTACAACTCAGTGGTTAAGTAGTTTGCAGACACGAAACATATCATAGATGTTAGAACACTTTTGATCGGCCTAGTACTTAGTGGCTCTTGTAAGGACGTGACCGGATGCGATCTCGATCCAAGTACAAGTATTTTTGTAATAGGCATGGTAAGAGTATTGGAATTTGATTAGTGGTGCCGTGCCGTGTGTAGTACCAAAGATTAAAGAGGAAACGAGTCAGGATTTTAAAATGTGTAAGTAGGAATCCTGACGAATCTAAGACGAGAACAGGCTATTCCTTTATCAAATTGGGCTGAGCCGATTTATCATCCCAGTGCGAAAGAAGGAAAGTTCTTATTCTCTTCTCGGCGTGTATTACACTCGGCATTCCTGATCCGGAACAACAAGAAAAATATTAATTGTAGATATATTATAATAATAATTTGCATTCGATGTCGGACATAAGGTTTCTGACCGCAAGAAGCGTACAGGAGTTAACGGAACGTGCGTGTTATAAAACCTGTTTTTGGGTGTTACGAACAGAAGTGTGTGAAGCATCTCCAACTAACCGTTCAGATTGTAAATATTGTTACCTAGTTTATAAAACGGAAAGGTTAGAAAAAATATCAGCAGACCAATTACTTATGTACTAATTAATTCTAGATAAAAATTTATTGATAAAATTAAATAGTAAGAAAGGGCTTGCTCCGATGGTTCGGACCGATACAAGAAATAGATGATGCAATATTGACCAAGCAGATATACAAAAGCGAACACTTTCCTTGACCAAATAAACACAACGAGTCTCTGAGGAAGGTGATGTCAGAAGCCTTAAAAATCAATGTACAAGCATATAGGACAAAAGTTATAAAAGCCAAAGATGCGAGTGAAGTGTGTAAGAATCGTGTCTTATGGCGGTGTGTTCTCTCTGCTTTCCCCGCAAGGGACTTGGCAAGAAGTTATGTATGTATATACTTGTAAAAATATTTCGTTTGGACCGAATTCTCTTATCAGAAAATGACGTCAGGTGCCATAAAAACCTACGAGTGTGTATATTGGAAGAGTTATGTAAGTCAAGGAAGCGTTTGAGGTGTGTAAGAATCGTGTCTTATACACAGCTCTTTCTGCCTACCTCGCAAATCACTAGGCGTAGATAATTATATGTATACGTATTTTTATGCATATAAATCTATTTGGGCAATCTCTCATTTATTTTCTGAGACTGTGTCATGCAGTTGTTGCTGGTTGTGTGGTGCCTATTTTTATATATTTTATGGGTCACGAATGGCTGCTCTATTTTAGAATACTTGATGAATAACGATAATGTCCAACCTGAATTCATGCAGTGTTCAGAATGTCCCGAGTTATGGTTTGTGAAAATTAATTTGAATCTTGTTTCCAAATTGCGCTCGTTTGATAGTCAATTCAGACGTATATTTCATGGTGCATTCCAGGAACTTTGCCAGAACATGTGTTTTCTTATTAACTGCCCAAAATTTAGGTTTCCCACTCCGATCTCTGTTAGAGAGGTTTCGAGTTTAATTCCAAGTCAAATAAGGACTTTTCGGATGCTTATGGCTGATACAGTGTCCGATAGCAATAGGCTATATATTTTATGGGCCGAGGCTATGCATTATCACTGTCCACCAAATTTGGGTAATACAAGCGTTAAGTTTTAAAAAATAAATCAACGTGAATGTGAATATGTATTTAATTATCATGTTAAACTGTTTTTATTAAGAGTTAGGTTATTTGATCAAACCGACAACAACGCATTGCAACGTGTCTTGTACGTTTATATATAATTCAACATAACTCTAAGCAAAATGTTACCAACATGTCCTGAGATCATTCTTCATCATTTACACTAAGTTTAAAATCTTTTTCTCTACTAGATAGAGTTGCGTAAATTGTGTCTAAACAAATCTTTTAATATAAAATTGTATTACAAGCCACCCAAAAACATTTCTCCGTTTTACATACTTCGATGTTGTGTTTATCTATATTTTGATTTACTACCGTTATTTTTATATACGAAATGCTTTTACACTCACTATGATTGGTAGGCGTAGTCGTTGCTCCGACACTTAATATATTCACGCGTTCTTTTCTGATACCTAAATCTTTCCCCGGATTTGCTAAACTTTGGGTCTCATGGACAAACTCGCACACTTCTTTGCAGACAATACCGTTAGCAAGTATCCATGACATGAAACCCCCACTAATACTGAGATATTATCGGATGTTTCCTTTGCAAACAACAATCAAATTGGCTCAAATATGCCTCTACAGTTGAGTGATAGGTATATTGTCCGTCAACAATGGACGTGTTATCCTGTAAAGAGATGCTAAAAACGATTGTATTGTGTGTTACGTCAAAGTGTTTTTCAAATGTTAGTTCAGAAACACGTATCAGCCTTTAGTTGGTTTTTGTGTTTTCTTAAAACACTTTCACTAAAAAGGGCTGCACCTGTTCAAGGTTTAAAAAGTCGACGCAAAGAATTATAATGTGATCGAATACCTCTCTTTACTTATAATGAGGACAAGCTAACACTACCTACACTTTTAATTCGAACAACGGTGGTAGAGCCACGGATGAAGGGGCCGGCTCGATGGGTGAAATACTACGACCTCTTAGATAATCGGCGTAAAGTAACTCGTGCTGTGTATATTTCGGTAAGAGAGGTATCCAAAGATCCACCTCCTTCCGCCTCCAGTCCCAATAACAACCTCAACCCAGCTTAATAGCAAGCAACGCAGCAGTGACCCATTTAAGTGCCACAGATGTCTATGGGTGGCACTAGTTGCTTACTACCAGGAGCCCCGCTTGCTCAAATCCTGATATATGATAGATGAAGAAATATTAGAGAAATAAATATTATTATTAATATTAAAGTTTTGCGATGAAATATTCGTTTGTCGGTCACGTTTGCTCGATGACTATTAATTTTAGACGATCCGTTTATTTATGTAACGGTCTGCAGCATACACCGGAGCCATCGCCAACTAGTAGTAGATATATCTCGTACATTGGACATACTTATATGTATCGTAAAGATTAAGTAATGATAGCAAGAGCTCTCTGTTATATTAGACTATTCTGATACTATGATGACTCATGATTGCTGAAGGAAAAAACAATCTATATTACAAAAAAATACTTGAAACAAAATTTTGCTTACCTCATTAATTGTCATAATTATTCTAAAGTCGGTGCCAATACTGCTGGTATTAACTAACTATGATCAACAAGACCTAAAGCGAAGTTATGCCATATTATTATGGATACAAATAGTAGCTAAACTGCTGCTTAGCTGCTGTTTTTGAAGTCGGATCATAAACCAACGACAGTGGAACATTGCGTGCTTTAAATTGCTCACTACAAGGTGTACTGTGACATTAACTTACTTCAAATAGCCATTTCCGAGGTCAAAGGTGAGGGTCATTCCGATTTAAAAGAAAAAAAATGTTAAATACAAGTTGAATTTTAGAAAAGTGTCCTAGCTTAAATGAATTTTGTACTTGATTAGATTTTTAGCTTTCTTTTCCGTCCCAAATAGTAGTAGCAAAGATTCTACAGCTTTCCTTATCATGTGTGGTCATTTTGCTTTTTTGCCGTAAAAAAATTGTTGTAATATTCGATTTAATTAGGAGTTCTGGAGATCATAAGAGCGCCTGAAAATAAGTTTTTCCTTCATACTAGTAATAGCGTATAAACGTGATAGATGTTTTGTATTTTTTATGACCTAGTAATAAATTGGAATAGTTTATGTATTGTTCTTCAATACTTCCTTGGCCTATTTCCACTTGTAATAAAATGCTCTTCATCATTTCTACACAAATAACTGCGCGTATCTCAGAGGTCTTAAATTTTTATTGCATAATGGTAGTCGTCTGTCATCTTGGGAACATCAATTACTTCGTCGCATGGACCGTGATGTATTCACTTAACCTTCGCTCCTCGTCACCGACAGTAATCGTGTTGCCGTAAATATTTTTACACACAATATCTATGAATGAATATGAGATGAAAGAATGACTAAGCAGGTACATAATTTAATGCAAAGGTCGAATTATATGGCCCGCCAGACGTTTGCCCCTTTTGCCAAAAATGGTACCTCAATGTTAGATAGCTTTTTAACGCATAATGGCGCTCAGTTCTCTATGTCTACACCGTAAGAGATTGAGGGATTATGTCTAAAGATATTTTTGTATATATTTTATTTGGTTTTTTTTTATGGAATAGGTGTAATAGTTTGCATTTTTCTTGTGTCAGTCAAATCTTTCTCTCAAGTCTCTAACTACAGTGACTTTTTGAAATGTATCTAGTACTTACTATATAAATGTCGATTACTAAACTAACAAACTTGAGTCTCTTGTATGACATTATAATCTATTTCATGGGACATATAAATAATTTGGACATGTTGAACTGTCTACACGTACTGTTATAAAATGCGTGAATGTCTGCCAAATGAATGGTTAAAGTAAAAATTGAAAGTAAAGGTGAACTATCGGTGTTGCGATATCTCACGGTGTAAGGAATGTTGTTTTGAGTGTCGGTGAAGTGCTCGTTGTGCGAAAATACAACTTTCGCTACTCGTTGATACAATACAGAAATCTATTTGTATATAAATATTAGTTTTGATAGCGTATTCGTATAATTGGCTGTATATTAAGTAGTAAGTTGTCCTAACATGTATAAAAAAATAAGATAAAAAGCCTCTATAGTTGTTCTTAGTTTCAATTACTAAATTTATATGTGCCTACACTTATTATGTTAAGCAGTTATAGAATATATATATTTATATAACAGCCAAATGGCCTTTATTCTGACGGGCCTCGTGGTGCATCGGTAGAACTACCGGCTGCAGCATTGAGGGTGGGGGTTCGATTCCCACCCAAGCACAAATATTTATATATTATAAGTATGTATATTTACAAAAGAAAAGTGTGTGTGTATTAATATCCGTTATCTAGTATCCATAACACAAGCATTTAGTTGCTTAGCTTGGAACTAGAGGACGCTGTGTGTATTCTGTCCAAGATATTATTATTATTCTACAACTTGTCTTCCGAAAAACGCCTCCTCTATAGATGCCCATTCTGTCTTATTCTTAGTTCGGATCCATGTTGGACCTGATGTCATTCTCCCATCTCTTAGTGTGTCTACCTTTATTTCTTCTTCAGTCTACTGGATACCACTCTGTTACTAGTCTTGTCTATTTTTTTCTTCTCTCTTGCCATATAACCTGTCCACCGCCACTTCATTTGTTTGCATCCTTGAGTTTGTTTTACTTTTTATGTCTGTTAGTTTCACACGGTCTTTTCTTTAACTCAGGTTGTTCTTTTTTCAATACTATTTTGACAGACTTTTATTTTTTTAGATGGGAAATCTTACCTGTGTGTCATAATTCTATCTATAATTAAATGAAAACTGTGGCTAAAGATGATATTTATGAGTAGTTTTTTGCCATGAACTCGTACAAACATATCCGACAAAAGTAATTGGAAAATTTTCCAAGTATTTATTACATGTAATGTATGATTAATAGACTATACATAGTAATAGTGCCTGTCCTGTGGGGTAGGAAGGAGACTGATGTTCTAATCGTCGATTTCACACGTCTGATGTTACATTGCAATGAAAAGGAAGCACATCCTGAATATAATATATTGATGATTAATTTATCAAGTGTTTAATATTTTAACTTATCAATTTGATGTTAGGCGTCTCTTTAGTACCGTGTTTAAGCATATAGACTTAAATTTAAGTCCCTACTTCGTATGTTTGTGATAAATTTAGAATTAAAAAAGCTCCGCCAACGACCTGTTCATAATGAACTTCAGTTCATCTTTGTACGATTCTACGGACGCATTTGCTGTAAATTAGCGATAAAAGCTATATCAAATATTGTAATTCTTATTTAAGTACACTAAACTTTTGCTTAAAATGAAGTATCTTTTCTAATCAGTATCTAGAAAATTAATTATGTCTTAGAGTAATTTGAAATAGCATATTCCTCAATAAATATAATAAATGAATTAATCCAGCTGTGTATTACATTGTCATATTAATAATACGCAACATTTGAAATTAATCAGACTGATGGTAAAGATGTGCAGTTTTATTCGTTAAGTGTGACAAACGGTGGGAGAAAACTAAAACTTATACTGCACGTGTATGTGTGTCTCTGTTTATATGCCTATAAATAGATACGACCATATGTGTTTTTGTGATAAATATTCAAATTAACGTTTTTATCTTAAGTATATGTACTTTCACACCCTTAATTACATACAGTGTAGGTAGTGGCAAATGTGCGTCGATAGAAAAGACTTGTGTGGGGCGTGGAGACGTGGAAAGAAATATTTTTCATTTATTGGAATTAGTTTTATAAAATAGATCTTTCAGCTTTCTGATTATGAAGTTTTGTCTCTCTCACTCTCTAACTGACCTCTGATTTTTTTAGAAATACTCGCAAGTTGAAAGTAACGCTTTGAGCAGACAGTGACTTTTAGTACCAGTTCTGTAGTTACTGAAATACCTCTTCAAATGTTCCCGACAATATATTAGTTCCAAATTTGTAAATAACTTCATCGACATAAATATATAAAAATAATGTTTATGTCTTGTTACATTTACGCTTATATTTCGTAGTGTGAGGAGTTTTGCGTCACGCTCACATATACGATAGCAGAGCAACTAACCCAGTTTTACAAGGATACCACAAAAGTTGCGCATTGAAGCGTGCACTTTCAGTACGCAAACATTTCCAGGAAGACGTCAGTCTTGCATCAATGCAATGGGCTAAGCAATAATTGGTGCAATTGACGGTAAGGCACGAGACTGGTGTTTGTAGTCTAGTCAATGTGGAGGAGTCCTAGATGGGCTAACCTTGCGGAAAGCGACAGTCAATAAACGCAGCGCAGTCACTTTTGATGGTGTGAAGATCCATGGTTTCTCGAGAATTACTCTTATTGCCAACGTCAGAGCACTGTCTATTTAACTGTTAACATAGTGAATCCAATCAAAGGTTTCCACACAGCCGACAACGTGCATTGGATGCTTATCATCAAACGTACCAATATTGAACCAAACAATATTAAATAAGATCGAAGTTCCAAGTTTTTGCAGTCTGTTAATCCTCCCACAGGATTCAAATTCTTATTTTAAACTACTTAATCATAATTTTCCTGCCCCTTATCCCACTCGTAAGTGGGTTCGGCACAACACGTCATCCTTTCGAACTATCCATGTAGTCAGAAGAAAAATGACGAGTTGAGAAAATAAAACTGAGAATATGTCACACACAGATTCTGTCTAGTCACAAACTATATTAATACCAACCGCTATAGTTGATTCTCACAAATACTGTGTTCTACATCCGTGATCGAGCAACACCAATGTGTATGAATGTTGTGTTGCATTGTCATCACGAAATGTATTACATGTAACGGGCATACCGTTATTGTAATCAGTATCAGCTCGTTGACTTCATCAACTTGATAGAAGATTGAACATGATAGAAGCAGCAGTCGAGTCATGTATACTATACTTCTGACTATGATGCTAGTATTTAACATAACATAACTTCACGCCTTTTTCTACCCGAAGGTGTAGGCAGTAGCTGTTAAGCCTCGACTCGCCGTTATGTTTTACGTCCCAAATGGAATAGGTGTCGAACTTATTGCCATACCGGGCACAATGTTTTTAGTCATCGATATTTATCACACATAACTTTCGAAATTAATTTCGAAAAATCTGAAGTAACATAACATAAGTAACAGTTTTTAATAGCCAACAGAGCGACAGCTGAATGTTTGGTCAATAGTAGTTTTTATGGAGGAGAGTCAACGTGATGGTAAGCAACTACCCCCACCCATGGACACATGAAACACAGATAGTTTTACAATTGCGTTACAAGAAGTAGGATGGGAAAGAAAAGAGAGTGGGGGGGGGGGCTTCCGGATACCTCTGTTACCAAACAAATGAGCGGAATGAGCCACTTTACGTCGATGTTTTGAGAAGCCCTGGTATTTCACTGGTTGATCCGATCCATTCATGCAGCGAACTGCGAGGCTCGAGGACTGTTTTTGACCAATATAAGACTATGCTGTCTATAGCTAGGCATTTTAAAGGTGTAATGGTATAAACACAATTAGTGAGTACGATCAAATAGTATATTATTTCTATAGATGTTCGTCTTTTTAAAATTTGCATTACCTTGAATAAAATCGACATTGTTATTCTTATCGCAAACTATTTGCCTTAACCGATATCGTCTACTTACCTAGTTTGTATTACTGGCTCAAGTTCAGTTCAGTACAAAATCACAAAAAATGTCGCTGAATTCATGCTTATGCAGAGAACATATTGTTTGATTATTATTTGCTCACAAAAATATTAAATCGACTTTAAAAATCTCACCACTTATGTAATTGTGAGCGGTTTACAACTTAATTAATAACGTAACTAATTGTTGTTTACTTGAGAATACGTAATTATTTATGTAAATACTTCAAGTTCAGCTAGAAAGTACAAGAATTTAAACGTTATTTTAATATAGATACTAATTTAACATAAAATGTTTAAATGTAAAAAGTATTTCATCGATATAAATACTTAGGGATATACTCGAAGTATCAACACCCCTTAAAACCTGAAGGTGTAGGCTATTTCGTCATTTTAAGTGGATAGGGGGAAGAGATGTGGCCACCAAAGACCTCTCTTACCTAGCGAAACGTGGCAAGTATCGCTTTATATCCATATTTTTAGAGGTTCTGATGTTTCAGCGGTCAAACCGGCCCATTTATTCAGCGAACTGCGTCGCTCTACCAGTTCTAAGTGCAAGTCATAGATAAAAATCTCACTTAACTTTAAAACAAAAATAAAACCATAGTCATCGATGTGAGCACGCATTTGAACCCGGGAAATCTCAAACAGAAGAGACTGTGTCAAACCGTTAGAAACAAAACGATTGATTAATTCTGCGTGTAATTATAATTGATTGTAGAAATTACACAGAAGCTTAAGGCGTGTTTGAAGGCCTCGGTCAAAGACAATTGAAAACGAAAGGAAACGCTCACGGAAGCGTGATGTCAGTGATGAGCTGACAAGACAAGGAATACACACACCTGTTGTCCAATGTCGTAGGTAGAGGGAATAGAGCGCCATAAATAAGGCACGATTCTTACACGCCTCACTCGCTTCTTTAACTTTCGTAACTCTTGTCATACACGTAACGCTCGTATAAAAATTACTAAATCTGAATCATATGATTAATTATATGATTGCCGAGACACACATTCCATGACCAAGTGGAACGTGTTTTGGAGGAAGGTCATGTTAGGAGCCTCAAAAATCGACGCGCGTGCATGAAAAGATTTATGAAAGTCAACGAAGCGAGTGAGGCGTGTAAGAATCGTACCTTATGATGCTCTATTATCTTTGCCTACCCCGCAATGAATTTGGCGTAAAGTTATGTATGTATGTAAATCTGAATTAAAATCATTTACTAATGGATAATCAAAAGCAACATTAATATCTTTTTGAAGACGAGACAATTCTAAAAAAAAATGTCACTGGCTTCTGATTGCGATGTCCCCAGTACATATACGAATACATACATAAATAAATACGCACCTCCCGGTACGAAAGTCGTAATATTACATTAAAAGCGACTTTTAGTAGGTACACAATCTGGTGCACCTAATAAGCTTTACCCCACCATGGTGTATATAACTCAGCCGTGGGTGCTGTACCATGGGTTTAACGACCGGCCGATGACACTATAATGTATATTATTAATGTATTGTCTGGTGTGTTTATTGTTATTTTATTTTGTTTGTATTAATGAATATATGAATGAATTTCTACCACATTTAAAAACCGTTGCGTTCTGTTCGTAACTAGCACAAATTTAATGTTGATTAAATCTTTACAGAAACGTTTTGTTTCTGATTTAGTTATATATAGTTGTGTCTACGCTACTTTTAATCTGGCCGCATATTACACATATATCCGTATTTCTAGTCTAACCATTTAAACCTTAAATTAAATTCTTAGTAAATGGGGTAAATTCTTAGTGAAAACTACCCTAACAGCTTATTTCCCAGGGCTCAAACTATGTCCAGTCCATACATACAAATACTCTCGCCTGTATTCTATTGGGGTGGGCAGAGAATGTAAATTTCCGCCTCATCAACAGTCATACCTCGTCTAAATCAGTTACGCTGTTTAGGTGTGAAAAGGTAACAGACAGACATTGTCAATTTTAATATTAGTATTGTTTAGAAAACCAAAGTGTTTATTGTATTTTTTTAAGGAGATTCATCTCGACATGTTCCCATTAAAGATTTGAGTGAATTGAAGGTGTTCGTCTGTCATATTTCAGATATGAATACCGTGAAGTTTCAGCACATATTCCTGTCACGTCATAACTGCAACAATTGATACCAGTTTGCATTTTGTAATAGCTCACATCCTATCTGCGCGGCGACCTTGGTGAGCTCGATGCATTGTTTGTTAAACAACTCCGGTATAAATCACCTGCCTCTGAACGATCATGTACACATGTCATTCAAATCGGCCATATATTTGTGCCATGTATTTTTTAAACACGCAAGTCCCTACGGTAAAGAGATCTTAAAACACGAAAGAGTATTCTTTATACTTTCTATTAACAATATAACTTAACGTCTTTTTCTACCCAAATCGGTGTAGACTGCGGCTGTTAAGTATCGATTCGCTGGATTTTTATGTCCCAAATGGCAGTGGTAGAACCTATTGCCATACACCGGACACAATGTTGTCAGACATCGTTATTTATCGCACATAACTAGCAAAAAGACACTGGAGCTCGGAATCGATTCCACGACTTCTTGGTTCAGAAGCGCGATATCGACCTCTGGATCGCCGAGACCCTTTCACGGCTAATACCCGAATGTGTAGACAGCATGTCCAAGTATAACCGAATGCCGTGATTTAGGGAACTTCTAAACAAGTCGAAATAAAGTGAAGGTTAATATTGGTAGAGCCACGCAGTTCGCTGCATCACTCGGATCTCTATAGGTAAAATACCTCGACGACATCGACTTAGACTGGCTCAAACCGTGTTGTTTTTTTCAGATACGACAAACCTCTATCCGTTGAAAACGCCTTGTTACGTTTAGATAATTCAATATACGCGCTAACCATCCTTGTAGAGTTCTTCTCTTCACAAGTGAACTTAACCTGGTTTCGTATTAATTTCAAACGCCAAATACGGTCAATTACATTCGTAATGTATGCTAAAAGACGTTTTATGTATGTTTTTTATCTCAGAAACGTGACCGACGTGAACATTGTGTGAATAAGTTTCAGTATATTATGTGTTATAATATATGTTAACTATCTGCTCTGTTTACACTGTGAGACATAGTAGGTAGTTAATTTAGTTTCATCAAGATCTTTATATAAATTACTAATCTTTTATACTATTAGTTCGTCGTTCCCTCACTGATGAGGATCGTGACCACATAATCGTTTCCACCTAGTGCGAACATACCCCGCGTGGACTGCGCGGTGCATGCTGCCGCCCGCTGCATTCTTCAGTGCATCAGACCATCTGAGGTGCCCTTCCTTGCGCACGTCTGCCATCCATCTGCCCTATGATAATTTGCTTCTGTAGACTATGCTTTCAGGACCGCATAATATGTCCAAATAAACGCCGGACTCGTGTCCGGAATATTGCTGAGAGCCGCTTAGAAATGTGAACTCTCTCTTCAAGTATTGTCTCATTAGTTCACATCGCAGTCCAAGGTATACGAAGCAATCTTCGGCAGCACTACATCACGGAAGTGTCTATTACTAATACTCTGAACCATTTATATCAGTAGAGGCAGGCCGAAAGAGGAGAGATGATTGAATTTAATTGAGTAAGAGGCTTCTCGTGGTAAATTGGCATCGCTCGTCATCTCATTGGGGTTCATAGGTTTTCAGTTTTAAATACTATAGATGTAGCAATATATAGCTAGAATAAATATATAGCTATTGTAGTTTTGTCAACTACACACAATTTTGTACACATATTTCTCTTAAAACTTTTTATATCTCTGTCGGGAATAGAATCCGCTATGTTTTCCCAGAAGGTATTAATAAAATGCATTTTTTCAGACACGACGACTTTTGATTTTGAAATGAAATTTACTTTTCGAATAACATATTAATGATTTCTCTAGTGTAACGAAATTTACTTAAATGTTACACATACTACAAATATTAAAATTCATGGTATATAGAGTATATACTAAGAATTAATCTCAAACTAATTATCGCCCAAATAGACGTGTAAAAGTCATCAATAATTATTGCAAACCACGAGACGTCGTGGGTGTACACATGGTAGGTGTGACAACTATCACTTGATGTGTATAAAATTTAATTTGCACTTATGTAACAGGTACTTGTGTGTTGAAACAACTTTCGTCATTGGACGGTCATTGGATCGACACAGTTTCCTCCCACTCACAATGACCTCTGCAAAGATCTTTTTTGGGTATTCGAAGGTCTTTTTTCACAATGATTTAATCTGACAACCCAAGTGTTTGTAAATAATAATTGTTTTGTGATTGTTATCGTCCTTTCAAGCAAAAATAATTTCTATTAATTAAGAAATAATGATGATAATTTATTAGCTGTGAGTTTGTATATTTTCTTCTTGATTAGTTGAAAAAATAATTCAATATTTCGTATTGTACATGCTGTGGTGATTTATTATTAAATACTTTTGTCTTGAATATGGGTGTTATTAAGAAGTCTGAAGTTAGGATCGGCACTTATTCCTAAGGTACAAAATTCTAGAAAAGACTGCTCTCATATTAGTATATTGAATATGTTTAAAATGCTATTTAATTATTCGATGATACTTAATATCTTATTGAAAAACTTGCGGTGATAAAAACACATTAGTGAGGAGCAATTCAAATCGAACATTGATGTAGTGCATAGTGCACGGTAAACACAGGAACAAGCCAATAACAGCGCAACAGGAATGCATTAAAAACAATTGTATCAGGAACTGAGCTATATTTAGATAATAATACACGTGTAATGAAGAACAGAAAATAGATCCTAGCTTATTAGCATCGACATAAAAATTCATTAATGAAATTCTAAAGTTGTGTAAATAATTCTATACTGTTTGTTTTGAAGTCAGTTGATACAATTTGCAAAAGTACTAATCTCTTTTTTTAAAACGCTAACCTCATCATTTCTCTTGTTCACAGCTCCTCCAAAACCTTGGCAAAGTGGACCGCACCCTCGACGATATATTCGAAGAACACTTGCAGAACTTCAACAGACAACACCAGCAGGCGACCAGACTTCAGAAAGAGTTCAACAATTACATAAGATGTATACGAGGTTAGTTATTTCATCTGCACAAAAAAATACTGCGTTACTAATTTTTTAAGGGATAAGGGACCAATGAGCAAGCGGGTCATATAGTGTGGGATAAGGGACCAATGAGCAAGCGGGTCATATAGTGTTAAGCGAAACCTGCATAACAGATAAAATTACACACAACAAAAGGGGTGCAGGTTCAGGTTGATGATGTCTCACATCAAACGAAACGCGGTATGCACCACCTTAGGGTGATATTCTGATCGTGATATTTCACTGGTTGAGTCGGTCCATTCATACAAGCTACGTGACTCTACCACGGTAATTTTAGTAATGAAATAATAGAGATCTGTTTAAGTATTATATGTTTTCTTATTTTCCTTCCACAGCGGTCCAAACAGCTTCCAAAACCCTAATGGAAGCGATCACAGAGGTGTACGAGAGCGGCTGGTCCGGTCACGACCTGCTCTACGTGCAGGCGCAGAACTTGGAGATGTTGTGGCAGGACTTCTCGCACAAGCTCGGCGACCAAGTGCTCATACCGCTCAACAGTTACACCAACCAGTTTCCCGAATTCAGGGTAAGACATATACATAATACGTATGTGCTTCAACATTTAAATCACCCTTTTTACCCAGTGGCAACCTGTTATTGGTACCACCAGCTTGGGGAAGCTGGTGGTTACGCCCGACTGTTTCAGCAGCATACCGGAGGGTACTTTACGACATCATCCGTCACAAAGTTGCTATCCATAAAGTATTAATAGTTTGAATTTATTTCAATTTATATGACCTCGTGCCTTAATTGGTATAAAAATAAGTATTTTTCAATATTTGTCAGTTTCACTCTTACTCCAAGACAAGACGACGATTTTTGTCTTTTTAAGTTAAAATTTTTAATTCGTTTACCCAATGTTAAAAACTTCATCAGCTCTCTACAAACTTGAAAGTATTTTCTTACATCTATTAGTCAGTAAGAATAATTAATTAATATACGATGTAACTTTACAGAAAAAGATAGAGAAGCGTGGTCGTAAGTTGGTTGACTACGACAGTCAAAGGCACAGCTTCCAAAATCTACAGGCGAACGCGGCAAAACGGAGGGACGACGTTAAGGTAAAGTAGAACAAACCTACTTGACTATCTAGCCTATCTAGCTTAGCAACACGCCTGCAACACTGGGGGCAGTGCACGCAAATTACCAGTGTGCATATTTTCAGTTCAGTTACGGAGAAAAGATATTTTTACTATGTATTGATGTATAAAGATGAAATTCCCGATGGCAAGTGGGCCTCGTGGCGCATTGGTAAAACTACCAGCTGCAGCAATGAGGTCGGGGGTTCGATTCCCACCCGAGCACAAATATTTGTGACAAACATGAATATTTGTGTGGTGTCTGGGTGTTTTTCTATGTATTATAAGTATGTATTTACAAAAGAAAAGTATATATGTATTAATATCCGTTATCTAGTATCCATAACACAAGCATTTAGTTGCTTAGCTTGGAACTAGAGGGCGCTGTGTGTATTGTGTCCAAGAAGATATTATTATTATTATCTATATATATATAAGAGATTTCCACCTATATATTGACTCATCACGATATCTCTGGAACCATAAGGCGTAGCGACTTGAAATTTGGTAGGATTATTCCTTTCGCCGAGTAGAGGTCAGCTAAGAACGGATTTTACGAAATTCCAACCAAAAGGGGGGTTGCGGGGGTGTTAACAATGGAAAATTCCCATTTTTAACCTATAGCTGCTATCGACTTCAAATTTGTCGAAGATATTGCAGTATTAACATAGCGGGGCAGCAGTTTTTAATTTTGATGCGAAACAGAGTTCGCCGGGTCAGCTAGTATTATTATAAAACTATCCTCGGTAACTGCGCGCAATTGCTTCATAAATAATCATATCTGTCTCATGAAATATACTTGGATTATTCTCGTGGCAAGTTAAATAAATATAAAATTCTTCCCCCATTGGATGCTTGTCTATATTCTGATCATTAGTCCAGATAAATTATTAACACCAGTTAACTTAGCCCATTTACAGAAGATGATATAAAATACTTGCCTTGTTTCCAGGTCACTAAAGGTAGGGAACAGCTGGAGGATGCCAAACGAACATACGAAGTTCTGAACTCCGAACTTCACGACGAACTACCGGCGCTCTACGATTCTCGAGTTTTATTCTACGTCAACAATTTGCAGACACTTTTCTCGGCGGAACAGCTTTTCCATTCAGAAAGTCATAAGGTATGTGGAGATAGCCGTTTAAGCACAATGTAAGAACCACGCAATTCGCTGCATCCCCCTTCCCCCACCTGTCCCATCCTACTTCCTCAAAGGCCGGTAACACCACCGTAACACTATGTGTGTTGCAAATGTCCATGAGCGGTTGTAGTTGCTTACCATCAGGTGACCCGCTTGCTCGTTTGCCCTCTTCTTCCATTAAAAACACATGTTTATTCTGGAAGTAATGTTAGGCAAGTAATCTTCTATGGTGATGCATTCCAGGTGTTTGGTGAACTGGAAGCTATCACGGACAAATTGGCCAACGACTGCCAGAGAGGTTCGTACACCAAGAAGATCGGCAACAACGTGTCCCCCGCCGCCTCCCCCACGGCCACCCTCAGCGTGCACAACGGCAAGCCCGCCTCGCCCCCCGCCCTCACGGACACCGTGCAGAGTGAGTACTGTGCTATAGGGATATTGTTAACAGACTTTAATATCAGACATCGACTTCAAAACTAGTAAAACAAATCTGCGCCAAAATTTGTGTAATTCATATGACTGAAATAGGAACAGTTCAATTTGCGAAATGTTCACATAATGATCATGTCAAATGTAGCTCAAGCATGCATAATTACGGAGATTTATTGACTATATTAGTTAGGAAAGCGACGAAATAATATCGGATTTAGGATTTCTTAAATGCTTTCCTATTTCCTAAATGCTTTATGAATTCAGTATTTACTGATTTCATAAAGCATGAAAATTCTCGTGTGAATTAAATTTCTTTTATATAATGGAAAAAATTAAAAATGCGTCTATATTTGCAGTTCTGTTTTTTTTTTATTCATTACAGTTTACATTACGTTAAAGATGAAATTATTGTTTAAGTAAAAAAAAATACCTGAGGCAGCTTGACGTTTTGCCCAGGTTGCCCAGTGTAACCTTCCCGCGTCGCGTTAATTTCCATTCAATATATTTGTGTAATAGGCAACGCCAAAGCCTAAAAGTACCAATTATGAGTAGTTTTTGAGTAAATAATATTGTATAAATACACAATGTATTCATATTCTCCTTTTTTGAAGTCGTGACTATCTATAACGGATCGTGCACTTTGTAGAGGCGATAATAGTTAGCTTCTTTATTATGAATTCTATATTGTTTTAAATCTATAAATTCGCGATCTGAATCTATAGGAATATATAGGTACTAAAACAGTGGCTTGTGTTGAGTGACGTCACTAGCCTGTACCATTTTGAATGTTGTTGTTGTTGTTGAATGTTTTTTGTCATGTGCTGTTCATTTATCTTTCAGAAATAATATTTTACGACCCAACTTATGTGAATTTCATTTTTAAAAAATAGCGCTAAAATTATCATGAAAAAAAAAACCATTGTAAACACACCACTTATAGTCTGGAAACAACTTGAAATATTTTATTAAAAAAATAGTTAATATTGTCAATCTCTTTCAATTCATAAACCCGTTCTCTGTTCTCACTCAGATAAGACTCTGACTATATCAATGACATCTATCTTAATGAAAAATATATTCTTAAATTTAAAACTTATTTTAATTTGAAACATGTGTCACGAAAGTTGGGTCTCGTGAACTAACAAATTAACGCATGCGCGTGTGTTTAGCTCCCCCCTCCCCCGCGCTCAACGGGGATTCCCCCTCGCCAAAGGAGTCTTCGACACCCACGCCGCCGAAGGAATCGACACCACCCACGCCGCGGGAATCGAAACCACTACCCGCATTGCCAATAACACCGGCCACCACTCCTACTAATAACAACAATGACGTTGTTCCGGAAAAAGAAGAAAAGAATGAGATTAAAGAGAATAATAAAGAAAAAGAAGTTAACGACAAAAAGGTTGAAGAGCTCTACGATATACCAGTTGGTATGTATTGTGTTGTAGTTATTTTATTTAATAATTAGAAAATTGCTTAACAATTGATGATGAAATCGTTGTAATGAAGACAAAGTTTTAGGATTGTATATGAGTGTTGTCGTAGATAGAGCGTTACTCAGGCTAGCTAAATTTTTTTATTAGTATATTATTTTATTTTATCTGCTAAGTAGTCTTGTGTTAGTAATTATAATTATTTCCAGCCTCTTATTAAAACATGTTAATAACCGGTTAGTAAATTTAAAAAAATAGTCCTAAAATAAAAGGAATTTTTGATCAATTCGAAAGATTCTTTTTTATATGCGCTCCACAAATAAATATAGAATATTCTTTTAAAAGAAAATAAATCAATCAATCATCAATCAATAATTTAATAAGCATCAATGACATTATAATTATGTTTAAATTCGTTAAAAAAAAAGGCAAAAAGAAAGTAAGCAGTAAGCACCCAATATTAGGTTGTTATTTGCCCCACGATGAGGCAGTGAAACAGTAGAACATTCTCTCAGGATCTCCAGTACCTCCGGAGAAGTCACATAATAGCGAGGGAAAGAGACAACAAGTAGATAGTGCACCGAAAGAGAAAGGGACAGAGGATGACAAGCAGGAAGAGGTGTACGACATACCAGTCGGTGAGTACACTAAGGAAATGTAACATAACTTCACGCCTTTTTCTACCCGAAGGTGTAGGCAGCGGCTGTTCCAAATGGAATAGGTGGCGAACTTAATGCGATACACCGGGCACAAGGCTTTCGAAAAAAATCGATAAGACATTGGTGTGCGTCCGGATTCGAACCCACAACTTCTCAATTTAGAAATGTATGAAACAGATATTTTTAGTATTAATAATATGTATAATTATAATCCATATATTATTATGCCAGTAATTTAAAAATATCCATTTAACAATAATAATATAATATTCTGTATGAGAATTTTTAAATTAGATATTTAATTTAAACGTTATTTATTTACTTATAATTATTATTACAGCAGGTGATTTATTATGTATATATGAATGTTTATTTTATATGCTTCTCTGTGTGTGCTTGTTTTTGTTGTGTTTATATTTTTAGCTTACCTTTACTTATTAATTATTAATAATGTTATTTTGTTTACTGCAATGATTTGTTTCCTTATAACAATCTCATTCATACAAGCCGTCATAGATGGCGCTCAAACACAATATGTGACATGTCCGCGCTGTATATATTCAAGTTTACAGCAAGATGACATAGATGGCGCTGAAACACAATATGTACCGTCCGCAGGGGCCACGCTGTCGGGGCTGCCGGCCGGAACGCTTTACCGCGTGCGCGCCACCTACCGCTACACGCGCGAGGACTCCGACGAGCTGTCCTTCGACGTGGGCGAGCTCATTCGTGTCGTGGAGTACGACGACCCTGACGAGCAGGTCGGTATCTTACTGTAACATCTCACTTCACCTGATGGTAAGCAACTAGCGCCGTTCATGGACACCTTGCGCTGCCAGCCTTTAAGGAAGTGGGATGGGAAGCTTCAGATACTTCTCATGGTACAATAGCGTGGCTCTACCACTAAACCAATTCATTTCCAGGAGGAGGGCTGGCTGATGGGTATTAAAGAATCAACCAACGAGAAGGGCATGTTCCCCGCGAACTTCACGCGCCCGATATGAGACCAAATATCGACACCTACCACCAACCAGCTGCACGTGGCACTCCTCTACGCCGCTACGCCGTAGCAACGATAGGTGCTACGCTCACACTCACTGCTGTAGGTACACAGACACACCAATATCGGCCGACACACACGAAGCCGTCAACACGTTCATGTTAGTAATATTAAAAAAAAATACGAATAATTTGCAGTTTCATAATTATATATAAACTTAATATAATACTTACTGAAAAGCGTTACTCATTTTCAGTCAGATCAATATTGAAAGTTTGTAGCAGCTTGTAGTATGTTGTAGCTCACAAATTAATTTAAAATAACAAATTCTAAGTCTTTTTTTGTATATGAAAAAAGGTAGTAATCGATAAGTAATCGACTTCAATACGACAAGGTTTTTTAAAATTAATATTCATACTTTAACATTCAAAGGAAGCGTCAATGTTTCTCAAACTGTAGCGTGACAACGGTTCTATATGTGTCGGCCTTAACACAAGTTAATAAGAAATGTCATGATTCTAATAATTATTGTTCACTTTGCGTTTCATTTTAGTTAAAAAAAAACAAATATTATTATTCGCAAATAGAATGTTTATTATAACCTAGTTTAGTTGTTGATTGTTAATAGATTATTATATTATTTATTTATTTTTAATTATTATTTTTTTGTGTTGTATTCGTACATCGAATTATTATTAATCTTAACCGTTCAATGGCTAACTTTTTTTGTATATACTATGTCTTATATGTATCTTAGTAGCAGTACTATTTGTTTAGTTCATGCCTTTTATACCTTATGGTATAGGTATCATCTTTCTGTACTAGCTTAAAGAAATATCGCCCCTTTTCAAGTCATTTAGATTATATTTTTTCTTCGATTACGACACTTTAGACCATTGTTGGGTGCCCCTTTGCACGTCCAGGTCGTTTTATTTAAAAATTGATAAAATTCACTGCTTCCGTAGAATTAATTAACAACATTAATGACTCCCATAACATCAGACATTAGGAGCACTGCAGTCCCACTTTGAGAAACTCTGACACATAGTGGCAAGCGAAATTTGTTAAACAGCTTACCATCAGGCTGGTTTATGTGTGTAATTAATATCATTTAATAAATATGTGTAATTTATAAAGTTATCTGCCAAGTTTGCTCACATATTGAATAGATATTTTAAAATTTAAAGTGACCTTAAAATTATTATATCGGAGATAATTGGATATTACATCATTATTATTTTACATTTTTTAATGATAATTATCTACATATATGTTCAGTATTAATTAATTTTCATTCTATTAAATTATCTAAATCTCTTTTTATCTGCGACAGCTAAAAACAACCTTTAAAATTTGAATACGACCTTACACCAATTTAATCATCGATTTTCTTTATGTAATAACGTTGAAATTTGGATATAAATTGTTTAGTTGTCCATGATAAGTCCAAACAAAAAAATAATCTATGGTAAATATTTCAATTTAAAATGGTAATTTATTTTTCATGTCTGGCAACACCCTTTCTCAATTCAAGGTCGTAATATGATAGTGTGGTGTTAACGAGATTATTAAAATGATATGTGTTCTTATTTAATATATACATTCGAGGAACCCATTTTTTTTATTATTTCATCATGTCATAACTTGTCTTATTTTCCGTCTCTGCATTTCAAAAGAAAAAAAAAACTGTTGCATTTTCAAAGCGATGTTTAAATAATTTTGTTATTTATATAATAATCATTAGTGTATATAAAATCATTTTAGAGATTTTTATCTACATTATTTTTTTGCCCGGATTTTTGTGCCCGGTATGGCAATAGGTTCGCCACCTATTCCATTTGGGACGTAAACATAACGGCGAGACGAGGCTTAACAGCCGCTGCCTACACCTTCGGGTAACAATGGCGTGAAGTTATGTTATGTTATGTTATCTACATAATTCGATCGTCTTCTTAGTGTGATAAGAAATTTATTGATCCGATATCAAGTTTGTAAAATCATTAATAATTTTATTCATCAATAAACTTTTTTATTTGGATATTATTATATTTTCACTGGTTATACAAAAATAATTGTGAATTCCGAAGTTTTATAATTAAAACTGCCGAATTTCTTATTAAAAAACGAGCATATTATCTTGTATGCTAAACGAAACATGAGAAAAAAATACTGTATTTCACTTATATCATTGTCTTTAATTTATTAATTTCATGATTATATTAATTATTATTATTTGCAACTGTTGCATAATTCAGGGACATTAAGTGACAATTATATGAATATCATGCAGTGATATGTAATTATTTACAATTGCATATATAACTTTATCTACATCCACGGCTTGAGTCTTCCTTAAAGGGTTCTAATTCCGTGGTGTTATATGTCCTGTCTAAAGTCTAAACCTGTCTAAATACTTGTCTAATAAGATTTGTCTTTGAAAGACTGTAATCACTGATTCGTTTACTGTCGATTATGTTAATACAACCTCATGATTGCAGAAACTTGTTCATGTGGATTTCTAGTTCGGAATGAAGATAAAAATAGTCAAGTGACTCTGTCACACTGAGAACAAAATAGATATAAATCGCGCGTGTCAAACAAGGTGCTTGGAAAGTGTATATAAATTATATTTTACAGATTAATCCCAATATTATAATTTAGGGTAAGATTGTTTGAATTGTGTTCCATTTTTGAATTATAATCCTTTTCAATGATCAATGTTACCGTTGTAAAGGAGAATGAGGCAATACTGACGATTATATTTTTTTTAACATGATTTTGTTTGAGGAGTAGCTCTGTGTGCGTGTGAGCTCCTTTATTATCGAATGTCGAGAATGCTCAAAATAATAACTCATAGATGAATACATAATGTGAAAATGGATTTCGAGTCTATTAATACCTCCTTAGAAGTAGGGAAATTACCGGTTTATTATACTGGCAGCATTAATTTTGTAGATGGTTGGTTATTGTCTATGGCACATTGTTATCTCTGAGTTATTACTTGAATATTTCTCCTAGATTATAACAATTTATTATGAGTATGACGGGCCACATTTACATGTTCCAGAACTGTTTTATTACAGCTCTAAAATTGTTACTCCGCCTTCAACAGATCATTAGGAAAATCGTAATTTGTACAAATTTTTGACTTGGAATTTTTGACATTCGAACTATTTTTTGTATAAATAATCAGATATAACGACTGAAGTTTACATGTGTATAGGCAAGTTGTTGATATATTATGTCGTCGAGTTGTTGGTGAAGATGGAGTACAATCTGACAAGTCGATGAGTTGTGGCTTCATCGTCAGTGCCATGCGATGTCCATATTGTAATGTTAATAATGTAAGTTTGTTAGGACTTGTACAGTTTTTACAAGTGGAAATAAAATATTAAAAAAAAACATGGCTTTTATTTTTTACCACCTGTTTAATTAAACATTTGTGTTTCTGGTTTTTCGATTCACTTAAATGTAGATGTTATGATCTATTCGAAGAGGGATGTGCTGCAGCTAGTTACTCGGTTATTACAATCGTGAATGAAAATGACACCATAAGTTTAACACCATTACTTTTTCTTATAGGAAAAGTTAGGCAATGTTACCTAGTTACAACAAGTAACACCTCTTACGTCAAAATAATATTCTCATCCATACTAACATGGCGGGGAATTAATACGTATAGGTACTTATAAACTTTAATTTTATCTTATTTAAAAAGGGGAATAAATTTAGATATTACTCCGGGTTTTTATTATTGTGTATTACCTTTTCGCTATTATACTTAAATAATTACTTATTATTTGCCGTTTACTTATGTTCTATTGACATTGACTTGTTTATGTTTCCTACTTCATTGCATATAGATATCCATTTATCGGATGGTGCACATTAATTGGGCACCTGTCAGGATCCATTTATCGGATGTTGCACGGCGGAGTGGAATACCATGGCTACGTTCCAATTAACACCCGCAACACCATCAAACACGACTAATGGAATTGCCGTTCCACTAACGTAAAAACGCCGCAGGCGGTGTAGGCGAATGTAGATGGAACGCACAACTTGGGCTCTGTGTGCTAGCAATATGGCGGCATGGTGAAAACAGTGGGGTTGTAAATATTTTTTTTTATGGGATAGGAGGGCAAACGAGCAAGCGTGGCTAAGCAACCTGCGCCGCCCATGGACACCAGCAAAACATATAGTGTTACCGTTGCGTTGCAGACGTAGGACGGGTACGTAATAAAATTTAACCACCTCCCGGTTAAATTTTATTCAACATGGATTCTCGTGAATTAGAAGTCGTAGATTTTCGTGATATGGACACATATGGGACGAAAGTCATGTCACAAGGAAAGTGATGGGAATGACTGTGGATGGACACATTAGTAGAGGAAGGCTGAAAAAGAGATGGAGGGACTGTGTAAAAGTTGATATGAGTATGAAGGGAGTAAGTGTGAACACAACGAGTGATAGAAGACAATGGAAAAGGATGACATATTGTGCCGACCCCACTTAGAGTCGGACAAGGGCAGGAAAATGATGGATTCTCGTGAATTTATGGTTGCATTTTCGACAAAAAAAACTGCGAGTTGACTCGGAAAATTCATCAAGTTCAGATGACATGTGTCATTTTTGGAATTCCCACCACGTTTTATTGAAAGCCCACTCAGACCACCCATTATTTTCTGGGCGATTAGGTCGCGAACAGTGACGTCATCTATGATGTCAAGTGATCCACGGGTCTTATGTAGAACGATACAGAGGGTGCAATCGTTGCGGGCGTTTAGTGGAACGTACCCCATATGGTGTCATTGATGTGTCATTCGTAGAGCTTTTGACTGGCCTATTTGGACCAGTCCAAATAGGCCAGTCAAAAGCTCTACTTAGCCAGCTAAGTCTTCAAAATATCAAACTAATCTGTGGCACCTTATGTATATGCACCAAAGGAATTTTAAAAACCCTACAGAACAGCAAGCTATTACCACCAATTTCACACTTGCACACATATTAAATGAAACGCTACGAATTTTCTTCAGTAGAATCCAATGAAATCCATATCTTAGGAAATAATGCAAAGAGAGGACATGATCGTTTTACATTCCCGCCAAAACTCTACGTATGTTTCTGAACGCATCTCTAAATGTCAAACACGATACATTTCACGCTAACATTGTTGACATTTACAAAAGTCAATACCACGGCACTTGTTACAAAATCATGAGTCCTGGAAAGGATCGTCATTATCCGATTGATTGATAGATTTTAAATGTGAACAGAATCTATGTGACTTAGCTTGAAGACATGGCATACGCATTTATATCAGTCTTTAATTATATGAACGAATCGAATCGTTTGATGGTCACCTAAATAAAATGTTTGATAAAAGTACGTGTAATGTTTTGTGTTGTTATGCCTTGACTTGATAATATGATAGCTGTGTTTTTCATAACAGATGAATGCTAATTGAAATTTTACAGGCATTGACTGAATAAAAAGAACTGGAAAAACCTGAAGGTAAGTGGTATTTTATACAAAATATAAGTGTTAAACTATTTAGGAGTATATATGTATATATTTTTTATTCTTCATAAAAAAATAAATAATTGTGATGAAATAATAATAATACACTCGCTTATTACGTATTACGTACAGATTTGTTGTATTTTTTTTAAATGATATCTTGTTTAATCCCATAAATAATCGCGACATTTATTTTATATATTTTCCGTTTATATTTATTTATTTATTATGTATTACGTACAGATTTGTTGTATTTTTTTTTAAATTATGTCTTGTTTAATCCCATCGCGACATTTATTTTATATATTTTTCTTCATAGCCCTCGCGATAACGAATAAATGTAGATGTGTAGCAAATATTTGGATTTAACTACGTCTTTTTTACGCTCTTTAATTCTTTTAGTTCTTGACAGCAGTTCAGCTTTATCTTTCTGAATAAAACATTGAAGTCCCATATGTAGGTATATGACGAGATCATAATTTCATCTTTAATTTGCAAATGGTGACTGCACGTAAATGTATACGAAAATATTAACTAGGTACTAGGTACCTACCTATAAATAAGAAAGTTTTAAGTTCTAGCAAATTTTTTCGTATTCATTTACGTGCAGTCACCATTTCGTTGTATTTCTCTAATTAAATATTTAGGACGGAACAGGTTATTATAAAACAAACACTTTTTTTCACAGACCTATAATATTTAAAGTTCATAACAATTTTCGTAAAGTTATTATTGTGAGTTAAGTTTCGAATCCGGTGCTTTGAAAATATAAGCCATATCTTAAGATAAATCAACAAGTCTTTATAAAAAAGCCTAAAATTTCAGGCGTTATGGAGGTCACTCCGGCTCTACGATCTAATACACGCAGAAATTCCTTATTTCTAAATTTACTTTTCATGCGATTGATTAAATTATTAATAAACAGAAATTTTAATCGATTTGATAGGTTTGTAATTTGTCTCCCACGAGACAAATTGTTTGCGATAAATGAAATTTCAATACATACTTATGTAGTACGAAATTCGTAGCAAAATTGTTTTGCCGCCATCAAAAGTTTATGGTCTGTGTTATTATGTATTCCTAGAGCAAATGCCATTAATATAATCTTATTTATTATCTGCTAGAGAATGTGAGTGGATTGTTTAAGCGAAGTGTGTCAAACAATAGGACATTTTTTTTTTATTATTACGGAACACAGAATAGTATGGAATACTAAACGCCCCGACTCATCGTACTAGATTCAATAACAACGTTTAAATTTTAATTTCAGAATAACATAACAAAATTAGCAATTTTTAAATTTCAATAAATATCAAATGCCATTTTTAAACTATAACGGTGCAAAACATGCACAAGGCCTATGTGATAGTGAGCGGTTTTTATTTTGCCACGATGGCTTTGTAATTGTTTAAAAATAGTTCAGCCAATAACTTAGGTAAATAGGGTTAGGAAGGGATTTTTGTCATGTGAGTTGTTCTGCAAATCGAACCGTTTATTCTAGTCTATACAATACGGCGCGAACACAAATCCATTTTTTTTGTCGGTTGGAGAAATAGTAACAGAAAATGGATAAATGTTCATATTCAATAAATCGATTTTATAACTACTAATTATGTGGCAAGTGTTATTAAAAAAAACTAATTTTCATGCGGCTCATGTTTGAGCACAGGTAATGAATACTCAATTCGATCATTTCCCGTGAGATTTGACTTATTTCAAGAGCCACGTCTTTGTGAATATTAATCTGTGCATTAACATTAGTGTCAATAGACTATCTAATCTATATTTTAATCATATCGTATTCAATTTATCATTTAAATAAATCCTTTGTGTGATAAACCTATTCCTTCGTTTTAGGATTTAATATAACATAACATAACTTCACGCCTTTTGTTACCCGAAGGTGTAGGCAGCGGCTGTTAAGCCTCATCTCGCCGTTATGTTTACGTCCCAAATAAAATAGGTGGCGAGCCTGTTGCCATATCGGGCACAAAGTGGTATTAGGTGTATTTATTACACAGAACTTCCGAAAATAATTTCGAAAAGTGGTGTGGACCAGGTTTCGAGCCCACGACTTCTTGATTCACAAGCCACCATTCAGACAACCGAGACGTTATAAAATATCTTTAGAGAATTTTATAGTATTGAAATATTATTTATTTTGTAGGTCTAAAAAGATACTCAAATTATAACAAAGACTGAAGAAGATCATTTGGAGAAATAAATTATCTTGAACACTTTTGTCTCATGAAAGTAGAAGTACAGGCCGTCATGAGAAGAACCGAATAGTAAACTCATGTCATAAACACTCTTTTCTCTCATTTAAACTTGAAACGAATACATATATTTCGTACTTGAACAGTTCAATGCTGCTAATTAATAATGACAATAAACTTTGTTGACCAAATATTCCATCTATACATATAAATAAAATTGGAGTGTCTGTTTGTAACACTGTAATATCCGTTTTATTCTACAGGAATATGAATATAAATATATACGGTACATAAACCAAAATAACGTTTTTCCACAATTTTTGTCTGTCTGTTTGTTTGTTTCGGGTAATCTCAGAAAATGCTGAACTGACTTTGACGGGACTTTTATTGGCAGGTAGCTGATATAATAAGCACTAATATAGGCTACTTTTTTTTAGAAAAATCTATTATTTACTCATATATTGCTTCTGAGGCAAAACAAAGTTCGCCGGATCAGCTAGTCTGTCATAAAATTGACTGTACGTGTTAGTAAATGTATATTTTTATAGAGCAAATAATGGAATCGTTACCAAACTGTCATATGACATGACGTCATATACGGCATATACGAAGAGTTTAATGTCTTTGGACGATTTAAACAAACATATGTGTCATAAAACTTCTGCAAATAAATAACCCCCCTTTAGTTAGTCGTTAATTACTTATGCAATTTTCGTACGCGGAACTTAATTTTTTTAAATATCTACTAGCTTCCATTACAAAAAGAAACACATCCTAACACTTTAATAACAAATTTTTAGACTACTAAAAAAGTTCACCAACTTGATGGCTTATCCAAATGAAAGAGTTCAGTTGTACATAATACTAGCAGACCGCGCGAACTTCGTACCGCCATATTTTATACATTTTCCACTAAAAAGATTATTGCCGCGATCATATTAATACCCCAAAGCTTTCCTTATAAATGGTCTATCTAAACCTATTTTTTTTTCAATTCAAGTTCCTGATACATACATACATAACTTCACGGGAAATCCCTTGCGGGGTAGGTAGAGAGTACAAAGCGCCATAGGGCACGATTATTACACACCTTACTTGCTTAGCTGTTGATATTAGCGACTAACAACCTAGATATGATGAAAATAATAGCAGTTAAAATAATTAGCAGTTAGCTCAACCGGTGAAATACCACCACCTCTCAGAAGATCGACGTAAAGTGGCTCATGCCGCATTTCGTTCGGTGAGAGAGGTACCCGGAGGTCCACCTCCCTTCACCATCCTTCTCCCTTAAAGGTCGACAACGCAACGGTAACACTGTAAGTATTGCCGGTTTCCATGGGCGGCGCCGGTTGCTTACCATCACGTGACTCGCTTGCTCCTTTGCCCTCCTATCCCATAAAAAAATATTAACAACTTCAATTAATAGCAATACCAGGGACTTTGTCAGAAGTTTTTTGTCAATCTTTAGTTTTTTTCAATACTACTTGAACCTTTTTTTAATTGGTCATTGTCGTCGATTTAAAAAAAAAAGCTGGTCACCACATGTTCTTACCCATTGACCTATATGATATAGACTTGCAGTAACCTTCTCAAAGTGTGACCACTGGCCATAAGTCTGCAGGCTTATGCGAAGCTTATGTCAATTCAGTCATCTGTCAGACGCGAACCGAATAACAATAGGTACAAAATGGGTAAATGCGTAGTAAAAGAGTGCGATTCAAGATCGGAAACCCATAAGAAATTAACCGGAATTACTTTCCACACGTAAGATTAATGTTTACATTAATATTAAAATACAGTAAAATAGATAAAATGTTGAATTTTCATAATTAGCTTCAGTGATACCACTAAAAACTTAGTTTTAGTTTCCCACATTTGTGGGAGAGTTATTAATTTATGGAAAAGGAGATTTTAAATATTTTTTGTTATAATAATAACGCTGCAGGGTGCCTAAAGATGCAGCACGCCGTGACAAGTGGGTGAAAATTATCCGATTGCTGAGAATAGAAACTGACTGGCTACCTGCACCCGGGAGATCATTTATCGTCAATTCAAGTTGATCATTCGCTTTTATTAATAAATGCCATAATTAATAAATACTTAAAAATAGGATTGTATCACGAAAGTAAGTTATTTACTCAGACTTATAAAAAAGAGACTAAAAAGCAATTTTATACAAAAATTATGTTACACAGCGGTGTATGATCAATAATTCATCTGCCTAGCTTTTTCCCAATTATGTTGGGGTCGGCTTCCAGTCTAACCGGGTGCAGCCGAGTACTAGTGTTTTACATAGAGCGACTGCCTATCTGACCTCCACAACTCAGTTGCGTGGGCAACACAATCCCCCTTGGTAAGTCTGGTTGTTAGACTTTCTGGCTTCTAACTACCCGTAACGACTACCAAAGATGTTCAAATGACAGCCGGGACCCACCAATTTAACGTGCCTTCCGAAACACGGAGGAACTCGTCATGATAAGATGGTCACCCATCCACGGACCGCGCCAAGCGTTAAGCAGAAGCGGGGGGGTGGCTCAGGTTTTTGTCACGTAGTCGATTTTAATGAGAGAAATCTCGTATTTTTTCGACCTAGATGAATATTAATGTGATTAAACAGAAAATAATTGTTGTGTTCGTAAATTAAGTTACTGTAAGTTACATACTGTACAGCAATATGTTTTCACAATTAAAGTTGCGCTTTAATTGTGAAAACATATTTCTTTTTCATAATACTTATTTCACTAGTAATTTAGGTATGCATGCAGTCTTATCCAATAAAGACGAGTATGAGCCAAATTATTTTTTTTTTTCGATTTTTGCCTGTGAAATGATTAAAAATCATAATTATGAATTACTACGTGAACACTAAAGGGGGAGGGGGGGATCTTGGCATATACTACGAGTGGTCACCGATGGGAGGGAGGGGTCAAAAAATCTTAAAAAATAGGTCACGTAGTATGGGTATGTTCCCTTATGATCGATCGACCCGTGCGGCTGTTAGGCCCTGTCCACGTTAAATACAATAATTCCCTTTCAATATAAGAAATGTAAGTACATTATTTTACTACTCAAGCGTTTTCACTATTTTGTGTATCTGTACCTAATTGTGTACACCTTACCTACAGCGCTTTAAATCGCTGCTCTAAGGCAGGTGTACACAATTATAGGTACAGATGAGTGTGATCCAATTTTTTTTCGGAACAGCCGATCTAGTACGGAGTACACAGAGATCGTTGATCCATTAATTATTTCAGCTATCTTGTAATATATCTGATAAGAAATTAATAAGTAATAGTAAAATATTGAATTTATATTTATTAAATATTTTTACGAGTACATGGCTTGAAAAAGTTGGGTAAAATTTCGCATGGGCTGGCCACCCCACACCGCCATTGCAAATTTATATGGCCATCTTTGTCTAATCAAAGTGACGGCAATGTATTTGCGATTTGTGTGACTGAGATAGATATATGTTTAATTTTAAATGTCTAGTGGTTTCAAAGCTACGTCTTTCCATCTAAAAAGTGGACACACATTTTTTGAAGCATTTGTATGAGGTTTGCTCCTCTTGTATATTGAACTCAGTGTTCTTACCAGTATGGCTAACTCACAGTGAGTGTTTTTCTTATAATTTAAATGATGTCGATTTGGCACCTTGGTATTACCCTTATCAAAATAAATTCACTATATTTTAAAAGAGATCACGATATTAAAAATGTAAATATAGATGGGCAACTCTATGTGGTACGCAGTCGTGTAACAAACCCGCAAAGTCTTTATATTTTAGCCAAAGACGCCAAGATCGAGGTGCATAGGCATATCTTGAGCTTCGTCCATGTATATGAAGTTGCAATATTGTAAAGAATTATAGATAATATTATAATATCTGCGCGAAGAACTAATTGTAAACTAACTCTAGCTTTGACCTATGACTTTAGTTACTTAAGTATGAAAATATTTTTGAATATTTTAATATTCGCGTTGCATATTTTTATGTAAAATATAATGAACGGAAAATAACGCGACACATTTAGGTAAACAAATTTTCTGTCTGCTTGTGACTACGGCCAGTGCAACCAGGCCGAAACGTCAAGCTAATAATAAAAGTAAGTATTTGTTTACCTAAACGTGTCGCGTTATTTGCCGTTTATAATACTCTTAAATAGATCAAATTCTAATTTATGTGTCTAAATAGACACGGGGTCACAGATGTTACATGTTCACATCGCCTATTAATTATTACAAAATAAAAATATATATACCCCAAAAGACGATTAAATACTACAAACTCATTAGGACAAAAAGAAACAAAAAAAAAAAAAATCTGGTTGCCTGTAAAGTCGGTTTTACGGGCGAAGATTTTACGTGACAACGTCTTTTTCTCGGTAGAATATTTATTGATATGAATATAATTAAATTGCACAATAGGAACAAGGAATTGAATGAAAATAAGAATTGCACAAATTACAAACACAGTTTAAATCAAGTTTTCTTATATCTGCCACTTTTTCTTAATATTTGTAATTTTAAAGAATCAATTCGAAAATCAAAACATTTATTCAGATCGAAGGTTCAAATTTTTGCTAAATAAATTTGAAATTAATGAAAATTTGTAAAATAATAATTAATTAATTAATTAATTTTAAACTAATAATTTACTTAACACTATCAACATTTATCAATAGTATGACATAACCTATAAACTCAGTTTCTCAACTTTTGTGTCAATCTAACAATTAATCAATCAATCATAGTTTACGATAATGAAATATCAGTGTACAATTATTTACCTTTATTGTTGTAGTTGTTGTAAATGACGAATCTAAGCACTCCACATTTTCACTACAGACACAGCTGACGATACTTTAACCACACGTGTGAACTTGTATTATGACGCTTTCTTGTTTTTCCAACGCCAAGAACGTTCGAGAAAGACAAAGACAGAGACACAAGCATGCGCCGATTCAATGCGCCTAATTCTCTAGTGCTGCGCGCGCGGCAGACCGATCATAGTTGAGTGGGAGAGAGACGCAAGGCATTCGGCGGGCCTCTCTCTCGTTCGGTGACTCATCGTAACGTTACCGAGCGTTACACTTTTTCATAAGTGACTCCCAGCCGCAACCTAATTTAAGACGTTGTCACGTCAAAATGTCTAAGAAAATAAAAAAAAATTACCTGCCGGCGAGTCGGGCGGGACTCCCGGTCATATAAATGTGCGCGGAATATTTACCTAAGAAACGAATACTTACATTTTGTATTTTGCGATATCTATTGAATTAAATGTCCGAATTGAATCATTCAAAAAGTTCTAGAAAGGTATTGAATCTATCTTTATATTGAAGTAATTTATTTTGAGGAGTGTTAAAAGTTCTTTATTTTCTTCCTTGGTAAAGGTACAAAATAAAGAACTTTTAAAACGACCTCATTATAATTTTTTTAAAAAATTCAAAAAACACTTATTGTGCGATAACTACAATAATTAGACATATAGCGTCGCGGACTTTTTTGTCGACAATTATATGTTCTATGAAAACGTAGTACATTGTTTTGTTGTATAATCAATAGTTTTTGCAGCGTTCTCGATGTAAGAATTATTTTCGGGTCTTTTTCTTACACCTTGGGTTACATTATTGGAATTATAGTAAGGATCCCTAATTTATTTGAAAATATAATACAGCCTAAAGCCTTCCTCGATAAATGGACTATACACCAGTGAAAGAATTTTTAACATCTGACCGGTGGTTTCTGAGATTAGTGCGTTCAAACAAACAAACAAACACACTCTTCCGCTATATAATCTAAGTATAGATGTAATCAATTAATCATACATTGTACAAATCATTGTAGAAATTTTTTAGTAGAATTTTCTCTCTCTACAGTTGTAGAGTCTTACAATTCGCTGCATGAGTGGGCCGGCTCGTCCGGTGAAATACCACAGCCTCTTGGAATATTGGCGTGAAGTGGCTCGTGTCGCGTTTTGTTCGGTGAGAGAGGTATCCGGAGGCCCGATCCCTTTTCCCCTTTTTTTCCTCTCCTACTAGGGAGTAGGAGAGGATGAACACCGTGGTGCGTTGCCGTCTTTTACTTTTATGCCATGGGCGATGAGTAGTTGCTTACCATCAGGTGACCCACTTGTTCGTTTGCCTTCCTATCCCATACAAAAAGACGCGGCCGCAGTCAAAAATATTAACGAAACCAATATAAAACATAAGTCATTTTTATTACTGCTTCTATTGTTATAATCACGATCAATGTTATGGTATAATTATGGCGCTAAAAAAATATTATTCTCTTGGAAAATACCTCCCTAATTAAAGCCTGCCAGATCATTAGCATACTGGCTACGGTAGTTACTTTAGTTCTACATGCTAAAAATTTTATAAAGCCAAAGGTCGCGGGTTCGAATCCTGGCTCACATCAATAGCTTTTCGAAATTGTTTTCGGAAGTTATGTGTCATAAAATACGATGACTGAAAACCTTGTGCCCGATATGGCAATTGGTTCGCCACCTATTCCATTTGGGACGTAAACATAACGGCGAGACGAGGCTAACAGCCGCTGCCTACACCTCCGGGTAACAAAGGCGTGAAGTTATGTTATGTGTATGTTCTAGCTAAAACATTTCAGTATTTAAATGTTCAGTTCTATCTAGGTGCTAAAAATTTGCTAGTTTTCTTATGAATTCGTAACCACTTTTAGAAAGGAATTTATTAGTAGTTTGATTGAAATGTTATTAAGTTACTTACTCATACTATAGTTAGTCTTTGGCCGGCTATTACGCAGTTCACTTGTCATTTCAAGTGAGTTTTCGCGCCATTCTATACGTCAGGCATTCTCTTTCTTTTAAATTGTTTATTTATTTAATTATTGCTTAATTAAATAAAAAAAATATATATATACGTAAATTATCGTAAATTTTTTTGTGAGTTTACCGGATTAACAAGTTTTATTTATTAATACAAGTGAGTGTTATTATTGTTTATAATAATTATTATTAACACGCTTTAGAAACGTGTATTTTTATTTATGTTTTTATTTACATTACGTTATTTAGCTATTATATAGTGTAGAAATTTTAGAGGAATTTATTTAAATTTTATGGAGTTTTAAGACGAGAAAGTAATGTTTGAATATTAAATAGATAGGTGCGTTTAGATTATTTTAAATGATCGATTTCTTCTCTACGTTTTATCGTTTTTTAATTATGCGTTGGATATTAATATTCCTGTCTTCAATTCTTTTTTTAACCCACTTCGAAAAAAGGAGGAGCTTCTCAATTCGTCTGTATGTATCATTTTTTTTATGTCTGTTCACCGATATTTTCATCAATTATGGACGGATTTCAATTTTTTTTTATCGATAGTGTATACTTTCGAGATGAAGAAGCCACCGAACTCCTCAACGGTTAGGAGTTTGAAGACAGCACAGCAATTTTTCGATAGAAACTACTTGGTACTATGTAGAGCTAACATGTTGCTTGTGAGGTATACTTGAATATACGTCTGATAATGCTGTGCTGATAAAGAAGCCACAGAACTCCTTAATGGTTAGGAGTTTGGAGACAGTATCGCAGTTAGTCGATGGAAACTGTTTAGTGGTGTATAGGACTAACGTGTTGCTTGGGAGATAAGCTTAAATCCATATGATACCGCTGAAGCTACGGAACTCTTAAACTTTTAGGAGTTGAGACACAATACTGTAATTGTTTTTTCTGCAATACTTTCAAGGCTACGATTGGTCTTCATTCTGGCTGCAGTGTTATTATCTACCCATGATAATAACAAAACTATAAATACTTAACAAGTATCATCAAACTCTTTTAACTAAGTACTTATTAATAACAATTGTAGCTCCCTAAAAATATCAAACATTTAACAAACGGACTTGTAATAAGTGATAATATATTTAATAAACTGAAAGCCATGTAAATGAACTAGCTCCTATTGAAGTTCACAACTCATTAATATCACTAAAACTCGTGAAAATTACTTTAAAAAAAAGTTAAACCGACTTCGAGAAACGTAAACCACAAAATCTTTAAGTAAATGAAAATAGTATCTTCATAGCTAAAAAGCGATAAATAACGAAACTTACTAATTTGTATACTTAATACAATATACAAAACGTAATACTTTTATAGATTAAAACAACTTTTAGGATCATATCGCGTTTATTTATTACTTATTTACTTACAGAGATCATTTTCACGAGTGATGAACAAAAAGATGGTAGTCGTTCAAAAGCTGAATGCTGAAAGATGTATTCACCAGAGACCATCTTATAAATAAGTATTTAACTTTTGTTTTCATGGTCTGATGTGGGTTACCAATAGTAAAAATCATATTTTTAACATCAACTTTTTGATTTTTATTTCAAAAAGTGGGTGCTCTCTGTATCAATAAAAATAGCTTTTGAACAACTACCATCTTTTTGTTCATCACTCGTGAAAATGATCTCTGTAAAGAGTTCGAAACGTCGGGTAATAAATATAAATAAGTAATAAATAAACGCGTTATAATCCTAAAAGTTGTTTTAATCTATGATGAGTGAGATTCGCGAAAGTCTTAGAAATAAATATGTAATACTTTTATAAAGTAATCTTTGACTATTAAAATATTTACAATTGTCACTTATTTTTGGAGTCGGTGCCAGCCTCGGTAAAATACCCTATTGTATTGCACCGACTTCAATAATGAGATCACTATAAAAATATTTACAATTGTCATCTATTATTGAAGTAGGTGCTGGTTAAAAGTTACCCCGTATTCTATTTTGTCGTGTGACTTTGACGGCCGCGCATATCAAACAACACAACAGACTACGTTACTGAGGCTGGCACCGACTCCAAAAATAAGTGACAATTGTAAATATTTTAATAGTTAAAGATTGGCATGGCAATGTGCCGGCTCGACCGGTGGAATACCACGATCTTTTACGAGTAGAATATTTAGGTACGTAATAGCGCTTCGTCTGGTTGAATGTAATAAGAAGTAATAACAATTAATAAAATTTCAATAATAAAAGTGGCCAATGTACAATCTAAATACTATTTCTATCGTGTATAAATGCGTTAACTTTAAAATGATTATTTTGATATTACAAACAGACACTCCAGTTTTTTTTTATTATTGTAACTTTTGCTATTCACAAGATCCGCCCGACATTTATAGTTTGACCTTTTTTACTAACCTATGAAAATCCTTTATAGGTTTTGGTTATTTCCGTCTCCCGACCCCCTGCCAGCTCTTTAAAGGCCGGTATGCCTCTGGGGTGTTCCTCCTTGACGAGTTCGCGGGGACAGTTTAGTATGATTGCGCATCATACTAAACTGTCATCGATAGTTCATCATCGATAGTTTGACTTAGCTACAATATGGATGCTTGCTTGCGTGGTTGGCAGAGAGAACAGAGCGCCATAAGGCACGGTTCTGAGACGCCTCACTCGCTTCTTTGATTTTCGTAAATCTATAGATACATGCGCGTCGATTTTTAAGGCTCCTGAGAGCACCTTCCTTCAGAACTCGTTCGATTTGGTCATGGAAGGTGTGTCGTGGCCGTCCTGGGCATCCATTCATCTTCCTACATCCATCATTTTGCATTGTATAGCTGCTTAGTCATTCTTACTACAACTTAACATAACTTCACGCCTTTTTCTACCCGAAGGTGTAGGCAGTGGGGCAGTGGCTGTTAAGCCTCGACTCGCGTTATGTGTTCAGCGATGCGGTCAGCGAGAGTCTCTCCGCATATTTTGCGCAGGGCCCTCATTTCGACCGCGTTCATCCTTTCGTGCGAGAGTTGAGCATGTCGTACGCAACTTTCGCTTCCTCTGCCCAGTGCTCCATTTACGCTATTTCCTAACGCCACTCTTCTTTCGACAACCGCGGTGTACTTACCATTCCTGCTAAAAGCGCATCCAACATATACAATTTCATCCATCTGCTCCAGCAGTGCATGGGTAACCATTATCCTTGCATCTGTTCTGGATTCTTACCTTTTAAATACTGTTACTTTCATTTTCATCACATTTCAAATTCAAAATATCTTTATTCCATAGACTTTACAAAGTACTTAGAATCGTCACATAAAGAAACATTCACGGAGCTTAGATTCCCTTTCATCACACTGTCTTGAATGTGAAAGCGAATCTAAGTGCCAGTTCCGGCGTCAAGGCTTCTTGTGAAGAACTGGCAAGAAACTCAAGGCCGACTCTTTTCAAATATCCAGTTTAACAAATAGTGATAAGTACAATCAATACAACACAAAAGGAGCAGTTCAATTCCAAACTTTTTTATCGTTTATATAGTCTGCGATACAATAATAAGCCCTTTGATATAATCTACTTTTGATATAATTTTTAAATTTCCCCATGGATAATTCAATCGCGCCGTTTGGAAGTTTATTGTAAAAGCGTATACATTGACCTGGGAACGAGTTAGAGATTTTATGGAGCCTAGTAGTGGGCACAGCGAGTTTGTATTTATTTCTTAAATTTAGTTTATGAACATCACAGTTTTTCTTAAATTTATTTTTATATTTATGAACATAAATAAGATTTTCATAAATATATTGTGAATAAAATGTCATAATTCTTATTTCTTTGAATTTATTTCTTAGTGTATCCCTGGGACTCATCATATAGATAGCACGAACGGCTCGTTTCTGGAGCACAAAAACTGAATCTGCATCCGCGGCACTACCCCAAAGCAATAAGCCGTACGACATAATGCTGTGGAAATAGCTAAAATAAACTAAACGCGCAGTATCAACATCGGTTAGCTGACGTATTTTCCTTACAGCGTAAGCTGCTGAGCTTAGTCTGCCTGACAACGTTTCTATATGTGGGCCCCAATGAAAAGCTTTTTTGCATCAAGCAATCATCTTTCTTAATAGTGACTAGCCATCACAAAGGACTACCCTCCTTTCCCATTCCTGTTATTTTAAGTCTGGCAACGCTAGTAACTTACCACCAAGTCACCCGCTTGCTCGTCACCCCTTATCCCATAAATAATCATTATTTGTGAGAAAAAAAATCATATGCTCATGAAAAAATATATCATACAGCATAAACGAGGTTTATAATGGCGCAAATACTGTTCATTGTTAGGTTAGAACATTCCAGAATAATTTATAATTATTCTTGCAAATACTTATATGGTTATTCAAATTGGTGATTATTAAGTTACGAGGAAAAAAATAACTAGCCAAGGTGGTGGGGAGAAGGTCACCTTTTGGTATTCAAACGGTGCTTGCTATTTTTAGAAGTCATTTTTAGATTTTGTGGCAATCAGAGTAACGATACTTCCTCGTAATTATCTATCTATAATCAGCGATTTTTTCTGCTTGAAGCATTTGCACGCAAATTAATTCTACGGTAGTAATAATATTTGGAGTTAATCTGTTCGTCTAGTCATCTCGATGTTCCAAAGGCTTCTGTTTCGCCACACATTTGGGACCTAAGAAATAAATTCGGCGAGTCGAGGCTTAACAGCCGTTGTCAACACCTTCGGGTAGAAAAAGGCGTGAAGTTGTGTTATGTTGTATAATCTGTTCTTAGACTCACTCCTTTGGCCCCCGATTATTGAAAGTTGTAGATGTTTTTTTTAAAATTGAGGAAAAATAATAGGCATTTTCTACCTCGCATTCAAAATATATTTGACCCGTATAATAAAATAATAATAAAATAAATTTATATGTACCATGGATACTATGCTAGATTGTAATAAAAACAGGGATATTTGTTAGTAAGATTATTTGACCTATTCGTTATATGAGTAAATAAAACAATATTTCTAAAATAAAAGTAGCTTAAGTTACTTCTTATTACATCTCCTACCTACTTATTTCCAATCTCGGAAACTAAAGAGCAACATTCATAACTTTTTTCACATACAAATTCATCATCATTTTCCTCCCTTTATCCCACTCTTAGTGGGGTCGGTACAACATGTCATCCTTTCCAACTATCCACATTGTCATAAGTTTTGGCTCCTTCTAACTGTCTTAATTTTTCGTAATAGTTGGTGGTCTTTGCGACGCTCTTGCAGTATTCTGTCGATCATGCATGGTCGCTAGGTAGCTAGTTTCAAACATAACTTTCTAAAGTTCCTTTTATTGAAGAATAGTTACGGGATTGGGATCGATTAATAAATTTGTGTGAAATGTGTGTACTCGGAAATTATTGATCCGCTCCTGAGTTTGAGAAAGTTGGACTGATCATTTTTCATCTATAGTGGATGCCACCTGAATTGATAAATCATTTTCACCTTCTTCATAATATAATTACAATAATTATAAATTGCAATACTTGAAACAAATTACAATGACATAACACAACAAATTTTTACATTTGATCGAAAGTTTAATGTCAACAATCATCTGATACTAACGTAGTTTTGCCTACCTGGAACCTTTCTGTAACAATGAACTTTATGTTAATGTTTTTAAAGGGCGAATTGCCTTGTGTGTCAAAGTGTAGTTACGAGTAGTTTGTATGGGGAAAATTAAATTGTCTTTTTTAGTATTTCACTCGCAATTTTTCCATATTTTCAAGTTGGATTAAACGAGAGTTTCGGTGTAAAAATAAGAAAGGGCATGCTCCGATGGTTTGGACAAATAGAAATAATGGATGATGCAAGATTGACCAAGCAGATATACAATGCAAAAGCAGATGGATGTAGGAGTCGAGGACGGCCAAGACACACTTTCTATGACCAAATAGAACGTGTTCTGGAGGAAGGTGATGTTAGTAGCCTCAAAAAGCGACGCGCGTGCATGAAAAGAGTTATGAAAGTCAACGAAGCGAGTGAGGCGTGTAAGAATCGTGCCTTATGGCGCATACCCCATGCAGAGAGAACGGAGAGCAACGGATTCTCTTCTCGCGGATTCAGGTGGGTGACACGGCTGTCCCGGTAAGCAGGTACTTAAAGTACCTCGGCCTCACCCTGGACAGTCGCTGGAGCTTCGAGGAGCACTTTGTTAGGATGGTCCCCCGAGCGCGAGGGGTGGCAGGCGCGTTACATCGCCTGCTGCCCAATCTCAGGGCACCAAGAGAGGGAGTCCGCCGCCTCTACGGTGGCGTCGTGCGGTCCGTGGCCTTGTATGGGGCTCCCGTTTGGTCGCGAGACCTCTCGGGGGCCTCCCGCGCCCGGGCTCTGCTGAGGAGCCTGGAGCGGATCATGGCCATCCGGATCGTACGGGGCTACCGTACAATTTCTTACGAGGCGGCGACCTTCCTGACAGACAGGTATAGCACTATCAAGTTCAGTTCAAACTTGTTAAAGATAAGCTAGTCTTTCTAGCTTATCTTCAGGCATGTAAAAAGAATATTACTTGAAATAGATGTATGCATATGGAGACTAGAATTTTATTTATTCCAAATAGTTACTTTAAAAAGAATATAGTTACGGTTCTGACAGCGGCAATAAAAATAATTAATGAATTCGACAAATTGACGTCTCATTTTAAAGTCACGTTTTGGTATTTATATTTTTAATAATTAATATTATTCGGCGATAATTAACAAAGTGTTGTTTTTTTGTTCTGGTCCAAAAAGGACGATCCATTAAGTGACTAAAAAAATTCATTCTTTTTTTATATCTTTGCGCAACCTTTTGTTTTTTCTTTTTTTTTAATTTTCCTTATAAATGGTATATTGAACGATAGCCTGGTGTTAAAGTAGATTTTTAAATATATATCGTTCTTAACAAATAATATATTGTTGGTTAAGTAGGGTAATAATGCTATTTTAAGTCTGTCTCACGTAGAAGGCTGTCCTGTTTAAGGTCGCGTCGTGTCGTGGTTACTTTACTTCACTGCGCACGATCTATTGGGGCCGTTGACTATCCTAATTTTCTTTTTTTTTTTAGTTAATGTATGCATACATTTAGTTAATAAGAAGAGAGTTGGACATACACCAAAATACATGTTTTTATAATTTGTTTCTCTATGTTTATATTTACGACTGTTTTGACAGGACCAGGACTGTTTTGATAGTCATCTATTTATCGCGGTCACGGCTCTAATAAGGAATATGCGTCACGTCACATCACGCGGCGTATTAACAATTTTCGTTAGTCTTAGTTTTCTTAGTTTTCGTTCCATTAATCACGTGATATTTTTTTCATCACTTTTTCATGGTGATACTTGGTGACATTTAAAGAATCTTAAAGTTTTTAGAGTATTATTTTTTATTCATCATCAATCTCGCCGGTCGAGTACTCGAACGACATGCTTCTGAATCAGAAAGTCGTGGGATCGATTCTGGGCTCACAGCAATTTATTTATTACAATAATAAGGTGGAAAAAATAAATACACGTGGTATCTTACTACACCCCCCTCCCCCTCGTGATTTTTCGTGTTTTTTTTGTTAGAGCCCTCCCTTTCTAACCTCGCGTGATTAATGGACGGCCCCTAAATAGTATAACTATGATAATATCTTTTATTTATTTTGTACTAAGCAAAGATCACACTGACTTTAAACTTAAACTGATGACTAAAGTAAATGTAGATACAACTTTTCCGTGTACATTACAAATTGTCGTACTTACTTACTTAATGTTGTATATGGTAAGTACTGAGTGATTTACTTTGGTGGCATTATATGTGATGTAACCAGTTGCCTTGTATAGGAAACGTAAATACATACACACATATTTATAGATTTAGAATGTTCCCGAACAATCGGGTACGAATACTGGCTCGCACCATTGACATTTTGCAAATATTTTCGGAAATTTTAATAAATATATCCGTGACTTATAAAAATGTGCCCCATATATTCCCATTTATTCCATTTGGGACGTAATAATTTGGTCATGGAGCAGCCGTTAATCCTCGACTAGAAAAAAAACCCAAAGTATTCGCAAATAGATTATATCCAAAGATGAGGCATGAGATTAGATTAAAACCACATAACGAATGCAATAAAAACATAACAGCAATTATGCCAACGGCCAAATAACGGATAAAACGAAATGGTTACGCTTCAGACACCACATATTTGAAGAGGATTACTGTTTCAAACCAATTCTTCTTTTTTATGTATGAACATATTAGGTTATAGAAAAAGTGAAGCCTGACCGGCCTTTGACCACGATCGTTTTCGCACGTTCTTGTCATACGTGATCCACTTTTCGTCACCAGTTATCAGCTTTTTCAAAGATGGTTCTGTTTCATTACCTAATAATTAATAATAACAAATAAATACACGGTTTATTAGGTTTGTTTTAGTGAGGTCATGATGATGATGGTGTAACTTCTATATTTACCTGACTGCGTCAAACGGAAGATCACATTGTTTATTAATTAATTAAATCGTTTCATATCACCTATCAGGTGAATTAAATTTTTAACTGTTTTCTAGGATGGAGGTAGGAGTCAGGCTGGTAGGAATAGTTCTTCGCGTACTGAACTTCCTCCTGGCACCTCTCTTCTGGTTGCGCACTCGAGATCGCAGACGGGTACCTCCAGTACAAAATCCATTGCTGCTGAAGAGCGTCGCTGAGTTAGCAGCAGCAGTCAAAAACGGAGATGTATGTATTAATTGTTATCTATATAAATAGTAAAAATATGATGTATGATTGTAATATTAAAATGTCACGATACACACACAGATTTTTTACCCTAATTATATTACGTTGTACGGCTATTCTCCGAAACAACAAATGAACAAATTTTGACTGCAATAACACTGGTAGACAGTTGATGTAAAATGGATTAACTCAGATTACATTTCATCACCATCATTAGCCTTTTGATAGAGCCTCCCTATAGAGCGTCACTGCCAGTCTTGTGTAACTTGCATCCATTGGCCTCCCGCGGATTTTACCAAGCCGTCGGTCCACCTAGTGAGGGGACGGTCTACTCTGCGTCGACCAGTTCGTGGTCGCCACTCGAGAACCTTTCTACCCGAGCGGTAATCGGATCGTCGAGCGATGTGGCCTGCCAATCACCACTTCAGCGTGCTAACCTTACGGGCTATGTCGGTCACGCCAGATCGCTAGCGTATCTCCGTATTGCGGATTTTATCTCGCAGCGATATTCCAAGCACAGCCCGTTCCATAGCACGCTTCGTCATGAGGTCAACATTCAGAGACCACGTCTCATTATGTCATCACTGGTAACACACATTGGTCTAAGACACTGTGGGATTTTTGACGGGAAGATTTCCCTTAGTTTTCGGGAAACTCGCTGTCCAAACGAGTTGAATCCGTTGGTTTACCTCTTTTTCCAAATTGCCTCTACCTAGTTGGACTGGTTGTCCTAGGTAAACATATATTACATACATACATATAGATTACATTTAATTTAGAGATTTTATTAAATACAATATACAAAGCACAGCTAGTAAATAATAAGAAAACATACATAACTTCACGCCTTTTCTTACCCGAAGGTGTAGGCAGCGGCTGTTAAGCCTCGTCTCGCCGTTATGTTTACATCCCAAATGGAATAGGTGGCGAACCTATTGCCATGCCGGGCACAAAGTTATCAGTCAGCGATATTTATCACACATAACTTCCGAAAACAATTTCGAAAAGTCATTGGTGTGAGCCAGTGCCAGGAATCGAACCCGGACCTCTGGATCAGAAGCCGTGTGTTCGACCACGTGTGTAATAAAGATTTGAAAAGTCGAGTACCTCGCTTCTGAATCCGTAAGTCGCGGGTTCGAATCCTGATACTATGTATATACACATATATCGATGACTGAAAACTTTGTGCCCGGTATGGCAATTGGTTCGCCACCTATTCCATTTGGGGCGTAAACATAACGGCGAGACGAGGCTTAACAGCTTCTGCCTACACCTTCGGGTAACAAAGGCGTGAAGTTATGTTATGTTATGTGAAAAACCTGGATCAGAGATTCGGAAATCGAATCGAGGCAAATGCTCGAGATAACTTGACTGAAGAATTTATATTAAAGATATCGATTAATCATGCCACCGCCGGAATTACTCAGTTAATAAAATAAATTTATCACTAATAACTTTATTGACTGGCCAAATAATGAAGCCGTATCATTCTAAATCCGCTAGCTATAAACCACTAGACCCTTGATGATATATTATAATTGAATGTCATATTCAAATTCTTCAACAACTAAATACTTTAACGGCTCATTATTTCTTACGTAATTAGTGCGTGTACTGAATTATTTACTGAGTTTAAAATCATTGACATTCGCTCACGACACAACGCCCAATTTTAACATAATATATTCTTGAAATTAAATGTTTACATATAAATAAAATTAAAGTGTCTGTTTTTAATATTTGAATAACTGATTTTAATGATTTTTGATTCAGATGGTTTTTGTCTGTCTATCTGTCTGTTTGTTCCGGCTAATTTCTAAAATGTCTGAACTGATGGTGACGGAACTTTTAATGGCAGGTAGCTGGTGTAATAAGGAGTAACTTAAGTATATCTTTTTTGCTTATTTTATTACGGACACCTCAAAGTAGATTTCACAGTAGGTAAATATTCAAAGCATAAATTTAAAATTGCAATAATTTTAATGCAGCTATGACTCCATTCTAGAATCATGTCAATGTCACTACTCTTCATTAATTCTGATGCAGTAACCCACTTCAGCCTGTCAATTAACCACTTAGCTTCCGGAGATTTAGAAAGTGCTAAATGTACTTTTCACTCTGGGTGAACTTTAACGTTGAATATTGTAGCTAAAAATAAGTATATTTACTCTACTATACATATACTTTAACTAGCAGACCGCGCGAACTTCGTACTGCCATATTTTATACATTTTCCACTAAAAAGATTATTGCCGCGATCATATTAATACCCCAAAGCTTTCCTCATAAATGGACTAACACTATTTTTTTTTTAAATTCAAGTTCCTGATACATACATACATAACTTCACGCCAGATCCCTTGCAGGGTAGGTAGAGAGTACAAAGCGCCATAAGGCACGTTTATTACACACCTTTCTTGCTTAGCTGTTGATATAAGCGACTAACAACCAAGATATGATGAAAATAATAGCAGTTAAAATAATAAGCAGTTAGCTGCATGAATGGACCGGCTCAACCGGTAAAATACCACCACCTCTCAGAAGATCGACGTAAAGTGGCTCATGCCGCGTTTTGTTCGGTCCACCTCCCTTCCTCATCCTTCTCCCTTAAAGGTCGGCAACGCAACGGTAACACTATAAGTATTGCCGGTGTCCATGGGCGGCGCAGGTTGCTTACCATCAGGTCACACGCTTGCTCCTTTGCTCTCCTATCCCATAAAAAAATATTATCAACTTCAATCAAATCAAATCAAATCAAAATCTCATTTATTCAGTTTAGGTCATTAAAGACACTTATGAACGTCAATAATTTCAATCCGCCAATTCGATTACTCACGTCCTGAGAAGAATTGGCAAGAAACTCAGGGGAGTCTTTTTTTTTTCTTTTTACTTAATTTTAAGTAAACTAAATTACAAATTATTAGAATAATTTATAGAGCAAGATGAGGTTCCTCACGTAAAACTTAGGACACAGTACGTTAATATTCTTTGGACGCTTGAACAGACCAGTCCCCACAAACAGCACCCGTTCACGAGCATGACCCATATCTCAGCCATCGCCTCCCTCGCCATATTTTAGGGAAGGTGGCGACCCGATCAACGACGCCGCTATAAGCAAGGACTTTTCAGTGAGCATGACTTATTCAAGATCCCAGACAAAACAAAAAAAGAAATTAGTAAGCTTGCCGGTGAGAAACGTCATATTGCACACAATCCTACTAATTAACAGTAATGTTTAGTTAGCAGATTAACAATATTTTGCTACAGCAAATACAAACAATATAACACAAGAGAAGCAATTCAATTCCAAACGGTTTTATCATTGATATAATCTGCGATACAGTAATAAGCCCTTGAATATAGTCTACTTTTAACATATTTCTTAAATTTACATAACGATAATTCAACCGCGTCGTTTGGAAGCTTATTATAAAAGCGTATACATTGACCTGGAAACGCGTTAGAAATTTTATGGAGCCTAGTAGTGGACACAGCAAGTTTGTTTTTATTTCTTAAGTTTAATTGATGAATATCACTGTTTTTCTTAAATTTAGTTATATTTTTATGAACATAGATTAAATTATCATAAATATATTGTGAATGTAACGTCATTATTCGTATCTCTTTAAATTTACTTCTCAGTGTATCCCTGGGACTCATCATATAGATAGCACGAATAGCTCGTTTCTGGAGCACAAAGACCGAGTCTACATCCGCAGCACTACCCCAAAGCAATAGACCATATGACATAATGCTGTGAAAATAACTAAAATATACTAAACGTGCAGTATCAACGTCGGTCAGTTGACGTATTTTCTTTACAGCGTAAGCGGCTGAGCTAAGTCTACCAGATAACGTCTCTATATGTGGGCCCCACTGTAGTTTAGAGTCTAATGTTATCCCAAGAAAGACAACCTTATTGACCAATTCCAGTCTCCTGTTGTCCATCACGACACTGGTTTTTACTTGTTTAACATTTTTTGTGAAAAATCTAACATATTTGGTTTTGCTACCATTTAAAAGCAAATTATTAGCACTAAACCAGTTTACTATCTTTGAAAGAGCATTGTTTACATCGTCAAATAATGATAGTTGTCTCTTTACCTTAAAAACTAAAGAAGTATCATCTGCAAACAAAACTATTTCATGATTGTCCTTTACAAGATAAGGTAGATCATTAATGTACAAAAGAAACAGGAAAGGTCCCAAGATAGAGCCCTGCGGCACCCCCATTGCTACGGCTGATCCATGTGATCTCTTTCCGTTAACATCTACTGTTTGGATCCTATTACGTAGGTAAGAAGTAAGAAGATCCAAAGCAATGCCCCTTATGCCATAGTGATGTAGTTTTCTGACCAGAGTCTTATGCTGGACACAATCAAAAGCTTTAGATAGGTCACAAAATACCCCATAGGCATCCTGCGACTCCTCCCAAGCCTCAAATATACTTTCGAGTAATTTTACCCCAGCATCACATGTTGACCGTCCTCGAGTGAAACCGAATTGTTTATTATGCAGCAGACTATTTTCATTAAAGTATTTAAGTAACTGAGCGAGGATTAGTTTTTCGAAAATTTTACTTAATGTAGGTAGTACAGATATTGGTCTAAAGTTAGTGGGTTCTAATGTACTACCTGATTTATGCAACGGAATAATCTTGCTTAGTTTCATCAGGTCAGGAAACACACCACAATCAATACATTTATTAAAAATCACAATTAAAGCGGGAGCGATAGTGCTAAATAAAGATTTTATAATATATACAGAAATGCCCCACAAATCAGCCGTCCTCTTAATATTAATTGATTTAAGCGCGACATTTAGATCAAACCTATCGACATGACGAAACTTAAAACCGTTAAAAAATTCAGGCACGTTTTCTTTAAGTAACGAGTCTGCAAGGGAGGTGGAAGAGCCTAGAGCACTAGTAAGATTGACGGGGAAAACAGAAAAAAAATCTTCAAAGGCATTGGCCACCTCATAATCTGAGCTGGTCTCATGGCCATCGACACATAACTTAAATTCTGAATCCCTAGCCGGACTCTTACCAGTCTCTTCACTGATGACTCTCCAAGTGGCTTTGATTGTGTTACTACTATTTCTTATTTTACATTTAATGAAAATAGATTTCGCTACTTTACAAACAATACCAACAATCAATAGCAATACCAGGGACTTTGTCAGAAGTTTTTTGTCAATCTTTAGTTTTTTTTAATACTTCTTGAACCTTTTTTTTTTAATTGGTCATTGTCGTCAAATTAAAAAAAACCTGGTCACCACATGTTCTTACCAGCATGGCTAACTCACAGTGCATGTTTTTTTTATAATTTAAATGATGTCGATTTGCCACCTTGGTATTACTCTTGTCAAAATAAATTCACAAAATTTTAAAAGAGATCACGATATTAAAAATGTAAATATAGATGGGCAACTCAATGTGGTATGCAGACGTGTAACAAACTCGCAAAGTCTTTATATTTTAGCAAAAGACGCCAAGATCGAGGTGCGTAGGCATATCTTACGCTTCGTCCATTTATATGAAGTTGCAATATTGAAAAGAGTTATAGATATTACTATAATATCTGCGTGAAGAACTAACTGTAAACTAACTCTAGCTTTGACCTATGACTTTGGTTACTTAAGTATGAAAATATTTTTAAATATTTTAATATTCGCGTTGCATATATTTATGTAAAATATAATGAACGGAAAATAACGCGACAAATTTAGGTAAACAAATTATCTGTCTGCTTGTGACTACGGCCATTGCAACCAGGCCGAAACGTCAAGCTAATAATAAAAGTAAGTATTTGTTTACCTAAACGTGTCGCGTTATTTGCCGTTTATAATACTCTTAAATAGATCAAATTCTAATATATGTGTCTAAATAGACACGGGGTCACAGATGTTACATGTTCACATCACCTATTAATTATTACAAAATAAAAATATATATACCCCAGAAGACGATTAAATACTACAAACTCATTAGGACAAAAAGAAACAAAAAAAATGTTAAAAAATATTTTAAAAAAATTACCTGCCAGCTATGAGGGGCGCTCATAACCGAGTCGGGCGGGACTCCCGGTCATATATACGAGTATGTGCGCGGAATATTTGCCTAAGAAACGAATACTTACATTTTGTATTTTGCGATATCTATTGAATATATATATATATATATATATATATATACAGGGTTAATTTTAATATACTAATACTATTCTACACATAGCTCCTTTGTGTCATTCTAAACAACTTTTCTTTTACCAGTTTTACAAAAACCTAAAACTCTAGTAAAAAAAACGATTTTTAAGATTTAATTGTACCATCTGACACTTTGTAACTCTGTATATTGTACTAAACGTACCTATTTCACCCGATTTTCATTCAGAGTAGCAGCTCTGTTTATGCACCTAAACAAGAGAAGCGAGTTCCCGCGCTTTCTACACGAAACTGCTTTTAATTCACATACCCAATCGGATATCGTGTAGATTACGAAATTAAAGGTGTTAGAAATGTATTTTTAGGCTAATACACTTAAAATTTAATGTAGGAAATTTGAATTATTTACCTACCTATTTAATGTGGGTACATATTTAAGTGAAAACTCGATTATTCCGCCCACGATATTAAGCATTCGAGATTATTCAGACATACCAACTGCGACTAATTACATTTATTAAATACTTGCCACCGCAAGTCGAACATACTCATACATAAAGTTAAAAAACATGTCGAAACGTGATCAGTCTTACGGGCGACTAACATATGTTTGGCTAATGACCTACGGGTCCATCAAAGTACAAATGCCGCGTGACCTTGCCCCGCTACCCCCCCATACCGTTGTCACTAGATGCGCTCAATGCAATACGTAGACTTAGTTAATATTTTACAACTACCGATTTTAATTATTTAAATTTGTTTGAAATGAAAAAAAAATTAAAATTGTGATTTTTAAAAAGTCGTAGAACAAAAGTGTTAGGTAATTACCTACAGAATATACCCTTAGCTAATTATTAGTATATTTGAAATAACCCTGTATATGGCGCTCTGTTCTCTCTGCCTACCCCGCAAGGGATTTGGCGTGAAGTTATGTATGTATGTATTGAATTAAATGTCCGAATTGAATCATTCAAAAAGTTCTAGAAAGGTATTGAAACTATCTTTATACTGAAGTAATTTATTTTGAGTAGAGTTAATACCAAGGTACAATATAAAGAACTTTTAAAACGACCTCATTACTTACACCTTGGGTTACATTATTGGAATTATAGTAAGGATCCCTAATTTATTTGAAAATATGATATAGCCTAAAGCCTTCCTCGATAAATGGACTATACACCAGTGAAAGAATTTTTAAAATCGGAGCGGTGGTTTCTGAGATTAGCGCGTTCAAACAAACAAACAAATAAACTCTTCCGCTTTATAATATAAGTATAGATATAGTGTACAGAAAAGATTACTAGAATTCAGGTGAATTCTAACAAAACCTCTCCCTATGATAATGCTTGGCTTTCTTTTTTTATATGAGCGCAAACGAGCACTCGTCACTCGTAAGCAACTTCTCGCCGCCCATAAACACCGTGGTGCACTGCCTTGCTTTAAGAGAGTAGGAGGGGTAAGGAAGGGCAAAGAGGATTGAGCCTCCGGATATCTCTCTCACCGAACGAAACGCGGCACGAGCCCCTTCATGCTGAGAGGTCGTGGTATTTCACCGGTCGAGCCGGCCCATTCATTCAGCGAACTGCAAGACTCTACTACTGGAGAAATGGTTATATTTTTAATATTTTCCGAAATTCCCATAGGTACGAAAACTACACGCTATTTGGCCTCTTAAAGCATGAAATGTCTTTAAATATAATATAATTATTTTAAACGGCTTAATCACAGTAGTATTTAAATAGCAAATGGTTATTCGGACATACATATATAGTTATATGTATGTCCGAATAACCATTATGTTTATTGTCAATTATGTAGCGGAAATGGTTGAGTCAATATCCGTGTTCATTTACCAATCATACACCAATGTCTATTACTTTATCACGTAACTCCGGTTTCAACATTAATACCGCAGTGTACAACACAAAAATATAAAAAATAACATAACTTCACGCCTTTTTCTACCCGAAGGTGTAGGCAGCGGCTGTTAAGTCTAGACTCGCCGTTATGTTTACGTCTCAAATGGGGTGGCGGTGGCGAACTAATTGCCATATCATTACTCTTCCTTAAGAATATACCTGCCTCATAGAGAAGTTTCCAATTATTTATTAAATCTAGTAGGAAAATAGTTTAAAATAATTCACCTGTTTATAATATCTAAGAGACTAGAGATAGTGTGTTTCTACATTTAATTAACCCGTTAGAAGGTCATATCTTATTATCACTTTAGTGTTGTTTCGCTAAACAAATAACAAAGTTACGTCCGTAATCGTACCTAAATATAAATTTCAATTAGAAAATATGATAAGTTATCCTGAAAATATTCGGATACTGATTTTTTTTTATGATATACGCAAACTAGCAGGCGTGTCACCTGATGTTAAGCAGCTAACGCCGCCCATGGACACCTGCTAGACAGATAGTAATACAGTCGCCAGCCTTTAAGATGGGCTAGGGAAAAAGTTGTAAGTAAGATGGGAAGAGGAGAGGGGATGGTATTGGTCCTCCGGATTCCTCTCTCACTGAGCGAAAAGTGGTATGAGCCAGTTTACATCGATATTCTTAGAGGCCGTGGTATTTCACCGATCGAGCCGGCCCATTTATGCAACGAACTACGTGGCGTAAACACTTTAATAGTAACATTTCTTTTGTAAAGTTGAATAAAAGGCAACTAGTAGGTTTTTCGACATCAGTCCATTTGATCTAATAAGAACACGCAACACATGAATACTAACCATTTGCGAAGGTTCACTATTTGTTATGCCTTTGCTGCTACTTCACACCTTTAATACACGAAGGTGCAGGCAAGGTTTTCTTGTATTCTTTAAAATAAATACTGGGTCACGTAGAATTAGTTTAATATCAATTGCCGTTTAAAATAGTTATATTACCTACTAGTTGACCCGGCAAACTTTGTTTCGCCTCGGAAGCAAAAAAAAATCGGCTCAGTTACGTCAAAATCAGTTCAGCCAGTTCACCCATATGAATGTTATAGATGTAGATCAAATGTTACAAATAGACACTTCAATTTTATATTATGTGTCGACCAGGTGTATAGATGAAAGTTTGGGGGCAATGATAGGGGACAAATGAGCAAGCGGGTCATCTGACGGTAAGTGAGTAGAGCCGTCCATTTCCAACCCAGCAATATTGATAGTGTTACAGTTGCCTTGCCGTCCTATAAATTAAAGGGATGGGCCTCCGCATAACTCTCTCACTGAAAAAAATGCGGCCTCAGCAATTTAACTTCAATATTCTGAGATGGTTTCGAGCTGATCCGTTCATGCAGCTAATTGCGTGACTTTACCAAAATCATCGGTATAATTGGTCTGTCTAGTTTATTGAAATTCCTTGATAGTCATAGACTATCAACTATAAAACAGTCGGTGCAAGAGATAAAACTTAATTATTTCGTTTTTAATTCCATTAAACTCATCACAGTAGTAATACATTTGTCAGTTGATATGTAGAGAGTAATGACATTGTTTCACGGTCATGGGTTCAAGTCCAATCAGTGTGTTATCATACTTCCACTGTTTATAAATTAATTGTATTCACTATTATTAAATAACATTGGTCTCGGTGGTCATTACACCACCTCGAAACGCCAGCTCGACCATTTGGTGGAGCTCGCGTTTCTGGATCGAGAAGACGTGCAGTGGGATCAATCGGGCTCACATCAATGTCTTTTTGGAATTTCGACAGTGGTAGAGCCAAACAGTTCGCTGCATGAATGCGCCGACTCGACCGGTGAAATACCACGACCTCTTAGAAGATCGACGTAAAGTGGCTCATGCCGCATTTCGTTCGGTGAGAGAGGTACCCGGAAACCCACCTCTCTTCCCCATCCTTTCCCATCCTACTCCCTTAAAGGTCTACAACATAACTGTAACATTATATGTGTTGCAGGTGTCCATGGGCGGCACTGGTCACTTACCATCAAAATTTCTAAAGTTATGTGTGATACATATCGATGACTGACAACAACTGAGCCCGCTGTGATGGCAATAGGCTCAGCCATCTATTCCATTTGTTACATAATAATTTAAAGAAAAAAACTTTTTTAAAGAAGCTTTTATTTAAACGCTCTAAAAAGAATAAAATAATTTTAACCTTATACATTTTAACTATCAACTTATAACCTTATTATATACAATTTATGTGATAATAAAAGCTTGTCGCTATGTTTAATTACCTATCAGTGGCTATCCATAACCACCTAGAAATATTTTTTTAGATTTAATGATTACTGTGACGGATCGCATTATCCAAATATATTTTTTTGGTTTATAACATATATATGGACACCCGAACACATATAGTGGTACAGTTCCGTTGCCGGCCCGTTCCATGGGAAATGGAAGGGGTCGGAATTGGGATGGGAAGGGTTGGGTTGAACATAGCGACAAGCTTTTATTATCACATAAATTGTATATAATAAGGTTATAAGTTGATAGTTAAAATGTATAAGGTTAAAATTATTTTATTCTTTTTAGAGCGTTTAAATAAAAGCTTCTTTAAAAAAGTTTTTTTCTTTAAATTATTTTCAAGTTTTTAGTTATCGATGGGTAAGTTTCTCAGTCTCTTCATCTCATTCAAAGCATCATTGTTACAAGGTCATTTGCCAGTTAATTTCGAACAGTCCAACTCTTCAATGAGGAGACCTCCTAAAGTCTTTTCTCTACTTAAGGCCCGGTATGCTTGACCAGCAGCAAAGAGTTTCGAGCCTAAGTAAACAAATTTTTTTGTTACTTATTTGTTGATTTTGCAACTTAATTTTGTTATGTGGGACTGTTGTTTAATAACAAAATATGTTTAACTACTTGTGATGTGTAACGCCATCTGTTGTTTTAATCAGTACTTTATACTTGCTGACCTGAGTATAACATAGGAGTGAGTTGTAATAAAAGGTATAGTTCGTTCCCACCATCCACTGTGTTTAATTCTAATAATACCTATAACACCATTAAAATCCGTTAGTGTAGCAATCATGTTAAAGTTATTAAATCCTGTCCAATTTTCGTCGGTATCCTGAAAGGGCATGGCATTACACCGGTCGAACCGGCCCATTCATGCAGCAGATTGCGTGGCTGACCACAATTAAAACACTGTTAACTATTAAAACATAGGTCAACGGAAAGCCGTCGACTGTGATGGACTACCGCCTCAGCCGTAAAGTGGTCGTAAGGTTCTCAATGTTAGCACTAACTCATTTTGATTATAAATTTGGACGCTCCGCTTAACCCTGTATCTTGACATGGTGATTTGGCATCAGTGACTGAATAGTAAACAACAGATTGACTGACACTGCCCAAACAAGCAGGCCACTAGTATCTAGCCGCTCATATTGAAAACCCTATGATATATATATAATATTTATACACAATCTAATTTGTTTATAACATTAATTAATAACATAACATAGCTCGACTCCTTTTTCTACCCGAAGGTGTAGGCAGCATCTATTAAGCCTCGACTCGCCGCTATGTTTACGTCTTATCTTATCGTATTATCTTATCTTTAAGGGAGTAGGATATAGGATATGGGAGTAGGAAGGGATGGGGAAGGGGAGTAGGCCTCCGGGTACCTCTCTCACCTAAAGAAACACGCCGTGAGCTGGTTGTGGTATTTCACCGGTCGAGCCATCCCATTCATACAGTGAATTGCTGGGCTCTACCATTGTTGCCATACAGCAAGCACAAAGTGGTCAGTCAAAAATATTTATCACACATGACTTTCGAGAGAAATTTCGAAAGACATTGGTGTGAGGCCAAATTCGAACCCAAGACTTCCTGATTCAGAAGCGGGCTAGTTTACTGAACCACCGAGACATAGTTTTTGAAGTTCTCATATAACTCTTTAATGAAAGGGCCATGATACGCATATAGTAGAAACGCAAATATTTATTCCACTATATTGGATTTAGAATGACGTCACATTATTTTTCGAGCTACTATTAACAAGCCCTTTCATTTGATACCCATATTGTAGAAATGCATTAAAAAAAACTGTTCCTCTATCTTGGATTATCCGCCATATTGGATTTAGAATGACGTCACATTATTTTTTTAGTTTTCCCAATGAGCCCTTTCATTTGATACCCATATTGTACGAAAGCTTAAAATATATATTCCTTCATCTTGGATATTCCACCATATTGGATTTAGAATGACGTCATATTATATTTTGAGTTACACTCAACAAACCCTTTCATTTGATACCCATATTGCAGAAATGCATTAAAAATATCCATTCCGCCATCTTGGGTCGTCCGCCATATTGGATATAGAATAATGTCATACATTATATCATGCATTGTCATCCAAAGTAAACGTGTACACAAAATTTCAGCTCAATCGGTTGAAGGTATCTACTTCAAAATTGAGTTACAAGATTCCACCGAACATACATACTTACATACATACATACATACATACAGTGCAAGGTAAATAAAAGCTTATAAAAATGCAGCGAGTAGCTTAAAAGTCGCTGCCTACACCTTCGAGTAGAAAAAGGCCTGATGTTATGTTATGTTCACATAACTTGACAGGAGCCCTGCCATTATATAATGTAAGTATATTCTTCTTATAGGTTACCAGCGAGGAACTGGTGTGTTTATATGTGGAACGGGTGAAAGAAGTGAATCCGTATATCAACGCAGTCGTAGAAGATCGTTACAGTGCGGCAGTAGATGAAGCCAAAGAGATCGACAGAAGGATAGAAGAAGCCAAGAAGAATGGCACATTTGAGCAGCTCGTGAAAGAGAAGCCACTGCTTGGTGTGCCGTTTACTGTTAAAGAAAGTTGCTCACTCGCAGGTAAGTTTAATTAGAGATTTATACAGACCTACAACTATTCATAGCATATTATGCTTGTATCAGCGAATTTTTCATTGCGATTAAATTGCAGATAAGGGTTTATTTTAATTTTAAAAATCATCATCATTTAAGTTTAAACCCAATCCCTAAGATAAAATTAGACAGTGATTTCGATTCTAGATTAATATATGATAGTGTATCCAAGAAGTAAAATTAGTTTGGTTGTTTGAACGCGCTTTAAAAAAAATACTGGCCTATTTTTTATACGGAATAGAATAGCAAATAAGCTCGCAAACGTGACCTGGTTGTAAGCTACTACCGCTGCCCATGATATGGACAACACAGGCAAAATAGTGTTACAATTACCTTGCCGGCCTGTAAGTAGTATAGGAAAGAGTAGGATAGGAACGGAGGGAGAAGGGGGATCGGCCTCCAGATACCTATCTCACAGAACGAAACGCGGCCTCAGCTAATTTATGTCGTTATTCTGAGAGGCCTGTATTTCACGGGACGAGCCGGTCCATTCATGCAGCGAACTGCGTAGCTCTACCATAGTTAAATTTTTGACTCTTTCCAAGAAAGAGCAATAATAGAAGTGTCAGCTAACAATTCGTAATCCGAAGTTCCACGACAGAGTTACTCTATTAAAAACGGTAAAGTTTGTCATTCTGATGTTTTTGCTAACTTTGCAGCAATATGAAAGTTAACAAACTAGATGAGGTCAATTGTGGGATTAATTAATTTTCGTTCAGAGAGAACACAATTTAACGCGAGTGGAGACACAGAACAAAACTCGTGATACTAAATATCTGATATGAATTCTGTTTAGTGAACATAACATAACATAACTTCACGCCTTTTTCTACTCGAAGGTGTAGGCAGTGGCTGTTAAGCCTCGTCTCGCCGTTATGTCTACGTCCCAAATAGAATAGGTGGCAAACCTATTGCCATACCGCGCACAAAGTTTTAAGTCATCCTCTAGATTCAGAAGCGGGCGCTCGACCACTGGCTATCGAGACATTTTTAAATATTTAGTGTTTTTTTGAAAATAGGTAATTCTCTTTCAGGCTTATCAAATTCCGTTGGATGTATTGAAAATGAGGGCAGTCGCGCCACCACAGATGGTGGGGTGGTGAGTCTTGTCAAAAAGGCTGGCGCTATTCCATTACTGGTGTCCAACACTCCTGAGCTGTGCTTGGGATGGGAGTCCACTAACTTGTTACAGGGCACCACGAATAATCCATATTGTCTAAGCAGAACACCGGGAGGATCTTCTGGTGGCGAGGTAAGATAATTTTTGTTTCCTGACAGTGCTGTATCTTATTCTTCTCTTTAATTTCCAATCAACTTAACATGCTATTAAAAATATCGTACAAAAAATTTGATTGCTACAATTGAAATATATTTGCTGGCAATAAATGAATTGTCTGTCTTCAAATTCAATCATCTGACCATTACTAAGTGAAATACTTGTCAGATAAAACCTACAATTATCTTGTTCTTTCATGCAGTATTGTACTTCCAAAGGTTGCCTGGAAGATATTTATTTTAGGGATAAGGCGGCCATTTGTACGTACGTTTCAGTATCTTAGCTCGTCAGTAATGTATGTATTCTTTAATGTAATTTTCAAGGTGTACAAATAAATAATCATTACATAGTATAAAAACAGTCGCTTTCCGCTGTCTGTCTTCTCTTCTTTGTAACTATATTTTAACTATTACGAACTATTATCAACGGATTTTGATGCGATCTTTTTTGATAGATAGAGAGTATCTACGGAGTGGGTTTTTATCTATAGTTCATGTATGATGTAGTAAAAAAAAGTGATTGATCGAAAATTTACTTATTTATTACTTTTGTTGCGGAACAAAGTACGCCGGATCTAGTTTTGTATAAGTTAAAAAATATTTATACAAATGTATAATCAGTATAAAGGTGTCTATATACCTACTATCAATGTCATAGTCGTGTATATACTACAATGTGTATTCAAAGTGTCATATTTGCACCTAAAATACATACTAAATGGTATGTTTGTAGTACATTACGTAAACCAACTTGCATCATGAATGGTCATGATCGTAAACATATTGTTAGCATTCTGTGTTTGTCGAGGTGCCTGCGTACCAATTTTCCACTTGTATAAGAATAGTAATTTGTATGTCACAAAGACTAATATGGGTATTGAAGGCAGGATTTGAAGCATGACCAACGCGAACATGTCTGATCTATGTCAACCGATTGAGCTACAATGAACAAGCTACAAATGATTAAGTTCATATTTATCTCTGTTTATTTTTGAACAACCCTCCATCAATTTTTATTTCTGCTTTTGAAGTAATTAACAGAATTCTAAAAGAATAGCGATAATCTTATCTTAATTAACTGTCTGAGTTACGATAAAAGATTTTGACACTTTAGATTAAGGATTATTTTGCCATTTTTTTCTTTACTTTTAGATAAAAATATGACGTCAATTTAATTCTAAATATGTATGAACAGTGACAAAAACTTAACCAAAAAACAAATGTTCTTCCTTCATAAGAATCGAATCCATGACATCTGAACAAAAGATTCAGTAAATTTAAGATAATATAAGAATGGCTATATAATTATTCAGGCAGCACTGCTGGCGTGCGGTGCTTCTCCGTTCAGCGTGGCTTCAGACATCGCCGGATCAATACGGATCCCAGCCGCCTTCTGCGGAGTCTTCGGCCACAAGCCCACACCTGGTGAATATAAATATCCAGCTAATGATATAGATAAACTATTTTATCTTTTTTTTTATGGCATAGGAGGGCAAACGAGCAGGCGTGTCACCTGATGGTAAGCAATTAACGCCGCCCATGGACACCAGCAGCACATATAGTGTTACTGTTGCGTTGCCGACCTTTAAGGGAAGGGGATAGGAAAGGATGGAGAAGGGGGTGGGCCTCCGGGTACCTCTCTCACCGAACGAAACGCGGCATGAGCCACTTTACGTCGGTCTTCTGAGAGGTCGTGGTATTTCACCGGCCGAGCCGGCCCATTTATGCAGTAAACTGCTTGGCTCTACCACTGTTAACTGCGCTTGGTGAATTACAACTTCCTCTTCTTGGATTTACAATGAATAGTAAACTTTTTAAAATTTGCATTCCCAAGAATTCCAAAATAGAAGACGATCAACTGCCTCCTCACCTATATTTTTATTTCAGCAAGTTATTCTGTTAATAGTTCTGTTCTGTATAATCTCAGGAATTATTTTGAAATTGATTAGCTGTTTGCGGGCAGGGATTTATGCGTATTTGAAGAATTTTAAACGCCTACTTTGTCATCTCAAGTGAACCGGTTAGAAAAAATTTTGGAAAAAATATTATTAATTTGCATTAGGATTTGAATCTGAGACTTTAACAGAGACTATCGAAGCAACTAGTATTTATCTTATTTTAAAGTGAAGGAACTGATAATAATGATATTGTTATTCACCAGGTATAATATCTATAGACGGTCACATTCCCAGTCTGAACGACAAGAACTTCCCGAGGTTCCTCACAGTGGGCCCGATGACTCGGCGAGCTGATGATCTACCGATACTCCTTAACATCATGGCCGGGGAGAACAAGGATGCCTTGAAATTAGATGAACCAGTCGATATAAAAAATGTCAAGGTACGACTCTCTTAGACCTATATTTAAATCTGAAAGAGTCTGGGTGGTCCAGAGATCCAAGACCCCGCTGCGGAATCTATTGGTCGCGGGTTCGAATCCTGATACTGGCTTTCGCCACCTATTATTCTATTTGGGACGTAAACATAACGGCGAGACGAGGCTTAACAGCCGCTGCCCACACCGTCGGGTAACAAAGGCGTGAAGTTATGTTATGTTAATGTCTGAAGTAGCAGACATTGTGACTAAAAGTTATACATGAATTCATAACTTCACGTCAAGTCTCTTACGGGGTAAGCAGAGAGAACAGAGCGCCATGACACACTTCACTCGTTTCTTTGCCTTGCATAATTATTATCATACACGCTCGTCGTTTTTGAGGCTCCTAACATCATATTCCTCCTTGTCGTTGCCGTCTTGGACATCCGCATTTGCATTGTATATCTGCTTAGTCAATTAAAATTAAAACTATTTGATAGAGGGGCAAACGAGCAGGTGTGTCACCTGATGATGAGTGACTAGCGCCACTCATGGACGCCAGCAACACATATAGTGTTATAATTGCGATGCCGACCTATACAGTAGGATAGGAAAGGATGGGGAAAGGAGGTGGGCCTCCGGGTACCTCTCTCACCGAACGAAACGCGGCATGAGCCACTTTACGTCGGTCTTCTGAGAGGTCGTGGTATTTCGCCGGTCGAGCCGGCCCATTCATGCAGCGAAATGCTTGGCTCTACAAATTTCAAAGACTTTAAAGAATATGGAAGTAATTGTTCCTAATGGATATTTTTTACAGGTACACTACATGTTCGAAGCCGCCAACTCGATAGCTTTACTGAATGTAGACAAGTGTTTATACGATGCTATAGATAATGCTGTCAAATATCTTGGTAAGGAATGTGGCTGCACCATCAGTGAGGTGAGGGAAACTTATAAATGAACTGGTTTAAGTTCAGACATGATTGACTATGTTGTACAGTTGCTTGATGGTAAGCTTCTAACGCCGACCACAACGCTGAGAGAGTCACAATTGCGCTTCCAACCTTTAGGATGTGATAGGTATGGTTGGGGGATAGGGAAGCGACTGAGCCTCCAGATAATGATCACCGAACGAAATGTCGCATGACCGATCCACTTTACGTCCATTTTCTGTAAAGATGGCAGGATCTGCATGGATCTCCCACAGTTTTATTATTTATTACTAGTTGTTGCCCGCAAATATGTCTGCGTGGAATGCATAAGATATTGTACCTGTGCCATTATAGGTTTCATTGCTCACCCCCAATTAGTGATAGCGTGATAATATTTAGCCTATGTATATATTAATGCAAAATTGGACATAAAAGCATGCAGTAGGTACTTTTAGAGTTTATGCGTAATAAACATACAAATGAACAGTCAAACAGACTAAAATTCTAAAAACCATATTTTTGAGTTCGGTATGTAGGTCATATCCCAAGAAATTTAAAATAAAATATTCAATGTACAGTTTCAACTCTCCTACGATTTGATTATATGTAATATATGTATAGATATGGACAATAAAATTATTTCGTCGACTATTATCTTGATACTTTATTTATTTTTGTATGTAACGAATAAACTCATAAAGTACTGGACCGATTTTAATAATTCTTTTTTCTATAGAAAGCTACATTATCACTGAGTAACATAGGCTATGTATAATCATCATCATCATCATCGACATTTTGTTTGTACGCAAGTAACACCGTGAGGCGGGAAGCTACATACAATATAGCGGTACGAAGTTCGCGCGGTCTGCTAGTAGTACATTTATGAATCGTTTTTTATGTTGGTTACAGGAGAAATTCAAAGATCTAGAGGATTCGGTGGAAATATCTATATCTGTATTTTTCTCTATGAAAGATATTCCGAACTTGTTGCAAGATCCTGCTAACCCAAAAGTGAGTATCGTAAAATGGAACGCAAACAAACAAATTATTAGGGGAAACGGAAAAAAAAATGTTGGCAGAGTAGAATTTTTTCCCTCAACTATTTGGAAAACATAAAATGTGTCATAAATTAATTATGTAATAAATTAAATGGTAATCGATTCGTCTGAATATTTAATGATATAATAATAGTTATTGTGGTCAATATTATTTACTTATTTTCTTTACTTTTTTTTATAATAATGTAAATCAATTCTTCATTTAATTATACAAATTTTAAACAATATAAAACAATACGATATTTTGAATCATATGATCTGCTATGAACGATATGATAGTCGTTCATCATTACTCGCTAAAAAAAACTTGTGAGATTTTATCGTAACTAATTTAAGTGTAGTTTCTAGTTTTCAACAGTCTCGGTAGCGCAGTAGTCGAGCACACGGTTTCTGATCCAGATGTCCGGGTTCGATTCCAGACACTGGCTCACACCGATGACGTTTCGAAGTTGTTTTCGGAAGTTATGTGTGATAAATATCGGTTCGCCACCTAATCTATTTGGGACGTAAACATAACGGCGAGACGAGGCTTAACAGCCGCTGCCTACACCTTCGGGTAACAAAAGGCGTGAAGTTATGTTCTAGTTTTCATTGAAATTTGTTATACAAACATAACATAACTTCACGCCTTTTGCTACGCCGCTTTCGCCGTTATGTTTATCTCCCAAATGGATTAGGTGGCGAACCTATTGCCATACCGGGCACAAAGTTGTCAGTCATCGATATTTATCACACGTAACTTCCGAAAATTTTGAAAAGTCATTGGTGTGTGGCAGGATTTGAACCCACTACTTCTTGAATCCGAAGCGGGGTGTTATATTCTATTAATAAAGCCTGACACATACCTATAATTTCATCTCTGATTCAGTGAGCGATAAGCTGTTAATTTTTTAATTTTATTACATCATCATTAGCCCTTTTGAGGTCCACTGCTGGACATAGGCCTCCCCCATAGAGCGCCACAACTGCCGGTCCACTCAAACATGGGGGGATTTTGCCATAATCGCCACGCTTGGCAGGCGGGTTGGCGATCGCAGTAGGCTGTATTGTCTTGAGAGAGAATGCTGCTGCCCATTCTTCTAGCTTTTCCCTTAGTCGCCTTTTACGACACCCACGGGAAGAGATGGGGTGGCGGTATTCTAAGCCGGCGCCACACATATAATATAATTCAATTAATTAATTTGTTGAAGCAATTATTGCTTCACTAACGAAATCATTTCCCAAGGAGGTTGACGTCAGGCAGGCGGCCGGTCATAAAACCACAGCCAACACTTTTGACAATATTGATAGTTCGAAAGGGTTGCATGTTGTGCTGACCCCACTTAAAGTGGGATAGAGGCAGGAAAAGGATGATAATATAATTTAATTTGTAGCATTTATTTGCAAATATTACTTACACGACTGTATACAGACGGAAAAAGTCCTCGTTTGCATTTTCTCTCACCAAACTTAGTTGTGGACTACTTAATACATAATAATAATTAATATTAAGTTAATTAATTTCTTACAGCGTGATAAAAGTTTATTGGTGGAGTTAATAAAATCATCGTTCGGCGTCGGATCTCGATCACTACAAGGCTTGGGTTTTTCACTTATAAGCAGTACTCAATTATTCATACCGGAATCAAGACGGGGTTATTACAATGGAAGAGCTAATCAACTTAGAGAACATATGCAGGTTATTACTATTTTACTTATTACGTAATTTTTTGAGATTTAACTTTACACCTTTTTGTACCCAAAGGTGTTGGCAATGGCCACTGAGTAAGCTTCAACTCGTCGAATTTTAACGTTCAAAATGAAATATATTTTGGAACCTATTTCCATACCAGGGACATAGTAGTTAGTCATCGATATTTATCACACAACTTCAGAAAATAATTTCGATAAGTGATTGGTGTCAGCCCACATTCGAACCCATGACCTCTTGATTCAGAAGTCGGGTCTTATAAAATAAGAAAACTATAAATTTTAGTTTTCCAAGCCATATATTATATAATTCGTGTAAACTATTTTAAGTGGTAGAGCCAAGCAGTTCGCTGCATGACTGGGCCGGCTCGACCGGTGAAATACCTCGTGGTATTTCACCGGTTCACTCTCTGAAGACCGACGTAAAGTGGCTCATGCCGCGTTTCGTTCGGTGAGAGAGGTACCCGGAGGCCCACCCCCCTTCTCCATCCTTTCCTCTCCCCTACCCCTTAAAGGTCGGCAACGCAACAGTAACACTATATGTGTTGCTGGTGTCCATGGGCGGCACTGGTTGCTTACCATCAGGTGACACGCCTGCTCGTTTGCCCTCCTATCTCATAAAAAATACACCCCAGACAGTTATGTTTTGACCAGCATATACTCAAAAACATAACTCTCATGTATGCACACTTTTTGAACGATCTTTACCCCAAATTTTGTAGATTTTAGCTTGAAGATATAATTAAATTTCTTTATCTGCGGTAGAGATGACATTTATACTGAAAAATTTTTACAGGAAAATATGAAGTATTCGTATTTTGCGTTGTGTAGTGTTAATTTTATTTGATATTATTCTAGCGAGTGTTGGGTGATAATGGAGTACTGCTATACCCGGTCCACGTGGAGCCGGCGCACGCTCACAACGAGGTGTTCGTGAAGGCGTCAGGCGTGGTGTACACCATGCTGTTCAACATCCTCGGCATGCCCGCCACGGCCGTGCCTGTGGGGGTGCACAACGGACTACCACTTGCGATACAGGTATATACATAATCTGGCCATAAATACTGTTACAACTAAAAATAAAAAAATATTGAATTTGGATTTGAATTTGGAATCTGTCATTTTTATACGATTATTCATTGTGTTTTCTCGTTTTGGCGCCAATACCTTGTACAATATTTTGCGATATTAAAATTGAGTGGGGTGATAAAGAGAACCGAATCGATGTGATTGCATTACACAAAGTAGGTATGGAGCCAAATGCAATTTTTAAAACTCTCCATACTTGGTGGTATTAGTGGTGGTGGTGGTATTAGTCAAATGTTTGTGTACCGGGCTAATAATAGGTACAATGAGACCTCCTCTAGTTGTGACAGAAAAAGACCTGGCCGTCCACGTAGTGTTCGTACGAAAAAGGTGGTCAAAGCAGTAAGGGAAAGAATTCGGTACCAAATCCACTGGATTGTGATTTGTGGTCAGTTTTAGAGAGTACGGCTTGCTCTAAACGTCATAATAATTTAGAGTCCCTAAAACAATCCATACGATTGGCAGTGAAGAATTTTCCCATGGAAAGATTGCGTGTTTCTATTGATAACTGGCCTCAACGTTTAAAGGCCTGTATTGCAGCCAATGGAGACCACTTCGAATAAGCTTTTTATATTTTATATCGTTTTATATTTATGTATTAAAGTAACAGACTGTAAAAGTAATAAATGTTATTTGCAATTAAAAAATTTTTTTTTCTTTGTTACCCTATTTATGGCATGACTACGATATGTAGAAGGAACTGGGTGCCATTCTTATGTACTTCAAAAACAATTGCATCTTGACTTTTTACCTCGATGACTTTTTCATTTTTAAAGTGGAACTTCTAATGCAATCTTGCAAGCGTTTCAAAGTCCTCAGGTTTCAAAGTCAACATCATAGCGGCGTTACAGCCGTATGTTCACAAGAAACATTAGAAGTCTCATTTCAAAACTATTAGATGTAAAATAAAAATGTAACCATAAAATAAGATGTAAATACTATTTTTCTTTATAGGTGGTTGCTGCACCAAATCAAGATAGACTTTGTCTAGCAGTCGCAAAACAGCTAGAAATTGGGTTCGGTGGTTGGAAGCCACCAAATTAGTATTAAATAACTTCACGACATATGGATATAGGATAAATCTCACAAAGCACATTTACGGCGTGGAAATGGCTATACCAAAAAACGTATTACATACGCTTAGTATTGTACGTATTAGATTGTCGATAAATTATTTTATTTTGTTATATAAAATAACGCCTTTTTCTACCCGAAGGTATAGGCAGCGGCTGTTAAGCCTCGACTCGCCGTTATGTTTACGTCTCAAAAGAAATAGGTGGCTAATTATACGTAAATAAATAAATATAGACAACTGTATAGCTGCGAATAGAATATCCAACTTTACCCGAGTAACGTGTCAACTAAAATATGCAACTAAAAAAAAACAACTTTTGATATTACATTGTCTTATATTCTCCTGTTGATTGCAATAAAACACAAAGTGTTTGTTTTAGAAAACTACAATTTTACTTAATTAATATTATTACAAAACAATCGTAAAACTACTCAATACTATAAATAATATTTTTTTTCTAAACAAATAAATCAACCACGGACTAAATAGTTCGTAATTAATTTCAGAGATGACAGTGAAGTATAGGTAAAAGGTGCAGCTTTCTTTATAAATGTGTTTATTTAAAAATAATTTATATACCCACATATATATTAATTTGTTTTATGGGGTACGAGTAAGTGTTGCAATAGTTATTGTAAACAGGGCATGGAATTTATTTATTTGTGATGTTATATTGTATTAATTTTTAAGATTATGAAAAATAAAAAATAAAGAAACTCCTCTAGTGTTGTTTTCATTATTTCATACAGCAACACCTGCCTGACGCAGAGCTTAAAGTCGTAACGACTAAATCTCTGGTACATAGACTGTGGTAGATGGTACATGTCAGCCAAATGGGTATTCTGGCGGGAACTTTAAAAAAGAGCGCGCGTACATTGAAAAGTTTTATTAATTTTATTTTCAATTTAAGTTATTTTTCCTTAAAACTTAGTGGAAATACCTGAATTTAGCAGTGGTGACCCTCGGAAATGGAGGGTAACGAGGGGGGCGGGGATAACCCGCCCACCACAAATAAGCGTCCTCGCGTTGAGGATCGTGGTGATGACCCCAAGGCGGACATTGGTGTTTGCGGTGGCGGTGAGCGTAATGACTCTTATTTACCGTTTTACAAACCAAATTATAAAAGACTCTATCCGGAAAACTCAGTTAATACCGAGTTTAAAGTATTTGTCGAATCTACTAATAAGGACAGACTGGGCAACAAGAGCCCCATTTACTTAAACCATATTTTTGCAACTGATGTTAAGGGTGTGACGGCAATTCAGAGAGTGAATGCCAGTAAAATCGCAGTTATTTTTAAACAGTATAACACAGCAAATAATTTCATTAACAATTCATCTTTCCTTAAAAAATATGAAATGAAAGCTTCCATTCCTGCTGCACAGATTGAAAAGACAGGAATCATAAGATTCGTCCCGGCCAATATTTCTAATAAAGAGCTATATAGTAGATTGTCATCAATATATGAAATCATTTCAATCAGAAGATTTACAAAGAAAGTAGGTCATGAACATATTCCTTTACAAACTGTAAGCATTACTTTTTTTTCTAATATTCTTCCAGACAGTGTACAATATGATTTATTCTCATATAGTTTTTGAATATATTCCACCATTGCAACAATGCTTCAAGTGTTTTAAGTTTAACCACTCAGCTAAAATATGTAATGGTAAACAAAAATGTTCAATTTGTGGAGGTGAGCACTTATATAAGGAATGCGACAAACCAACTGAAATCTGTTGCGTAAATTGCAGCGGACCTCATCTAGCAATTTCAAAAGTATGCCCGATTAAAATGAAGAAAATTATGGAAAAAAAGACTAAAATTATGAAAAAAAAGACTAAAATTACTTATGCAAGTGCTACCTTAACTAAACAAATAAATAATACAGACTTTCCCCCTCTACCAACAACAAAAACACCTGTATATAATAATGTAAATAAATCTGTATATAACTCTGTAAATAAACCTGTACATAATTCTGTAAATAAGCCTGTATATAATGTAAATAAACAACTAGATTTAAGTGATATAAAAAATCAAATTGTCTCTAACAATGATGTACTTATGGCCCTTGTACAAACATTGGTAGAGAGCTAGGGAATAAGGGTGACAATGCACCTACTACTGTCAAAACAATTAAGGATATCTTAATTAAAACCTTAAATAATGGATCTAGGTCCTACACAGTCCAAGTTACGTATTGCTCAATATAACATTCAAAGTGCCAATAGTAAAAAACCCCTGCTAATTAAATTCTTGAAACAACAAAACATTGATATATGCCTACTTAACGAAACATGGTTTAAAGATAACACATTTAAAATACCAGGTTACAATATTTATAGTAAAAACTCTAACAATAGTCATAATGGTGTAGCAATATTAATTAAACCATATCTCAAGTATAATATTATTAACACTAGATTCTATGAGGACATTCAAACTGCTGCTCTGTCTATATCAACAGCAAGCGGTAAATTGACTGTTCTTTGTGTTTATTGTCCACCCTCTAGTCGCCATATCAGATTAAATAGATTACATAGTATAATTAATAATCTTCCAAAACCAATATATGTCAGTGGTGACTTTAATGCTCACCATATAGCATTATTTGGTTGTTTATCTATTATGAGTCGTGGCCACACCCTATTTAATATTATTGACGATTTAGATTTATGCATTTTGAATGATGGTAGTTTCACAACTGTCAACCAACCCAGACATAATCCTTCTGCTATCGATGTTAGCTTCATTAGTGCTAGTCTTGTATCTATGTGTGAGTGGTCTGTACATGACAATGCCATGGGAAGCTATCATTACCCCACAATAACAGAAATATCCATAACTATTGATAAATATCACATTGCTTCACCAGTAGACAGGTTTTTATATAAAAAGGCAGATTGAATTAAATACAACACTCTTTCCAGAACAGTTTTCAATAATTGTATCTTAAATTCTGACGACCCTCTATCAACTTATAATGCCTTTTGCTCTTGTTTGGATACTTTAAAAACTATGTCAATACCTAAATTTACAAAATCAAACAGTTTCAAAAGTAGATTGCCAACACCCTGGTGGAATGATATTTGTGAACAAAGTGTCATTGCATCTTATAATGCTTTAAAATTATATAGAAATGTACCATCCATAGAGAATTATATTAACTATAAAAGGAAAGATGCACAAAAAAAAGAACTATAGCAGAGCAGAAAAAAATTGGTTGGAACAATCTAGCTAATACTTTCAATAGAACAACTCCCATTAGTAAGATTTGGAATTTGATTAAAATGTTTAAAGGTGTTAAAACTGGCAATAAGTCATGTAGAGACGAATTCATTCCCACCTTTTTGAATAACTTAACGGATAATAGTAATTTAAGTGATTCTAGTAACCTGAATATGTATTTTAACTTAAACAATGACAATCAAAATTCAAAATTTTTACTTAAATCCTTTACATGGTCAGAATTTACAATGACTTTACAATCTAGACGTAATACAACACCTGGCTTGGATGATTACCCATATCTATTGATTAAAAATTTGGATGAATCAGCTCAAAGGCTATTTCTAGATATCCTCAATCTACTTTGGCTTAACAACTATATTCCACAGGCATGGAAAACACAGTGTGTTATTCCAATACTCAAGCCAGACAAAGCACCAGAACTTGCTAGCTCATATAGACCAATTTCCTTATCTTCATGTCTGGGCAAAATTTTTGAAACAATGTTAAAACTCCATCTTGACTGGTATGTTGAAGCTAATCACATCACTCCCAATGTCCAGTATGGCTTTAGACGAGGGCGAAGCTGTGCTGACAGTTTCACCTCATTGATATCTGATCTGAAACATGGGAAGGAAAATAATTTAAATACTGTTTGTGTTTTCCTTGATATTCAAGGTGCTTTTGACAGTATAAATCCTGGTATACTTGTGAAAGTTATGTCAGGCCTAGGAATACCGGGGCAACTATGTAAATGGATATATAACTTCTTGAATGAAAGGATAGTGTATGTTAAATATAATAATATATTATATGGTCCAAAATCAGCCTCCAAAGGCACAATGCAAGGAGCTACCTTATCTCCTTTATTGTATAATATATAAACTAGTGAAATTTGCAACTTATATAACAATGAAGCATTGGCTTGTCTAAATGGACGAGACATATTGTTCTTTATGTACAATTGCTTATATAAATATTGGCCATATTTTCATTCCTTCTTCATTGCAATGAAGAAGGAAACCTCACGAAACCTATGGAAGTGGCATATCAACTGATAATTGTAGCCGGGCCCAGCGTTACCAACTCGAAATTCGTCAAGGTGGGAGATAGGGTTCTACAAGTTGGTAGTTTCCAACAAACCCTACTATGAAAAGTTGGTAGATCTACCACCCATACTTTTCAAGTCTTTTAGAGACCCTCCAATAAGAATCTGGCATCCTTAATTTACTTTTCGATTGGATGAGACATATTTGAACTATTTTTATTAGAAATCTAATGATATAACAGAATTACAGACCGCTAATATTCAAAATAATTTAATTTTCGAGGAGGAGAATTTTCTTCGTTTTCACTTTCACTTTCACTCATTTTGATAGTGTTCAATTGAAACGTTTCAAAAATTACAATCAGTTATTTATTGATTGAATCGCGTTAGATATAGAGTGTAAGCACAGATACCTACGTAGAAAGAGTTTTAAGATCTAAGTATCTAACGCCGCCATGATGTTTGTTTTTTTTTTTTTTTTATTAAGCCGCCATGATATGACCTGTACATCAACCTGTAACGCCCTCTATTTTCGAGTAAATTCGATGGATCCATCAAAGGGTAAAAAAGCAAGAGAAAGATTACGAAAAATGAAAAAAAAATATAGTTTCAATATTATTTTCATGGAGGTTTGATTTGGGATTTTTGAAAACTTTAAAAGTTGGTAGATTTTTGGTACAAGGTGGTAGGTTTGACTACGACACTAAAAGTTGGTAGATCTACCGAAAAGTTGGTAGAGTTGGCAGCACTGGCCGGGCCGCGGGCGTGACGTCATGTGGCTGGATAAAATGGCGGTTTAGTGCTGCGCAAAAGATTTTTATTTATCGATAAATGTTCTTGGCTAATGTTATTTTAATTAATGATGAGTATTAATTATTTATAAAATCAATACTTAAATAGTAGTAGTAGTAATTATATTGTTATGCTAAATTTTGGATATCAAAATAAGAGTACATGTTTTTCTTAGACTACTTACCTCTATTTTGCAAAATATTTTAATTAAGTTTCTGACTTTAAAGTAAGTAAAACACTACTGCAACATACCTTGAGATAGGTGAATGAGAATGATTCAAATTTTAAACTTCTAAAGGGACCGCGTGATAAAAAACGTAACATCTTCAAAATATTTTTTAGTAGCAAATGCATCTCTTATAACTTCCAATCTGAAATAGTCTGCTACCTACCTCTCCCTTGGCTTATCGGAGTCAATTGAGTTCTATCTTTCAGATAGGATTCGGAAAGACTAGGCACTCTTATACTCATTACCTCTTATACCATAAATGTATAATTTTTCTAATAGGATTTTTCGAAAAGATGCCGGTTTTTCCAATTAACCTGTAAGAAAAAAAATAATAAGTTAAATATCTGTATTTACGGACTATAACTAACTGTGTGTGAAGACCCATGAAAATAGAGGTGAGTAACTCAGGAGAGATAGATAAAAATGATATGTATCTGTCTCTTTCTATCCATCACTCTATCTATCACTTACTTTATGAATCTATCAGTGTATCTTTTCAATCTTTTGAATCGCGATCATTGGCGATCATAGCGATCACTGACTAGGAGTGATCGCAACGGATGTATATCGGCGATGAGTGATTACGTCAACATAAGTTCGTTTCGTAGAATGAACCACGCGTTTTGTTTGAATTATGGTATGCCATGTTTCTGATTTATGATGCGTTATTATATTATTACAAAATTACAATATTTAGTTTAGTACGAGTAATTTAATTCTATCAATATAATATTATTAAACAATCAATAATTTTATTTGGTTGCTAAGGCTTAATTTTATTTAAATAATAATATGCACAAAAAGTTGTAGAGCCAAGCAGTGAAAACCACGACCTCTCAGTATTTCACCGGTCGAGCCAGCCCGTTCATGCAGCGAACTGCAAGACGCTACCACTGTATATTTATAGTATAGTTATTATCATTAATAATACTCCATTTTTTTACTATAAATTTATAATGTAGTTAGTATTAATAATAATATGTAAAAAATATATTATAATAATATAGTTATTAATATTATTAAATACTAATACAATAGTATTAATAATAAAATTCAAATTCATTGTAGGGCTCGGTATCTTTTCTAAAATAACGAACGAACCATGTTGAACATGGGCAGCCATGGATTATGCACGGAACGCTTGTTGATACGAAAATATATAATGATTTAAAAGAGTGAATATATTCACTTTTGAATTTGATCACTCAGTGATCAAATGAATCACGCTGAGTAGAATGAGTGGTGAGTTGTCGCGCGGAGCGCGATACAAAGTGATATAGTGATAGAAAAGAGTGATGCATATCGCAGTGATCAAAAGATTCATATGCATCTTTTCTTTTCACTGATACATTATTCCCATGTCTACATGAAAATACTTCACTTCACTTCTTATTATTGGTTTCGCATACTAGCTAATGCGACTTAGCCACTCTCTTCATTTTCTACTTTGAACGCTTCAGACAGAAGAATTTGCACGGTTAGGAGGAGAATATAGCCAGTTAAGATGACCGCAGGATTTCTTCAACCAGCGTAGTAAATGAAATCAGAGTCCTCCTTTATTGGCGCGTATTTATAATGACTGGTTGTTATTTATATTCTGCCAGGCTCAGTTGCATTGATGTCATAAACCAGAGGAAACAGGTGAAAAGAGGTTTTAAATAAACAAAATTTCAATTGAGTATTTTATGACCCATATGATTTAAACATACAACTAATTTCTACCTACAACAAAAATGAAACAAACACTATTGCTAATTACTACCAGAACACTTATAAAAAACGAAAATATAAATTTTAAACAAGCGATAATAATGTTATAATTATTTACTGCTACAGTTTACAAGAAAAATTTTTTTTTTAACGAATTTACATAAGATGTACCGTAGTTTATGTGAAGATATGAGAGAGAGTAAGCATTTGAGAGAAACCTGGAATCCGGAAAGGGGATCCAGGCCTCAACCATGTCTCCGAGACGGCAATGATAGATGGGGAAAGAATGTTGATTAAATGGGTCAGTTCATGCTTTTTATTTCGCACGCTCCGTCAGATCCACTGTAGAAGGATCACTGGATCCATGTTGAGAGGTTAGGGATACTAGATGAGTAAGTTTGGAGGCAACGTGGGACGGTAGGTTTTGAGGGTTAGAAGAAATAAAATCGATCAATAAAGATAAAAGAGTTTCTAAAATATTTTCTCTTTGAGGAAGAAGTTGGCGGTTGTTTAAAGCACAACCGTTTGGCATAGATGATGGAGGATGAGAGGTAATTTGCTGATGAGCAACTCTATCATATGTTTTACCCATTGGGATTCTAGAGTAAGTAGAAGCGGATGCTGACAGTTGTAATCGAGATTTTTGAGGAGCTGAATGAACAGGTCTAGGAATTTGCTGAGCTTTAGAGAGGGAAGGAAATGTAGGTGAATCTTTAGCTACCTCGGAAAAAGGGCGAGATACAGCAGAGAATTGTGATGAGGCTTCTTCATATGAAACTGAGTTTTGGGCCATTACAAGTTTTATTGATCTCTGTCTTTCACGCTCTGGACAGGCATTGCTCGTGGCGAAATGCCGACCAGAACAAAAAAGGCAAGAGGATTTAGATTCAGTGACTTCACAGCTTTCCCCAAGATGTTCTTGAGCACAGCGGAAGCACCTGGGTTTCGACCTACACTGAGCCTTAGTGTGACCATATCTGGAGCAAGAATGACACTGGATGGTTGGATAAATGTATATTTCAACAGGGAGAGACGTATAGTACAAAAAAACCCGAGACGGTAGGGATTGGCCTTGAAAGGTGACCACCACTGACTGAGTAGGGACCCAAGTAACTTGACCTTCATCTATTTTTTTTCTGTTTAATCTACGCGCTTTTAAAACTTTGCCGCAGCCAGTAGGTAAGTTGACATCTTTCGCAAATTCTTCCATGGAAAGATCAGTGGGGACCTGCCTCACCAATCCCATCCTGGTAACATTGAAAGTAGGTACGGAAGCTACGTATTTGCTCTGTAATATGGGAGAGGTAGCAAAATCATTAGCATCCTCAGCAGACTTAAACTGGACTGAAATTTTATTTCGTCCGACTTTTTTGATGCCATCTGAACAAACATTTTTTACTTTGTGGGTGATAAGAAATTGGCCAAACTTAATTGGACGGATAGTTGTACCAGCTGATGGATCCGGAGATGAACGAGACACATGTACTATATAAGGACCTTTGTCTAATTTAGAATAGTTATTGATAGCTCCTACAGTATAGGATGGGTCAGAGTAAACAGTTTGAATCGAAGGGGTAGCTGAATCAGGGGAAATAATTTGTTTTTTAATCGGATTATTGATATTAGGCTCAAGTCGTCGTTTCATAGCCGAGCACGATGTACTCGCGCCAATCACCATCAATGAAGGATCAGGAGGATCAGGAGGCGGCGGCCGAGCCAACGCATCATCCCAAATATCAGATTGCATATTTGAGAATAATCTCAAATACGCATGGACGTAATGTCAAAAATATGAAAATAATAACTTACCGCTTACCGCTGCTAAAATACACAAATACTACTATCACAACTAAAAATACACTATAATAATCAAATCGGACATAAAAAACTAAGCAAAAAAGGTCTTTTACAATAAATAAATAGCTAACACGCGAATTCAGGTTTGATCGTCAACACTTCCAAAAGCAGAATCCCCCATGAAAATAAAGCTATTTTGATTTGATTTGACATAATTAAATTAGTACAGTTTATTTACAACTCGCGCGACAAGCTTTTATTATTATATAAATTGAATATACTGAGGCTCTAAGTTGATACTTGAAATTTGTAAGGAAAGATTATTTTCATATTTTTAGAGCGCTTAAATAAATGCTTCTTTAAAAAGCGTTTTTGCTTTCAATATAATTTATTATTCATATTGAAACACTGAGTTCAATAAACAAGAGGAGCAAAGCAAACCTCATTCAATCAAATGCGTCAAAAAATGTGTCATGTGTGTACACTTTTTAGATGCAATGACGTAGCTTTGAAACCACTAGACATTTAAAATTAAACATATATCTATCTCAGTCACACAAATCGCAAATACATTGCCGTCACTTTGATTAGACAAAGATGGCAATATAAATTTGCAATGGCGATGTGGGGTGGCCTGCCCATGCGAAATTTTACCCAACTTTTTCAAGCCATGTACTCGTAAAAATATTTAATAAATATAAATTCAATATTTTACTATTACTTATTAATTTCTTATCAGATGTATTACAAGATAACTGAAATAATGAATGGATCAACGATCTCTGTGTACTCCGTACTAGATCGGCTGTTCCGAAAAAAATTGGATCACACTCATCTGTACCTAATTGTGTACACCTGCCTTAGAGCAGCGATTTAAATCGCTGTAGGTAAGGTGTACACAATTAGGTACAGATACACAAAATAGTGAAAACGCTTGAGTAGTAAAATAATGTACTTACATTCATTATATTGAAAGGGAATTATTTTATTTAACGTGAACAGGGCCTAACAGCCGCACGGGTCGATCGATCATAAAGTTAAGCAACGCTTGGCGCGGTCGGTCCGTGGATGGGTGACCATCTTATCATGACGAGTTCCTCCGTGTTTCGGAAGGCACGTTAAATTGGTGGGTCCCGGCTGTCATTTGAACATCTTTGGCAGTCGTTACGGGTAGTCAGAAGCCAGAAAGTCTAACAACCAGACTTACCAAGGGGGATTGTGTTGCCCACGCAACTGGGTTGTGGAGGTCAGATAGGCAGTCGCTCCATGTAAAACACTAGTACTCGGCTGCACCCGGTTAGACTGGAAGCCGACCCCAACATAATTGGGAAAAGCTAGGCAGATGAATTATTGATCATACACCGCTGTGTAACATAAGTTTTGTATAAAATTGCCTTTTTGTCCCTTTTTTATAAGTCTGAGTGAATAATTTGCTTTCGTGATACAATCTTATTTTTAAGTATTTATTAATTATGGCATTTATTAATAAAAGCGAATGATCAACTTAAATTGACGATAAATGATCTCCCGGGTGCCGGTAGCCAGTCAGTTTCTTTTCTTAGCAATCGGATAATTTTCACCCACTTGTCACGGCGTGCTGCATCTTTAGGCACCCTGCAGCGTTATTATTGTAACAAAAAATATTTAAAATCTCCTTTTCCATAAATTAATAACTCTCCCACAAATGTGGGAAACTAAAACTAAGTTTTTAGTGGTATCACGGAAGCTAATTATGAAAATTCAACATTTTATCTATTTTACTGTATTTTAATATTAATGTAAACATTAATCTTACGTGTGGAAAGTAATTCCGGTTAATTTCTTATGGGTTTCCGATCTTGAATCGCACTCTTTTACTACGCATTTACCCATTTTGTACCTGTTGTTATTCGGTTCGCGTCTGACAGATGACTGAATTGACATAAGCTTCGCATATGCCTGTAGGCTTATGGCCAGTGGTCACGCTTTGAGAAGGTTACTACAAGTCTAGAACATATAGGTCAATGTATTGAAACCACTGAGTTAAATATACAAGAGGAGCAAACCTCATACAAATGCGTCAAAAAATGTGTGTCCACTTTTTAGATGCAATGACGTAGCTTTGAAACCACTAGACATTTAAAATTAAACATATATCTATCTCAGTCACACAAATGTCAAATACATTGCCGTCACTTTGATTAGACAAAGATGGCAATATAAATTTGCAATGGCGGTGTGGGGTGGCCAGCCCATGCGAAATTTTACCCAACTTTTTCAAGCCATGTACTCGTAAAAATATTTAATAAATATAAATTCAATATTTTACTATTACTTATTAATTTCTTATCAGATGTATTACAAGATAACTGAAATAATGAATGGATCAACGATCTCTGTGTACTCCGTACTAGATCGGCTGTTCCGAAAAAAATTGGATCACACTCATCTGTACCTAATTGTGTACACCTGCCTTAGAGCAGCGATTTAAACCGCTGTAGGTAAGGTGTACAGTGTGTGTAATTAGGTACTGATACACAAAATAGTGAAAACGCTTGAGTAGTAAAATAAAAAAAAAAAAGTAAAATTAAGAAAGGGAATTATTGTATTTAACGTGGACAGGGCCTAACAGCCGCACGGGTCGATCGATCATAAGTTAAGCAACGCTTGGCGCGGTCGGGCCGTAGATGGGTGACCATCTTATCATGACGAGTTCCTCCGTGTTTCGGAAGGCACGTTAAATTGGTGGGTCCCGGCTGTCATTTGAACATCTTTGGTAGTCGTTACGGGTAGTCAGAAGCCAGAAAGTCTAACAACCAGACTTACCAAGGGGGATTGTGTTGCAATTATTGATTATACACTACTAGGCAATTTTATACAAAACTTATGTTACACAGCGGTGTAACATAAGTTTTGTATAAAATTGCCTTTTAGTCTCTTTTTTATAAGTCTGAGTGAATAATTTGCTTTCGTGATACAATCTTATTTTTAAGTATTTATTAATTATGGCATTTATTAATATAAGCGGATGATCAACTTGAATTGACGATAAATGATCTCCCGGGTGTAGGTAGCCAGTCAGTTTCTTTTCTCAGCAATCGGATAATTTTCACCCACTTGTCACGGCGTGCTGCATCTTTAGGCACCCTGCAGCGTTATTATTATAACAAAAAATATTTAAAATCTCCTTTTCCATAAATTAATAACTCTCCCACAAAAGTGGGAAACTAAAACTAAGTTTTTAGTGGTATCACTGAAGCTAATTATGAAAATTCAACATTTTATCTATTTTACTGTATTTTAATATTAATGTAAACATTAATCTTACGTGTGGAAAGTAATTCCGGTTAATTTCTTATGGGTTTCCGATCTTGAATCGCACTCTTTTACTACGCATTTACCCATTTTGTACCTATTGTTATTCGGTTCGCGTCTGACAGATGACTGAATTGACATAAGCTTCGCATAAGCCTGTAGACTTATGGCCGGTGGTCACACTTTTAGAAGGTTACTACAAGTCTATATCATATAGGTCAATGATTGAAACACATGGCACTTCATTACAAACATACTTATTTACACACACAAACATAAATACACACAAACCCATGTAAACATATTTTTAGGTTGAGAACACTTACTCTCTTTACTTTCATCATTAGATGTATCTGTGCTTTCTTCTGTATCATATTGGGATATGATACAGTATCGCTGGAGGCTTCGGAAGGGAAAGCTTCATCTAAAAATTGTTGAACGTCCTTAAAGGATTTATTGTCATGTTCGTTTCTCTTAAAGCTGTTTATTTTCAAGTTTTGCGTTGATTCAGAAGCTATTAAGGTAAGTAATGCTATATTACAATTGGTACCATGGTTAGGCAAGTTTAATGAACTGATATTAGGTATATTTTATAATCACATTTGTAACATAAATGATTAGTAAGAATAAGAAATTATCAGTTTTCCTGTATGTGGTGTTTCGTCCGTGGGTCTGGGTAAAACAGAGACCGTCTCATCTTTGGTTGTACTAATTATATCATGACCATTGTGGTCTTTACTAGCCTTATTTTCTGATCACACAACGAGCCTATTATGCATTTGACTTATTGCTAAAATTTCCGAAGATTCTTCAAAAGTAGTTCTCCTTTTATTTGCTTCTTTGTTGAAATCGACTATATCAATTTCATTTATCATATTTTTGAATCCTGAAAATAAATTATAATTTAATCAGTTTAATTTAGTACCTATTTAATAAATAAATATTTACAAGCATATTGGTTTGATAAATAAAATTTAATGCAAACCCTCATGATACTAGCATGGCTGTCGATTTTCGAGCATGTTCGAAACTAGCATGCTCAAGGTCTGTACACACATGCTAGTATCGAGAGCATGCTCGATACTAGCATGCTCTCATGCTAATAACCAGCATGTTTATCAGTGTTCTTACTTTTGCGAGTGCCTGATTGTGCAAAGCGATGCTGTAGCTGGAACATCAACGTTAAGCATTAAGCTGCATTATGTGCTATAATGCTGTAATTGGAAAACTAAGAGAGTATGCCCGTTCTTTATATATTTTTTCTAAATGTGTTCCAATGGATATAATTGACTAAAATTCATGGATTTTTATTTAATGTCTCGGTGGTCCTATGGTCGACGTCTCCACTTCTTATTCAGAAGTTGTGGGTTCGATTCCGGACTCACACGAATGATTTCTCAGAATTCTTTTTTCTGATTTTCCGGAATGTGTGATAAATATCCATAGCAGTCAACTTTGTGCTCTGTTTAATGATAATAGGACACCTATTCCATTAGGAACGTAACGTAAACGGTTCCAGCGAGTTGAGGCTGTAACGGCTGCTGCCTACACCACAGAAATAGATCAAGATAGAACGGCCGCGATGGCATATTTCCATACATTTCGAGCGTGTCACTTTTTTGAAAAACCACGCCCTCAGCGTGACGTCATTTTCATTGTGAGCGGCGCGACTAGTTAGGAGACACACATTAGATTATCGATGTTAATATCGGCAACGTGTGTTAATTTTATTATTTTTATATTTTACTAACTTTATTGATTTTCTGTAACGATAATCATAGAAAGTAAAACATGTTAAATATTTCAATCCGACATATTAAAACCTAAAACATATTTTTCCAACAGTATATAAAATTTAATTATAAATATTTTACTGTCCTTGAAACTATACATATTTATTAAATATTTGCCTTTTTGTAAGGGTTGGCCTCACAGTCCTGGTTAAATAACGAAGCCGAACGTCTACATATACCTCGGTTACTGCCCATTTGAGAAGAACGAGATGATTTTCCAGCGGCGATTGGTCAAATTGGTGAAAACTTATACTGTCAAATAAACTGCTGCCAATGTAATTACGAAACACTTTGGTTGAAATTTGTGGTGTTAGAATAAAGTAGGGACAAAGCAAGATATGAGCTGATACTCAAATTATTATTGAATTAATTTATCGATAAGTCCTAAGACTTATCGATAAATGGATAAATCGACATGGAGTGCCCATCTCTAACATTCGAATCACAGCGATTAACAGACACAGCGATCAACTGGCAGGTGTATTGTGTATTTCGTTCGATTCGACGTACATTACGCGTATAATTTATACGCGCAATGTTTTTGTATACGAGCGTTGAATGCGGACAGCAATGGATATTTATCATAACGAAAAAATATACAACGTGTGATCGTAATTATTGAACATAATAAAAGTAAAACAATAATTTATAATCTCAAAAAAATACTTTCTACTGATTTTCTGTACTTACTGATCATACGAAATATTTCCTTTTTTCATATTTGATTCACTACTTTTGTTTTTACAATTTTTCACAGCTTAATAAGGCATATATGTGACGTTTTATCTATTTTTTTACGTCCTGAACGCATGGCAGGAACGCTCGTTGCGTAATGAGAGCGAGTTTCGAAAAGCATGCAATATAGTGCAGGGTATTGGCACGCTTGCCACGCCTATTCGCCGTTCTATCTTGATCTATTTCTGTGGCCTACACCTTCCGGTAGAAAAAGGTATTACATTCCCGCCACAGCTTTAAATTAATTCTTCTTGTTTTGAGGTTATAACCTTTAGAAACGATCTTGCCAATGACAGTGAAATATTCCAACATTCTATAAATTGTTTAAGTAACTCCGGCATTAATGACTCGCATTAGAAACTATTAGAAAGCATTCATAGATATAATTTTATGACTGTCCTAAATAGCTACGAAATATTATGTAATAATGCATATGTTTAGTAACAACAAGGTCTGTACGTCGTCAACGAATGATTGTAAAATTTGTAGCTGTGTACATTATTAAATACCACGCCTATAATGAGCAAATGACTTAGGTGCACGTTTCTAAAGTACACGATTTGAGACACAATTTGAGTTTATTTTGTAGGCTAATTAGAGAATATATTATTTCGAATATTTACGATCTTTATTGGCAACACTAAATAACGACGTTTCACGTTTTTTCGCGGTGCCTGCGACATGACGCGCCGGTGAATTTTAGTAATATATTGACGTAATTCTTCTGTGCATATCGTGAGAACAAGGTGAAATATTATAAATAACATTCAATAAACTGTTTCTTAGTGAGTGCATGTGTAATTAGCCTATAATATTCTTTGCAGACTTCACAATGGCCGATCAAGTTGATTCAATGTCAGATGCAGAGCTGCGAACCAAACTAGCTGAGCATGGATTTCCTATTATGCCTATAACTGCATCTACAAGAAAGTTATTGGTGAAAAAGTTAAAATTGGTGCTAGAAAATAAGAGTAAACCTAAAAGCAGCACTGATAACAAAGCTGACAATAGGCGGTCTTTGGCACGTTACTCAAGCGGCGAGGAATCGGATTTAGACACAAGCAATGTTAAAGAGAACCGAAGTCGTGGTCGTAGAGCAACTACCGGTAGTGCAATGTTACCGCCCGTTGCTAGCAAAGTACGCCGTCCGCTCTCCAAAAAAGATTCTCCACTTAAACCTAATTCCGATAAAGGTTCTGAGTCTGAAGAAGAACAAGACAAATCTGGTGTACGAACTCATGAGGAGGTCGAGACTGTGACTACGCGTCGAGTAACGCGCACATTCGCAGGAAACGATCAGGATGATTATGAGACCGGTTCAGACAGTGATGTTGATGCTGACAAGAAAACATCTAGCTCTTTTCGCAGTCATTCTAGGTCCAGTGATTACATATCAAGTACCTTACCCACAGTTGAGACTAGTCCCCCAAAGACATCTGTTTTCTCTCGGATTTCCAATAAACCTACCAACTATACATCTTATTCATCTAACATGGGTACTTCAGAAAGTCTCAATAGTATTCGTTCACGACTTGGCCTGGCTACAAATCCCAGTGACCGTCTTTCTCTTGGTAACTACACCTCCAATTTTTCTACAAGTACTTATCAACCTTCAACTTCTACAATTGATGAGGTAGAGTCGCCATACTTGAGTAACTTCACTAGAAGGTTATCTGCACTGAAGTCTGATCCACCTAAAACCCCCTCTTACCTTGACAGAGATACAAACAATGGCAGTACAATGTTGCCACGTAGATCTTACATTACTGGACTGAATAGGTCTGATGTTGCACAATACAAAACATCCACAGATAACAAATTCTTGAAAAACAACCTTGTATCTCTTTCTTTAGTTGTATTAGTGGCACTTTTTTTTTTTTGCTTATTTTTTATGTATATAGTTAAGAAAAATGATATAAAGTCAGTGGTAGATGATCAGAACAGTAACATACAAATCTGTCAATCAACTACACCAGGAGATAGACCAGGGATCAACTGTGTACCTCGAGAGCAAGTTAATTATGCTAAAGATCTTCTAAATATGATACATCCAGAGTTAACTAAAAGAATTGCTTCATATAAATGTGGTCAGAATGATGTCTTACCGTATATGACTGAAGGTGAAGTAATTTCATTAGCAGCTACAAAAACTTCAGAATATGTTAGTCAAAGTCGTACTGACCTGAGTAATTTGGAAGTTCTTATTATACGGAACCCTCACTGGGGTCTCAATGTTGTGCAACTTAATCCATACAGTAAAGATGTTAAGTATTCTCCGTTGATTTCTACAGAACTACTTGCACAACTACGGTTGAAGAATGCTATTGCAATTACATTAGCTGACCCATCTACACCACTCTCATGTTTATTTATTAATACATTGTATTCAGCTGGCTCCAGTTTAGCTGTTATCGGAATACTCACTGCATTGGCCTTAGGTGTTCAAAGGTTTTATAAGTATTATGTAAGTTACAAGAAAAGGAAAAGTGAGGAGATATATTCCATGGTTGAACAAATTATTGATGTTATTTCTCAAGAGACTGAAGAAAGTGGTGAACCGTACATATCAGTTGATCATGTCAGAGACACATTGATTTCACCTCAGAACAGGGAAAAAATGGCATCAGTTTGGGATGCTGCTGTGAAGTTCATTCAAAGGAATGAGAGTAGGGTTCGCATGGAGGTACAGTCTGTTGATGGTGAGGATTGTCGTGTATGGAGATGGATTTCTGCTCAGCTCAGCCCCAAACGAAGTGCAGCATGGCAGGGACAGGCATTTGAAACTCAAGAAGGATCTGTTAATAATTTAGTTGTATCTCCTACTCCATGCCTTAAAATTCGTCACATGTTTGACAAGAACGACACAAATCCCAATTTGAGATCTGTTATTCAAGACGCCATATTAGAGAAGTGTGGTGATCATTGTAACATTCTGCACATAGATATAGAGAGGGCATCATGCTGTGTATATGTCAAATGCTCATCACAAACAGATGCAGGTGTTGTTTACAGGAGTTTGCATGGATGGTGGTATGAGGGCAGGTTGATTACAGTGAAATACTTGCGCTTAGAACGATATATGCAACGATTTCCTAACTCACCATCAGTAGGTCCTTACCTTAAGATGAATCGCTCACGACAGGTCTCTTAGATATTAATCAAAATAAATTTTATTCACAGTTTCTTCCCTGTATACATAGTGGTTTTACTGTAAGGGTATTCTGTTGACTGCACCTGTCTCAGTATGATTAGATAATTTTAGAAGTTGAAATGATGTTAAACCTGTTGATGATTAACACTAGCACAGCAATGTGGAAAGGTGGACACATTTTTAACAATTTAAGGTGTTTTAAACTAGTGAATCAAAAACATGTGTATTCTCTGCTGCAATACCGAGTGATATTTTTAACTCATTTTTTAATAGCCCTTATATAGTGCTGACCAGGGCACCTATAGGATAAGGAAATAAAACTTCATCAGTGGCTTAAAACAACAACTTCAAAAATTTGGCAATTTTGGTACTTGTTATTTCTGCTCTAGGTGCAGTCTAGGTCTTTTCAAATGTTTTGTTACAAATGTTAATCATATTATTCCTCAATTAAACTCTTATAAGAGTACATTGGTCAATATTTGTGTTAAGTATATTTATTAACTGTATTTACTCTCTTTATGGGGCAGGCTTCCCATAAAGTTAGTAAGCTGTTCTGCAAAGGTCTGCAGTGTTATAGGTATTTCATTTGCTAAAATGGTTGGGCTAATGGTATATTTTCACATTCATATATGATTTAATGATAACCCCGATTCTGACTTTATTTTTATAATAAATAGTATATGCTGCATAATACTTTTTCATTATACATATATACATAATTTGAAAACATGTAATTGATAATTTTCTTTCTACACACAAATCTTGCCTGATAATTGTTATGTGTAAGAATATATTATACTGTACCTGTGTTCTAATATTACAGTTAATTAACTATGTCTAATTGTAATATAAGTAAATGTATTTGTCAATTAAAAATTGTATGACTGTTTTCGATCTGATTGTCTCCCTTTTGTGTGAGGTGCTGATATTATAACGCCTTAGAATTTGAAGGAAAATAAGGTTTCATTATTTTTAGCATGTATAATTTTGACTCAGTGTAGTGTAAATATGTGACATCACAAGATGCATTCTTTCGTTTTTCTACTAGTTTATATAATATGGCTTAGTTTGTTAATAATTTTACTGATATTTTGGAACAAATCTTTTAATTCATAGCTGTTAAGTAATTTTCATAGGGTATACCGATGCATACAAATCTTCGCTTTAGTTTTTCTTATAAGCTTTGTGATGAGATGGACAGCACAATATAAGAAGTATCTAGTGTGTTTTAATTTTATTTAGAATTGACATTTTGTTTTAAGTAATTCTACTAACTTCACTGTCTTAATGTAGTTTATTTTTATGAATTGATTTTCATTTTTTAATAAATTGATTTATGTATTGAATTTGTTTTCTTTTACAATTCTAGTTTGGGTTCAATGAAACTCATGGTGTTTCACATCAGCGCTAGGAACCTTCGCCTCAAAGGATACCACTCATCAGTGAAAAAGACAATTGTATTAGACTAGTTCTCTTGTGGTGCTGAACAAAATAAAACGTTATAGTACTAAATATTACTAGAAGATATTTCCTATGAATGTTGAGTTTTAATATAATAGCCGTTTTCAACATTACAAAACCAGACTTAATAGATAAAGGTAATTATAAGGTTAAAAACAGTGATAAATATACAAAAAATAACTTTAATAAAAAATATGATCAAAAATATTACATTACTTAACAATAACAACAAGTTCTTCAATTACTGAGCACATTTATGCACATATATAAAGTTAACATCCATACAATAAATTAATTTAACATAATTTGACGGATAGTCAACCATTTAATGAAAAAATGTCCTTAAGACAAAGCATTCCTATTTATTTAGTTGCCTAGAGGTAGCCTAATGGGAATGTAACTGTTTCACAATAAAACAATTTAAATTATAAAACTTGTTATCTTATTAACTAAATACATTTAAAAATGTAAATAAAAACATTGGCCCCAAAATTCCATTTCCCAAAAAGTTTCACAAATTTACCCTCTCACTTCTTTAGGAACTATATTCTGTAACTAACTTTATTAAAACATCTTTTACCTAATAACATGGAACGTTAGACTTAGAAAAAAGTTTCAGTACTCGAAAGTTTATTAAAATTATGAATTAAATATCGATATAAAGTACTCAATAGTCTTCATGTTTAATAAATTTAATTGTATTTAATTTATTTAAGATATTAAAAAAAAAAAATTGCGCGATTATGACGTCATTTTAGGCGCATTTTACGTCCATTGGATATTTAATGAAATTATTAATTGAACTAAAATTGATACCGGTCATTTTGAAAAGGTACTTAGTTGCCTACACAATAAAAACACGAAATAGCTCTGGATACACGGGAGTCCGAACTTCTGAAGAAGAAGTAGGTACTCGTTTAAATCCTTACTCGGGAAGTTTTGTTGCAGTTGACAGCTCTGTTGCAACTAAACGCGAATAAATGTAATTTAGATTTTTATCGAGATATTTTAGATTTAACTTTTCACACATGTATATGTGTAATAATAATAATCATACGTAATCATCGGTATGTCCCAAAATTTTAGCGCACTCAGTGCAGAAAAAAAAACCAAGATCTCAGTTTATTATTGTGTGCATTATACTATAGAAAAGCCTTATACCCTTCGGACTCCTGTGTATCTATATTTCGTGTGGAAAACGCATTGTCGAGTTGATATGTGAAATGTCGCCGGAGCGGTACCAGGTGGTCAGTAGGCCAGCGTGTCTTGGAGGGCCTGCAGGCAGCGCCACCTGTCGGGCAGGTAGAAGGGCTCGAACACGTGCGGGAAGGGCGCGTCCCAGCCCGCCACGCGCCGCACGGGCGCCTCCAGGTGCAGGAAGCACTCCTCCTGCGGGGGACGTTATCGATTTATACTGTCACGACTTGAACACCATCGGCCAGGTTTGGCTGAGTCTCACCTGTACGGTGGCGGCGACCTCTGCACCGAAGCCTGAAGTGAGCGGAGCCTCGTGAGCGATGATGCAGCGCCCCGTTTTTTTCACAGACTGTAATCGCATTGAAAATAATTAGGTCACGGTCACATCGCAAGCAGAAAATTAAACACAATGAAATACCCACATTGCAGACTGTGTTCTCGTCCCAGGGCAGGATCGACTGCAAGTCGATAACCTCACAGTTGACGCCCAGTTTCTCCTGTGCCATCTCCGCAACCTCCAACAGCACATGCACCTGGGTGCCCCAGCCGACCAGGGTGACCGCGTCTCCTACAGAACATATACCGATTTAAGTTGCCTGCTACATATTCTACACATTTCTAGCTATGCTAGTAAAAATAGAAGTACGTACAACAAGATCATGGCAAATAGTAACAATAACCTTATTAAGTATTAACCACCTTATTAAGTAATTTCAAAATTATCTTCAACTTTCAAGTAGTAGTTCTTAAATACAATTACCTTGCCTCAGCACCTGTGCTTCTCCAAGTGGTAGAGTATAATCTTCTGTTGGAACTTCCTCCGCAGCAGAGCGGTACAATATCTTAGGTTCCAGGAAGATGCATGGATCTCTCTCCTTAATACAAGACAGCAGAAGACCTTTAGCCGTTATTGGACCTCGAGGCACTACCACCTATAAATGTAAAAAATAATTTTCTTGTTAGACAGAAAACAACAGAACAGAAAATAATTACACTTAAGTATTACTGTACTGTACAAAGTCACACCATTAATATCTGGAGGTGTTGGTAGCGCGTTGACACTTCAGATATATTTATGTCCTAAAAACCTGTACATATGATCATGGGAGAGTTAGAATTCGGACTGGGGTGGTAATAGTCAGAGTGCTGAGTCACTATGCTATCATGAAATTAAATATGAGAGGTGGTCCACATCAGACAACCTAAATATGCTGATTAGTCACCACAGTCTCGGTGGCACAGTGGCTAGCACCACGCTTCTGATTCAAGAAGTAGTGGGTTCAAATTCAATGACTTTTCGAAATTTTCGGAAGTTACATGTGATAAATATCGATGACTGACAACTTTGTGCCCGGTATGGCAATAGGTTCGCCACCTATTCCATTTGAGACGTAAACATAACGGCGAGACGAGGCTTAACAGCCGCTGCCTACACCTTCGGGTAGAAAAGGCGTGAAGTTATGTTATGTTAGTCACCTCTTGGTAGACTCAATTGTAGGTTGGCACTATTGTTAAATTATGTACAAACACATTTTTACAATATATTTCTATATTTATAAGATCTATTTTGAGTATCTCAAAGGTCAGTACAAGCCAGTGTTATCATGATGTATGTACTGCTGGTTGTGATAATTAAAAGATAGAAAATATATGGCAGTCAACATACCCTCAGACCAGGCACATGTGCAAAGAATGCCTCAGGACTCTGTGAATGGTACAAACCACCATGGCCCACTGCACTACATGGGGTCCGAATTGTCAAACCACCACAGTCAAACTGGCCTCCAGATCGATAACGAGCTTTAGCTGCTTCGTTTACAATCTGCAAAAGAGAAGTCAGGTACACTATTATACAAATACTATCAAATAAAAGTGTAAAATCAATGTACAAGTGATTTACTACATTTGTAGATCAATGTCATGAATTTAAATTTAAAATTTCAACAGTTCATAAGAAACAAACCTGATCGAAAGCAGGAAATATATAATCAGCAAATTGTATTTCAGCAATAGCAGTGGCACCAGCTGTCGCCAATCCAATACCGAATCCAGCAATTCCTTGTTCACAGAGCGGAGTGTTGAATACACGATCCTTGCCATATTTGTCCTGAAAATATTTACAGAAATAAATTGATAATTAAGACAAACAATCTCTGTCTATACAAAAAATAAAACATATAAATAGAACATTAAACAACTCACTTCAAATTAACATACATAAAACATTAAGTTTTATGTATGTTAATATGAAGTGTGTTACTGGAGAGTAAGTCACGTAAAATCAAAACCCTGTTTCTAGCAAATTCCAATAAAAAGTCTACAATGTTACATTTAATTTGTATACTCGTCAAAACATTATTTTGTACTGGTAATTACATAATAATTAATAATAATTCTACTATTAAAAGTGTGTGTCTTTACAAACCTGCAAGCCTAAAGCACATCTGAATACTCCACCAAAGCCGACATCCTCACCAAACAAAACAGCAGTGGGATCCTGCTTTAATGTTATGTCCATGGCATTATTGATAGCCAGCATCATGTTCATCTTGGTGGTTTCACCTAAAATGAAATGTGATGTTATAAAATTAATTATGAATATCATAACATCTTTCAGGCAAGGGCTTTTGGTGTATTTATAGTTTTATAATCAAAACAAGCCATTTAATTAACTATAGTTCCGAATACATAATTCCTAATCAAAAATACTACCCTAAAAAAACTACAAAATCTGATAATCCCTTGGCAGAAAAAGGCAAGGAAGACATGAATATTATGGACTTCCTAAAGGTTTAATAAAAGATAGTGAGATGATCAAAGGGATAATTATTATTAACCAAAAAGTTATCAAAATATTTTAATTACTGCTGCCTAAGGACAACAAATATGCTACTTGAATTTTTATTTTTAATTCAAGTTTTAAATAACCATAATTAACACTATAAAATAAATTTCGTTGAGGAATTATTGAGATTATAATAGATTTCTATAATTCATTCATCATTGGAATCTGTATATACTGATTTGACTCTCGGCACATACCTTGGACAGGAACTTGAGTGTCAGGGTAGTAATTAAAATGAGACGACATTCTTTTATGGCTGTTTAAAACATTTTTAAATAGTTTCAAAAGAATACCACTGTTTTTACTTGATAAACAGGACATGTTTACGAACAAACACGTGTAGAAAATTTAAATCAGAGGTAATAACTATAGTACAATGTTGATGTAATACGGTGTTAGGTAATAACTTATCTAAAGTAATTATCATTTGCTATAATATTAAAAAGATTTATATAAACACAAAATCTTGACAGAAAATGTGGGTCGGACTCGGAAGCGTCAATGTCAGCTGTCAGACGACATCAACTCATTGTTTTTTTTTTATTAGTCCTTTATTGGACAGACTAAAGCTTTTGAGACATTCGCCTTGTTTGCCGTTATTTTTTTTTATGAAGTGATGATGATATCATCACATGTGATGTGATGATGATATCATCATCATCACATGATGATGAAACTTAAAACATATGCATGATGTTCCGAAGGAGTCTTGACGACACTTGACAATTATAGGTCTACCAGGATCTGATGGCAAAAAAAGTTTGAAAAATAACGATTTTCATATGGCAAGAAACGCAAAATGTCTTCTGTCAACTGAAATTTCGAGGAATTGTTTTTGATTTAATTTCAAATTTAGGGGTTTCTAATACTACCATAAGACGAATTGTTGCTGAAGGCAGATCTAACAGAGGCGTATTTAGTACGCCCGGTAAAAAGAGAATAGGTGGCAAAAAAATAAACTTGGATTGTCAGAAACAAAATAAATTAGTTTTACACTGTAGGATTAGAAATACTGTCATTGAAATGGTACAAATTCTTCGGGTGCAAATCAATTTTAATGGAGGAAGAGAATCATTAAGGTAACAAAAATGAAGTTCATTTTCTCTTAGTTTGAATATAACACATAACATAACTTCACGCCTTTTGTTACCCGAAGGTGTAGGCAGCGGCTGTTAAGCCTCGTCTCGCCGTTATGTTTACGTCCCAAATGGAATAGTGGCGAACCTATTGCCATACCGGGCACAAAGTTTTCAGTCATCGACATTTATCACACATAACTTCCGAAAACAATTTTCGAAAAATCATTGGTGTGTGTCGGTATCTGGAATCGAACCCGGACCTATGGATCAGAAGCCGTGTGCGCGACCACTGCGCCACCGAGACTGTCAAGTCTAGTTTGAATATAATTTAAAAATAACTATTTTATTTTGTCTTCAGACTTATTTTGAAAGACATACATACATATACACATACATAACTTCACGCCAAATCCCTTGCGGGGCAGGCAGAGAGAGCGGAGCCCCATAAGGCACGATTCTTACGCGCCTCGCTCGCTTCGTTGACTTTCAAAGACATCGGATTCGTATTCGTGAAGTGCCAATCAAAAAGGACTATTTTAATGTAGCGACATGTCATATATAAGAATGATCATATATAAGAATATATCCGATAAAAACCTTTTTTATGGATTCGCATTATTTGGAACCATTTTCAAGTTCTGATAGCCTTTAATTAATTAATAAACTCATGAACAAAATAATCGAAGTTTTCATCTAAATTTCGAACGACACATTAGCCAAAGTAAGATTTTCAAAAATTATCCTTGATCATTGAATACAATTCTATATTTGCATGTATCACACAGAATCAGCCTCTATAAGGAAAAAATAAGTATCAAAACGTTTTGCTCCAAATTCCCCAGTATAGCTAGCGTCAATTTCTTTTTTCCCTTTTTGCCATGAGATTCTGGTAGACCTATACTAAACACGATGTTTACACCATTCCCCACATTTGCACTCATATACGGACACATATTGAACAAAACGCCACGAATTTTATTCAATAATATCCATTTAAACACAAATCTGAGAAAATAATGCAAAGAACGGACATGTCTCTTCCACGGTCCCGCCAAAACTCCTCAACTCATTGATTGACTTGTATAAATCATCATTAGCCTTTTGAGGTCCACTGCTGGACATAGGCCTCCCCCATAGAGCGCCACAACTGCCGGTCCGCTCAATCATGGGGGTTTTTTGCCATAATCGCCACGCTTGGCAGGAGGGTTGGCGATCGCAGTAGGCTGTATTTTCTTGAGAGAATGCTGCTGCCCATTCTTCTAGCTTTTCCCCTAGTCGCCTTTTACGACACCCACGGGAAGAGATGGGGTGGCGGTATTCTAAGCCGGCGCCACACACCTAGACAGGCTTGTATATATGGACGAGACAAATTGTACTATGGGTACAATTCCTTAATTAGATATTGGCCATTTCGACGTAGCACACATAAACATATATCTGTCTCGTTCTTACTCAGCAGTCAGCACTGCTACTCGCATGAAAACAGTATAACAGTGTTTCAGTGCGTACATAACATAAAATAACTTCACGCCTTTTTCTACCCGAAGGTGTAGGCAGTGGGTGTTAAGCCTCGTCTCGCCCTTATGTTTACGTCCCAAATGGAATAGGTGGCGAACCTATTGCCATACCGGGCACAAAGTTGTCAGTCATCGATATTTATCACACGTAACTTCCGAAAATTTCGAAAAGTAATTGGTGTGTGCCAGGATTTGAACCCACTACTTCTTGAATCAGAAGCGGAGTGCTAGCCACTGCGCCACCGAGACTGCGTACATAAAGTGAATGAATACGGAAATAAGATTATACTTATTTAACTCAACTGACGCCGAAAGTCCATTTCCTGTCAGTTCAGCCGGTAAAATAGTGTTGCGATAAATTTTACAAAATTTCTTTTAAATCCTTAGTTTTATTTCGTAACGAGTAAAAACCTATTGTAAATTCGCTAAATATGTAATAATTTACTGATCTTAGACTGAAAGTCTTATGAGATGCATTTGTAACTAAAAAATGTTCTGAAGATGTTTCGTTTAGTGTATCACGCGCATCCTTTTATAAGTTTTAAATTTGAATCATTCTTATTTACTGTGCGGCGCACCTATCTAGAGGTATGTTGCAGTAGCGATTTACTTACTTTAGAGTCAGCAACTTAATTAAAATAGTTTATAAAATAGAGGTAAGTAGTCTAAGAAAAACATGTACTGTTATTTTGACATCCAAAACAGAATATTTAGCATAACAATATACTTACTTCCTATACATACATACATAACTTCACGCCAAATCCCTTGCGGGGTAGGCAGAGAGCACAGAGCGCCATAGGGCACGATTCTTACACACCTCACTCGCTTCGTTGACTTTCATAACTCTTTTCATGCACGCGCGTCGGTTTTTGAGGCTCTTAACATCCCCTTCCTCCAGAACACGTTCTATTTATTACTTTTTTTATTTATTTATTTATTTATTTACTTACTTCCTATTTAAGTATTAATTCTATAAATAAGTAATCCTCAACATTAATTACAATTAAATTAGCCAAGAACGTTTATCGATAAATAAAATTCTTCTGCGCAGCCCTAAACCGCCATTTTATGCGGCCAAATGACATCACACCCGGCTTCAATTTTGTGTCGACCTGCCACTTCCATAGGTTTTCTTCTTCATTGTTTCTGAGTGTCCGACCGAAGCTTCGGCTTCGGCTTAGGCCAACTTCGGCCAAAAATCCATTTTCGGCGAGAACGGCCCAGAATTTGGCCGAAGCCGATTGTCCCAAAACAGTCGAAATTAAGCGAACTGTTACGATAGAGCTAGTGACTTAGAGACCGGACTGCACTTAGTTCAGTGCGCATACTTCTATCACCGAGAAAAAAGCGGCAAGAGCCACTTTACGCCGATATTCTAGCTACAGCTAGATAATAGCTGTGGATAATATTGAAGAAAATTATTAAATTACTAATAGTTTCTAACCTTCGGCTTCGGCTTCGGCCAAAAATAAGCCTTTGGTCGGACACTATTGTTTCTTCTTCATTGCATCAAGTCATCTTACAAAATATAGCGCTACTGTCACTCTAAATTAAAAAAAAAAAATTTTTAAGACAGGCTAAAATTTGAATTGAATTGAATATCCATATCTATAGTACTGGGACTTATTTGTCTCCAGTAAATCAACATTTCTGTTTCATCGTATCGTATTAGTCTCGAATGTTTACAGTCTAGAATTTTAATGTTCTAATGTGTAACGGTTGCTACGGTATTAAATAGTAGGTTGAGAAGTAAGAAGTCAGTCAAATTTCAATAATATCCTGCAAAATGTTTGTTGTTTGAAAAATTTTTGATTATCATTAATTATTTTTTTAGCTGTTTAGCAAATTGCAACTTTTGAATTATTGACATGGGATTAATCTAATAAATTATAATAAAATAGAACCAAAAAATATAATGTTCAAGTGTTCTAACATAAACATTAAACTTCAGAAATAAAAGGCAAATTAATTTATTTATGTATTTACTCATCCAAGTTACGAAAAATATAGAGACGTATTACCCTGCCCCCCAAAAAACCTATTTTTAAATATTAACTTCATTTTGCCTTATTTAAACTACAGACCGTTGCTTAGTGGGCGGCAGATTAGATCCTCATTCGAATACTCGAGAATATAGTATTCACATGAATGTCTCAGTGGACCCGTGGTCGAGCATCACGTTTCTGAATCAGAAGTCATGTCTTCAAATCCAGAACATCATTTCGGAGCGTAAATATGGTAAATATAAATGACTAACAAGATTGTGCCCGGTGTATAGCAATAGATTCCGCACCTATTGCATTACGGGTTTAAAGCCCCAAGAAAGTCTCAGTCGAGGCTGAATACACCTTGGTTTGCTTAAATCTCGGGCAGAAAAAGGCGTGACCTTGTTAAAAAATGCTTCACGACTCATGGCCCAAGCACATATGGATTTAGGCTTTCACAATTTAATTACCAAACACATCAAGAAGATATTATATTTTGCAGTTTCGGTGGTGTGAAGGTTGAAGACTGCACTACTGACTTACATTTTAAAAGCTTTTATTTAACTTGCACTGTATGTATGTATGTAAGTATGTATGTTCGGTGGAATCTTGCAACTCTATTTTGAAGTAGATATCTTCAACCGATTGAGCTGAAATTTTGTACACATGTTTACTTTGGATGACAATGCATGATATGATGTGTGACATTATTCTATATCCAATATGGCGGACCACCCAAGATGGAGGAATGAATATTTTGAATGCATTTCTGCAATATAGGTATCAAATGAAAGGGCTTATTGAGTGTAACTCAAAAAATAATATGACGTCATTCTAAATCCAATATGGTGGAATATCCAAGATGGAGGAAAACATATTTTAAGCTTCTGTACAATATGGGTATCAAATTTTAATGAAAGGCCTCATTGAAAGTAACTGAAAAAATAATGTGACGTCATTGTAAATCCAATATGGCGGATCATCCAAGATAGAGGAACAGTTTTTTAATGCATTTCTACAATATGGGTATCAAATGAAAGGGCTTGTTAATAGTAACACGAAAAAAAAAATGACGTCATTCCAAATCCAATATGGCGGGAAAAATATTTGCATTTCTACAATATGGGTATCAAATGAAAGGGCTTATTGAGAATAACTCGAAAAACAATGTGACGTCATTCTAAATACAATGCGGTGTACCATCCAAGATGACGCTATACATATTTTTGATGCATTTCTACAATATATGAATTAAAAATCATCATTGCGATTAAATGGAAAAAGAAGCTCCAAGCTGAAATTAAATTAGATGATCTCCTTATTGAAGAGCTGGACTTTTTGAAATTAAACGGTAAACTAACTTGCAATAATGATGCGTTGAATGAAAAGACACTAACCTAGCCAGCTATAACTAAAAATAAAAAAATAAATTAGAGCAAAAACCCTTTTTAAAGAAGCTTTTATTTAAGCGCTCTAAAAATAAGAAAATAATATTTCCTTAAAAATTTCAAGTATCAACTTAGAGCCTCAGTATGTACAATTTATATAATAATAAAAGCTTGTCGGGATGTTTGACTCCCTATCAGTAGGTAATTAAATTGCAATAGATAATATAGTAAAGTTAGTAGATTAATTTACATGAGTGTTTTGCCCATTTCTTCTCATGACAACCTTACACACAGAATCGTCCGTACGTTTTTGTTCCAAGGAGGCAATTTCAAGCGCTCGTGTTTTAATATGTTATGCTTTAAATACAATAATAAGTTAAATAGCTGTATTTACGGACTATATTTAACTGTTGATTTGACATTATAAAATGAGTACAGTTTATTTACAACTCGCGCGACAAGCTTTTATTATTATATAAATTGTACATACTGAGGCTCTAAGTTGATACTTGAAATTTTTAAGGAAATATTATTTTCTTATTTTTAGAGCGCTTAAATAAAAGCTTCTTTAAAAAGGGTTTTTGCTCTAATTTATTAAGTATTAATTTGTTAATACATACAGCGCCACCGTATGTCACAATTTTCAATCATAAAGTTGAACGAATCTGCCGTTAGATGGCCCAAGTCATCTTCCATAAATCGCTTGAATTGAACCTTGACAATGGTTGGATTGCCTCGATTGGTATATTTCGATTCCCAGCCTAGGCAAAATTTCATAGTTAAAATATTTCGAAATACAACGGTAAGTGCATTTTTTTTTATTAATTGTATGATTGATTGGATCAGAATGTTGGGCCATGAAAGGGACGGACGAAAAAAGAATGCATGCTACTGAGATGAGAATGTTGAGATGGATGTGTGGAGTGACGAAAAAGGATAAAATACGGAATGATTATGTAAGAGGAAGCCCGAAAGTTGCGCCTATAACTGAGAAGATAAGAGGAAATCGCCTTGCGTGGTATGGGCATGTAATGAGAAGAGATGATGCACATGTCGTCAAAAGAATGATGAACCTGAGTGTGGAAGGAAACAAGAGAAGAGGGAGACCGAAGAAAACATGGATGAATTGTGTGAAAGATGATATGACTAGGAAGGGTGTTGTGGTGGAAGTAGTGAATGATAGGGAAGCGTGGAAAAGAAAAACCACATGATGGGAGAAGGGCAGGAAGATGATGATGATGAATTGTATGATTGAATGAAATGCATAATTTGTTTAGTTGCTTTTATAAAAACAGCTTCATACATTCGCATTTTTAACAAACTTTGATTTAGCTTGGTTCGGGGGGGGGGGGGGGGGAGAATTTAAGTTTGGCGGATTCTTAAACTTCAGTGACTTGAGCCCCCTGATTATGCAATATTTTAATAGATAGAGGGTATCAACGGGGTGGTTTGTATGTATAACTCACGTACAATGTAGTGATAATTTTCGAGATTTATCACTTTACTTGAAAAAACTGGCTGAATCCTAAATGATGCGGAACAAAGTTCGCCGGGTCAACTAGTAACAATACATACTATACCTAGTGCTGGATTCGATAGTTCAACGACTGCTTCCTCTCCGATGAAGACAGGAAAACTTTTAGATACAGTTATTTAATAAATAAAAAACATTTGTCGCTATAAATAAATAGCTGGACATAAACTTATGAAACTAGTGGCTGGATAGGCGCCATGTCGTTCACACGTATTTGTACGTAATTAAAAAGCTAAGTGTACAACATTGAACATTTTATTATACAATAGTAGTAATAGTGGAGATGGTTGGTTTTGTTTCGACTTGAACTGTTTAACCTAAAGGCTATGTGTTCTATGACATAATTTAAATAATTATTGTGATTCTACCTCAACAAAAGATTCGGGACAAAGAGGTAAAAATAAATAGTTTCATGCTCTTCATTTGCGAAGTCATTTATATGCCATGAATAATCTATATCCAAATTTTGAGTACTTTTTTCAATTTTAAGAAATAAAAATAGCCTTTATTCATTTACATATTATTACATATGCACATAAAATACTATTTTTAAAACTAAATATTAAAACTTTTGTTCATATTTAAGTCTCGGTGGTCCAGTGGTCGAGCACACGGCTTCTGGCCTTCTGGTAACAAAGGTGTGAAGTTATGTTTATGTATGTTTGTTCATATTAGGTATGATAATCAAGTATTTGTTGTTTGATTATTGTCTGAACTTCTGTTTTCTCACCGATAATTTTTACATATAATTTCTTAATAATTATATGTAAAAATTATCGAATTCTATTAGTCTGAACCTTGGTCTTCCATGTACAAGTTTTGGTTACTAAACTGCGAGATATTATTATGAAAGAGATGTATCGGTGTGTACATGGCTCAAAAAGATATGAGCGGTGCAGAATACATGTAAAACCTGTGGGCTCTTGTAAATGATACCAGTTTGGTGAGTCCACTGATATTTTTAGACCTTGGGACTTTTTAAACCCCAGGACTTGAGGATAAACATTGTCACTACATAATAATATTATATTAACTTCTATTATAAGTATAGCAATTGATAATTTTACAAGTTTGATCTGCGTTAATTTATGCATGAATATTTTTGTAATTGGTATAAAAAATATATACATTTTGGAACACTATTCTTAGTAACAGCTCATTACGTCCAATATAGAATAGGCAGAGAACGCCGTGCGATATTTTTGAGCACCTACGATTATAATTCTTCATTTATGTCATTCTATTGATGCTAATAAATTTTGTTCGTAGGATATTTATCTACACAATATCATTGGCATGTCCTCACAGATTTGGACTTATGATCTTAAGAATCCTTACACGTTTAGTGCAGACATATTTTTGATCTCATTTTACCCAAATATGTAAGACGTTTGTGAAAATGGCCGACAAACTTTTGTAATGATTACGTCATTGGTTTGCTTTTAACAAAGGTAAAAGGTAGACAGCTTGATATATGATATCGCGCCTGATATCTGAGTCAAAAGGTCAATTTGTTTGGCCAATTTTTTTTTGAGAATAGACATTAGTCTAGGATCTATTATAAAAAAAAAACCGTGCGTCGAGTCCCTCCGCGCGAAAGAAGTGTAACTTCGTATTGTAAAAAAAAATGCATTTACTCCTGGGACCTCTTAAACCAGTCGAAGTGCTTGCCTCATCGTCTCGCCCGTAAAATTGTATTTATCTTAATAAATAGCTGACCCTGCGATCTTCGTACCCACTAAAAGTATATTCTTTCTTTTTTAATACTTATTCTACAATTCGAGAACTGCATATTAGAAAAGAAATAAAAATCCTACAATAATTTTATTGTTTGACTTAATATTATTATGTCAAACTATAAAAAACACAAATAACATTATATATATTTTATTCTATTTTGCCATTTTTTTGTTTGAGTAATAATAATAATATTCATCATCCCTGTTTATGGTGGTCCATAAACAGGGATGGGATGGAAACTCGTATTTCAAGAAATATTTTAAAAATATTAGCGAAATCGGTTCAGCTTTTCTAGAGTTTTGTACTTACTAACACATTCAGTTACTTATTTGCAGAGATGTACAAAATGGATTTTAAAAAGCATTTAAATACAAAATACTTTTCAGATGGGTCATGTCAAGAGCGTGCGCGTCGCGATCCCTGCCGTCCCAGTGGGACGCAATCTTGACCAAAGCAAACTCAGCCGGACGGGCTGCTAGGGCGTGCCCCGCAAGCGACGGGCACCGATTAGCCCCCGTCGGTGCGGCTGCATGCGCATGCGGCGAAGGGGGCCGCCACCCTTCACGCAGCGCCAATCCTGGCGGGACGAGGAGAGGGGAGTGCCGTATAGGCACGTGGAATGTTAGAGGTAGCATGGCAAGAAAGATGAATGAGATGATGGATGTATTAAATGAGAGATGCCTGGATGCCTTATGTTTGACGGAGACAAAGCGGAGGGGGAGGGAGACCGAGGACCTCCCCGGTGGCATGGTAGCCCTATGGTCCGGAGTGGACCCGGACGTCCGTGCCAGTGGGGGTGTTGGAGTCGTTCTCTCCTCCCGCTTTGCTTCCGGAGTGAAAGCTTATGAGTTGGTAGGCCCAAGACATCTTTGGGTTCGAATAAAACTGGGGATCACGCGAGTTTTCCTGGTCGCAGCTTATGCTCCCGTTAGCTCCGCGGATCCCCGCGAACTCGAGGAGTTTTGGGAAACTGTTAGGGATATTCTGGATCTAGCTGAGGAAAATGAAAGGATAATTCTGTGTGGTGATCTTAATGGGTGGGTCGGAACCAAGCGAGACGGCCTGGAGGCTGTCCTTGGTCCGAATGGTGACAAGAGAGTGAATGATGCTGGTAAGCCGATATTGGACGTATGCCTGGAACGGAACCTCCTTGTGTCTAACACATTATTCCGTCATAAAGATATTCACACGTATACGTGGAGACGGAATGAGCAAAAGAGTATGATAGATTTGATTTTGATAGATAGTCGTCTCCGAAATACTCTAAGGGATACAAGAGCCTACAGAGGCCCCACTCTTGATACGGACCACTACCTGGTGGTAAGCCGATTCGTGGGCCTTTTCAAGAAGTGGAGACACTGGCGAGTGCGTACCCATTTCGGAGAGCTTGAAAGGATAAAATGTGAGAAATTAGAAGATGAAAGTGTACGGAGTATGTATGTAGGCCTAGTCAGTAAAGGACTCAATGAGACGAGTCTTTCTGACCTAGGTGTTGAAGAATGCTGGGAAAGAATGAAAGAAAGTATAGTGAATAGTGCAAAAGAAGTATGTGGTAGTGCAAAGAGGCATAAGATTCTGAGAGGTGACGCCTGGTGGGATGCGGATGTGAAATCCAGCGTCGAAAGAAAGAAAAAAGCATGGTTGGATTATGTCTCAAGTTTGAATCAGAATGATAGTATGACAGAGAAAAAGTATGAGAGCTACCGCCGCTGCAGGAATGTTACCAAAGCCTTAGTGAAAGAGAAGCGTGAAAGACTTGTTGCGAATGAGGAAGTGAGGTTGACGGAGAACTTCGAGACGAATAACAAACTCTTCTGGAGGGAAGTTAGAAAGTCTCGGGGTTCTTCGTCAACATCCAGAATGGACAAAATTATGTCTAAGTTTGGTGACATTCTTGCAAACCCAAGCGATGTATTGGGCAGGTGGAGTGAGTATTTTGGGGAAATGTACGAGTATGTTCCGGATGTGGGCGCCGCGAGTGAGCCTACGGCTGACACCGCTGCGCCAACATCTGATGAGGACATTACTATGGAAGAGATTGAATGGTCGATACGAAGTATGAAAAATGGTAAGGCAGCTGGAATTGATATGATGTCTGCTGAAATGATCAAACACGGTGGAACCTGTGTCCGGGACGCTTTCCTGACCTTGAGCAATCTGTGCTGGAGGTCGGGTAAGGTTCCCATGGACTGGAGGCGCGCTGTCATCGTGCCCTTGTATAAAGGTAAGGGATCACGTATGCAGTGCGCCAGTTACAGGGCCATCAGTTTGATCAGTTTAGCAGCAAAAGTGTATGGGAAAATTATTGAAAGGAGAATGAGGGTGATATCTGATGGAGTGTTGTGGGAGGCTCAGGGTGGTTTCAGAAGCGGACGAGGGTGCATGGATCAGATTTTTTCTCTCCGCAACATCGTGGAGAAACAACTGGCTGTTAACCGGAAGGTTTTCTGCGGTTTTGTGGATCTGGAAAAAGCGTTTGACAGAGTGTTACGAAAGGATCTGTGGGATATACTCCCGGGCTACGGGGTGAGCGGAGCACTGCTGCGCGCTGTGCAGTCCACTTATGAGGGCTGCACAGCGTGTGTGCGTGTTGACGGCGGCTTGTCCCCCTGGTTTGACGTCAATATCGGCGTCAGACAGGGTTGCGTGCTGTCCGCTCGACTGTTCATCCTGTACCTGGACAGTTGTCTCCAGAGAATGAGATCGATGGATGTAGGGATGCGAATGGGTGACCTAGTTGTGAGCTGCCTGCTTTACGCAGATGACGCCGTGCTTCTAGCCGAATCGCCGTCGGACCTGCAAACACTAGTCACTACTATGAAAGATGATTGCATGATTAAAGGCTTGCAGTTGAATGCGACGAAAACGAAAGTAATGGTGTTTGAAAGGGAGGAATCCAGAACAGATGCAAGGATAATGGTTGATGATGTAGTGCTGGAACAGGTGAATGAAATTGTATATCTTGGATGCGCTTTTAGCAGAGATGGAAGGTACACCGCGGATGTAGAAAGACGAGTGGCGATAGGAAATAGCGTAAACGGAGTGTTAGGCAGATTCCTGGGCGCAAAAAATATTAGCAGAAAGGCCCAGTTAGCAATCCACAATGCAGTCCTGATCCCAACACTAACTTATGGAAGCGAGAGCTGGGTATGGCAGAGTGTGCATGAAAGTAGAATAAACGCGGTAGAAATGAGGGCTCTACGCAAAATCTGCGGAGTGACTCTCGCTGACCGCGTAGAAAACAAGGTTGTAAGGAAGGAAGTTGGTTTGAAAGAGAGTGTCGGTGTAAAAGTAAGAAAGGGCATGCTCCGATGGTTCGGACATGTAGAAAGAATGGTTGACGCAAGACTGACTAAGCAGATATACAATGCAAAAGCGGACGGATGTAGGAGTCGAGGACGGCCAAGACACACATTCCAAGACCAAATAGAACGTGTTCTGGAGGAAGGTGATGTTAAGAGCCGCAAAAACCGACGCGCGTGCATGAAAAGAGTTATGAAAGTCAACGAAGCGAGTGAGGTGTGTAAGAATCGTGCCCTATGGCGCTCTGTTCTCTCTGCCTACCCCGCAAGGGATTTGGCGTGAAGTTATGTATGTATGTACTTTTCAGATTTACTATTTCAAATGCAAAATACTAAATAGTTTTTCGTTTTTTTTATGGGATAGGAGGGCAAACGAGCAGGCGTGTCACCTGATGGTAAGAAACCAACGCCGCCCATGGACACAGCAACTCATATAGTGTTACTGTTGCGTTGTCAACCTTAAGGGATAGGGGAAAGGAAAGGATGGGGAAAGAGGGGTGGGCTCCGGGTACCTCTCTCACCGAACGAAACGCGACATGAGCCACTTTATGTTGGTCTTCTGAGATGTCGTGGTATTTCACCGATCGAGCCGGCCCATTCATGCAGAGAACTGCTTGGCTCTACCACTAAAGATTTCGTTTTGTATTTCAAATGCAAAATAGGTATTTTCAAAATACTTTTTGATGAAATCTTCCATGAGTCTCAGTGGTTGAGCGTTTGGGGTTGAGAATCTAGGAACATGGGGTCCGAGTGCTCGTACACGCTATAAAGATCTTGCAAAGAAACTGATCGAGGGCTCTCTCGACCAGGGGGCTGGTCTATTCTTCGCACAGGGAATTAGCATTGCCATTTGAAGTGGCAATGCGGTCGGTCTTCTTGGCACTCTACCAGTAGATCGAGAAGCGGATTTGAAATACTGCGATTGGGTCTCCAGTTTTCATGCGGCTCAGCGCATTAAGGTCGTTGTCGACGGGTAATGCTCCGACTAAAAATCCGTGAGTGCTGGAGTCCCCAAGGGCTGTGTGCTGCGTTTCTTCTGCATATCAATGACATGCTGCATTACAGCAATCTTTATTGTTATGCGGATACGGTACGGGGCTGTGCGGTACGGCGGATGCCATATATACTGGCCACCCGCGGATTTCTCGGGAAAACGTCGATTCGTACCGGAATAAACTGTGTCCGCAATCGAAACTCTGCCTAGTCAGATTTCGTACTAAGGCCGACTCAACTTAGCTAATTCCACCCTAAGAAAACACAGGTCTGCGCGTTTCCCGCTGAAAAGGCACACTTTGTTGCCTCCCTTTTTTGAGGGCACTCGGTTACCCGCCTTAACCGATATCGGAATTTTTGGGGTCGACTTTTCCAGTTTCGCGGTTATCTGGAGGGCAAGGCGAAATTGGCTTAGAAAAAGGACGGTATTTCACGTCAGGTAATCGCTTGCAGCTATATAAAGCGCATTTCCGACCTCACATGGAATACTGTTCTCATCTTTGGTGCCTCTGCCAAAAGATGAGTACCAGCTTACCCCATTTTAACGCATCCAGCGACGCGCGGTTCGGCTTCCCGTCAACCAAACTCTGTCAGATCGGCTTAGCTCCTTGGCACTTCTCGCCACGCACTGTTCCGTTGTGGAACGAGTTGCCGGCAACGGTATTTCCGGACCGCTACGACCTAGGCACCTTCAAGAAACGAGCCTATTCCCAGCTTAAAGGCGGGCAACGCTGATGTGATAACCCGTGTTGCAGATGTCCATGAGCGTAGCAGTAGTCGCTAGTAGGTAGTCACTTTCCATAAGGTGACCCGCAAGCTCCTTTGCCTCCTTATATCATTAAAAAAAACAATTACGATAAAATAAGCGAGTGAGGCGTGCAAGAGTCTTGCCTTATGTGCTCTGTTCTCTCTGCCTACTTCGCAATCTATTTGGCGTGATGTTATGTATGTATGTATAACTTTCAAAAATCATTTCGAAAAGTCATTAGTGTGAGCCAGGATTTGTACCCACAACAACTTCTTGATTCAAAAGCGGTGTGCTCGACCACTGGACCACCTATTAAATTTTACCTATATTTTTTTTTTTTTTTTTTTTTTTTTTTTTTATGGGAGAAGGGGCAAACGAGCTTGCGGGTCACCTGATGGAAAGCAATCACCGCCGCCCATGGCGTCTGCAATACCAGGGGCATCACATCAGCGTTGCCGGCCTTTCAGATAAGAATAGGCTCGTTTCTTGAAGGTTCCTAGGTCGTAGCGGTCTGGAAATACCGTCGCCGGCAACTGGTTCCATGAAGGAACAGTGCGTGGCAAGAAGTGCCTGTTGAAACGCACTGTTGTCGATCGCCAACCATTCAGCCAATGCGGGTGGTAGCGTTGGCGCGTCGAACGGTGGCGGAAGTCAGCTGGCGGTATTAATCCGAACAATTCCTCAGAGCACTCCCCGTGGTATATGCGGTAGAGGATGCATAGAGATGCCACCTCTCTCCGCAACGCCAGAGGATCGAGCCGATCGGTAAGAGCTTGGTTGTCGACAAGCCGAACCGCGCGTCGTTGGATGCGGTCAAATGGAGTAAGCTGGTACTGGGGTGCCCCCGCCCAAAGATGTGAACAGTATTCCACGTGAGGACGGACCTGCGCCTTGTAAAGTTGCAGGCGATGACCTGACGTGAAATACTGTCCCGCTCTATTGAGCACACCAAGCTTTTTGGAGGCCAATTTGGCCTTGCCCTCCAGATGACCGCGAAACTGGACGTCACTCGACAAGTCGACACCAAGAATTCCGATAGCGGTTGAGGCAGGTAAGGGAGTGCTCTCAAAACAGGGAGCTACGACAAAGGGTGTCTTTTTAGCGGTAAACGCGCAAACCTGTGTCTTATTAGGGTTGAATTGGACTAAGTTTAGTCGGCCCCAGTCCGAAACCTGACTAAGCAGAGTTTCGATTTCAGACACAAGTTTGTTCCGGTGCTCGTCGACGTTTTCCCGAGAAATACGCGGGTGGCCGGTATACAAGGCATCCCCGGTACTGTCATCCGCATAACAATGAAGATTGCTGCTAAGCAGCATGTCATTGATATGCAGAAGAAACAGCGTAGGGGATAGCACACAGCCCTGGGGGACTCCAGCATTCACAGGCTTTAAGTCGGAGCATGACCCGTCGACAACAACTTTAATGCTCCGAGCCGTGAGAAAGCTGGAAACCCAATCGCATAATTTCTCGGGAAGCCCATAGCATGGAAGCTTCGAAAGAAGTGCTTTGTGCCAAACCCGATCAAAGGCCTTCGCTACGTCCAAACTAACGGCCAGCGCCTCTCCTTTACTCTCAACCGCTTCCGCCCACCGATGGGTTAAGTACGCTAAAAGATCACCAGCTGAGCGACCTTGACGGAATCCGTACTGACGGTCGCTAATCAACTGGTGCTCTTCTAGATACTTAAGGAGCTGGCGGTTGATGAGTGTTTCCATTATTTTGGAGAATAGGGAGGTGATGGCGATAGGTCTGTAGTTGGACGGATCTGAGCGGTCACCTTTTTTAGGGATCGGGTGGACTAAAGCAACCTTCCATGATGCTGGTACAGCGCCGAGAGAGTAGGAGTACCGGAAAAGACGCGTTAAAACCGGTGCCAACTCTGGAGCACACATCTTCAACACGATTGCTGGGATTCCGTCAGGCCCACTCGACTTGTGGACATCCAGGGATAAAAGTATGCGTCGCATAGTACTTTGCCGGAAACGAACCTCCGGCATGGCGTGACCGCAATGTGGAATTGTCGGTGCGATGTTACCTCTATCGTCCAAAGTCGAGTTGGACGCAAAAAGAGTGCCAAGAAGGTCGGCTTTCTCTTTTGCGTCGTGGGCTAGAGACTGGTCCTCCCGGTGCAACGGTGGAAGAGACGGCTTACAAAAATTCCCAAGAACAGCCTTGGCGAGCGACCAGAACGCACGGGTTCCCGAGGGAAGGCGAACTAGTTTCTCGCCAATTTTGCCTATGTACTGAGACTTTGCTACGGCTATAACTCTTTTGAAGGACCTGGAGGCAAGGTTGTACCTCTTCTTAAGAGAGCCGGTGTCCGAGTCCTGGGACGCCACTGCTTTTGCCCAGGCTTGATAGCACTCATGCTTAAAACGTAATGCCGTTTTGCATGAGCGATCAAACCAGGGCTGGGATCTGCTGCCGATTGGCACCACTGAGGATGGAACAAAGAGCTCCATTCCCTGCAGCACCACATCAGCAACAGAGTCGGCAACGACGTCAGGATCATCCGGCGAGAAGCAAACTTGCCCCCATGGGTAAGATGCGAAGAAATTTCGCATCCCATCCCAGTCTGCTGACCTATAGTGCCACACACGGCGGCGGCTCGCAATGTGCGGTCGAAGTGGGCGCGTGAATGGCACTGTACTCCTTATCAGACAGTGGTCCGAAGAACCCAAAGGGGCGTCTACAGAAACCACATATCCGTCCGGATGGGAGGTCAGCAGAAGATCCAACAGGGAAGGTATATGATTATGAACATCTGGGATTCGCGTGGGTGCGGTAACCAGTTGTGTTAGATCATATGCTAGAGCAAAGTCATGAACAGATCTACCCGCGTGGTCGGTGGTGCGAGATCCAAGCCAATCGACGTGGTGGGCATTGAAATCGCCGAGGATAACGATTTCCGCGGATGGGACCTGTTGAAGTACGGAATCTGCAGCCGTTTGAATGTGGTCCATGAGTCGGTCAGTTTCGGTATTACCGCTATGGGACCTATAAAGACATGCGTAGATGCGGGGGTGGTCGTCGCTATCAACACGCAGCCAGAGGGTCGATAGGTCCCTTCCTTCAAGGCTGCCGAGGCGTCGAGCACAGATATCCTCCCGGACAAACACGCAAACTCCGGCCCGCGGTACAAAGGTATATTCCAGTTTGTATCCGGGGTATAGCAGATATGAGGTGTCTGCCGGAGAAGATATCTGTGTCTCTGTAAGGAATAGCAAAGCAGGCTTTGCCGTTTCCAGGTGGTGGTGAATGGCAAGCAGATTTGAGTGGATGCCCCTGATATTGCAAAAGTCCACGTTTAGCGTGGCAGGGGGAGTCGCAATGCCCTTACGTTTGCCCCGGACAGTTTTTAGTGACGAGCGAGATTGCGCCCTCCCCAGACTACGAGGGGCAGCTTGAGCGTCCACGCCTTGGTGAATACCAAGCCGTGGACGCTCAAGGGGGGATTCTCCAGTGCTGTGGCAGCTGGTACCCCCCTGGGGTAAATGATCTTTGAATATCGCTGCCATTAAGGGGAGGGTGAAGGGGATGGGCCTCCGGATACCTCTCTCACCGAACGAAACGCGGCATAAGCCACTTCACGTCGAAATTCTGAGAGGCCGTGGTATTTCACCGGTCGAGCCGGCCCATTCATGCAGCGAACTGCTTGGCTCTACCACTGTTAAAATGATAATTATTATAACCTATAAAAACTTTAAAATTTTAATACATACGATAACTAACAAACTATACTAAAATTGTACTTACAAAAAGAAATGGCATGAATTTGGCTAAAATTAATCAGAAAGTATTTTGTATTTTGACATGACTATTCAAAATACCTCTCGAGAGGTATTTCAAATAAAATAACTTCAAACAAAATGCTTTCAACAAAAAGGTATTTAAATACAAAATAGGTATTTTGTATTTGTATTTTAAATAAAAGTATTTCAAATAATTCACATCTCTGCTTATTTGTACATTGTAGATGTATGTGAATGCGTCAATATATATTTTCAAATTAAAAAACAATCAAATAAATCATCAAGACACGTACCTTGGCATTGTAACTTTAAATCCGTCGCATTATCTCTTGGATTGTTTTCACTCATTATTTATAAATCTTATCCACTAAATTCGAAAATAGATTTTATTTTCGAATTTAGTGGCTGCACTATTCAATTGTAAGTGTTAAATTAAATTTAAAAAAGAAAACAATTATGCGATGATATAAATTTATAAACAGGTAAACAAACAAATTACACACTGCTAACTTCGCTTCGCGAAAAATCACAAAAAACAATATTTTTGTAGTCATATTGACTCACTCTCTCTCTTTCCTCTTCTCTAACTTTTATCATTCTTTCTCTTTTCCTCTCGTTTTGTAATGTTCTGTTGTCAAAAGAAACAAATAACATTTTTTTGCAAATTGAATTACATACATATTTGGAAACATCTGACTTAACAAATATTTATGATAATCATTATTGTTTGTGTGGTGTTTAGGTGCTTTTTTTTGTGTTTTAAGTACCTTTATTATGTTTAGAAAAGATAATTAGATAAAAAGTATTAATAGCAAGGACATCTATTGGAAACTAGTGGTACTACAACGAAGCGAGTGAAGTATCCATTAAAAAAGCCGTGTGCTGTGGAATTATCATCAAAACAGTGACTATATAACTTGAAAATTACTTTAACCTCATAATTATAAATGTAGTGTATTTCACCGATATTCATATTAGATTTTAGTAATATATTCACATTAATATTAACATGTAATTATGTATAATAAATCAATTACCTAAAATGAGAAACGGCTATAGTTAACTACAGTTGCCGCTAGATAGCGCCCTGCGTCAATATTTGAAACTTTATTATATAAACTGCTGAGTTTCATTTCGGTGACTTTTGTAATATGATGTATAATGTAATCATATAATATATTTTCACAAGATAATAACTTTTACTTTATCTTAATTGTGGTAGCAGCGGGCGTGGCAATATGTAGCTTCTAGCAACATCACGATATAAAAAATATTGACTACATAAGCGTTTCTGATTGCAAGGTATGTTTTGAACGATGTCTTTGAAAACAGATATTATTATATTTTAGCACATTTTAAATTAATTTTAATCTTTAATATTAATATGGAAACGGATAGAACCTACAATAAGGCAACTGTACGAATCCCGTGAGTTACTAGGATCAAACATAACTGAGTTAATTATATTTGCAATATAAATAACACCATCCGCTACTACATGTCTATTATTGTACAAAATAATGTTCGTTCTTAATTCGGCGAATATAAAGTATTCGCCGGTTTAAAGTCGAAAGGATTTTTTGTTTTTTAATGGCTTTAGCTATAATGTAATCATAAATATTTTCACAATAGAATAACTTTTAGCATCATAGTGGTTGGAGCTGCGGCTGTGGCAGCATCTAGCAGCGGATGGTGGTACTATTCCACTAATAATTTATACCTATCAATTATGCGCTAATAGTACCACTATGCGCTACTAGATGTCTATATACTGCGAATAATCAGGCTTAAGCAATTTGCTTCGTGGATTTATATATAGACCGGTTCAGCTTCGCCTTTCATATTAATATATAATCTATTTAGCGGCCGCAAGGGTGCGTTAAAAGCGTTAAATGGTTGCACGAGCCATTAGAAGTTACACTTCAAAAATGTCTGTTTGTTTAATATGTGGAAATACGGTGTAATATTACAATAAATAAATACCCACTGAACGAGGCAAGGTAGTAAATTATTAGTGTCTAATAAAATATTAGTGACTTTGAACTAAAACCAAATTATATTCTAAAGATTATATATTATTTAGTTATGATCGCCTCAAATAAAAGCTAAAAAGATAAAATAATTTATACAATTACTAGCTGACCCCGCAAACGTTGTCTTGCCAAAAAATAAAATTTAAAAAATAAGGGTTGATCGTAGGGGGTTGAAATTTTAGGGTTGTATGTATTTTTGTATCCCGTTTTATAAAAAAAATAAGAAACAGAAAAATGTCGAAAAATTAAAAAAAAATATTGAGGGGTGGGCTACCCTTGTGATTTAGGGGGATGAAAAATAGATGTTGTCCTATTCTCAGACCTACCCGACACGCACATAAAATTTCATGAGAATCGGTCAAGCCGTTTCGGAGGAGTTCAATTACGCACATCTAGACTCGAGAATTTTATATACGAGTATTAGAGAAGATGTATGTAATTAATTGTTATAGAGATTTGTTACAGGCGTTTATGAAACTTGTACATTCTTCCGTTACACAAATATTTGTGCAAGGAGTGTTGAGTATTGACTTTTGTATTAGAGATAACATACCATATCTTCACGCCTTTTTCTACCCGAAGATGTACCTGGCAGCGACTGGTAAGCCTCGTCTCGCCGTTATGTTTACGTCCCAAATGGGATAGGTGGCGAACCTATTGCCATACCGGGCACAAAGTTTTCAGTCATCATTTTCAGCCTACACCTTTGGGTAGAAAATGGCGTGAAGTTATGTTTTATGTTTAAGTCATTGGTGTGAACCAGGATTCGCGACCTCTGGATTCAGAAGCCGGATGTCGGACCACTGGACCACAGAGACATTTAAACCACGAATCCTATCAAAATATATTCAATCTTGTTTCTGCTAATAAAAATCTACAATTATCTAACAGTGGTAGAGTCTTGAAGTTCGCTGTATGAATGGGCCGGCTCGACCGGTGAAATACCACGACCTCTCGGGATATAGGCCTCTACCTTTCCCCTCCTACTCCCTTATGGGACGGCAACGCACTATCAGGTGACCCACTTGCATGTTTGCTCTCCTAATCATCATCCTGCCCTTCTCCCATCATTTGGGGTCGGCATAACAGGTTTTTCTTTTCCATGCTTCCCTATCATTCGCTTCTTCCACAGAAACACCCTTCCTACTCATATCATCTTTCACACAATTCATCCATGTTTTCTTCCACCATAAAAAAAATTGCATAAAGCGTGCCTTTTGCGTTCTCTTCACTCTGTACCCGTCAAAAGACTTGGCGTGAATTGGACGAGTGAATTGTATATGTAGACATATTTGTATAAAAAGTATTATTATAAATACCTAAAATTACATAAATATGTGCATTTCATATTACATGACATTGTCCTCACCCACACAAAGACCGGCCTGTGTACTAGTGTGTACATACACAGTACACAGGTACACTACATACAAACAAACAAACGCAGTGACTTTTACTTTCGATCACGAGCCGCGGCCGATGACTCCAATTCAATCCAATACACTTATTATCTGTTCCGCGGAGATCTTGTGGCTTGTTGAGAACCAGTCAGTTGCCTTACGTCACAAGTTAACGTCTTTGTTTTAGAATTAGCAATTTATTTTTATATGGGGCAGGGGGATAAACCAGCAAGCAATCACCTGATGGTAAGCGACACATTATAGCGCGTAAAAACAAGCAAGAGGGACCTAACCTGGGGATACCTGGTTGCAACCAATTAGGCTCGTGGACATCTGCAGACTTGGTAAGGGATGTAGCTGCGTCGTCGGCTTTTAAAATGGGATGGGAAGTTGGATGTGGCGAGGAAGGGGTAAGCGGTTAGACTGTCTCACCGAATTGTGACATGAGCCACTTGAAATCGATACTCAGATAGATCGTGGCATTTTACTAGCCGAGCCCGCCCATTCATTCCGCAAACCTCGTGACTTTGCCACTATATAATGTAATAATATATTTGATCTTTATTTTATATAGGGACCGGAGGTAAACAAGCAAGAGTGTCACCTGATGGTAAGCAATTACCGCCGCTCATGGATACCTACAGCACAAAAAGTGTTACAGCTGCGTTGCTGGCCTTTACAGGAATGAGTATCCATACTAAACCTGAAGATTTTGTTTGTTTGGATGAGGTCATCTCAGGAACATGATTATTATCCAATTTGAAAGATAACCCTAGTGTTTGTTATTACATTTATTGGAGGAGACTGTAGGCTGTATGCATGACTACCACCAGTTTTTTTTAAATATGTTACAAAAATACATCAGACAGCGCACTCTAGTTCCAAATGCATAATTTAAATGCTTGTGCTATGGAAACTACGTAACGGATAATAATACATATATACTGTTATTTTGTAAATACATACTTATAATAAATAGAAAATCACCCAGACGTGAAATATTTGTGACAAGTATGAATGTTTGAATGGTCAAACATTCATACTTGTCACAAATATTTGTACTCTGGTGGGAATCGAACCCGCCAACCTCGATTCTGCAGTCGGTAGTTTTACCAATGCACCACGAGGCTCGTCGATATATGCCACCTCTCTACAATCAACCCCTATTTTTTATTTGTTATTCAGATACTTTTTTTGGCAAGACAAAGTTAGCTGGGTCAACCATTAGTCTATAATATGAAGGCATCAAATATGCGGGTTCATCTAGTATTTGATTAAAAGTATACTTTGCTTGAACTTTATGTGTGGGATTAATTGTATATTACGCAAATAAAATATCGAGTGTATAATTAACAGTGATTGTCGAAGCCTTGGAACAGACTACTTTCTATGTATTCGGTGAATAATTACGACCTGGTATGTGTGATGTTATAATATTTTTACGAAAACAACAACATGCTAACATGCTTCTTCTTGAATTGTCTTAAATTTCTGGAGTAGGACACAGCAAGATTTACTCTCGGTGGTCCAGCGGTCAAAATTCCCGCTTCCGATTCTGAAGTCGTGGCTTCGATTCCGGACTCACGCGAATGATTTCTCGCTATTCTTTGCAGAAGTTATGTGTGTAAAATATTGATAATTGACAACTTTGTACCCGGTGTATGGCAATAGGTTCGCTACTTGTTCCATTTGGCACGTAATGTAATTATTCGGCGAGTCGAGGCAACAGCCGTTGTCTAACATTCGGGTAGAAAAAGGCGTGAAGTTACGAGGTTAACCTTAAAAGCTAGCAGCCCGTCTACAGCGTGAGAACACTTATTTTCGATAATCTGCGCGTGAGTAAGGTTCCAGTACTCCAGAACACCAGTGTTAATTTAGTTGGCTATACAGGGAATCCTAGCTTATATCACGAAACAATTCTTTTTAAGGAGGATCATTCGAAAGTGTTTGGCTATAATACCTGGCCCAAGACGCAATGGATAACGACACTCAGACAAAGTGTCATAACAACCGGCCCAGCCGCTTAGGAGGAGTTCAGTCACATACAAGTTAAGAAGTGAGGTTTTTACGCATATAGAAAAAGTAGCGGAGGCTGGCAGATGTTACTTTGTTTAAGACAGCACCACCTATTTATGCCCTCCCCGCATATTTTTTTTTTATAAAAAGAACTCGAGTTGGTGGAAGGTATAAATTTATTTCTTAACTAGCTGATCCGGCAGACTTTGTTCCGCATTAAACATAATAAATGAGTAAATTTTGGATATTATGAGGTTCGTTTTGTGCTATTTATCGGCTTTAACTGCTGTCCCGTTATGTTAATACTGCAATATCTTTGAAAATATTCGTTAAAATTGCATGCTGTAAAGGGCCAGAATTATCTATATTACATGCACAATCTATTTAAGACACTTAATTGGATGAAAATAATTGTATTAATGCTTTAATGTTTAAAATCACTTCGTAAAAAAGCCATTATTTATCGTAAAGAAGGGTCATTGTGGGTTATCCATAAGTGATAGGCATGTGCCCTCGCGGACTTATTTGTAGACCTTCCGAAGATGTTTAATAATGTAGAACATTGATTTGATCTATCACTTAGGGTTCAGCCAGCGTTTGCAATTAAAGTGGTAAATCTCGAAAATTATAATTTTACCTTTACAACATCATATATAAATTATAGATCAAAACCACCCCGTTGACACCCTCTAACTAATATAAAAAACCTCATCAAGATCCGTTGCGTGGTTTTAAAGATATAAGCATATAAGGGGACAGACAGCGCAAAGTGACTTTGTCTTAGGTATACCTACTATAATGATGATAATGTTAAGGTACTAGCTGACCCACAAACGTGGTCTTGGTTGATCGTAGAAGGGTGAAAATATGTATGCTGTTTCATAAAAAAAATTAAATAGGTCTAAAAATATTTTAAAAAAATGAGAGTAGATTACATTTCAAATTTAGGGGGATGAAAATTAGATATTGTGCGATTCTGAGACCTACGAAATGTGAACAAAATTTTATGAGGATTAGTCGAGCCGTAAGCGAGGAGTTCAATAACGCACACCGTGATACCAGAAATTTATATAGTATAACAATCTCGGTGGTCCAGTGGTCGAGCACACGGCTCCTGATCCAGAGGTCGGGGGTTCGAATCCTGACACTGGCTCACAACAATGACTTTTTGAAATTGTTTTCGGAAGTTAAGTGTGATAAATATCGATGACTGAAAACTGTGTGCCCGGTATGGCAATAGGTTCGCCACCTATTCCATTTAGGACGTAAACATAACAGCGAGACGAGGCCTAACAGCCGCTGCCTACACCTTCGGGTAACAAAGGCGTGAAGTTATGTATGTTATGTTATAGATAGGTGTAACATTAATTTAAATTGTATAATGATACATTGAAGTATGTTTACTTATTTCGCAATATGTGTATTTGTGCAATATATTTATTAAATATGCAAAATAAATCTTGAACTGTGTAGGTATTATAATTGTGTTTGATTTACGAAATATTCAAATATTCTGTTGTATTGTGATATCAAGTGCGATTATATCTGTATTAAATAATGCTTAGTTTTTAATTAATCAATAAGAGCTGTCAATTAAATTAGTAATATCTACTTTATATTTATATAAAATAATACTTTAATATTTATATAAAAATTATTTGTACCGAATCCTATCTCGGGATATTACAACTAAGGATATATGGTTCGTCGATGACATCAGGTTGAAATAAAAAGCTGCATCGGAATCGGTCTATTAATTTAGGAGTTATGATGTCAAAGACAGAAAGACAGTCACCTGAAACTTAAAATAATTAAATAATAATAATAATTTTCTTTTTGTAACGATGGTAGGGTTACTGGTACAGCCACGCACTGCAGCCGCATGAATGGATTGGCTCGACCGGTGAAATGTCATGACCTCTCAGACAATCGATTTTGAGTAGCTCATGCCGGGTTCACTTGGTGACAATAGTATCCAAAGGCTCAGCCACCTTCCCCCGGCATTTACGTTCCACTACTTTGAAGGCCTGCTACGAAACCGTGACACTCTCTGTGTTGCAGAGGTCCTAGGACGGCGCTAGTTACCTACCACCAGGTAACCCGCTAGCTCGTTTGCCCACTTATCACAAGAAAAACATATTTTATGAGTCGTGGGATGGAATGCTATTTTTACACCACTTCAGCACCGAAGTAGTTTGATGACAGAACTAGAATTGAAACTTCTATCCATATATTCTTATTTATCCATAATAATGCAAGTACTATTTGGACAAAAAACCTATAAAAACTGTTTCTTTCCTTTACGGCAAGAGCAAAGGCAAGATGGAAGAAGCTAAGCAGATATACAATGGAAAAACGGATGGTTGTAGGGGTCGTGGACGGCCACAACTCACTTTTCGTGACCAAATAGAACTAGTTCTGGAGGAAGTTGATGTCAGGAGCTTTAAAGATCAACACGCGTGTATGACAAGAGTTATGAAAGTCAAAGAAGCGAGTGAAGGGTGTAAGAATCGTGCCTTATGGCGACCTCCTCTCTACCTATCTTGAAAGAGATATGTTGTGAAGTCAGGTATGTATTTACGGCTTGTATTCTAATAAAGGTCATTGATGTTAATTTTCCTTCAATATTCCCTTCGATCTTTCGGACATGAGCAGGTCATCATTTTAGAATCAGTATAGATAAGGCAATACGACTATGATATACTTCTACTCGCATTGCAGGAGCTATCATGAGAAGAACCATTCAAAAAAAGCGATATAAAACCTGAAATGTAAAAACTGGAAATATTGAAAGATACAATATAATGACGTAATTTTATGTCTACCAGCACTCTGGTAGTTTCTGTAGGCAAATATCGAATATGTACATATCAGCGGCATACATCCAGTAGGGGGATAAGGGGGGATAAGTTAGTTATTGCAAAAGCTTGTCCTTTATAACTTACAAGATAAACCAATATGCAAAATATGCGGGTAGTCATGCATTCAATACTTAACGCGATGTTATGAATACAGATTGTTACAGAATAAAACTTTTGGTAGCTACGTTTTTAGAATTGAGGAGATCAAAATGTAAAATATTAATTAATCATCTAATATATTATGTTTGTTAGTAAATTTAATGATTATGTTGGTTAATTTAATAGTATTATATATGTTAGTAAATTTAAACATGGAGTAAATTATATTCCTGTAGTAAAATAGTAAGACAAAAGAAGATGTAAAAGTTTTTATGTGACGCTCGTATAAACGTAGGGTACAGACGGAAGGCCAATCCATCAAAAGTCCCTCATTTCAGTTGACCTCTACCCTACTTTTGTATCTCGGGATCGAATCCTGGCCCACAACAATGACTTTTCGAAAGTTATTTGTGACCAGCTGACTCGTCGAACTTTGTTTAGCCTCGGAAGCAATAAATAAATAAATGAAAAGAAAAAAAAGTAGCCTAAGTCACTCCTTATTACACCAGCTACCTGCCTATAAAAGTCCCGTCAAAATAGGTTCAGCCATTTAAGAGATTACCCGGAACAAATAGACAGACAGACAGATAAAAATATGAGTATAGTAGATAGCAGTTGTTTCAATATTTCAAACAGACATTCCAATTTTATTTATATGTATAAAGTCTAGTCTAGTCTCTATAGTTGCCTGAAAAAAATTTACTTGACGTATAGGTTTCGTCATCTATTCCATTTGGGAATTAAAAGTTTAGCGAGTCCAGACATAGCTACCGCTATCTAAACCTTTATGTAGAAAAGGTAATTTATCTAGTCTCGGTCGTCCAGTGGCCGAGCACCCCGCTTCTGAATCAAGAAGTCTCTGGTTCCAATCCTGGCTCACACCAATGACTATTCGGAATTATTTTCGGAAGTTAGGTGTGACAAATACAGATGACTGAAAACTTTGTACCCGGTATGGCAATAGGTTCGCCACCATTTGGGACGTAAAACATAAAGGCGAGGTAGGTTTAACAGCCACTGCCTACACCTTCGAGTAGAAAAAGGCGTGAAGTTATGTAGTTGGCCGTCATTCTGGGAATTGAAAATTTTGCTTGTCCAGTAATTACAACATAAATGTTGGTCATAAATATAGAAGTATAAATAAACATATTATAGGCCAGCAATTTAGGGCATACAAACAATTAACTTATAGATATTGAAACAAAATGATCTGAATTTCATAGTTTAGTTTCCTCGTCGTGGGGTCGTGGGCTCGTGGGCGTACCACCAGACATGTAAAGTTAGTGGGCAGCAGACATATTACGACAATGTCGGCGTCATCCTTCACTGTTTACGTCATTGCCACATCCAGAAATTACATTTACACAGAACCAGCTCATCATGACCACCAGCATGTGACGTTTGTCAGTAGAATATTGTCGCCACTCCTTCTATAGTCATCTCCTATAGATCTGATACGATCTCTCAATACATATTCTTATGTTGTCAATTAGTTTTTGGATACTACTCTTCATGTGCGACCTTTGTAAAAACCTTTTTCATAGACACAATCTAGTATTTTATAGTTGGAGTTTATAAATATTTGTCATCCTCGTATCAACCCTTAAAGAGAGAAAGTGAAGAATTGAATTCTTCCAGAAAATGAGAACAGTCGAAAACCATACAATCATTACATAGTATAAAATAATGTCGCTTTTTTCTTTCTGTCCCCTTATATGCTTATACCTTTGAAACTACGCAGTGGATTTTGATGTGGTATTTTTTTAATAGATAGAGGGTGTCAACGAGGTGGTTTATATCTGTAATTCAAGTATGACCATCAACAGTTGCAGACTCTCGCAGTTCGCTGCATGAATGAGCCGGCTCGACCGGTGAAATACCTCTTGGAATATCGGCGTAAAGTGGCTGGTGCCGCGTTTCGTTCGGGGATAGGGGTTTCCGGAGTCCCGATCCCCTTTTCCCTTCTACTTCCTTAAAGGGTGGCAACAAGGTGTTCAAGGATTGTAGTTGCTTACTATCAGGTGACCCAGTTGCGCTTTTGCCCTCCTGTATAAGAAAAAAGACCAATAAATGACGATGTTATAATATATGGTAACACAGACAAAAAACGTGAATCTGCTCCTTTTTTTAGAAGTCGGTTGATAAAACCTAAGCCGATAGATGTTAATAAGTTTGGTAATTAATCGAGCAAAGTAATACCCACATGGCATCGATTCATTTCGATCAAAAACGCTCGAAGCCATAACACCCTCAAAGGAATTCTGAACAATGAGTAACCCATTCATTTCTGAGGAAAATTCCCCAAGTCTTTAACGACAGGAGACGGGATTGGTTAACATCATTGTTATACCTGCCTATTATATTATCTAAATAATTTTAACACGATAAAATACTTTCCACACGCAAAAAAAATGTATATTCACGCTGTCAATATTTCCAGAAGTAGGCACAGGTAATCATCCCTCGATATCATCATCATCTTTCTTCCCTGTTCCCATCATTTGGGGTCGCCACAACGCGTTTTCTTTTTCCACTTTCCTATCATTGAAAGAAAAGAAAGAAAAAAGCCTCTTCTACACTAACACCCTTCTTATTAATTGATTAAAACAACTTTTAGGATTATATCGCGTTTATTTATTATTTATTTATATTTATTTCCCGACGTTTATCCTAAAAGTTGTTTTAATCAATGAGTGAGATTCGCGAAAATCTTAGAAATAAATATGTAAACCCTTCTTATTCTTGGCAATCATCCTTCAACAAGCATTTATTGGTCCTTCGGACTACATTTGATTGAGGAAGGCTGCTGCTGAGCGTTAATATTTATACATACACTAGCTGACCCGGCGAACTTTGTTTCGCATCAAAAGTAATAAATGAGTAAATTTTGGATATCATGAGGTTCAATTTGTGCTATTTATCGGCTTTAAGCGTCCGGCTGTGCTAATACTGCAATATCTTCGAAAATATTCGTTTAAATTGCATGCTGTAAAGGGCCAGGATCATCTATATTACATGCACAATCTATATAAGACACTTAATTGGATGAAAATTAATGCCATTATTTCCCGTAAAAAGTCAAAAAATAAAAATGGTCATTGAGGGTTATCCCTAAGAGATAGACATATGCCCTCGCGGGTTTTTTTATAGATCTTTTGAAGGTGTATAACAATGTAGTACATTGTTTTGATTTACCACTTAGGGTTTAGGCAGCATTTGCGATTAAAGTTCTAAATCTGGAAAATTATCACTTTTTTTACTACATTATGTATGAATTATAGATCAAAACCACCCCGTTGACACCCTCTAACTGTTAAAAAAAAACCGCATCAAAATCCGTTGCGTAGTTTTAAAAATATGTGCATATAAGGGGACAGACAGCGGATAGTGACTTTGTTTTATACTATGTAATGATAATAACTTAACTTCTTGCTAGTCTCTTGCGGGGTAGGCAGAAAGAACAGATAGCTATGAGGCACGATTCTAACACGCCCGTGTTAGAATCGTGCCTCATAGCTATCTGTTCTTTCTGCCTACCCCGTACTCGTTTCTTTGACTTTCATAACACTTGTCATCCAGGCTCGTCGGTTTTTAAAGCTCCTGAAATCACCATGCTCAAGGAGACGTTCAATTTGGTCACATAAAGTGTGTCTTGTCCGTCCTTGAATCCTACATCCGTCCGCTTTTGTATTATATATCTGCTTAGTCAAATTTTGTAACACGTGGTTAGAAAAAAAATCTGGGTAAACATTGGTACCCCGGATCTTGAACGTAGGACCTGTCGATCAGATGTCGAGACTACTGTCTAGCTGGTCGACACATCTCATTATGTAATTAGAGCGAGGATGTAGACCCGGTTCGTCCAGACGGATAAAATATAGACCGGCTCCTCATTACAGACTCCATGAATATTCACGAACATCTTCTTCCGTCATAACGCCCACGCACATCATGTAAATTATCTCTCAAATATTTGGAAGAAAAACTGCCTTTTTACCCGATTGTGTCTTAAGGAGGTATGTTTTTCAAATGCAGGTTCTAGGTACATAACAAAACCCCCATAAGCCCCTTGCGGTGTAGGCAGAGGGAACAGTACCATACGTAGTTGGTATACCTTATACCTTTTGACTATATTTAACCTAAGTAGCTTGACTTCTCCTTTGCGTTTAGAATAATCTTATCTGAGTCATAGGCAGTGGTCTCTTCAAGAAAATTGCAGATTTGCAGAAAATTGCAGATTAATTTCCATAAAAGTACCTCTTGAAAATACTTTGTATATTATTTTTACATATCTACTATCTTTTGTTAATAATTATATTACACGATAATTAAACAATTGCCTTGTCTTGCCGCTCAGAATATTGATGTAAAGTGTAAAAAGTATTTGAAGGCCCAACCACTTCCGGGGAGATGGGAAGTGGTTGGGTTCCTTATCCTACTTCCGACCCCTTCCCTATCCCATTTTAAAGCCCGGCAACGCAACTGTAACACTATCTGTTTTGCGGGTGTCCATGGGCGGCGTTAGTTGCTTACCATCAGACGACACGTCTTTTGTTGTTGGCCTCCCTAAGCCATGAAAAAAAAACAATGCAGTTTCTCTTCTCAATTTTGTCAGTCTTAATTGTGCTGACCCTCCAAAGTATATCAGAATGTCAACCATAAATCGTTTACTAAACCAATTACAACATAACATAACTTCACGCCTTTTGTTACCCGAAGGTGTAGGCAGCGGCTGTTAAGTCACGTCTCGCCGTTATTTTTACGTCCCAAATGGAATAGGTGGCGAACCTATTGCCCAAAGTTTTCACACAAAGTTTTCAGTCATCGATATTTATCACACATAACTTCCGAAAAGTCATTGGTGTGAGCCAGTATCTGGAATCGAACCCGGACCTCTGGATCAGAAGCCGCTCGACCACTGCGCCACCGAGACCAATTACAATTGGCGCGTTAACTAATCATAATATGCTGGGTATATAATTACTAAAAGTCTACTCGACTATTTCTCCATGCAACAACCAATGATGTGCCCGCGCACTCGGTCGATATCGATTTTAAATGATCCAGTAAAAATATTGATGCATATTTGATGTAGATAGTGTTGTAGCACATTGGTGACGTAAGGATTATAAAAGCGTACCATTCACATTTTTTGGTAATGGAACGTGATTGGGAACTAGTGATGTGACTTCCGTTGACTCATTTTAGCCAGCCCTTATCTTATGATAGGCTATCTTATGATATATTAAGATAATGAACCCTATTGTCATAAAATCCAATCATCTCTACGGTATTTTTCTATCGCTACCAATCTACATTCATTCTCTTTTTTCTCCTAGTAACACTACATGCTTCCTTCCCACCATGCTAATCTATCTCTTCTCGTACGAGTGACTGTGAAAAATAGAAGCTGCGTGTGTCATTGTTCCTTTTCTATCCAAATCAAACCAACAGTGGTACTGAGTTTAACTTTGTCTTTAGTCAGTTTTATATAGCTCTTATAGAATAAACTAAATTGTGTCAGTCAGTCGTGTTCGCAGTCAGTGTTATTTTGTTACTTGGATATAATTAGTACATAAAACTCATCGTCTTTGTAAAAACTGAAGGGTTGATGAGATTTGAATCGGTCTGGTATTTGATAGGTTCCGCCTTTCGTGCAACAAATTACCTATTTACACATTATATTCGACCTTATCGTTGAGCTTACATTTGAACATTTAAGAATGCTTATGATTTCGATTCACTCAATCCCAAGGACCGCTCCCGAAATCGTGACATCGATTAGAAGCAAACGGCGCGCGGTAATCGAGTGAGACGATTACGAAACTATAAAATATTATAGAGTTAAGTTACGTTACATAGGTATTTCGAATTGCGAATTGCCGCTCGCCGAGCGTCAACGTACCTCCTAACTCCTTCCTTCGACGTACAGAATCGGCACGGTGGACGCCAGTGTCGCGCAGAACGCCGCGTGATAAACACGTGTTGTTGTTGAGCGCGCTCTGTCACCCGCGACTACGTCTCGCGCTACCCTGTGTACCTGTGCCCTGTGTTATACCTATAACAAAAAGTACGTAAACAAAACAGTAACTAACTGTGAAAAGTGCGTTCCGGATTGATATTGGAGCCGGCATCAAACGCGTGCGTATTGCTTGTTTGTTACGAGTGATAGAATCTGTTGCATTCTGCAGGTGCTTTGCTTGTTCTTTATTAATTGAAAAGTGATTGTAAGACGGTCACGGCCGAGGCACACATGTCCGGCCCAGTTTTCACGATCGTTGCCTATGTATCGAACAAATTCCATGGCTTGCATGTTTTTCTTTGTTTATCGGCGGGTATACATATGTTGGGTATTGCACTTGTTGAATCGAAAGAAAATCAATCAGCTTCTATAATAAATTTCGTACTGATCGGGTATTGTTTTCGTAAAAAACGCGACGTTACTCGGCGCGTTTTCTTTCCGATTCTCAGATAATTGTTATGAAAACATCATTGGTAGTAAGGTTTCCAAAATATTTATGTTCATTTCAGTTCATTTATTTTCTAACATCAGTTGAGAGTTGAAATTCGAGTTAGATTTCTAGCTGGTCTCATATGATCTAGAGGTATCCAGTCTGGAGTTGTCTAATCAGAATGTCTATCACGATTATCATAAATTGGCTATACGCGATTGACATGAAAATAAGCCTGGAACTGAACATAATGAACATTATTCTAACTGGTAGGTAATCGGAGATATTGCGACCAACAAAATAATATGAATATCTTCACATCACTTAATTTATGATTATGTCTAGTCTCGAAGTACTCATGGACTTTAATTGCAATCAATGTTCTTAGTATTTCATATATTACTTCATTAATCACCATGAATTCGAACATTTTAATTGTGAGCTTAATGAGATGTCACTTTTTAAATGCTTTGCTTTTAAATGCTTTTTTAATATATACGGCAGGTAGGTGGCCGTTAAAATAAAAATGTAAATTAACGAGCTTTTATAACCATAATGGTTTGATTGAGGCATCAAATCACTTAGCTATATTGAAAGATTAAAACTGAGATTGTAATTTAATTAAGTAATGATATTTACTTCATTAATATACTTATTATTCAACTGACGTTTCGAATAGGTAAAATTTTCAAAATTTTATAGGGTAATATGATTGTCTACGGACCCGATTTTGAAATTCTTTTACCTAGAGAAATCGATAAAAATATACATTATTTGTTTAAGGCTCTATTTATAAATACTGTGATTGGCGTTTTGTATTTAAACAAGAAATTAAAACAATTTAAATTCTCTTGTAAAAAAGGGGCAGAAGTTAGTTTGTAGTATCTTTTTAAATGTTAATGTTTTATTGTTTGTTTGCTTCGACGTTATTGTTCTTAGTTGCGTCGGTTTTCCATTCTAATCCGATCCAGCTGTGTAACTATTTTCCACAAACCAAAGACATAATACTTAACACTAGGTACCTATATTACCGAGTGGAGCCAACAATGATTTAGCGAAATAATATAGTATCAGGAGGCAAGTGGGCCGCAATTAAAACTCCTTTACCAAGTTTTGAACGTTTCGATGTTAAAAAAAAAATCCTATAACATTTCAATTTGGAAACTGATCAGAATTAATCTCGAGATTATAATTCGAAAATAGCTATTTTATTCAAACTTTTATATAATTATAGTCGATGTAACGAATGTATCGATTTTATTACGGATTATAATATCGATGTGTGTGTAGACATTGTTTCATATAAAGGTAATTTTCTTTTCAGCGTAACAAATCTAATGTAATATGTTATTAGAGATGAAGATATTTTATTATCATTACATAGTATTAAAACAAAGTCACTTTCCGCTGTCTGTCCCCTTGTATGTGTATATCTTTAAAAGTACGCAACGGATTTTGATGCGGTTTTTTTAATAGTTAGAGGGTGTCAACGGGGTGGTTTTGATCTATATATAGTGTAGTAAAAAAAAGTGATAATTTTCAAGATTTAGGTCTTTAATTGCAAACGCTGCCTGAACCCTAAGTGATAAAACGAAATAATGTACGACATTGTTATACACCTTTAAAAGATCTACAAAAAAGTCCGCGAGGGTATATGTCTATCTCTCAGGGATAACCCACAATGACTATTTTTATTTTTTTACTGTTTACGAGAAATAAGGGATTATTTACGAAGCGATTTGAAACATTACAGAATTAATTTTCATCCAGTTAAGTGTATTAAATAGATTGTGCATTTAATATAGATCAATATTGCCCTTACAGTATGTAATTTAAACGAATATTTATGAAGATATTACAGTATTAACATAGCGGGACATAGTAGTTGCGTTGCTCGCCAAAACGCGTGCCGATAAATAGCACAAATTGAACTTTTTAATATCCAAATTTTACTAATTTATTACTTTTGATGCGGGACAAAGTTCGCCGGGTCAGCTAGTATTGTATATATATGTCTAATGAATTGTAATAAGGATTTTTTAGCTATTAATTTAATAATACGTATCAACTTGTTTTTTTTTTCTAATTATTATTTGGTTTAAATATGTTCTTGCCGGTGCTGTAATAAAAAGTAAATTGGAACAGGTAATTATACATTTCTAAGAGTTGTGTAGTATTGTATCGGTTACCGGTACAATAAATACGTCTAGCGGACCTGACTATCTCTTTATCGCAACAAATTCTTTAAATTTGGCTTGGCATTTATGAATCCTTCTATAATAAACATAACATAACTTCACGCCCTTTGTTACCCGAAGGTGTAGGCAGCGGCTGTTAAGCCTCGTCTCGCCATGGCAATAGGTAGCGAACCTATTGCCATACCGGGCACAAAGTTTTCAGTCATCGATATTTATCACACATAACTTCCGAAAAAAAATTCGAAAAGTCATTGGTGTGAGCCAGTATCTGGAATCGAACCCGGACCTCTGGATCAGAAGCCGTATGCTCGACCACTGCGCCACCGAGACTGGCTCCTTCTATAATAAACAAAATAAAATTTCAGAATGCACCCTTAACATGTTTGTCAGCTATTTTTCTCTAATTACCACTTAGTGACATAATAATTTTCGTCTTAATTAGGTTATCATCCATGGTCACTAAATTTATTGAACCTCTTTTAAAAGTTGTGTTCCGTTCCGAATTTCGATAGCAGCGTTCGTAATTTTGGGCCAAAAAATATTTACGCTAGTAGATATTATGCACATTAAAAAACACATTAAATAATTGATTACCTCATATATTTTTGCCAAAAATAAATTCTCTACAAGCGATAATAATGAATAAATATACAATATTCCAAGTGTCCTTATCGTGAATGATAACGGACTGTAACTGGTTTAATTAAATCAATTCTGATAATTAAATTGTATGTTTTTTTTTCTCTCTTTATGAAGTCATAATATTTCCAGTTATTTTGGGATCAGTATCCAACCAGAGTCCTGTACGGTGTAAGAAAGCAACAAATATCCAGTAGGGAAAGGAATTGAAGTCTGAACGTGAGTATTCAGTTTCAATAAGACGAAAGAAATAAGAAAGAGTGACTAAGCAGATGCAAAAGGTACAGTGAATACTTTTAGCGTGGAAACCATTCTTCTGCGTTTATTATTCTACAAATAGCAATACCCCAGTTTACCTGGTGAAAAATACATTACCGTGTTTTTTTTGCAAGCCGTTAAGAGTTTGTGCATTATCTGTGGAAATCAATTAGAATCTGTCAATTTATTTATAGCTATGACATATGGATTATTAACTGTCAAAATAATGGTTGTTTTATCATGCTGTATACTTTTGCTTGGCAATTTGAAATACGAGCTGTTGCAATTTCTGAAATGGCTGCCATAGTCACTGGCGCCGGTCTGATATTTGCGTAGCCGGCATATATAAGAGACCCCCATCTCCGTTACTGCTGCTGATTCGTAGTAGATAAATTTAAATACGTCGATTAGACAAAACAAAAACAAGCACATGCTCATGCTTATTTTAGTTTTTTTTTATTCTAGTTTTAAAAGTGGAGGGAAAATATGTTATTTAATTATTTATTGAGAGCAAATATTTTAGTTACCAATACGAGGAAATAATGTATAAAACTTTGGATATTATAGATAGTAAATGTATTTTATATTGTATAATTACGAATTCTACATTATGTGCAGTGTATATCTAATTATAGTATAAAATTGGGTACGTCACAAAATCTTTTGATTCGAGTCCAAATATTAAGCGTTTCATAATAAGTTTGTCTGTAAAAGTATGACACGTGATGTCTGTTTGTAGAAAGAGATTCTAACGAGTTTCTCCGTGAACAAAACTTATTTTCCTTATTTCAATAACTTGGCTACATACGTCAAAGACCTAATCAGATCTTTTGGCCAAGAAGAACTATATAATAAGTCAATTTTCAAATTTATGAATACGTTCAGTATTTATGCATTAATTTATTACACATTATCTTTGTAATCGATAAACTTTATATAATACGATTATATCTGATCAACTTAATAATTCCTGTTTTTGAAACAGAGATAAAGGTTGTATTTCTTGTTTTATAACTCGGTAACAGGTCTGACTTGACATTTTTTTAAATGGAGGTGTGTGAATATATTTATTTATTTATTTAACTATCGAATTATTATTATTTTCAAATATACACTTGTATAGTATCTCATATTATCTATATAGTGCTAATTTTCCCGTGATGTTTTTAACGAATGAAATTTGGGTCTATAAATCATCATAACAATGATTTCCAAAATGTACAGAAGTTGCCAAAACTTCAGAATCAAATGTACTAACTATTAGTAATTTTTAAATTGAATTTCACTACTCTCCGTGAATCAAAATAAGCCATATTTTGATACACGGGGCGTAGTGAAATTAAATTTAAAAGTTCAAATTAAATTTAAAATACACAATAATACTTTATTATATGTAACAATTAGAAATAGTTGCTTTAAAAACAATTGTTATTCCTTAATCAATTACGTACAGCAAGTGTTAATGCCCCTAATTCATCAATATCCTCCTCCTCCTCCTCGCGTCGTTTGTCCTCAATGCTGAGGGTCGTGGCCTCCTTGTTGATTTTTCTTGTGAAGAACTAGATTTCGCCACCTCTCCCTATTTTCGGCAGCGTGGATGGCATCGTAGACGGAAATATTCAGGGTAGCACGGATTTGATCCGACCAGCGAGTGGGGCACCTGCCTCGAGGCCTCCTCCCGACCACTTTCCCCGTCAGGAGCAGCTTTTCTAAGTTGTCACCTCTCCTCCTCGCGATATGGCCAAAAAACTCGAAGCTTCTCTGCAGGCATGTGGTGCTGAGTCTTGTCAGTATATTGAGCTCGGTCTGAATGGATTCATTGGTGCGATGTTCGGTCCAATGAATTCTGAGCATCTTTCTCCAGCACCACATTTCGAACGCATCAATGCGTTGTCGATCCGCTTTCCTTAGAGTCCAAGTTTCCGCACCATAAAGGAAAATGGAGAACACGAGGGTGGTGACCAACCGTTTTTTTGTCCTCCTAGATATGTTTCTATCGGCCCATATACGGTTCAGCTGTGTCATAGCGCTCTTCGCCATAGCAATGCGTCTTCTGACGTCCTTCTCACATGACCCGTTGTTGGTGATAATGGAGCCTAGATATGAGAAATCCTCTACGACTTCCAGATTTAGCTTAGCTACCTGAGTGAGAGACCCGCTGCGGTCGACTACCATGACCTTTGTTTTTGCCCTATTTATGAGAAGGCCCATTTCTGCACTGGTTCGCTCCAATTTCTCTAGCAGGAGGCGCATTTCCTCTTCATTTGATGCGAAGAGAGTAGTGTCGTCAGCGTAACGCAGGTTAGTTATTTTTGTCCCGCCAATGGAAATGCCACCGTCCCAGTCTTCACATACTCTCCGCATGATGTGCTCACCGTATATATTAAATAAGATAGGGGACAATATACAGCCTTGTCGCACTCCCTTTTTAAAAGAAAATGGCCTTGAGAGAATGCGGTCGATCCTGACCATGCCCTGGTTGTTGGAGTATAAGGACTGGAGAAGGGCAGTCAGATGACCAGGAACCCCCAGATCGGAGAGTGTCTTCCACAAACACTGCCAGTCGACGCAGTCAAATGCCTTACTGTAGTCAATGAAGCACATTACAAACGAGGTGTTTAATTCGTAGGACTTCTCAATTATCTGTCTTACGTTGAGAATTTGTTCCCGTGTGCCTCTTCCTTTGACAAAACCAGCCTGTTCTTGTGGGATCTGCCAGTTGAGGAAGCATTTTAAGCGGTTGTTGATTATATGTAGGAGAATTTTACTGCTGTGGGATATGAGCGCCAGAGTCCTATAGTTTTCACACTCTCTTGTAGAGCCTTTTTTGTGCAGGGGTACAATCAAAGACTCGGTCCAGTCCTTAGGCCATTTGCCAGTCTGCCATATGCGATTGCAGATGTGATAAAGGCAGTCAATGCCGTTGTCACCTAACGACTTTAACATCTCAGCCGTTATTTGGTCGGGTCCGGGAGCTTTTCTGCATTTGAGTGCTGCAACAGCTGCTGTTATCTCTGATCGCAATATGGAGGGCTCTGGCTCTAAATCGGGCCAACTGGGACTTGGCTCCATGGGGGTGCACATCTGGTGGTCATAAAGCCTCTCACAATATCCGCGCCATCTTTCTGCTATCGCGTCCAGATCATGAATTGCGTTCCCACCCTCATCGTTAATAACCCATGTTTTAGGTTTAAACTGTTTGGTTAAAAGGCGTACTTTCTTGAATAGGTCTGCAGTTTGAAGTTTCAAAGAGTTGGTCTCAATCTCGGTGCAAATGTTTGACAGGAAACTATTCTTATCTCTCCGACATTTCTTTTTTACTTCTTTCCAGAGCTTAGAATACTGTTTCCTGACCTCACCGGATTGCAGACCCTTCATTCTTTCCTCTTTACAGTTGCGAATCAGTTCCCAGGTGTCCTCGGCTAGCCACAATTTCGCCTGTCTTGCTTTTGGCCCGCTATATTTCCTGAACGATTTAATTGAGTCCAGAGCTGTATTAATTTGGGTTTTAAGGTGTTTCCAGCATGAGTCTGCATCGTCAACCGCCGGAGCTAGCGATTCAGACAGCTTGTTTTCCACTATGGACTTGAAGTGTAATCGCTCTTGAGGGTCTAATGTGGGAAGTTTCGGTTTTGTCTGCGTTTTTGGGACTTTTAGTCTAAGTGCAAATTTTGCAACCAGTAGGTTATGATCAGAGCCGCACTCCGCTCCCGGATATGTCTTAGTATTTAGGACAGATGACTTCCAACGCGTGTTCACGAGTATGTAGTCGATCTGGTTCCTATATCGTGCTCCAGGAGATGTCCACGTGTAAAGCCGCCTTGGGTGGTGTTGAAATAGCGTGTTGGTTATGCATAGATCCTTGTCAATGCAGTACTCAATAAGTCGCCGGCCACGATCGCTCCTGGTGCCTAGTCCGAATCCTCCCACTGTCCTACGAAGATGGTTGTCGTTGGAGGTGTCTCCGACTTTTGCGTTCCAGTCTCCAAGAATAATAGTGATTTCTCGCTTTGGAATCTTATTTAGCGTGGCGGTAAGTGCGTTGTAAAACCTCTCAATATCTTCTTCAGGCGCTCTTTCAGTGGGTGCATATATTTGGACAATATTAAGCACAGTTGGTTTAGCGTTAATTCTCACAGTTACAATTCGTTCCGACACTGGATTGTAGCCCAGCACATACTTGTTAATATGCTCGGCAATTAGTATGGCTACTCCCTTTTCGCTTTTGTCTTTGCAACCGGAGAAATATAGGGTACTTCCGCCTGCGGTATTAAAGTGGCCTTGACTTCGCATGTGCGTTTCACTCAGACCAGCTATGGAGATGTTACACTTCTTTATTTCCCTGTCTACCATGGTGAGTTTGCCAGCCATCAATAGTCCGCGGACGTTCCACGTTGCAATCCGATGTTCTTTCCGGATTGCGAGTTGCTCAGTTTTGGTGGGTTCCCGCGTCCTTCCACGGCAGATGCTTTTAGAAGGGAATTTGATCCTTCTAGGCCGCTGCAGCTTGGTTCTGGTCGAGATAATTAACCGCCGCCCGACTCTCGGCGTTGGCAGTTTTACGGTGGAAGAGTCGAAGTCCAGCACAACCTTCCTCTTTTCGCATCCGGGCTTGGGACCGGCAAAGGCAGAGTTTTTCAATATATAGATTCATCAATATATAGCCATATATATCTGTAAATATCACTAACGCAGTTTAAGATTACAAGAAAAAATAATAACCAGCTTGGTGATTACCTAAACGCAAGAACAACGCGATAGCAATCCGGATTGCTAACCGATCGATATGCCTCAATTCTTGCTACGACGCGCTAGCAGCAATTTTTATTTTTAAAAAAACATAAATCTAACATGTTAACTAGAAGAACCTATTATGATTATTTATAGTGTATACTTTAGCAATTAAAAAGAGCAACTTGAGCATAATTGATTTAAATTAGTCATAATACATAAAGTAATTATAGTTTGACAAGGTCTCGGATTAGAACCACAAACGACAGACTCTTTTTTTAATCTATAAAAATCTGATTATCTGATCTGCCTAACCACCCTTTTCGATTCGATTTGAATGATGAGTGAGAAATAGTTTACGACCGATTCTGAGACTTTCCAACTATGCTCTAGACATTTCAGAAATATGTGTTTCCTAGTATTATAACAATATTAACAATAGCATTTTATTTATTAGAAATGTAGTATTTCTAATAAATAAAATGCTATGTACTTTGCACCACGGGTTTCTAAACGCGTTCCGATCGCGTGATATTTACATGCGTTTCCGAACGCACGCGAGTTTAAAAAATAAATAAACAAAGATTCCAAATTCAAAATCACGAAATGTCACTTTCTGACGTTTGCTAAGTACATTTGTACGAAATCCAGCGACATCTTTTCAGGAAACATCTATCTCCTTAACATTTGAATTAAAAACTGCATTTAATTCGCGGAAGATCAACAACAAGAAAAAAGATGTTTCTGAAACTTTTTTGCTGATACAGCTGAAGGGTAATAGTTATTAGGGGGAAAAGCTGACTATAGTTATCACTAAGAAAGCTCTCAAGAATGAAACATCACCGATCTGAGTGATGAAACATTTAAGATTACTATACTCCAATCAGGGCACTTAGCGTGATGGTATATATATAACTACAAAAATCACACACAGATAGTTTTTTTCTAAACATTTATTGGTAGTTACTGAAACTGTATTCAAAAATCAGTAATCGTTGATCTTTTGTTTTTAATTATTATAACTCAGTTATTTAAACCATAAAATACTAACCACAGAAGAACACATAAGTTTTGATCTCATTGAAATTTCGAGAAATGATGTCACTCTCAAATTTGTCTATTTTTTGAGTACAAAAATTTCAACCCGATTCTGCTGTAGACGTGCAAAAAATGAAAGAATATAACAAAAAAGTGAAAAATCGTATTATATTTATTTCTAAGACTTTCGCGAATCTCACTCATAGATTAAAACAACTTTTAGGATTATATCGCGTTTATTTATTACTTATTTATATTTATTTCCCGACGTTTCGAACTCTTTACTCGTGAAAATGATCTCTGTAAAGAGTTCGAAATAAATATAAATAAGTAATAAATACACGCGATATAATCCTAAAAGTTGTTTTAATCAATAAATCGTATTATCCAAAAACATAACACTGCTTCGGAGAACACTTACTTCACATTTCAGCTCATGGTCACAATGGAGAGTACATTTACCTGAAATGGTTTTGTCTGGCTGCCAGTAGTGATGTGATCTTTACACTATTGTTTTATTTGAACGTAGCGATTGATTTAATGTTCGTAATTTGAACGCAACTTTTTTTTGACATTTAATGTACCTAATGTCAAAAAGGACGTGTAACGACATCGTCGCCCGCCATTATTTCACGAGCGCCGCAATATTTATCTCCAACACAGCGTATGACATACAAATGGTGATTATTGTATAATCCTGTTACAAAAACGTGACCGAGCTAATCCTTTGTGAGAGGTTTCTATGTTATTGGCTCATTACTGTACAAACTTACTTACGTATTCAATAGTAATATACATATATGTACCTGCTTACGGGAATGACAATCAGGAATATTATCAAGTTAAATTCTTGTCCGGAGGACAGTTTTCAGTGCTCCAGTGCGAAAGTCAACGAAGCGAGTGAGGCGTGTAAAAGAATCGCGCCTTTTGGCGCTCTGTTCTTTCTATCTACCCCGTAAGGACATGGCGTGAAGTTATATATGTATGTAACTATGTAGATATTTTGGCTTGATAAAAAGTATATCGTTGATTCTTCTTAATATAATAAAATTGTAGGAAAATAAAATTGTTGAAACTGTACATTGAATATTTTTTTTTAGAATACATGGGACTTGGTCTACAAACGATACCGAACCCAAAAATATGGTTTTTAGAATTTTTGTCTGTTTGTCTGTATGTTTGTTACGCATAAACTGTAAAATTACTGCATGATTTTACGTCCAATTTTGCATAAATAAAGCCAAAAGTTCGGGTCAACACATAGACTAAATATTACCACGCTATCACTAATTGGGGGTGAACAATGAACCCTTATAATGGCTAAAGGCGCAGTATTTTTGCTTTTAGCGTCCATGCAGACGAAGTAGCGAGCAACAGCTAGTAAAACATATATTGACATAGGCCACATTTTTTTTTTATTTACCAATTTCTGAACCGGGTAATTTATGTAATAATTCAGTATTATTTAAATATTTTTTAAACATATCATTCTCTAGCGTAAAATCTTATATGGTTGTTAAAGGATGTAGTTGACAAGTCAGAAACTTGTTATTTCTATATCCGTTGTTTTAGTAATAACCTGTTTGCAATATAAATATTAACCGGTTTTTCTTTTTATAATATAAACGCATTTATTAACTCGCTTTCTGATCCATAAAATGTTATGTGTTATAAAGAGTTAGGTACAAAGGTGTCATGTTACGTTGTCTAATTTGCATTATTATATAATACTAAGCTTATTTCAAGTTAACCTATTTTATTGCTAATTTCATCTTGTTATCAATGTAAATAAAAAAAGTTATATTTTTGTATATTCAGTTCTAATACTCATGGGTCTAGTACTTATCACACCACAGATTTTCAGAAGTTACGTCTGATAAATTTTAATATCGATAGCTGATAAAACTTTACCCGATTTATAATAAGAAATCGATGTGTCGAGATGTAGCTACACTAGGTAGGTACTATAGTTCGGAAATTCCCGGATCCCAGCCCGGTATAGCTTTAATAGCTTTTCGGAATACCTTTCGGAAGCTGTATGATAATTGAATTACCGATGAATTTTCCTAATATATAGTCACGAAAGCGCCATCTATTCCGTGGTACCAAACATTTAATTTTTCAATCAATGGTAATGTTTTGGACCAGAAAAGTTGTTGTTTAGAAAAAAATCTGAAAACCTACAAATGCAAAGGCTGGGTTCGAACCCGCCTCCTGTTTAGCAGACGGCACCAAACCATTAGATTAATGGATATATGGTGTTAAGTGTGAGTCGGGCTCATACGTCATTCATTGACCAAATATGAAGCTATCGAATATAATATCTTGATGTTATCAATAGAATATATAAAATATAATCTTATATTTACATATATGGAATATTAAGACTAGTGCGTGGGAATTATACAACATTGTATAATTCAATGAAGGATGTATAATATGTATATTATGCTTTCTTTATAATGTATAACATTAAACTGTCATCATTTCTCTATATTGCATTAAATAAATATTTATACTTTAACTACATCCGAAGGAGCAGGACAGCGGCCGTTAATTCTGTAACTCATAAGCCATATTAATTTATAATCAGAAACGTCTCAATATCTATCGGGCAAAAGGCAAAACATTATTTCTTATTATTTTTTTAACTTTTTCTCATTCTTTATTTTAACAAGCCTTTTTCTACTCTAAAGTGTAGGCAGCGGCTGTAAAGCCTCGACTCGCCGAATCGTTATGACTCAAATTGAATAAGCGGCGGAACCTATTGCCGTACACCGGGCACAATGTTGTCAATCATTAAGATTTATCGCACATAACTTAGAATTCCGAGAAATCTTTGGTGTGAGCCCGGAATAGATCGCACTGCTTCTGAATCAGAAACGCTGAGCTAGATCACTGGACCACCGAGACCGAATTCGATCATTATTTCTTTTTTTTTACAATCGATACTATTTAAAACTCCAGCCGGTCCTTAAGTGGTTGTATATAATACGAATGGCAAATATAAACGCATTAGACATTACAATAGCAGATTCGTTTCGCGCGCTGAACGATTCGCTAGATACGACTCCATTTCGAAATTGATGTGTGGCACGCACATTAGTTTTTAGTAGTTTTTACCCGACTGTGTCACAAGTAAGGTTATGTTTGTTAATTATTTGTATGATTGTCGCGTAAGCACACTGTCTAGTCTTAACAATAGGAATGTACTCGTAGGATATATTTTAGTTGATAGTAAGTACTTGACAGTGGTGAAGTCACATAGCTTAGTGCATGGATGGGCCGGCCTGATCGGTGAAATACCACGACCTCTCAGAATATCGACGTAATGTGGCACATGTAGCGTTTCGTTTCGTGGGAGAGGTATCCGGAGGCCTTAACTAACTACTTCCCCTCCTTCCTATTACACACCCTTAAAGTCCGGCAATGCAACTGTAACACTGTGTGTGAGCACAGATATGTGTTCAATAATTATTATGTTCATACATACATAAATTCAAGCCGAATCCCTTGCTGGGTAGGCAGAGAGAACGGAGCGCCATAAGGCACGATTCTTACACGCCTCACTCGCTGCGTTGACTTTCATAACTCTTTTCATGCACGCGCGTCGATTTTTCAGGCTCCTAACAGCACCTTCCTCCAGAACACGTTCTATTTGGTCATGGAATGTGTCTTGGCCGTCCTCGACTCCTACATCCATCCGCTTTTGCATTGTATTATATCTGCTTAGTCAGTCTTGCATCATCCATTCTTTCTATATGTCCGAACCATCGAAGCATGCCCTTTCTTACTTTTACACCGACACTTTATGTTCATTATACTATTAAAAGTCTCCATCTTTGTTTAGGATGATCTCAGGACCTTCTCAGGGATGAAGGTAGAAGTCTCTATATAAAGAAATTAATTACCGTATTAGTATTTGCCAAGCGAATGAAGGCGCGTGCAACAAACAGGGCATTAATAAATACCACCGTGACGATAATGTCAGACCGATGCCAATCAGTTATGTCAAGGTTTTGCCGCCAGATTATTGTTACAGCCATATTTTACATACCTGGGTACATATAGGTATGTAATATTATTATTCACACACTACGGAAGTAATTGAAGAAATTATACAACTTATTATTTAAATATTGTATTATTTTCTATGTCTACGAGTTCTGGAAAAAGGTGATGTTGGAAGACTTAAAAATCGACACGCGTGTTTGGTAAGAGTTATGAAAGTCTACGAAGCGAGTGAGGCGTGTATGAATCGTGCCTTATGATTCCCTGTTTGAGATTTGGCGTGAAGTTATGTAAGAGTGAAAGCTTTGTTAAAGCTTTTGAAATCATAACGTTCATGCAGTGGTAGAGCCACGCAGTTCGCCGCATGAATGGGTTGGCTCGACCGGTGAAATGCCTCTCAGAGTAACGACATAAAATAGCTCATACCAGGTTTTGTTCGATGAAAGAGGTAACCGGAGGCTAATCAACTTTGCACCTCCCATTCCCAAACCCACTTTGAACCCTCTCTCTATCCTATTTTAAAGCAGGTGTGTAGTGTTGCAGTTGTTTATGAGCGTTGCTATACCTACGGTGTATAGTCGCTTACAATCAGCTGACCAGTTTGCCGGTTTTCTTCCTGTCCCATAAAAAAAGATATAAAGTTGATCATTGTCCTGAAATCTTTATGAAATCCACGGCTTAAAGATATCAATAGCAGGGTCTGCTCTGATGGTAATTTGGCCAGTTTTATGCGCAGTTAGTACAGCCTACACACGACCTAGTACTTGCTTAATCTGATATCACAATATAACGTAGGTGTTTCAGGGTAATATGTGTGATAACGAAAGCTTTTATACGATCAATAACTGATCTGGTGGCGCTGTGGACCAATGTCAAAAGGAACCTTTATTTGATCACGTTTTGTAACTCAAGTGAAGTTATTTCAAATGGAAAACCGATGATGGGCATAAAGAACTTTACGCTTAGTCGATTATTATTTTATTTTATAACACCCGGCCTCGGCTTGCCAAGTATGTTAAGAGACCAACTCAAAATACCATGAAAAGCAGTCAATCAGATGACCTCAGACTTTGATCAAAACAACTTTTAGGATTACATCGCGTTTATTTATTATTTATTTTTATTTATTTCCCGACGTTTCGATCATTTTCACGAGTGATCGACGACGAAAATGATCTCTGTAAAGAGTTCGAAACGTCGGGAAATAAATATAAATAAATAATAAATAAACGCGATATGATCCTAAAAGTTGTTTTGATCAATGGGTGAGATTCGCGAAAGTCTTAGAAATAAATATGTAGACCTCAGACTTGTTAAAATTATTAACCGCGCTTTTGTCGTCTCTGTTTACTTGTGTATATTTAATTCATGAAATCAGCAGAACACATCCAGCACTTTAACTAGGCTTCAGATATAACATGTTTTCCAGTCATTTAGAAGATTATCTAAATAAGTAATTTTATCTAAAAGTAAAGCCTTTTGCCGTTTGTATTCAGCTCAATATATCGACCCTGACGCTAGAACCCTACTACTCTAGAATCTCCTTGGAGTATGACGTCGGGTCTGGTGAAAACGGCATACGGCCATGACGGACAAGCGTGATCTTGTGCTAATGATGCATCACGGTGACGTCACACTTCCACCTCTGATTGTTTACTTGAAGATAGCATTGTGTGACATCCGGTGTACCTCTCGATAGCTTATCATCAGCCCGCAAAACTGACTATATTGCTTTTTTCCTGATTATACCTTTATGTTGTTTTTACAATAAAATTGCTTCATTATCGTCAATTGAGATTAAAAATAATAATATAAACATTCACAAGCTGATCACACTCTGCCCTTACTCTTCTTTCAAATTGTTAAAATACCATATTTCGGGTCTTTTTCTATGCAAAACTGTTGTTGTTCCTGGCCTTCCATAATTATTTAAAAGTTATTTGCTAATAAGTAAAATTTATTTTTGAACCGAGTTACGTACCTTCAATATTTTTTATAACATCAGTCTTCAATTATTATGTCAAAGTCCAACCGACAGTGATATTTGAGATTACTAAAAACAAATAGATACATAAATTTTCGTGTTTTTTCCCTGTCAGTGTGGCAAATAGAAATGTTTTTTTTTAGATAAGAACACTATTTTTACTTATTCATTTAATATATCTATCATAGACAAATTCTTTCCTGGAAACAAAGGGTAGGTTAAACATATTATTATATATTTTTTAGCATACTTATGAGTTTTCCATAACCATTATGCCAAATGCCATTCAAATATATGTACAATGTCTAAACTTCTTAACATTGAAACAACTTTTTATGGATTACATCGCGTTTATTTAGAACTTATTAAATCTTTTATTTAGCTTGCACTGTATGTATGTATGTAAGTATGTATGTTCGGTGGAATCTTGCAACCCAATTTTGAAGTAGATATCTTCAACCGATTGAGCTGAAATTTTGTATACACGTTTACTTTGGATGACAATGCATGATATGGTGTGTGACATTATTCTATATCCAATATGGCGGACCACCCAAAATGGAGGAATGGATATTTTGAATGCATTTCTGAAATATGGGTATCAAATGAAAGGACTTATTGAGTGTAACTTAAAAAATAATATGACGTCATTCTAAATCCAATATGGTGGAATATCCAAGATGGAGGAAAACATAGTTTAAGCTTCTGTACAATATGGATATCAAATGAAAGAGCTCATTGAGAGTAACTGAAAAAATAATGTGAAGTCATTCTAAATCCAATATGGCGGATCGTCCAAGATAGAGGAACTGTTTTTTTTAATGCATTTCTACAATATGGGTATCAAATGAAAGAGCTTGTTAATAGTAACTCGAAAAAAAATATGACGTCATTCCAAATTCAATATGGCGGGAAAAATATTTGCGTTTCTACAATATGGGTATCAAATGAAAGGGCTTGTTAATAGCAACTCATAAAATAATATGACGTCATTATAAATCCAATATGGTGGAATATCCAAGATGGAGGAAAACATATTTTAAGCTTCTGTACAATATGGGTATCAAATGAAAGGGCTCATTGAGAGTAACTGAAAAAATAATGTGACGTCATTCTAAATCCAATATAACGGATCATCCAAGATGACGGCATACATATTTTTGATGCATTTCTACAATATGGCTATGAATTAAAAATCATCATTGCTATTAAATAGAAAAGAAAGCTCTAAGCTGAAATTGAATTAGATGATCTCCTTATTGAAGAGCTGGACTGTTTGAAATTAAACGGTAAACTAACTTGCAATAATGATGCGTTGAATGAAATGACACTAACCTAGCCAGCTATAACTAAAAATAAGAAAATAAATTAAAAGCAAAAATCCTTTTTAAAGAAGCTTTTATTTAAGGGCTCTAAAAATAAAATAATAATATTTCCTTAAAAATTTCAAGTATCAACTTAGAGCCTCAGTATGTACAATTTATATAATAATAAAAGCTTGTCGTGAGGTTTGACACCCTATCAGTAGGTAATTAAATTGCAATAGATAATATAGTAAAGTTAGTAGATTAATTTACATGAGTGTTTTGCCCATTTCTTCTCATGACAACCTTATACTCAGAATCATACGTGCGTTTTTGTTCCAATGAGGCAATTTTCTCAAACGCTCGTGTTTTAATATGTTATGCTTTAAATATAATAATAAGTTAAATATCTGTATTTACGGACTATATTTAACTGTGTGTGAAGACCCATGAAATAAAGCTATTTTGATTTGATTTGACATTATAATTAGTACAGTTTATTTACAACTTGCGCGACAAGCTTTTATTATTATATAAATTGTACATACTGAGGCTTTAAGTTGATACTTGAAATTTTTAAGGAAATATTATTATTTTATTTTTAGAGCGCTTAAATAAAAGCTTCTTTAAAAAGGATTTTTGCTTTTAATTTTATTTCTATTTATTTCCCGCGGATTCGAATTCTTTACAGAGATCATTTTCACGAGTAAATGATCGCGATATAATCCATAAAAAGTTGTTTGAATGTTATGAATGTGATTCTAGAAAATCTAAGAAATAAATATCTACATATACAACCCTCACCCTCTGCTCACAAGGTTACAATGCCACGTTACATTTAAGACAGGAAGTGAGTCGTGTGAGAATCATGCTTTACGCCGCTCTGTTCTCTCTGCTACTCCGCAAGGGATTTGGCGTGAAATTATGTATTTATGTATTACAATGACCTTTTCTTTTTTATACAAATAATATAACTAGACAATGTGGGTTTGATGACGGAGTATTGACATAAATCTACTGTGTTGTGATTTTTAAATACATACCTACTTCCATCTCATTGTGCCTACGTAAGGTGAATCCGTCTAACTTACTATTGTGCCAGCGAGGTGAACTGAACCTGTCTCATTCCAATTGTTGTTTTCCTCTTTGTAGGTCTAGGGTTTGATTACTGGAGTCGAGATGTTCACTCGGGTTTTTTTGTTCAGCAATTCTGAGTAATAGATAAAGATGCGTTGTATATGAGAATTGATTATGCTGACTATGCGGGAACTATCGCATACTTGCTAAAGTAGAGAAATATGTTATATGTTTAAATATAACATCAAGCCAATAGCCGTGGTGGGTAAGCAGTAAAACGGTGCCTCAATCCACGGCTCTTATGTCTTAACTTTTGTTATACACGCTCGTAAATTAGTGTTCGCAATTATTTTGAATCTATATGTATAATAAAATTCTACTAGGCGTATGAATAGCTGAAGAAAAAACATCACTTTTAATCTGTCTGCTTGAACACGCATCCCGTAAAAAGTAATAATATTAACATAACATAACTTCGCCTTTTTTTCTACCCGAAGGTGTAGGCAGCGGCTGTTAAGCCTCGTCTCGCCGGTATGTTTACGTCTCAAATGGAACAGGTGACGAACCTATTGCCATACACCGGGCACAAAGTTTTCATTACTGGACCACTGAGACATTACAATAGAAATAATACAAAGAAATAATACATTTACTTCTTATGAACAATAGGGAATTATTGTAACTACTCCACAGATTACGATGCAGTTTTCCCAGTCCAATTAGGGTTTCCACGATGAAATGAATAAGCATTCCTTAATTTCTGACACCCCTGACTTTATTGCTTAGTAACTAGTTTCCAAGAAAAAATAGCAGCAGCTTTAAGCAACTTACAAAACAATTATACCTCACAGTTTATTCACCTTTGTTGTAAAACTCAAGAAGATTTTATCGTCTGCAAAGTAAAGCGTGGTGACACACCCGCAACAGATTGTATTGGTTACTAGTACACGCACGCGAGTGCGTTCGCTCTGTGACTAAATACGATACCTCAATATTTATCTTATAAGTTTACGTCAGACAGCCTACGATACGCAAACCCTAAATTCTTTCCTTTTTTAGAATTTTTGGGACTTTTACACCTTTTCTTACTCAACGTTGTAGGCAGCGACCACCACACCTCGTCTCGCAGAATTTCGCAGGAATATTTATCACATTATTACTTCCGAAAAGAATGACGATAACACATTGGTATTAGCCGCGATTTGAAGCCGAAACCTTCTTGAAACGAGCTTCTGTCGTTTTTTGGCCACCATCTAACTGATATGCCATTACAATCATACAATAATATTTATTCATTTGTATTTCCAGTCTCCATTTCATATCTTCAAAACCGATCTCGCTTTATTCTTGTATTTTTCAACAAAATCCATTGCGTTTCGTATTATCAACGTTAATATATTTTACACTTTTTAATCCTAAGTGATAAATCAAAACAATGTACTACATTATATACCTTTAAAAGATCTACAAAAAATCCGCGATGGTGTATCTCATCTGGATCGGATCTCGAATGTCTCTTATGGTTAATCCACAAACACCATTTTTATTTTTTTCTATTGCTTCAGAGGCGAAACAAAATTCGCTGGGTCAACTAGTAGTAAATTACATTCCGTCACACAGTAGGGATAGCGTGGCGATGCGTCGCCACGCCAGCAATCAGGTTTACCATCGCCTATAAATGTTTGACATCAAAATTAAAAACCTTTCCGGTCTATAAGAAATAAAGAAGGAGGTTACTTAATTTTAACTAACTATCAGCTTATCGCGTCTACTAGTAATATTGACCTTTTTACCCAGTTGCCGAGTTACTTTCAGAGATGAGTATGATAAGTATTTACTTATTATATAACTTGTAACTACTAGAAATGATTTCATATTGTTAGGGTTCCGCAACGAAAATGGCAAAAGTGGAACCGTGTTATGTTTTCGTCATGTTTGGCCGTGCGTTCGCGAATTACTGAAATTTTATAACAATAAATAGCTGAAGGATGTGTGTTCGTGAAATGTGGAATTTGCGTTATTTCAGTTTATAATATAACACGGATACCCTTTTGGCAAACATTTTTGGTATTTGTGGTAATTATTATCAAAGTGTGAAGTAAAATATTTTATTACTTTCCATTACTTAAGATAGCCCGTTTGGAGGAAAAGTTTTAGCCTATATATATAATATAATCACAGAACAACATATAAGCGTTCAGCAGTAACAATAAATATTAAAAAATATACAAGGCTTATTGATGATATTATAAGTGAAAAAAATATGTCTTTTACATGGTTTTTGAACTTACGACCACATAACATACACTGGCGTAATTTCAACTGACTGAGATGATGCGCTAAGAATTTCGAGTCTTCCAAATTCCTCTTCACTATATAATGTCCTTATATTCTCAATACATAACATAACTTCACAAAGTTTTCAGTCATCGATATTTTTCACACATAACTTCCGAAAAGAACTTCGAAATGTCATTGGTGTGAGCCAGTGTGAGGATTCGAACCCGCGAACACTACAGTGGCGAGGTGCTCGACCACTGGACCACCGAGACTAAATACAAAAATAACTTGAATTATTATATTTTTGTATTGATATCGTTTATATAATCTGTAGAATGTGAGTGGCCTGACACAAAAGGTATACTGCCACAGCTGTCTGCGCTGCCTGCGGTGGACACGGCTCAACGGGGGCACCTGTTGCACAACTTGTCCCGAGACTAGTAATACTCTGATCGTTATGAATATTGATATTTTGTATACACTAGTTTTGTATTGTATTGTATTTTGTATACACGCTATGACTTTGTATGTATCATTACATAGTATAAAGCAAAGCCGCTTTTCGCTGTCTCTCCCTTTATATGCTTCGATCTTTGAAACTACGCCACGAATTTTGATGCGTTTTTTTACTAGATAGAGGATTTCACCGAAGTGATTTTTATCTATAAATCGTGTATAATATATTAAATATAAAGCAAAAATTTCGAAATTTAGGACTGTGATTGCAAACGCTGGCTAAACCCTAAGTGATAGTCCGCGATGGCGTATGTCAATCTCTTAGGGATAACCCACATTGACCATTTTTATTTCTTCTGAGGCGAAACAAAGTTCGCTGGCTCAACTAGTGTATTATAAATATATCATAATGTGATCCTCGATTAAATCCGGGACTTTATCTACACCTAGTTCTGTAGAATTTTTAGTTAAACCTTTTAGAGAGATTACCCAAGACGATACGTACTTTAATTCGTACTCAATATTGAAACGGTTATCATTAAGAGAAATATGTACTTTTGATTAACTCTGAAATCAATTCACTTCTTTTAACAACTATTTCAACATTAGATGCTTTACTTGGGCTTCTGGGTTCCGCACAAAAATAAGTAAAGAATAAGTGATTTTTTATAAATTTCCTGCGGTAGAACTGCGGGCAAAAACTAGTACTTAGTTAAATAATATATAGTAATATACTAATTGTACATATTATGACATACACCCGTCCTACGTTTGACTTTCAACACGATTTTTTTTATATATTTTATCTAACATCCGGATGATATCATTATTGCTCTCATCAGCGGCTGTGAAGAGACAATGTAATGTTGATCATTTGATCATCATTCAAATCTTACATTTGTTATATTTCAAACATCTTCAAACTTCCTCTCTAATATAACAATAGTTTTGAAATTAAGTGTAATAACACAAACATAACATAACTTCACGCCTTTCTACCCGAAGGTGTAGGCAGCAGCTGTTAAGCTTCGACTCGCCGTTATGTTTATTGTTTACGTCCGAAATGGAATATAGGTGGCAGACCTATTGTCGTAACGGCCACAAGGTTTTTAGTTAGCGATATTTATCATACGCGGGGAGGTCCAAAAGTTCGTGGAATGGAGGGGATGGAGTGGGGATAGGGGCGCTCGCTTAGTGTCATACTAATTGGGGACTCATAATTAGTATATAAATGGAGTTTCAGCCCTATTGCGTCATTCGTTTACGAACACTGGCCTGCTAAACACGTCAATCCGGAAGAAAACTGAAACTATGGAGAAAATTGAACACCGTGCGGTCATTAAATTCCTTACCAAGCAAGGAAAGAACGCTCAGACCATTTTGAATGAAATGGAAACTGTTTACGGGGAACAGTGCCCTAGTAAATCAATGATTTACAAGTGGCATGGTCTTTTTAAACATGGTCGGGAGTCGATTGAAGACGACCCCCGCTCAGGAAGGCCAGTTGAGGCAACCACATCAGACATCGTCGAAAAAGTGGAAAAAATTGTACTGGAGGACACCCGTTTGAAGAAAAAACAGTTATCTGCATTAGTTGGAGTATCAGATACCACCATTTTGCGAATCCTACATGACCACCTGGGTATGACAAAAGTCAGTGCAAGATGGGTACCGAGAATGCTCACGCCGCTTCAAAAACAGCAGCGCGTCGAAGCGTCAAAACATTTTTTGGAGTTGTGTGGCGACGATCCTGGACCGATTTTGGAGCGAATTGTTACCGGCGATGAAACATGGGTTCATCATTTTGAGCCTGAGTCCAAACAAGAGTCCATGCAATGGCATAAAAAGGGGACACCACCGCCAAAGAAATTCAAAGTGTCGGAGTCGGCTGGAAAGTTGATGGCTACTGTTTTTTGAGATTGTGAGGGGATAATACTGATTGATTATAAAGAAAAGGGCAGGACCATAACCGGAGAATACTACGAAACAATACTAGAAAAATTAAAGGATGCCATCAATGAAAAACGTCGGGGAAAATTGACCAAGGGCGTGTTGCTCTTGCAAGACAACGCGCCGGTTCACAAGAGCAAAGTTGCAATGGCTGCTCTACACACGCATGGCTTCGAATCACTAGTCCACCCACCCTATAGTCCAGATCTGGCCCCAAGTGATTTTTATTTGTTCCCCAATTTAAAAAAAGACTTAAGGGGAAGGAAATTTTCCGACGACAATGAGGTAAAGGAGGCAATTTTGGCTCATTTTGAGGGAAAAGATAAAAAATATTTTTACGATGGTTTAGAAAAATTAATTCATAGATCTAATAAATGTATTCAGCTTAAGGGTGATTATATTGAAAAGGAAAAATAAATTTACTGTTTCATTTTTACTAAAACCCTTTCATTCCACGAACTTTTGGACCTCCCCTCGTACATAACTTTCGAAATTAATTTTGAAAAGTCATTGGTGTGTGCCAGGATTCGTACCCGCGACCTCTGGATTCAGAAGTGTCCACGACCACAGGACCACCGAGGCTATTAAAATATATTATTATTTCTCTTTAAGGAATATTAATACTTTTAGGATATACGATTAGAACTCGGTGGTCCAGTGGTCAAACTCCTGATCAGAAGTCGTGCGATAAATTCCGGGCTCACACCAATGGTTTCTTCGGAATTCTTCCCGTAAGGTATGTGTGATAAATGTCGATGACTGACAACTTTGTGCGCGGTATGGCAATACATTTTGGGACGTAACCATTCGGCGAGTCGAGGCTTAACAGCCGCTGCCTACACTTTCGTGTGGAAAATGGCATGAAGCTATGTTAATTTTTAGTATATTAACTTTACTATTTTACTTATAAATGATCTTGTTAAATGATCTTGTTAAATGATGTTAGTGAGTTTAAAAATTAATAAATTTAGTTAAGATGAAATAAAAACACTGCTTTTATTGGTATTTAGTACATTTTCATTAGTCATTATTTTGGAAAATCATAAAAGAGACTAAATGAGTTAGTTACTCTTAAATTCCAAATATAAATAATAATTTTATTCAAGTAATATAAATAAGGTTGATCTTTTAAAATGTCAGTCAATAATACACTATACATAATATTCTCTAGTTATAAATTAATTTGAACTTTATCTGATTAGAAATAAAGGTTAATACTATGCGTATTATGAATGTTGTGTTCTACAAATGTGCATTTTGTAGAGCATCAGTCCCACTGTCGACTGGTAGCGAATTTAACGCGCACTAATTTTAATAGAAATTATAGTAGTAATTATTGTGGCAGTCTTGCAGTTCGCTGCAGGAATGGGGCGTGAAATACGACCTCTCGGAATATCGACGTGAAGTGGCTCGTGCCGCGTTCCGTTCGGTGAGAGAGCTATCCGGAGGCCCGACTTCTTTTCCCCTTTCTTCTCCGCCCACCTACCACGGTGTTCATGGGTAGTGAGTAGTTTCTTATCATCCAGTGGTAGAGCCAAGCAGTTCGCTGCATGAATGGGCCGGCTCGACCCGTGAAATACCACGACCTCTCAGAAGACCGACGTAAAGTGGTTCATGCCGCGTTTCGTTCGGTGAGAGAGGTACCCGGAGGCCCACCCCCCTTTCCCCATCCTTTCCTTTTCCCTATCCCTTAAAGGTCGGCAACGCAACAGTAACACTATATGTGTTGCTGGTGTCCATGGGTGGCGTTGGTTGCTTACCATCAGGTGGCACGCCTGCTCGTTTGCCCTCCTATACAAAAAAAAAAAAAAAAAAAAAAAAAAAAAAATCATCAGGTGACCAACTCGCTCGTTTGCCCTCCTATCCTATAAAAGTTATCCCTATCGCATTCAGATCTTATTGCCTTCTATTTACTATTTTATCTCATTAAATGGTAAAGTAACCCTTAAATATTCAAATCACGGTTGTCAAACACGCAATGTATTGGGAAAGAAGTACAAAAAAAATTCACTTTTCAAAATGATGGTCTTAGTTCTTCAGCTTTTCGGAATCCCGTTTTCCTATCTGTAATTGGGTTACTCACTAATCACTTCTTCGTAAGTTATTCATGATAATTAACTATGACTGATAATAAATAATATAATATTATTACCGATTAATCTTAGCCACTGTACAATTAGAACGATAAAAATAATTTTACGTAATAAATTACAGATGTTGCTCTTTAGAGGCGATGATGAGAACATTTGCAATTCCAATACTCTTTGTACAGTTAGTGTAATACAGAATGTATTGCATCATTAGGGCATGGTGTGGAGTATACTCAGCCGCCTTTCGTTTTCTCGCGGTCATCGGGACAGGTGCCTAATAAATAAAATAGTTATACAAAAGTGAGTGTTCCAAGGCCGACTGGTGTTGCCTATCGCATGATCTGATTTCAAATGAAAATGCTCTTTGCTGCGTTATGATTAAGGTGTTAATCGGGTTGCAGTCTTAAATGGCTGAGTTTTTGTTAGCCAAGATAGAACGCTGCCGTTTATGGAGCCAGCTTTCCTTGCCGGTTTTGTACGTCTGATTTATTTGTAGTAGTAGTATATTTTTTTTGTATTAAAAAATTATGGAATTAGAGTAACTAGCAGGTACTGGTGATTTTATTTTTATCTGATATACGTATATATATATATACTTATAATTGATGCTGTTTCCGTTAGTTAAATTAGTTTTTATTTTTAATATTTGATAAGAGTTTGCTTTATGTTATTAATGTATCAAGGTTTGAAGATTAACAAGAATTTCATTTGTAGCTATTAAATTGAATATTTGCACAATATTATCTTACTGTACTGAGTTCTTCTTTCTTTGCACGTTATACGAAGAGGCGTGAAGTTTAAAAAAATATTTTAAAAATTCAGAAGTTTGGAATATACAAGTATAATAATAGCCCTAATTAAATTCAAATTCAAAATGGCATAAAGTCGCCAGTAAAAACTAGCTAGCAAGATAAAAATATTTTACAGCACATTCTTGTTAGGCCTGAAGAGGGGTAATAATTTTTAATTGCATGGCTACATGTACTTTAGCTATTACCGCGTCCGTAGTCACCCATTAACGTACCTACAAGAAAAAAAGATAAGTCATGGAAGTAATGATGTTGCTGAGTAAAGAATGTATTCTAACATCTGTATAGAGTCATACAAATGAGAAAGTGCACTTGAATATTTATTAATATATCGCACAATGATTGGAATAAATTAATATCGGCAAGATATGTGAACGAACGAATGAATGAATACAGATGAACACACCAGAAGACATTCTGACACGCGAACTACACTAGCTTGTAGAACAAATATCAGTGGTTGAGCATTTCAGTTCGCTGCATGAATGGGCTCTCCGGTCCGGTGAAATATCACGACCTCTCAGATAATCGACGTAATTTGGTTTATGCCGCCTTCTTTTAGTGGCAGTCACAGTCCCATCTCCCTCCCCTGCCTATCCTATATTACAGGTCGGCGACGCAATTTGACTCTGGGTATTGCAGATGTTCATGAGCACGGTTAGTCACTAACCACCAAGAGGTCCCAATTAAAAATGATCTTATTGGCATTTAGAATAGTAGGTGATTGAGTTCCACTAATTTTTTTAATCTTATTAATTTGTAATAAATTATTAATTAAAATAAATAATGCATTATCAATATAATTTGATCAGAATTGACTACTATCGATATACTAATGACTTTTTGGAAGTTATATTATAAGACAAAATTATGCGCGATTTAAGGTAAAGCAATAGTCGGGTCAATTATTATCGCTGTCTACTGTCCCTGGGGTAGGAGGAGTGAAGTTTTAGTGTTAAATGTGTTAATTATAGTCAGTGATCTAATGTCCGTCTGTAGAAACGCTTAGTCTGTTTAATCTATCAAGTAATGTGATAGATATTAACAAATGCAATGTACTATTTAAAACAGGTATTCATTCAATAGTTCTATTTAATTGCATACTTGTAATAAATAAATAATTACTAAAGGGTGAATGTCTCATTATATTCAAATAAGATAATCAGTACCATACTACCTAAAATATAAAATTCTCGTGTCACACTGTTTGTTGTTAAACTCCTCCGAAACAACTTAGCCGATGGTTATCAAAACTATTATTATTTTATTTTATGAGATAGGTGGGCAAACGAGCATGTGGGTCCACCGATAGTAAGTAACTTCTCACCACCTATGAACACCGTGGTGCGTTGCCGTCCTTTAAAGGAGTAGGAGGGAAAAGGGAATCGGGCCTCCGCATACCGTACTCACCGAACCAACGCGGCACGAGTCACTTCACGTCGATATTCCGAGAGATCGTGATGTTTCACCTGTCGAGCCGGCCCATTCATGTAGCGAACTACAAGGCTCTACCACTGTTAAAATGGAGAAAATAATATTATGGGATATTCGCGAGACCAGCTAGTCTATACATCTAACTACATACGTGGCGAAATATGCAGGACGAAAATAAAAGGTGGTTCCACTTCCACCCTTTTATCTACGGAACTGTAAAAGTATTCCATATTCCTTCACGTATCACAAGTTTACATATGAATCTGTAATTTCCATTTATTTCTATATTAGAATTGACAGTCAATTCTGTATTTTTTTACAAAGGTAAAATATAAACTTTGTTTTTTTTTTGTTGTGGTGAATGGTTATTGTATATTGTTTACGACATTGAAATGTTCTTTACATGTTGATACAATTAGGAAGTCACAATAACTACTTCCTACGTTAGAGCTTTATCTTTTAACAACTGTTCGAAGCGAAGGGTAATGCTTTTCATTTGTAAATACATTGCCTTTTTGGACATAATGGAGATCCTTTTTTCAAGGATATTTCCATTTCGTAAAGAGAGAATTGAGCGCCACAGGATGCTGTCTCTCATAATTCATACACGCTCGTCTGTTTTTATTTCGCTGAAATCACTTTTAATGTTGAATGTGTCGTGGGGTTCCTCTCCTCTTATATCCTAACAATTTCCCACTGTATATATGCTTGTTCATTATAATTACAACCACTGTAGCATGCACTTGTTCACCGTCTGTATGTACCATTTAGTGTGTCCTAAACTCTAATGCCACCTTTTTTCAAGTTAATTCCGAACATTGTAAACAAAACAATGAGATCTTATACACGTTAATGTCTTTATTGATACCTACAAAGGAAAAGCGTCCATTAAAATGGCACATTTCGTGTTGAGTTATTGCTATACTAACCATCAGACCTTGTAAATCTTGTCACATTAACAGTGTAAATGAATTCAACGCCTTCCATCATTTAAATGTAACATGTAGGTACATTAAATGTAATTGATTTTGGACTGTTGTTTACTCACCTCCTTATTTCGCTGTGGAGTTCACAAATTAAATCACTTCGGTGAACTTCATGTCGCTTCGGTGTCGAATTGGTTTTTCTCAATTTGATGTCTACCCTTTCTATTTTGCTCCATTTGCTAATAGTGCAACGATGGCACATGGATTTAGAAATAGTGGTAGAGACAAGCAGTTCGCTTCAAGAATGGGCCGGCCGGTGAAATATCACCACCACTCAGAATATCCACGTATAGTGGCACAACTCGCGTTTCGTTTGGTGAGCAGCTATAACACTATCAGTGTTGTGCAGGTATCTATGGGCGGCAGTAGTTGCTCATCCTCAGGTGAACACTGTTTGCCCGCTATTCCATAAAAAAAGATTGAGGGCATGGAACCTAATCGAAGACGTCCAATCTAATTTGTATTTGTCTATTCTCCACGTTAAGGATGTTAAGATTTTAAGGATATCATGGCGAGACAAAGTACGAATCGAAGTACTTCTGCAACGGGATGGGGAAGCAGGTTGAAGTTCTCAAAACGGTTAAAAAAAGGAAGGTATACAACCTTGGACATATAAGGCGTGCACCGAAATATGATCTATTGCAGCTTCTTATCCAAGGCAAGATACTGGGCAAAAGAGGTCCAGGTAGAAGACGAACATCTTGGCTGAAAAATCTACGCCAGTGGTACAATAAAAGTACATGTTCTCTATTTAGAGCTGCTGTGTCGAAGGTTCAGGTCGCCATTGTGCCAACCTTCGTTAGAAGACGGCACCCGAATAAGAATACTCCACGTATCTTTTACCATCAGGTCGATGAACAGGATATAATCTTATAATAGCACGAAAGATTCGATCTGAAAAAATATTGCCAGCTGAGAGGTTTCTTTTTTGTATGTAATTGTCCACCTTTATTTTCGCAATTTGCTAAAGCAAATAACTAAAGCTGATTGTCCTGAGACGGGAATGCAACCTACGATAATCTGTAGGCTATAATATACTCAGGGTTATAAATACATCTTAAAGTTGGACGTACTATTGTCACCGCATCAAACCCACATCACCCACGAAGACCAACCAGCTTCGTGGGTGATGTGGGTATAAGTAGTTCAGACTGCGTATAATAATAATTCTTAAATCGAAACAGTCCTGTGCCTATTTTTTTTTTGGTAGTAGTATTCCCTAAGGTGACTGGGGGTAATTTGATGTCAGATTCTCACGAATAAGATGCTGCTGATGGAATAGAAACATAATTGGATTTCACTGGAAGTAGAAACCTTGGAAGGTTGCTACTCCTCCCCTCTCCCCACCTATACCATTCATGTCTAATACGCTCGTGTGATTTGTCGTTACAAATCAAAATTAAATATGGCACTGATTTTGATTAGATTAGATGTGAACGCCAGCGAGGTATCGATCCTGGGTAATTCTACTGAAACATTATTTGACAAGAACCCGTCTACTAATTGTTATTGATGTTTACCATCTGCGTCACAGGTCGAAGGTTTGATTCCGTTGATATTAAATGTTTACTCTATCCTGTCCTGTTTCTGTGGTAATATAGTATTTAAGTCAAGTATTGTTCGATTCACTGATATCACTGGTCCGCTTACATGCGTGGTAATGGAATAGTGTGATTATTATAGCATATAAGACTATTCTTCGACTAGACTTCGATAGACGGGTTTTGTATTACAAAACTTAGTAATTTGTGAGATTAGTGCATTCAAACAAACTTTGGTTCGTCATCATACTAGAATATGTTTCCTTGTCCCTGTCGAATTAAAAAGGTAACTTGGCCAATAGTGTGTCTACAAATAATGTGCTAAATTTGCTCACTGAGATCTTAAAATATCTGGAGCATAAAATTCATGCGCACAGAACAAGGAGCAAACAGCTCGCTGAAATAATGGCCGCTCTGCAAATTAAGTGCGGAGAAGTGCGCGTCCCTTGACACATCAAAAGCTCTAAAGAAGAACCATTTTACTTCAATAACATCATTACAGAGTATAAAAAAAAGTCTCTTTCCGCTGTCTGTCCCCTTATATGCTCCTTAAATCTTTAAAACGCATTTTGATGAGGTTTTTTTTTTAATAGTTAGAGGGTGTCAACGGGGTGGTTTTGATCTCTATTTCATATATTATGTTGTAAAGATAAAATGATAATTTTCGAGATTTATCACTTTCATTGCAAACGCTGGCTGAACCCTAAGTGATTGATCGAAACAATGTTCTACATTATTAAACACCTTTAAAAGGTCTACAAAAAAGTCCGCGAGGGATAACCCACAATGACAATTTTTATTTTTTACGAGAAATAATGGCTTATTTACAAAACGATTACAAACATTACAGCATTAATTTTCATCCAATTAAGTGTCTTAAATACATTTTTGAATGTAATATAGATGGTCCTGGCCCTTTGCAGTAAGCAATTTAAACGATTATTTTCGAAGATATTGCAGTATTAACATTGCGGGACAGCAGTAAGAGCCGATAAATAGCACAAATTGGACCTCATGATATCCAAAGTTTACCCATTTATTACTTTTGATGCGAAATAAAGTTCGCCGGGTCAGCTAGTTTAATATATATTACGACTCTAATATAGTGGAAAACTCACTCTCAGCAGGAGTGGGCCGGCTCGATTGATTTAAAACGGCATAGCCGGCTTAAAGAACGGCAACAACTTTAATAGTAACTGTGTTGCGGTGTCCATAAGCGGCCTTAGTTGCTTACTAACAGTTGACCCGCTTGTTCGTTTACTCTCTAGCCCTTGAAAAACAACATATTATTGTAAACCATTTTGATTTGCTATATATTCACGCCCTGAACATCTGTAGGTGTAGGCGATAATGTCACGAAACAAGTATTCGATAATTAATTATTACTAAGAAAGAAAATTAGTCCGGCACGCCTCGCCGATGCATTACTTCCTTTGCCAACACCTTCGCTCATTAGCGGTGTGAAGCTACAATCTGTATTTATACTACTACTTACTGTTTCTGTTACAAACTCGTTTAAAATAGGGTTCCGTGATATATTCAGTATAATTAGTGACCGTAACGGAACCAGCTCAACTACAGTCTAGACTGTATTTATATAAAAATACTAAACAATATATCACCGTAGGTAAATTTAATTTAGTTCTTTGCTATAAATTATCTTAAAAAATAAAATGTTTTCCCTCGAGACGAGATATCTACACCAGAATTTGATTTTTTATTCTGACAAAATCCTGTATTGGATTTATGATTTATTACACAGGCTTGAATATATTTATATAAGATTTATTATATATGCTCTGGAGCGTATACAAGTGTCCGGTCCGTAGCCGGTGTCACCGACCAGTTCAGTGTGGAGGTGGGCTTGCACCAGGGATCGGCTTTAAGCCCTTACTTGTTTCTCCTGATAATGGATGCTCTTACATCGGACATTCAGGAGAACGCACCCTGGTGCCTGCTCTTTGCTGACGACATTGTTCTGGTAGGAGAGGAAGCGACCGAGGTAGAACATAGGCTGAAAAGATGACAGGAGAAGCTAGAGAGAGTCGGTTTTAAGATCAGCCGTGATAAAACTGAGCACCTATTTTGTGACTTTGGTGGGGCCTCTGGCTTTTCCTCAATATCTTTGGACGGGAAAAGCCTCAAAGTTACGTCAAACTTTAAATACCTTGGTTCGCTTATTCAAAACGACGGCAATATTGACCGGGATGTGAATAACAGAATGAATGCGGGATGGATGAATTGGCGACAGGTCTCAGGAACAGGATGCGACCCACGGATGCCCCTCAAATTAAAGGGGAAAATATACAAATCGATTGTCAGACCTGTCGTATTGTATGGATCTGAATGCTGGCCAATGAAAGAAGTGGATGAAAGGAGAGTACATGCAACAGAAATGCGTATGTTAAGATGGATGTGTGGTGTGACAAAATTAGATAGAATAAGAAATGAGTATGTAAGAGGAAGCATGAAAGTAGCACCAATTACGGAAAAAAATAGAAGTGGTAGATTGGCGTGGTGTGGACACATTATGAGAAGGGACGAAAGTCATGTCACAAGGAGAGCGATGGGAATGACTGTGGATGGACACATTAGAAGAGGAAGGCCGAAAAAGAGATGGATGGACTGTGTAAAAGTTGATATGAGTATGAAGGGAGTAAGTGTGAACACTACGAGTGATAGAAGAGAATTGAAAAGGATAAAATTTTGTGCCGACCCCACTTAGAGTGGGACAAGGGCAGGAAAATGATGCTCTGTAAAAATCATCTGTCCTAATATTGGACACACATATCTAGATAGACTTACCTTTTCACGCATAAACCGCTTAAGCGATTATGATGAAATTTGACTTGGATATAGCATAGCTATGTCTTTCAGTCATGGATATATTTAGCAGGGAAGTAAATAGGAAAGTTTTTATTGCAGATATCTTTCCTAATGTATGTAATAAGTAGTTTGTTTTGAAACGAAATTTCTCGCAGACGACGATAAACTTTTTGCAAAATATATGCCCCCTAGTCATACGATTAAGGGTAGGTATAGGTAGGAAGATTTTTTTTACTACATAAGACATTTTTTTATGAAATTGCGAAAAACGAGCAATCAGGTCATCTGATGATAAGCGACTACCGTCGCCCAAGGCACCTACAACACTGATAGTGTTAGAGTCACGTTGCTGACTTTTAACGGAAGTAGGATGAGATCGGATCGAGGCCTCCGGAGACCTCTCTCACCAAACGAAATGCGACATGTGTCACTTTACGTCGACCTTCTAAGCCGGCCTATTCATGCAGCGACATTCATACCAGAGACAAGGCCTATTGGCACACATTCACCTAAAGAAAAAGAAAAAAAAGCACATCTAATTCTAGCCTTAAAAAAGAATCTAGATATATTCTATTATTTTTTTCTATTACATTCTTTTATATCTTTGAAATCATTCATCATCATCATTATCTTCTTTCATTAATCATCTCTTAATGGTGATGATTGCGTATTGCTAATGACGTAAAAATAAACTACTGCAATACTGATCGTCTGGTCTTTTGATTGCGTTATTCAATTGCAAAGAATCATTTGGTATTGATAAATTGTTTTTAATAATGGTATTTAACTATCTGACCTGGTGAACCTCATATCTCCACACTGATGTTCATGGTTATATTGTAAATTTGAAGTTGAGATTGTTTGTTTGTTGATATGCCCTATCTTAGGAAATGCTAGTTTTATCCGACAGTCCATTTAACGAAAGGAATTGAGTATTAGTAAAAATTTGGAGTAAAAAAGGGAGTGAGTTATTCCTTTTACGAGATGCTTGAACAGAGGATTTATATCATTTAAAAGTTCATGAAAAATTAATTTAATAACGTCCGAAATTTGATTTCTAGATGGTACACCAATATGTATAACCCAATTCTTGTTTTTAACTTCGCGCCTTTTTCATATCCAAATATGTAAATGGCGGCCATGATGCTTCGACTAGGCGTTTGTTTTTTTTTTCAATTTTTGTAGTTCGTTATTTTACATGTTGCGCAAAAATATTTTAATTAGTTATATGATATTATTATCGGAGTGTATATGAAGCGTGTCGTCGGTAACTGGGCTAGCGGCGTGCAACGAGCGATACCCAATACCCCGGCCGACATGTTGAAACTACTGTCTGCTGGCAACACTCACTTGTTCACTAATCTGCGTTGCACAATTCATTTATATTGATAACACTGGTGAAACGATAAATGTATTTTTGATTTTTTTTATTAACTTCACGCCTTTTACTGACCGAAGGTGTAGACAGCGACTGTAACGTCTCGACTTGTAGATTTTTTTTTGATACGGCTCAATTTTGTTAGTCTATCGATATTTATCACAAACGACTTTAGGATTTCAAAAAAAATACCTTAAAAAAAGTTAAACCGACTTCTAGAAACGTAAACCACACAATCTATAAGTATAAGAACACAGTACCTCTATAACTAAAAAGCGATAAATAACGTAACTTACTCATTCGTATACTTAATACAATATACAAAACGTAATACTTTAATAAAGTCAACTTTAACTATTATAATATTTACAAATGTTACTCATTATTGAAGTCGGTGCAACACAATAGAGTACGTTACCTTGGCTAGCACCGACTCGACGACGGTTTTGCCATCCATCTTAATATGGTCATAAAAATTCAGAGAGTCGAGCCCTAACAGTCGCTGCGGGTAGAAAAATGCGTGGACTTATAAATAAAAAAACTTCAGGATAAATATTTCGAAAACTCATGGCAAGAGCCAGGATTGGAACTCAGGGCAATAGTGACCACAGACTCAATTATAAAAGAGTAAAATTGAGATAGTAATTAAAATAAAATGTACCAACGTTTAATATATTCAATAGTTAATACGAAGCAAGTTCCAACACTGGAACAAACTTCTTGGCAATATTGTCAGTTTTCCAGGAAACCCAGGTCGGTGAAGTGTCTGTCTATAATGATAGGAGAATGTCGACTTGGCGAAAGGTATGCAATCAGTCTTATGTAAATTTATTCGGAGTGTAAATTAAGTGATTTGAGTTATTAGATAAGACTACCTATTAGGCAATGACTTATTAACCAGTTGTTAACGTTGAAAGGCAGACTTCAATAAGACTGTTATTTATGAATAACTTTATTTTTCTTTAATAAATTATGGCGTTCAACAACAAAGATTGCCGTACTACTTATATTATAGTATCTCTTTAGGCGCAGTCGGATAAAAAAGGTTCGGTTTGACCGCTGAAAAATTATTGTTAACAAAAGCCTCTGAAATTGATATTGCTTTAGGCTGTGGCCGAAGCTTAGGATCTTAGATTTTCCGATACTGTTTTTCTATCATCATACATACATCACTCCAAGTGTTTGGATTTAATCAGTCTGTCCGTTGTTAGGTAGATAAGACAACGCAAACTTAAGTCGTTATTTAATGGTTATGCAGAGAAAACAGAGCGCCATAAGGCAGGGTTCTTACACACCTCATTAGCTTCTTTGATTTTCACAACTCATGTCTTATACGCTTGTCGATATTTAAGAGATCATTTTATAGTGACAACGCACTACGGTGCTCATGGGCTTTGATAGTTGCTTACCATCAGATGACCCACTTGCTCGGTTTGGCCTCTATACTTTAAAAACATTATGTCCTATGTTTGGGCAATATGATCATCTATATAAGACATATAAATTCAGGCAATCCTGGCTACTACTTCTTATCGAGAAGAAAAAAGGCGTGAAGTTATATTTATTATTAGAATAAAAAAGCTTGCTTATATTTCAAAATTTAAAGGTAATCTCAGTGACGTTGTCTTTTACTATTATTATAGGCTTGTGATATTTTAACACTTTACTTTAAAGTGAATGGGGGTGTTCTAAAAAAAAACTATATGTCAACTGTCAATTAGGGTAGTTCATTAAAAATTTAGAAAAACACATGATGTGTTAAAAAATCATATAAATTTTAATAGTCTTGTTTTCTAATTATGCCTTCAAGTATCATTATTATAAGAACATCTGAAGTGTACATTTGAAGAGTTATTTTATCTCTCTGATTTATTGTGGTTTATAAGTCTCGGTGGTCCAGTGGTCGAGCACCCCGTGTCTGAATACAGAGATCGCGGGTTCGAATCCTGATACTGGCTCACACCAATGACTTTTCGAAATTGTTTTAGTGTTTAGTGTTTTACCAATGCGCCACGAGGCCCGTCAATGTCATGCCATATAGGTATTCGGTTATTTAAATATTACAAACACAAACACAAATTTCATTTATATGTATAGATTTAATAAAGAGTCATCATTATCATCATCATTATTATCATCATTTTTAAACCTTATTGATGTTAAAATAGTTTTATAAAATTTAAGTGGTGAGGAAACTTGTGGAACTTTGCAACAGGTGGCTCGTAGCCAAAATTTGTATGCATTACAACCAAACTACAAACGAAAATGAAACCTACCACTATTAATTAGAGACTAATTTCCTTCAGCATCTTTTTCAGTCATTCAACAATGTCTACGTATGACTGTTTTCAGTTTGTTTTAAAAAGGACCAAACCCTTTGGCTTCTGCTCAACTTGAGGCGAATAAAAATATTTATTTTTATTATAGATTTTACACTTTTTTGAATAAGTTCAAGTCGTCAAATTATGTATGATAAGTATTATAACCATAGGCGGTGGTTAATAGCTTTACATCAGGTGACCTGCACGCCTCTTGCCCCCTTGTACCATATTTAAAAACAAAAATTATCTTCCGGAATGGAAAGTTTAACAATTTTTCCAAACTTTTAATGAAAAAATTTTATTTTATTTTAATTAATTGAACACAAATAATCATTCTATAAAACGCAGACGAATCGAAAATATCGTATTTGTTTATATTTTATGAGCTTTTACTGAACTGTTGTAATTTGTGAAGGTTGTGTATATGTTTTATGTGTCGATATGTCTGTCTGTGCCGATGCAACAAGTGCCGAGTCGAGGGCTGGATGGAGCCGTACGACCCAGTTTATATGTCAAGGTCACATCAACAAGTGAACGTATCTAGCAACACCATTATATATATTTGAATGCGTTAATGAAAGGTTATGATGAGTTTCGGTGAATCCAAAATGGCGCCCCACCCATCATTTTTGTTACGCAAATTTCATTAGCATTTATTAAATAAATAATTTGAGGTTTAATATTTTTTTAAATCTTGACTTCAAACCTTGTGACAGAATGATTTTGGTATTTATGTGTGATCAGTATTGATGAGAGATAAAATTGATCTTGATGTATTATATATAAGACTATAAGATAAGAAACGGACAAGCTAAGGTTATTTAGTAGGTAAGTGTATACTGTATTTTTATGTTTCAACCGACCGCATCTTATTGGGTAGTGACCTCAGGTGCCATAAAAACCGACTGTACCGTGTATGTCAATAGTTATGAAAGTCAAGGAAGCGAGTGAGGTTTGTAAGAATCATCTTTTATTTCACCCAAAACTTATTGTCTACGCCGTAAGGTACTTGATATTATGTTGTTAAAATACCGCACTAGAGTCCTGAAACAAAAATAAAAAAGAATTGTGCCGAATATTGCTAAATTCACCCTATACTTAACAAGTAATTGCAACAGTTATTTTGGTAACCAGTAACCATTATCGGGATACTATAGGCCCAGGCTATTTATTGTGGAGGAGGGGAGGGGTTTGCTTTTATTCCTGGAGTGGTTTCTGGGATTAATGAAACGCAATGTTGAAATGTAGTTTCCCTGTTAGTGTAAGTTCGATAAGGCTTTGTAGGTGAGTGCTTTCAAATGAGTGTTGATTCGATGAGAATGTTAGTGCTGGATGCTTAGCGAAGTACTGTATACGGGATTAGAGTGGTTTAGTTTCTTAAGTGATTTTGGTACTTATACGATATAGATATTTTTAGGGTTAATTATTATAACCCTTAGAATAAATATAGTTATTTTTATATGGTATTAATTACCATTATATTATAAATAGTGTATACTGTGTTTTGCATTTGTTTGTTTTCATACCTTTAAGGCCCGAAGGCGTAGGTAGGGTCAAATATGAAATGATAAATTTGGTCATAAAGAATAAATGGCCAGGCTATTTCCATAACTAAGGCCTACCGAATCTTAGACTTGTTTTAATGCATACTCTTTATTCAAGAGTGCATAACAAACTGGTCCAATTTATAATGGACACCACTTTATATACATATATATAATTTACTCTCACGATAAAGACGATGATCTTTGCAATTACTTCAAAGATTTTCATGAAAATATCGTAAAGCGATAAGTTGATTTGTTTCTTTATAATATGATGTCATCATTAGCAAGCCACGCGTGCGGAGTCGTAGGCAGTAAATAGTAAATAAAAATAATATAACGATCCAGTTTTCGAATGGGACCATAACTCCGAGGTTGACCTCCGCCGCGCCAACTTATTACGTTGATAGTGAGAGTGATCCGCACTCCGCCCTCCTCTCCGCTGCTCGTCTGCAGAAATTGAAAGTTCTCGGCCCGAAACTTGGGTAGGTAGAGCTTTGTTAGATCGATCACGTCGTCTTTAGCCTACAATACTAGTATTGTCTACTTTTGTTACGTTGTGTTTTACTTTCGATTCACATACTTTGCAAGCATTTATATTTTGATATTGTTTTCACAATAACAGTCGTAGAGTCTTGCAGTTCGTCGCATGAATGGGCTGGCTCGACCGGTGAAAAATTACGACCTCTCGTAATATCGGCGTGAAGTTGCTCGTGTCGCGTTTCTTTCAGTGAGAGAAGTATCTGGAGGCCCGATCCCCTTTCCCTTTCCTGTACCCTACTACTCCCTTAAAGGACGGCAACGCACCACAGTGTTCAATATCATAATACAGAGAAGATTTTTGTAATTATGTAACTGTTATTCCCAGCGTGCCTGGAAGGTGTGATGGCACAAGTGTGTTACAAATAATGACATCTATACGACAGCCTCACATAGAATATAAAAGTAACCTAAATAATATAATAATTTAGAAGATTCCTCAAAGAGTTAATATAATCCAAAGTATTAATTTAGTTTTCAGAAATCTATAAATACTTATATATCGATGTCTGTATATATTTCAGTAGACCGTGATTAAAAGATCGTGAGTATCTTATAGCATAGATTATGTTCTCACTATTTTATTTTTTTACGATTAGAATTATCCTAGACGCTTAACTTGAAATACTGCTTTGAAAATTTAAACTTGTAAATCGTAATAAATTTAAATAAAAATGAAGATATATTACGCACCGACAATTAGGTCTTTTACCCTACATAATTTTACTTAATATTTGCACTACAAACAGATAGTAAGCACACAGATAATGGTGAACTAGTTTTTAAAATTTACACGAAAGTTGTTTCCTAATCGTTTCTTCACCATGGCGCAATAACGCAAATTTGTCAATTCTACTGTTATTTATTTTATTATTTTGTTTATAGTTTCGTGTTACATGACGGGCAAAGTATGAATTATCATTTTTTATGTCATAGGAGGCAAAAATAAGTGACTAGTGACGCCCATGGACAACTAAAACAGATAATATAGTGTTACAGTTGCATTGCTAGCCCATAAGATAGGATAGGGCGAGGTATGTGAATGTGAAATGCGAGGGAAATGGAGTGGTCCTCCGGGTCCCTCTCTCACCGAACTAAACGTGAAATGCTACTTTATGTCGATTTGGATAGTGGATTCGACCCATTTTTGCAGCGAACTGCTCGGCTCAATCACTATTGTTTATAGGTTTACTTAAATAATGGGTAAATAATGAATTATTAATTGAAGTCGTAGTTAATAAAAAACAAATTCTATGAAGATTTTCTTTTGAAAATCATTTTAATTGACTTTCAGAATCCTATTAGGATAGGCCAAGCATCAATCGCAGTTACAGTTGCAATGCAGAATTTCTCGGTGGTTTGATATCTGATGTAAAAGAATAATAAACAAAGTTTACTAAAAATATAACATAATCTCACGCCTTTTTTACCCGAAGGTGTAGGCAGCGGCTCTTAAGCCTCGTCTCGCCGTTATGTTTACGTCCCAAATAGCCCCATAGGTGGCGAACCTATTGCCATACTTCGAATGATGGCTTACACCAATAACTTTTCGAAATTAAATTCGTAAGTTATGTGTGATAAATATCACATTACCTTCCAAATATGCACTAATAATTTCACGAAAATAACGTCAAGCTGGTGTGTAGGAGATAGCAACAAGAACTGTGACACAAGAATTTTACCATATAATTGCATTATGTAAAATCATATTCTATTAAAGTTAGTCTCAGTGGTCCAGTGGTCGAGCACCCTGCTTTGAAATCCAGAGCTCGCGGGTTCGAATGATGGCTTGCACCAATAACTTTTCAAAATTAAATTCGTAAGTTATGTGTGATAAATATCGATGACTAAAAACTTTGCAAAGTTTTTAGTCATCGATATTTATCAGCATTAATATTATGTCAATACGATTATCCTATTTAAATAATTCTTCTTGGTTCGTACAATTCTTAATTCTCTGCTTCCTCAATGATTCCACTGTCATATTTCGATGGATTGAACACTTCCGTTGTACCGAATTGTACTCGTTCACTATTGTGATTATAGCCGAATTGTAAACATACTCCGTTTGGAGGCAGGGTAGAGCAAAATGGAGAAGCTTGTTCTACTAGTTACTCCAGAGATAGTACCCAAATAACAACGTCTTTTGAAGGTTGCAGTAGTCCACGACGATTTGGTATGTTAGTAATATCCGATCAGTCTCCATTTTTTTTTTATGGGATAGTAGGGCAAACGAGCAGGCGTGTCACCTGATGGTAAGCAACCAACGCCGCCCATGGACACCAGCAACACATATAGTGTTACTGTTGCGTTGCCGACCTTTAAGGCATAGGCGATAGGAAAGGACGGGGAAGGGGGTGGGCCTCCGGGTACCTCTCTCACCGAACGAAACGCGGCATGAGCCACTTTACGTCGGTCTTCTGAGAGGTCGTGGTATTTCACCAGTCGAGGCGGCCCATTCACGCAGCGAACTGCTTGGCGCTACCACTGTCATTTTGTTTCTTTTGTAGGGAATCTCTTACTAAATGTAGATAAGGTACGGTATGACATTGGTTTTACACGTGTTCCTTGTTACGTACTTATCGTCAGCTAGGCCTTTGAAATACAATCTTAGTAAAGTTAGTATTGTAAGTGTATTTTAGTGGCCTAGACATGTTCTGAACTACTAGTTTAGAAAGTTACGTTTAACAATTTAATTAGTCACCCGAAATTAATTTACGATACTTAATTTTTGTTTTATTATTCGTACTGCTTTTGTTTGTGGCAGATATATAACAGTTAGGTTAAGTACCTTTGGTACCATTTGGTACGGATTTGTTTTTCTGCGTTTCTGGAATCGACCTGGACAGCATCCAACATTGTCACACAAATTTTATTATGATTGATTTTATAATTATGATGAATATATTTATTGCTCAGATTTTCGCGAATCACATTCATAACATTAAAACAACTTTTTATGGATTATATCATCTTTTTAAGAGCTTTACAAAAAAAAATATTTTTTTTTTAGTAACATAACATAACATAACATAACATAACATAACTTCACGCCTTTTGTTACCCGAAGGTGTAGGCAGCGGCTGTTAAGCCTCGTCTCGCCGTTATGTTTACGTCCCAAATGGAATAGGTGGCGAACCTATTGCCATACCGGGCACAAAGTTTGTCAGTCATCGATATTTATCACACATAACTTCCGAAAACTATTTCGAAAAGTCATTGGTGTGAGCCAGTGTCTGGAATCGAACCCCGGACCTCTGGATCAGAGGCCGTGCGCTCGCCCACTGCGCCACCGAGACTGTTAGACTGACTGTCTTTTTTTTAGTAAACATCTTATAAATAAATATTTAATTTTTTGTTTCACGGTCTGATGTGGGTTACCAATAGTAAAAATCATATTTTTAACATCAAATTTTTGATTTTTATTACCAAAAAGTGGGTGCTCTCTGTATCAATGAAATTAGCTTTTGAACGACCACCATTTTTTTGTTCATCACTCGTGAAAATGATCTCTGTAAAGAGTTTGAAACGTCGGGAAATAAATAAAAATAAGTAATAAATAAACGCGATAAAATCCTAAAAAGTTGTTTTAATGTTATGATGAATATGTTACGAAAGTCAACGAAGCGAGTGAGGTGTGTAAGAATCGTGCCTTATGGCGCTCTGTTCTCTCTGCCGCAAGTGATTTGTCGTGAAGTTATATAGATAATTAATAAAAAAATAAAATAAAACAGTAAAATAAATAATAAAAAATAAATATGTATAAATATTTTGGTGTTTATTGAAGCTATATAAATATATGAAGTAATAAGTAATTGTTTGTCCACAGGGCGCTACCAGTGAACCAGTGTTGGAACCAGCATGTAGTGGATAGTGAGATATAAAAAATATTAAAGTTTTATTTCCTCGCGTTCCAAACGTAAAGCAATAACATGTCCGACATTAATGACGTCGATCCGATCGACGATGACGTCGGCTACGAATACGACACGACAAAAATACCGGATATAGTTGCACCAGATGAAATGACAGAGTCCGGGTATCAAGAGGGTTCCGAGCAGAGTTACGGGGATCGTAGGGATTCTAAGGAGGGTTTCGGCGGGGAAGGGGATTCTGATAGTGGAGTTGACGGAGTCAGTAGTGGTTGCAGCACTGCTGATGATTGTCCAGTTGTGTCAATCAATGATGTGGTCGCCTACTATGACGATATAAGACCAAGAAGACGGTACGTGCCGCAGCTCAGCTTCTACAATGTGGACATCGAGAGGCTGGCGATGGATGCTCTCATACAGGTAAGAGTTATTTTATATTTATGGAAACAGCTTTGTTTGATATTTCAAAATATTACATTTCTTCTTCTACTACACGTTTTCAGTTTTTTACTCTTCATAGCGAGCATGCACGGAAAATAGTCCAAATTATTTATGTTCTATTGAATGATTGACAAAGCCTATTGCTGCGCATTGTTTTTATTAAGACCTTGGTGTAAATTAGTCACCTATTTTAGAATAATTATGATTATTGACTTATGGAGTAGGTATGTTGCTGAATATCTTAGGAAAAGATTGACCAGAGCTGTCGAATGGAAGTTGAGAACGTGATTTAAGTCAGCGAAGATAGAAAAAGTGAGATTTATTTCCTACTAGCTGTGCCCGCGACTTCGTACGCGTGGAATTTGTGATCAGATAGCTATATTTTTACATAGACAGTTGAGAAGTAATTACCTCTAAAATGAAATTGTAACTGGTAGGATAAGTACAGATTGCGGTAGCAATGGTTGTTGCCCGCATTGTTTATTTTCATTTTAACAGGAATTTTTGTAGTATAGCTGTAGCCCGCGACGTCATCTGCCTGAACGCTATACAGCACCAAAAATACCTACGATTATACCTTTTAAAATAACATTTATTTACCCGTTACTTCTTTACATTTCATAAATACAGAAAGTACAGTAACAGAGGGAGACTGTCTTTTGTAAAATTGTTGAACTTCAAAAGTGCTGATTTTCAGTCTGCTTTGAATAAATGACTTTATGGTGATTCTGCTGAATTAAGTAATAAGTTGCGACTGAAGCAAATGTAGAAAATAATGAATAAGAAAATATAAATATAGAAAAGGATAAAAATATATACTTATAAAACTTCTCTATAAACAACATTGCTGGTTTGGCTCTCCGCAGCCAAAATGTAAAGAGAGTCAGGACTGGTGACGCGGGAGCAAGCGACGTACAGCTGCCCGTGTGAGAAGCAGCTCGTCCTGAGGTCGACACCCGCTGCTCTCAGTGTCTGCCCCTGCGACTTATTGATGGTCATCGCGAAGCAAACACTCACGGGGAACTGTACGCGCTTGAACTGGAACGGGAAGTTATGAGGTATGAGGGGAATGCGTGGTACAAATACTGCCTCGCCTACGCCACAACCCGTAAGAATTTCCGCCTCAATGCTGTGTCTGTGGAGCGAGATGACTTTAAGGCGGGTCCCGTTACACAACTTCGGAGGAGATAGGTTCCGAAGAAGCATAATCGGGACACCGACTTTCAGCTTGATAGTATGCGCTGGAAGTCCACTTGCTGACAGAGAGTTCAGAAATTCCACGGGATAATGTGTGGCATCATCTTGCTCGATGACAGTGTTTATAGAGGTGTAAACCACTTCATTCCCCTCAATTTTCGAGAGAATGCATTCGTTGATTGCTTCAGCCTGACCATTTTTGGGCGTCAAAATTGCCCGCTCACATACCCAAGAATTCTGCTGGTGCGGTATATGACTGATGTCCCCGTACACACAGCGAATGAGTTCTTCTAAGCTGGATACGACTCTACCGAGAGACTCTGGAAGCACCACCTGCCCACCTCTCTCCTCTGGTAGAGTGCCTTCGCCAAGACTTAGAAGAACATCGGAGAATTCTTGAGCACGTGCATTGCCGCCGAGCCGAGCTCTCATATTAATGGTCAAGCGCAGCGTACGAACTCGTGACCACAGCGAAGATCGTTTCAACGAAGCATTCACCTCGTCAGCCCTCGATCCCCGCGTCACCACGGGAAGCGTTTGTCGGAAATCGCCACTGAATAGAACTGTGACACCACCCATCAAGTGTTCGTTCCTGCGGATGTCCTGCAGGGTTCTGTCCACGGCCTCAACTGCTTTTCTATTGGCCATCGTACACTCATCCCATACGATCAGAGAGCAATCCTTCAGCACGTGTCCCTTATCACTATTGCGTGACACACCACAAACAGGCGTTTCGGTGCTCTCTAAATCGATGGGAATTTTAAACATGGCATGTGCTGTCTTGCCACCCGGAAGCAGTGTGGCAGCGATTCCCGACGACGCTACAGCAATGGCAATTTTGCCTTGCCTCCTGACCTCTGCAAGTATGCCAGTGGTAACAAATGTTTTTCCTGTTCCACCAGGAGCATCCAAGAAAAACATTATACCCTGGTTTTGCCCAACGCTTTTAAGAACAGTGTCATAAATTTGTTTTTGCTCTGAAGAGAACAAAGCGACATGGTGATTTCGTATGGTGGTCATTTCGCTCGGATCGTAAATTGTCTCAGCGTTATACTCTCGATTTCCACGGTCTTGATGCGGTGATGATTGGGGAGCTGGTAACCCATATTCGACCAATGGATTGCCGCCGATGGAAATGACCACGTCTTGAAGTGAACTAAGACAGGTGTTCAGCACGCGTTCATCAGTTACTTCGACTTCGTCTCCAGTAGCACGCCTCAAAGCTCGTAGAAAATCTTCAGATAGATGATGTCGATATTTTTCCCACAAAGCTACCGGGTTCGTGACTCCACAAAACACCAAGATGACGGCAAACAGATGACGCATACGGCTGGGGCTGTTACTGACGCTCGCCTCCGCGAGGGTGTCATCCCAGTTTTGGTCACCGTCGAGAAGGTGACGTGCTACACAGGCTGCGCGGTAAGTGGGATACTCCACGCCATCAAATGTTCTCAGAAAGGCAAAAGACGTTGGGCCTCGGATCGTGTGAAGTAATAACCGCAGAAAATAGCATTCGCCATTATTCGGGTGCACGGTATAAACTCTACCCAATACGGTGTCCTTGAAAATTCCCGGAAAACCTTCGACAGCACCTCCTCTTCGACGTCGGTTAAATATTCCCCTTTGCTTGTCGTACGTGTAATATGAAGGCACCTCGTCATACGTAAGGAACCTCGCAAACTGGTCGATTTCGCAGAGCCTGAAAAATGCCAAGAGAGTAGTGTTGAGTAGGACATACAAGAGGCGCTTCATTTGTCCCGGACATGACGTCAAAATGTAAGAGTGCCTCGAAATTAAAAATTGTACTACTTCAATTTTTTTGTCGCGGTCGTCCGAGGCAGACAAACGGCAAATACGTCAAGTCACAATCGTCGCGTCTGACATTTCGAGAGAGGGAGAAATATATTGTCGTCCATGCGAAGCGAGGTTCCAGCCAGAAGAGGCGTATTTAAAATTTAATTAATAATCTTACGTTGTTTAAAGAGTCAGTGCCATTTAATTAGTTTTTTTTTCTGATAAACCATATCGCACAGCACCCTCTAGTCATGCAAATTCAAAGATTTTTTATATTACTTGATGCTTATCGTTATGTTTTGTATAATTAACACCACAACTATAAATTATAGCCTATTTGTTATTCTGATGTAATTATAAGTTATATTCTTGTAAAGTTTGATTACAATCCATTCAGTAGTTTTTGAGTGAAAAAGTAACAAACATTCATCCCACATCCATACTCACAAACTTTCGCGTCTATTTTTAACAGGTATATTAGATGAGAAATTTTATATTCGTAATAATTTGGTTTGAATACCTAAAAGACAACAAACACATAAAATTATTTTTTATACTTGTAAGATTTATAATTACAAAATATTTGTATTATACAAACAAATAACATGACAAAAGCACGTCGCGTCTGACATTTGAGGCACCAGGAGGCGCGCGTATTTCGTACTACAATAACTTCAAATGGTTCAGTACGCCTCGCCTCATTTGAAGTGGGACATTGTACTGTCTTAGGACAAAAACAGGCTATCTTACAAACTCTTTTTTAAGTCGTGTCCTACTCAACACTACATTTGAGGCACCAGGAGGCGCGCGTATTTCGTACTACAATAACTTCAAATGATTCAGTACGCCTCGCCTCATTTGAAGTGGGACATTGTACTGGCTCAGTATAAAAAAGAGGCAACTCTTACAAACTCTTTTTCAAGTCGTGTCCTACTCAACACTACAAGAGAGTTGTTTGGCGCGGATTTTATCTAATCTACGGATAACTTATAGCAACGCAGGTAACCCCAGTTTCTATGAGTTGTCGCGGCGACATCCGTACTCATAACATCACTTTTGGTGAACGAAATTATAGCGCGATCTAATTCGACGCCAACGCCATCTAGTTAGCGAATAGGAAACATTTTTTTTTAATGGTGTAAAATTATAAAATTACGAAGCAATCATTACACCAATAAATACCGAACAAAAATATTAACAGTTTTTAGCATATACAAATACATTTTTTTAATTGTCTTGCTCATCTCTGAAAAGAATTAACGATACAATTTTAAAGAAGAAAATGCACAACTCCATCTATGACTCTTAAAAACATCTATTGACCGCAAGCGCATGATGAAATTTCAATTATTTATATTCAAAAAGTGTTTAAACATGTAATTCGACTTGATGTTTTTAAAATCTCAAAGATTTATTTATATCTAAAACCAAAAAGTGCTTACACGTGTAATTCAACTTAATGTTTTCTGTTTTGTAAATCTCATAGATGGCACTGTTTTAAAATTGTCTGTTATGTTTAACGGCATAAGTTAATTAAAATGTGAAGCTAACTTATATTATATTATTATTATATGTATAGATTAAAGCATGGTTATTAACATAATAACACCATAACAACATACAAATATGCGTCGTTAGATTACACGTTGCTACAGAATACATTGAAGAAATAAAGGTTCACTGCTCGTTCCTCGTAGGTGATAGCGTGATAATATGTAGCCTATATGTTGACCCGACTTCTTAATAATTTTCGTGCCAAATTTGAAGTAAATCCATGCAGTACTTTTTGAGTTTATCCCGGACATACATACAGACAAACAGACAAACAGACAAAAATTCTAAAAAGTATATTTTTGGCTTCGGTATCGATTGCAGATCACACACCAAGTATTCTTTTTAAAAAATATTCAATGTACAGTTTTGACTTTTCTACAATTTTATTATATGTATAGATATATTGTAAGAGCGAGTGTGAGAGTTGCATTCATTTTATTTCTTTATTACTTTCGTAGCCTGTTTGTTACCTTTCAGTATACAGCAGTGGAGAGCCCCAAAGCCTAGTTTTTACTAAACTATATATTACATATTTTTTCGTTTTATGGATATTCAGTAGAAGTTTAGACAGGCAAACAATATTAATTAAATTTTCTATACGAAAACATTTCCATAGGAAAAAAAGATTGCTTTGCCGCATTTTGTATTCAAATGCAAATTCAAATCGTTGGCTATAAAATTGTATAATAATCAAAAAATATATATTTCCATAATATATTTGATATTAATTTACATCATTTTATATAACATATATTCACTAAAACGTGTGTGTTGAAGGATGACACACTTTTGCTTCGATTGTAGAACGCGTGGATCGCATTTTGGAAAACTTGCAATAAATTTGCAAACAATGTTTAATTTCATTATTAGGCCACCGGAATAGGTAACAATCGTGGCTATAAAGCAATTATTTAGCAATTTCTTATAATTGTTTTATTTTACCAGTATGATTATAGATTGCTAATCGATTAAAAGTCAGGTACACCATCAATAAATTTTTGTAAACGTTTTAAATATCGATGATGGACATGAAATGTTGACACCTGGATACAAACCTGAGACTTCTGATGCAAAAGAAAGGTGTTGTACATCCAGGTAGGCTATCCCGTCGACATTTAACTTGATTTATATGATTATTTTGCAATCGCTTTAGTAAATTACCTACCCCTACTTGGGATCTGGTTGTGTATATGTCGATTCTATCTGCTTACATCTTAAAAAGATCTAGTGTAATGATACTTATCTATGGTACACAACTAAAACCTTTAATACAATGCTAGAACAAGTTGTGAATACGTGTTTGGATCTTTCGTTGCCTTTCTCTCAAGTCGTTATACGGGCAAAGATAAATTTACTACAATTATGTAATAGTCGTCTTATAAAGATATTATCTTAAAGATATTATCATAAACTTATACAAAGCATCTATACTTTTGATTATCTATCTGAAGGTAAAGTTAAAAGCCTTAAAAATCGAAGAGTCGACACCGTTATTAAAGTCAAAAGAATGTGTGTCATAATATACAAGAATAGATTGTACTACCATTACTTGTTTCTGCCTATCCTGCAAGAAACCTGGCGTGAAATTGTATTGTACGTTCTTGCCTACATAAATTTATAGGTATAATAACATTTTAAGAGCCTGCTAGCGTTTTATTTGAATATTTCATTGACATGAGCAGGTTACATCATTACATAGTATAAAACAAAGTCACTTTCCGCTGTCTGTCCCCTTGTATGCTTAAATCTTTGAAACTACGCAACAGATTTTGATGCGTTTTTTTTAATAGTTAGAGAGTGTCAACAGGGTGGTTTTGATCTATAATTTGTATATGATGTTGTAAAGAAAAAAATGATAATTTTCGAGATTTAGCACTTTAATTGCAAACGCTGGCTGAACCCTAAGTGATAGTTCAAAACAATGTTCTATATTATTAAACACCTTCAGAAGGTCTACAAAAAAGTCCGCGAGAGCATATGTCTATCTCTTAAGGATAACCCACTATGACCATTTTTATTTTGTAGAAATAATGGCTTATTTACGAAGCAATTTTAAACATTACAGCGTTAATTTCCATCCAATTAAGTGTCTTAAATAGATTGTGCTTTTAATATAGATCAATATGGGCCTTTACAGTATGTAATTTAAACGAATATTTACGAACATATTACAGTATTAACATAGCGGGACATAGTAATTAGTTTACGTTGCGCGCCAAAACGCGTGCCGATAAATAGCACATTTTAATATTCAAATTTTACTCATTTATTACTTTTATTGCGAAACAAAGTTCGCCGGGTCAGCTAGTATAATATACATGATTATACATAATACGCTTCGGAATCAGTATCTTTGGGTTCGAATCCTGACTGAATATTGTAAATTATATTCACTGAACTAAAAATTCGGCGAGTCGAAAAAATGTTTCACTGCTCACACCTCCTAATATAAAGGCGTGAAGTTACTATAAATTATATTGTATCACCACACGTGTTAAAAGATTTATTTAGACAGTAGTATTTTAATAAGCTTACTATATTCACTTTTAATCTGTCTAACACATATCTTATTGCAAGCCCAATAAAATTTTAACCGCCTATACCTATAAATAAAAAAAAAGTAAGAAAGGGCATGTTCCGATAGTTCGGTAGAAAGAATGGATAATGCAAGATTGACTAAGCAGATATACAATGCAAAAGCGGATGGATGTTGGGAGTCGAGGACACACATTCCATGACCAAATAGAACGTGTTCTGGAGGAAGGTGATGTTAGGAGCCTTAAAAATCGACGCGCGTGCATGAACAGAGTTATGAAAGTCAACGAAGCGAGTGAGATGTGTACGAATCTTGCCTTATGGCGCTCCGTTCTCTCTGCCTACCGCGCAAGGGATTTGGCGTGAAGTTATGTATTTATAAATCTGGGTGTACTTAAAGCATTGTAGGCAAAGTGCAACAAATTGTATACATTGCATTCTGCTTCTAGTTCCGTGGTCTAGCGTACGAATACGGCTAATATGGGGCGAAAAGCCGTGTTGCCGCTGCCTACCTCTCAACGTACTAAAGGCGTGAGATTACAAAGATCATATAAATAACTAAAATAAATTTTCTACAACAAAACGTACGAAATTAGCTATGAATACTTAAATATCTGGGAGGAAACAGCCAAGTACATCAATCCAATATGGCGGCAGCAGTTCCACGGATGTATTTGTGAATTAACTCCAAGGATGTGCTTCAAGTACGTGAATTTTTACGTACAATTATCGAATTGGACGGTCTGTTGCAATAATCCGATGTTACTTAGATTAATCCACGCCGATCATTTAAATTTGAAAATATTTTGTATGTTTCTTCTTTACGCCCGAACTACACAACTGAGCATCATGAAATGTTGTAAATAACGGTATAAAATATAGGAAACATTTTATTTCGCGACGATATCTATCAGCGGAGCGACACTAAAATAACGTTCAAATTTGAACAATGGTAGAGCCACGCAGTTCGCTGCATGAATGGGCCGGCCCGACCGCTGAAATACCACGGCCTCTCAGAATATCGGCGTAAAGGTCTTATGCCGCGTTTCGCTCGGTGTGCAAAGTATCAGGAGACCCAACCCTTTCCTCTCTCCCATTCTCATAGTCCCCAAGTCTTAGACATATTATGCATATCTATACACATTTATATATATATAATTCACTTAGGTGTTTCAACATTCAAGATGTAACCAATGAGAATGTATAAGACTTACGTCATGTCGGCCAATCGCGATTCATCACATAGAGCACGGTGAAAGGATTGCATAAAGCTGGTTATTAGGTAAAGTTAAATAAAAAAAACTAAATCCGATCTGAGCTAGACTGCACGTGGAATAAATACTAAGTCTGACGAAAAATGGAAACTGGAGCACTGACGTCTGATGTCATAGAAATAACTAAAGTTGTAGTCCAGTTAGTGATCATCATAGGCGAGTCTACTAAGTTTTTGAATAAGAACTCATCTGAAGTTAATAAGTTACCCCAAGTCACGAGGTAGGTAGACAAAATAAGGCGCCAGGGGGACGATTCTTACACATCTCACTCATTTCTTTGACTTTTATAACTCTTGTCACACACGGTCGTTGATTTTGAGGGCTTCTGACGTCACCTTCCTCCAGGACTTGTTCTATTTGGTCATGGCAATTCGGTCGTGGCCGTCTTCGACTCCTATATAGTTGGCAGATATACAATGCCAAGACTTCCACTTTTGCGATGTATATCTGCTTAGTTAATCTTAAATCTGTAATACATTAAATCTTAAAAAATAACTAGAGATAATGCAATTGGGAGTGTGAGAAATGTGTCTGGTAGCTAATTAAAAAGAGCAGTCTCTGCGCACCTCTACGGGAAAGTGGATGATCCTATGATTTTAGAAATTTATGATTTCAGAAACACTGCCTTATGAATGGTAACAAGCCGGTCAATTGTTCCTTGGACGAATATATTTTATTCGCAATACAACACTGCCTACACCTTTCGTGTTAAAATTATGAAGGCATTTCAGCAAAACTTTATATAAATTAATCCAAACTTTCAGACCAGTCTAATTTAAATAGCAAAGTTTAATGACATTGTAAAAATAATATAAAAACATTGTTTAAACGAACTAAACTTGCTGAACCGTGAATATTATTGGCACGGGTCAGCTAGATTACAGATTTTGCAATTTTTTGTGTAAAAATATGTAATTTGTAATTTGATAATATTTTAAAATAATGTTTCGTAATATTAAGAGACTTAACAACATGTGTATACTAACTTTTACTTACGATTTTGTACGCGTGCTTAATATATTTGCTAGAGGTTTTGGTCCGTCGGTTCGGATATAGTCCGGACTAACTATCAGAATCACTAAAGTTTATGGATTAAATTTTGGACGCAAATAATTAATATTAATCTATATTGATATACATATTGTATACTGCAAAGAGGATACATTTATTTTTTATAATCCTTAAACTCCGAGATAATTAACGGATTTTAATAATTATTTTGACATTAGAGTACAGGTAAATTAGTCTCGAGAAATTTTTGCATATGTAGTGGTGTGTATATTACTCAAATCTTAGAGCGCGTTTCCACTATATCGTTCTGGCCTATACAAAAATGTTTCGATATCCTTACATTACTATTTAATTTTTTTTAAAATAACTATTTTCTTTAAAATAAAAACAAGTTTTTATTTTAAAGAAAAAGGTTTTGACATTATAAAAAAAAAATTCATTCTATTTCACGTCCTTGAGCAAACGACAAGGCGACTACCGTGAAACAATAAAATATCGTGTCGTTCTTTAGATGATAGTAGTTTAGCTATAGGTAAAAAGTTTTGACCATAATAATTACGAAACAAAACAAACAAATAAATCGTCACTTGATAGTGGAAAGTGGAAACACGCACAAAGCAGAATAAACCAGTTTACGCTGTCCGCAGGTGCCACGTGACCATACACTACTACATATGCAAAAATTTCTCCAAGCTAATTTACCTGTACTACTTGTTTTATTATTTAAATTACTATTGCTCACCAAACAAAAAAAAATTATGTATATCTCGACGATCTAGTTATATTTCTATGAGGCAAGACAGCCTGTAATTTTACTTTTTACCACGGCTGGGTACTCGAAATTTACAAAACGACAAGAAAATATAAAAACCAGGCGCCTCACAGATTCGTTCCACGCTTTTTCATGACAGAAATTGCCGACAGACTAGACCAATGAAAAAGTAATAGCATGAGGGTTCCGTATCGCTATTTGTGGAACCTTAAAAGTTATGTTAGGTAAATCATATTATTGTATGATCTAAGTTTTCTCATTAAATTTATTCCCGATGTTAATACACTTTAACATTTGAGTGCATTCTTTCATGTCGTGAGTACTTAACCTTAAATTTTTTTTTTCGTAATCCAAATTGCGGTTTTTTTTCATTATTAAATGTGTCAATTATTGTGTACGAGGTGATGGGTGAATGTAAAAGGTCACGCTACGTTTCTTACGTCATTGGAAACGTATTAAAATATTGCAAAGATGTTGTTATTTATTTAATATTACATGAGTAGATAGTTGTAGCCCGCGGCTCATCCCACGTCATATTCTCTATATTTGCTTATTTAAAGTATTTTTAATAAAAGTACAAGACACTAGTTACCAAGCAAACTTAGTTCTATAAAAACCCCCTCCATATCCCATTGTATGGGCTGGCAACGCAACTGTAGCACCATCTGTGTTCAGGTGTCCAAGAGCGGTGTTTGTTGCTTGCCATCGGGTGACACGCCTGCTCGTTTTGTCACCCTGTCCAATATTTAGAAAAAAAAAATAATAAAAATTAAATAAATACGAGATCTAAAGTATCCATCTTTCAAGTCGGATAAACAGTGTTCAAAATTTCTTTAAAATAAGTTTAGTCAAACGTGTGATACATTAAGATTTATATGTTTATGAGTTTAGGGTTTTTAAAGTTGTTTAGAAATGATATTATATGCTTTTATGCGTTAAGTAGAAAGGATACATTTGCCATGCTCTCAGGGAGTCACTGCTTGATGCCTAGATCTCCCGAGGGTCTCACATTAAAGTTTCAGAACCGTACGCGTGAAGCCCTACGTGTTACAAGAGTCCATATGTGACTGTAACCTTACAGAAGGGTCACGTGACCCTAGTAGTTTAAATATTTACAAACAAACATACAAGAATCTATCGAAAATTAATATCATCATTATCAGCCTAGAACTGTCTTCTGCTGAATGTCCTACGCCTTAGCACGCCATTACTCCCGGTCCTGTGCCACTTGCATCCAATAACTACTTACTGTATTTATTAGCGCAGTCCAATCCGTGATAGCCAATTCATTACCCATCATTTAGCAATTGATATTCGTTGGCAATCGGATAAAACCGGATTCGGATGAGCACGGCTTATCTATTCTAGAAATTACATTGTAATACATACATACATGACTTCACGCCAAGTGACTTGCGGAGTAAGGACAAAGAACAGAACGCCATAAGGCTAGATTCTTACGCGTCTTACTCGCTTCTTTGACTTTCATAACTCTTGTCATTCACGCTCGTCGGTTTTTAAGGCTCCTGATATCACTTTCCTGATATCACTCCGGACATCGCTTTCATAAAAAGAGTGTCGTGGCGGTTCTCGACTGCTACATTTATCCGCTTTAAAGTTGTATATCTGCTTAGTCAATCTTGTCAGATAGTAATTCTAGTGTTATTTGTGGCAAGTCTTTGTCGACACATCAAGTATGTACGAGATTCTAAATACAGGTCGTGCGCTGAAGTATATGATTACCGTCACTCGTAGAAGTACTTCGTAAGTACTTTCTGTTGGACAACAAAAGGTAACAAGTAGCCAACTCATAACTGCTATTATAAGCTTTATAGTTTAGGTTATATAGTCGAGTTTTAAATGATTGAAGCGTGGTTGTTACTTATCTTATACTATTACAATAATAGTGGACAGTAGATTATAAGGCTTCACTTTTAAATGAATCTATTATGTACGTTAAAAATCGATATTGCTATGTCGGATGTGAGCTCAAGGGCACATTAAATAACAACTCTCTAACTGAATCGAGTTGTTCTCTCTAATACGCAACGCAACATTTACGATGTCAGTATGTATTTAGTTTGTATGTACTGGTTTATCTATGAATCTATTAAACCGATTTTGAAATTTTTATTTGCATGAAACAGACTATTTATTGAGGATGGTTATAGGCTAACTATCGTACCCGTAGTATTAAAACGATTGGATCTGTTAGTGATTGAAGAAAAGCCTTTCATGAATTTTTGACTAATATTCGCATTGGAAAATGAAACAGAAAATACTAGATCTTAAAATTACTGCGAATATCCAAGATACGCTAACAAATATACTGGCCGAAAATAAAACAACAATCCACCTTATGTTTCGCCGCATAAATACTATTTTGGAGATAATTTATTTCTTCGTTTCTTCGAATAAAGTAATTTACTATTCGATACGCCATCTAGTTTTCATGCTTGTGTTATGTAATTAGACAACGAATATATTAATGCATTTATACTTTTCTTTTATAAATACACTAGTTGACCCGGCGAACTTTGTTTCCCACCAAAAGTAATAAATTAGTAATTTTGGATTTATCACTTTTTCTTTACTACTACTCGTACTTCTTATACATGAATTATAAACAAAAACCCAGTTGACATCCTCTATATATTAAAAAAAAACCTCATTAAAATCCGTTGCGTAGTTTCAAAGATCTAAGCATATAAGGGGACAGACAACGGAAAGCAACTTTGTTTTATAGTTTGTAATGATAGTAATATCATAAACGCATCATTATAGAATTGTAGTCTAAACTAGCTTTAATCAACAGTCTGTCGTTTTACTCTAAAAGCCTCATCAGCTCAAGGTAAAGCATTCTTCTTCTCCTGCATCTGTATAAGCTGACTTTTCTTTTCTATGACTGGACTAATGAAAGCCCACATGCTTGTGAATGGACCTTGAGGTGACCAGTTATTAGTGAGCGTGATTGTTGACTCTATAGCTGGCGTATGTATGTATCTGTAGCGTAATCTGATTAACTAATGTTTTCTTCACAAACATAATATTGTTTTTCCATTTGGCTATATTAATATATTTGATATAGAGTAAATTCACGTTTTTTTATAATACTCGAAGACGTAGGCAGCTATATAATAAATCGACATGTAGCAAAACAATTGTGGCGAAACCTAGTTGCTTGTTAATTAGATATTTTTTTACGATAAGTCATTGTTGTGATGTGGTTTTGATCTTGGGAACTCGGAAGTAGAAGTCGGACTGCTGCACAACTAGGCTACCATAACTATAGATACGATATATAATCCGAATCAGGTCAAATCCCTTATAATGTGTCAAGGGATTAGACCTAATTTGCCTGTTACTTTATACATTCGTTTAAAGTGAAAATACAATACACACATAACATATATTCACGCCGTTTTTCTTCCCGAAGGTGTAAGCAGTGGCTGTTAAGCCTTGGCTCGCCGATAAGATTAAGTCTTAAATGGAATAGGTGGGGAACCTATTGTCATAGCGGGCACGAAGTTTTAAGTCATAGATATATATACTCATTACTTTCAAATTTAATTTCAAAAGTCATTGGTGTGAGTGAGAATTCGAACCCGCGACCTCTTGATTCGGAAGCGGGGTGTTCGACCACTCGACCACCAAGACCTAAAAGTGGAAATGAAATAAATTATAAATAATTTCAGCATTCATTATTTTGATAAATAATGATATATTTAGTAATAAAATAAACGTGGCGGTGTGAAGCACGATTTTTGCATTACATTAGATAGTTCGTGATCGAGTCGCGCTGATGAGGAACATTGTGGGCCACTTCTATCTACACTATATGTAGTGGAAACATACGGAAATGAAAGTGGACACGGTCCCGCTATGACGCGCCAACTTATCGCTATTATTTGAAAAGTAAAAAGTCTATTAGGTAGTCTCATAGGAAAAATATATTTTTTATTTTCTACTCGATTTCGAGTTATTCTATTATAGATTTAGAGCGATGTTTTTAAGGTCTCGGTGGTCCGGGGTGGTCGAGCACCCCGCTTCTGAATCAAGAGGTCGCGGGTTCGAATCCTGGCTCACACCAATGACTTTTCGAAATTATTTTCGGAAGTTATGTGTGATATATATCGATGAATAAAACCTTTGTGCCCGGTATGGCAATAGGTTCGCCACTTATTCCATTTGGGACGTAAACATAATAGCGATACGAGGCTTGTTAACAGCCGCTGCCTACACCTTCGTGCAGAAAAAGGCGTGAAGTTATGTTCACAATTCTAATTGGAATTAAAGTAGTACTTAGTACTTTTAAAATAAATAGAATTTATAACTTTGAATATATTGACCTTTTTTATCTATGTTAGACCATTTCTTTGCGAAATGAGGGCACTGCGCAAAATCTGCGGAGTGACTATCGCTGACCGCTTCGAAAAAAGGTTGTAGGAAAGAAAATTTAAAGTGAGTGTCGGTGTAAAAGTCAGAAAGGCATGCTCCAATGGTTCGGATACGTAGAAAGAATGGATAAGGCAAGACTGACAAAGCAGCTATACAATGCAAAAGCGGATGGATGTAGGAGTCGAGGACGGCCAAGACACACATTCCATGACCAAATAGAACGTTTTCTGGAAGAAGGTTAGGAGCCTCAAAATCGACGCACGTGCATGAAAAGAGTTATGAAAGTCAACGCAGCGAGTGAGGCGTGTAAGAATCGTGACTTATGGCGCTCTGTTCTCTCTGCCTACCCTGCAAGGGATTTGGCGTCAAGTTATGTATGTATGTATGTATCTTCTTCTTTGCAAAGGGTTAACTTTTTTATGTTAACAATCTACTAGTTGAGGTAAATTTTACGAATCGACTAGAAAAGTTTTCTCTTATTGTCTTCTTATTTTTCTTATTCTTATTTCGAATTGATTTAAAAAGATCCGCTGTTACAATTGACACGTGTCAATCTGCCTCCCGTATGTTTCCATATCAATCTGTAACGCAGTGCACCTTCACGTCGTGACACGTCTCCAGTTTGTGTAACAACGTAACATTATTTAATAAGAGAATGCGATAAGCCGGGCAATTAGTGTTTTGAGACTGCACTGAAACCATTAGGATTATTTTTTATTCTAATAAAATAATATCCGGTCGGAACTACTACCACTTACCATCACATGACTAGCGCCGCCAATGAACATCTGCAACACCGATAGGCTCACAGTTACGTTGCTATCTTTTAAGAAATGCTAGAGAGTAGTACTAAATGGAAGGGAGTGAAACTTCTGATTCTCCTCTCACCAAACGAAACACAGCATGAGCCACTTTACGTGCATTTCATGCAAGGGTTCAGCCTGCCCATTTATACCGACACTTTTGTGGTTCTACCACCGTTATTTAAATAAATATATTTTGATAAAATAGAAATCCAACCGTGCTCTATTTTTTCAGCTTTACTGCTTTTGTTAAATTTCTGAAATAATTAATTTATGCGAATCTCAGTGTTTTTACATTACATATTTTTAAATTATAATTTGTTAAAACACAAAACGCTATGAATAAATTTTCAAAATTTTCAAATGCCTTTGTTTTTAATATAATTTATGTTAAAATAAATTAGTACAAGTTTGTAATAAGCATTTTTAAAACACAAATTACATTGAATCTTCTTCACTACCGAAGTGATAATTTGTAATGAATGTTACGTATTCTTACATTTCTTACAAAAGAATCTTACTAAATAAGTAGGTAATTGAATGTTTTGCGTCATCTTTCATAATTAACATGTCGAAGAATTTTTCTTAGTACGACTGCTAAACCAATATAATATGGCTTGCTTTGTTACTATTATTGATATAATTTATTTAAAAGCCTTCTCGGTTTCCTATTAAGTAGTCTCGAGTTCAAATCATGGTTCACAGCCTTGAATTGCGTAAATTCTTCGCGTACGTCATGTGTGATAAACATTAATTACCAATTATTAAAAAAAACTTATATGTTAAGAAATATTGCCTTATCTCATAGTTCTACTTCGGTTTAGTAATCTGTAAAAATGTAAACAACGTTTTTGCTGTAAACAGCTCTTCAATTAAAAACGCTGTAAAAGTACTTTTGATGCGAAACATAGTTCGCCAGGTCAGCTAGTGTTACATAAATCCATCAGAACCAGAACAAATTATTACTGACTTCATTATTTTCGTATTTGATATCCTTTCTAAGTGTAACGATTGAAGTGATTTTGTAGACGGCGCTATGTCAACCATAATTGGGAATTTACAAAAACTATCATTAATATACTTCTATATTATGTTTTTGAAAATTATTTATCTTTAACACGTTTTAAAATATGTCTGCGTATGATGAGAACATGTTTTCAATATATTTTCCTTTTCATTGTTACAGGTATTTCATCACAATTTCAAGTTCACTTAATGACTTCGATAACGTAACCTGGTAACTAAAGTGAAGAATTTTCTATATATCAAACAAAACCGAGTTTTATTTACAGGTTGATGTAACAATGCACCTTACAATGTCATTCCCAAACGTGTCGTACATTCGTTCGTTCAATTGAACGTGCCAGAACAATATCGTCGTTCACTCCACATTTCACACGTACTATGTCATTTGCTTCAATGTTTTCGTAATTAGCTATCTAACTCGTTATATATAAAGTGTGTTGGGTGATTTTGCAATTGTATTATATCATGTACTTCTAAGATAAATTTATATGGGAAAATGAATTCTACAACTGCCTATATGATTCTTTTTAAATATATATTAATGGATACTCAATTACTTAACCCTCCCATGTCTTAAGTCGTAAGTGAGGTGTGATATATATAGATAACTGACAAAATTGTAACCCCATGTATAACAGAATATGTTCCGCTTTCTTCTCACTTCAGTTACTACTAATTACTACCCTAAAAACGGTGTAAACCTAATGAATGAATCTTAATCCATCTTATCCATCCCTTATAGGTCGGCAATGCAACTGTAACACTATATGTGTTGCAGGTGTCCATGGGCGGCGCTGGTCACTTACCATCAGCATGCGCATGCTCGTTTGCCCTCCTATCCCATAAAAAAATCTTAATTGAAGATTGTGAACAGACCAAATATTATTATAATTATTATATTACGCGAATGGATGACAAAAATTAAAATAATAGCTTAGATAATATTCGCGGACATATATTGCTAACAAATGTCAAGGTGATCATTGTGTTTTTAGATGAGAAGCGTTTTGTTGTTTAATATTTATGAGCTAATTTAATTTTAGTGTATTATATTATTATGAATGTCTTCACGACTTTGTTCATTCAAGTGTAGACAGTTTTACCATATATGATTTGGATCTCAGGAAATAGATGATAGCTTTACTCCAAGTCCCTTGTGGGGTAGACAGACAGCACAATTCGGACACAACTCACTCGCTTCTTTGACTTTCATAACTCTTATTATACGCACTCGTTGGTTTTTTAAGGTTCCTGACATCACCTTTCTCAAGGATACGTTCCATTTGGTCATGGAAAGTGTGTCGTCGTGACTGTCCTCGAGTCCTACATCCTTCCTGCACTGCTTAGTCAATCCTGCATCATTTATTCTTTCTACATGTCCGACCCATCGGAGCATGCCCTTTCTTAAATTACGTCGATATTGTTATTTTTAAACACATTTTACACATTTCTTTTCGAATTTATTTCCAATAAAACTTTTCCGAAAATGTATTTATTAGGTATCATATAAGCGCGACAGTTTTATCTTTGAACATTATTTTTAAGAAAACGAAGAACAGAAATTACCTACCATCTCAGTCAACAAGTTCTTCGAGATACATCTGGCCTCACGTAATACCCAAGTTATAAGGGTCAACATACTGTTGTAAATAAAACAAAAGGCATCATTAATTGTACAATGCAAGGGTCCACGGTTCGAATATTGTAATCTTTTAAATCTTTTTTATTGATGTTATTTTTTTCAATTTAGCGAGTCGTTAATAAATATTATATATGTTTTTATGTATAAGGGTTTATTTTTTATACATTTATACACGTATAAGTGTTTTTGTGAGTCATCTTTGCTTAGAGGTTTAACACTCTGACTTCAGTTTAAAACGTACCGAGTACAAATTTTGATATTTCCTGTTCTTTAAGATTGAATGGATTCATTAATAATATTTTTTTTCCTCTCTACTAGTACTATTAAAAAAAAATTATCTAAAATTATTGAAATTTAACTGAATGTTTTTGGCTTCTACCTCCTTACATATTATAAATGCATAACTTATTCATGTAATATACTATATTTACAATCAGCGTCATGCAATTAAATTTAATTAAGTACCCTCACTAAACCACTGGCATGTTCCTCCTCATCATATACGATGGGGTTGCTGAAACTTATAAAGAACGTTCTCTGAATTGAGAATAGGATGGCCACAGACCGATAGTAGATGGAGTAATAAGGTCTTAAGAGTAGAAACCCCTACTTGATATACGTAGTTACGAATGAACGTCTACCAAGAAGAGACTGGATGAGAAAGGCAGAGAATCTGATATTATAACGTAAATTGGGAACAACCTAAATTCAAACAGTGAACCGACATAGACTGACGAACACAAAAAATGACAAATCTGTTAACATATAGGTACACCTTTGTTAATATGACTCCCATTGTGTCTTTGTTTAAACTTCGCTACAAGAGATAGTTAGACCAATATAAAATCAGTAAGAGCCGTTCTTAAGTATGAATGCCACTAAAATCTATATATTTTCTCGGAAAATATTTGCACTTGACGAAGGTTGGCTTCAATCACCATAATGACTGTCATGATTGCACACCGCTCGATGATGACCGGATGTGACGTCACGAGAGCGTCCTCAACACGCGCTCGCTCTTTTTTGTAATCCATGAGTATTTGCAATTTGCGATTTTAAAACTAATTATCGCATACCTTCACACTTTATTATATAGTGCAGTCAGCCACATGCTTCGACAAGCCTTATTTTCCAGTCTATTACCATGCATTAGTTTTCCAATTCATTAAAAATGACATTGACATAATCAAACTCGTCATTTCTGAATCAAAACGCCAATTGTTAAACCGATCCCAATCAAGAATTTAAGGGAAATATATAGACATTCTTAAATATCAAACAGATAAAAATGGTCGGTTTATTAAAAAGATTTCCTTTTTGACTCGACCTGAAAGGTCGAGCCGTAACCTTTCAGAACCGGGCACCCTTAGAAACTTAATTCTGTCAGAAAACTCGGACTACCCTAATTGCTTTAGCGCTGCTATTTATTCTGCGCCCCCGATCTAATTATATTTCCTACATAATATCGCGTACGATATTATTAAACCAATATAAAAGGTTGTTTACTTTATTTGTACGAGTTAAGTATGTTTCACAACAAACAAAAACGAAGTGAGCCGCCATTTTGTCACTCTGTAAGCACTGTGGGTAAACAGACTAAACAGGAAAGATGGAAAAATAATTACTGTTACAGGAACCGCACAATACTTGGGTAGATGGATGGTTATGGGGGCGCGTCCATTAAATATTTGATGGCTTTTATGTAGTTTTTGTGACAAGGATATTAGCTTCGTAACAAATTTATTAGTTATGTACCAAAAGCAAAAATCTAGATGAAGTTCTTGTTTCATATTTATTGTTTTACAAGATACGCGCCCACAGCAATAAATTGTATGCAATCGTGAATCCAGAGAGAAAATGCCATCAAAAACAAACAAAAGTGAAAACTATAAGGGGTCGTCCATTAATTATGTGAGGCATTTTTGATTATTTATCGAACCCTCGAAAGCTTCCTTGGTAAAATTTCATAAAGTTTTGTAAGACTGTTTGTGATGTGATGAAACACCTTATATCATTTGGGACGTAAACATAACGGCGAGACGAGGCTTAACAGCCGCTGCCTGCACCTTCGGGCAGAAGGTGTGAAATTATGTTAAGTGTTATGTTACGTACCTAATTGGTGTACTGAAAACTGCCAACCCTAGCACAGGTATTAGCTAAACCGCTCGCCTTTCACGGAACTGGGCTCAAGGCCGGGCGTCGCGTGCGCCGCTCTCCCAGACGAGTCGACACCTAGCTTTGTACTACCGTATACAAATGTCTATGACGAAAATGATTAGAATATAAAATAAATACCATGTAAAATTAATTCTTAAATTATGCACAAAAATTAACTTTTCCCAGAATGATATTAATTAGCCCTGATTGCCGTTGTAACAAAATTTTCGCGGTTACTATTGAATGAACGGACGAATAGGGATGATGATTTTTAAAATGATACTAAAATATTTAAAACTTTTTTAAAAAATCAAAGAAATTTGGACCAATCCCAAGTCAGCCTGCTTAAAGGCAATTACTAGTATAATGATTTTATTTCCTTTTCTTTCATCGCAATATTTAAAAAAGGGAACACCCTGGTGGGTAACACAATAGGTGCCCACACATTCATCAAACTAATGCTTATGCTCGGATGAGGTCGAAACTGCAACGGATGGATGACCGGCCACTACGACTAAAGGTCGTTTTCATATATTTGAATGATTAATTTCAGGTACATAAATGTATTTTCAAATGATTTCCGTAGATAAAAGGTTGTTTGCTCAGGCGCAACTGCGCAACGGAGCCTCCGGGGCCTATTACAGTGTTCGCTAGCGTGACACGCTGACATCGCCACAATGGCAAGGTCGAGCGATGCGACATCAAACCACAATATATATATATATATATGTATATCGACGAGATACTACCATTTATGTCATAACTATGATGATATATGAAATATTACGCATTTATTTTCCGTAAATTCTTTGAAAATTTTAAATACATATTAGGACGATTAATCTCAATATTTGTGGTTTTAACGGAAACGTAGTCTCCAGAGTGCACTTTTCTGATTCTGGATTTTTAAAATATATGTTAAATTATTGTAAGAGGGAGACCGAAGGAAACATGGATGAATTGTGAGAAAGGTGATATGACTAGGAAGCGTGTTACTGTGGAAGAAGCGAATGATAGGGAAGCGTGGAAAAGAAAAACCTGTTGTGCCGACCACGAATGATGGGAGAAGGGCAGGAAGATGATGATGTGTTAATATAAATTATTGTTCTTTTAAAAAATATTCCCGATAGTGTAACATAATAGGGCTGCCACAAAATTTGTCAGTCATTAATTCTTAAACTAACGCGAGCAAAGTTCTAAAACATAAAATAGGCAGGTATTTTTATTCATAGTTTTTGGATAAACTATTAAAATTTATGCAATCAAGGGTATTTTGATAAGTTTTGTTTAAAAGAACTATCGCTTAGACACATCCCAATGTGATGCATGATCAAACTATGCCAGATGTGTAGAAGTGGGCTTGTCATATATGAACTTCAGGTTTTTGATCGGTAAACCGAAGCAATTCTGCCTAAGCCTTGAGGTGTAAAACGCTTGAAGATAATATTTTCCTATAAAAAACAATAAGCCACTGTCTGACACTGATCGTCTTATATCACCCATCGGTACCTTCACGTGGACTCTCCACGTGGATGAATCTTCTCGGTTTTTTTTTATCATTGAAACGTGCTATCAGTTACATCTAAGAATATTTCCACTGGACCTAATTCCCTTCGAAGGTTGTCATCTGTAAGCTTTCTGAACTACAGCGGTGGTTATGTAATTCGCCATTTGTATATTATTAAAAAAATGCTTTTAAAAATATGAAGTCTTACATATTTTATGTATTCTGACCAACCATAAAGGAATGGGAGTGTGACCTAACACAGGCTAGTTAGTTAGCCTAGCTAGGTTACACAGGACCTCAATCAACTGTCAATTACCTTTAAATAAAAGAAACCATTATTGTTAACTTGTCCAAAATAATGTACTTTTTTGTTTTAAAGTGAAACTTTTATTACATCGTCTCAAACTTTTTCGTCTGCGTGTTGCATGTCGCGTGACGGTCGGCCGCGGAGTAGGGATAAAGCGTCTATTATCGTTTATTTATTATTAATTAATTACCCAAATATACACTTTATTTTTGTAAATAAATACCGTAAAAACATGTAGAAAAACACCCCCAGACGAGGGATCGAACCCGCCCCGACCTTGTGTTATCGGTAGTGCGGTATACCGATGCACCACGAGGGCCGTATGTATAATCGTCTAATTACCGTCCTCTTTACCAATTTCGACACATTTTCTAGGATCGGGTTTGTTTGTTTGTTTGTTTTTTACATACATACATATACGTACGTACGTATTGCAGGCGGAGAAAAAAAAAATTATATTATTAATATAACAAATAACACGATAAAAGGGAATATAATAAATTCGTATGTATTGTAAACGACGGAGGCGTAGGCGGCGGCTTTTAAGTTTCCAATTCCAAAAAGTGAACTACATATATGTGACACAGTTATGTTCGTCAATTTAGTAGTGAATATCTGGATGACCGAGCTTTGCTCGGTATTTTCTTTTTTTTTATAAATTGTGTTTTTTGAAAATTATATTTAAGTACGAATTACATACTAATAAAATAATGAAATATCAATAATATTTTTCGATCTTACCGACAGAATAATAAATATATACTAATATATACTATGTACTAACATATTATATTAGAAACATATACTTAATTTTTTGCAGTGATAAACTGTAATAAAAGCAAAGCAAACACACATTGACTTTGTGTTAGTTAACAACGCCATCTGCTGGAATAGAAATTTCATGAAAATCGTTGGAGCCGATTCCGAGATTCCAATTTTATATATATATATATATATATATATACAAGAATTGCTCGTTTAAAGATATAAGATAAGATAGTGCTCTTTATATATGTATTTGTCACATTTTCATAATAAATCGAAATATCATATTTACTGGAGGAAAAAATATCGTTTTGTTTTGTAAAGATCCTTTGTTGTAATGTTGTTAATGTTTAATAGGTGTCGCGTTATCCCTAGTGCCGTAGCTGGAATACTTGTCGATTCGGGCGACATCTATCGATATAATACGATATTACGGCAGAATCATCAATAGTAGCAACCTAGTAGCGCCATCTAGGAATTATTGTCGTGACCACGTAAAATAAAAAACATTTATTAAACCCTATTAACAAATACAAGATGGCAAGTAAATTAAAATAGCCCTTATCGCACAATCCCCTGAAAGCCGGTGACGTCCGGTTCGATTTCAAATTAAACTAGTTTTCTCTCTCTTTGCAAAACTGCCACTGACTTGTAACTAACGAATTAGTGGAGGAAGCAGACTGACGCCTTTCTTACTTTACTTAAGTTTCCAATTCCAAAAAGTGTGCCAGGATTCGAACACGCGACCTATGCGATTCGGAAGCCGACCACTGGACCACCGGAACTACATATATGTGACACAGTTATGTTCGTCAATTTATTAGCGATAAGATAGTGCTCTTTATATATGTATTTGTCACATTTTCATAATAAATCAAAATATCATATTTACTGGAGGAAAACATATCGTTTTGTTTTGTAAAGATCCTTTGTTGTAATGTTGTTAACGTTTAATAGGTGTCGCGTTATCCCTAGTGCCGAAGCTGGAATACTTGTCGATTCGGGCGACATCTATCGATATAATACGATATTACGGCAGAATCATCAATAGTAGCAACCTAGTAGCGCCATCTAGGAATTCTTAATCTTCAGTCGTTAACTTCCAAAGAACTTGAAAATGATGAGATTATCGAATTAATTGATTTAAATCTTTAACTTAAAGTTAAACGAAGCCAAAGCAAACTTTTAAAAAAATTGCTGTGAAGTAACTGTTTTACACTGTTGCACTCTAAAAAAATATAAATGTTAATCATTTTATCAGAATCATCAATTTAAAAAACTTACTTACTAAATTATTGAAAAATAATTATTGAAAAAATATTTTGTTTATGTATATTTAAAAAGTAGATTTAAAAATCAATAACCCAAGACTCAATTTTAAAAGTTTCACTTTTACGGTGGTTTCATAAAACCACACAATTTTTTAATAAAAAAATGATTATTATTATATGTAAAGCTTATAAAGTTATTGTATTGGTTTGATTTTTATTATGAATGATTTTCATATCGAAATATCAAAGAGCTGGTTTGTTTAAATATTAACAATTGATATTTTAAAAAGAAACTCTAAAAGGCTTATCTAAAAGAAATCGACGTGCGTGCATGAAAAGAGTTATGAAAGTCAACGAAGCTAGTGAGGTGTGTAAGAATCGTGCCTTATGACCCTCCGTTCTCTCTGCGTACCCCGCAAGGGATTTGGCGTGAGGTTATGTATGTATATGTATACATACATACATACATAACTTCACGCCAAATCCCTTGCGGGCTCTTAACATCACCTTCCTCCAGAACACGTTCTATTTGGTCTTGGAATGTGTGTCTTGGCCGTCCTCGACTCCTACATCCGTCCGCTTCTGCATTGTATATCTGCTTAGTCAGTCTTGCGTCAACCATTCTTTCTACATGTCCGAACCATCGGAGCATGCCCTTTCTTACTTTTACACCGACACTCTCTTTCAAACCAACTTCCTTCCTTACAACCTTGTTTTCTACGCGGCCAGCGAGAGTCACTCCGCAGATTTTGCGTAGAGCCCTCATTTCTACCGCGTTTATTCTACTTTCATGCACACTGCCATACCCAGCTCTCGCTTCCATAAGTTAGCGTTGGGATCAGGACTGCATTGTGGATTGCTAACTGGGCGTTTCTGCTAATATTTTATGCGCCCAGGAATCTGCCCAACGCTCCGTTTACGCTATTTCCTATCGCCACTCGTCTTTCTACATCCGGTGTACCTTCCATCTCTGCTAAAAGAAAATACTGCTAGCGGACTCTTTTCATATTGTTCTGTACGACATTTCTGCATATAACTTCGATGACTAAAGTCGTTAAGTTACAGCCGAAGTAAGATTAATATTTCTTATACTAATAACAAAATTAGCAAGTGCCACGTTTTAACTACTTTAATAAATTAGTTGCAAATGAAGCGAATTTTGTATCGCCACATTAAAAATATCACTTTACGAGTTATTATATATTATTCGTTATTTAATTTACAAACTGTGATATTGTGAAATTTAATAAAACATATATTATGTAAAATATCAGATATTCGTATCTAAATGCAAACCTTTGCACTTGTAATATTGTAGTAGGATCAATTTTATTAAAGTTATGAAATTCTTGCGATATTGAGTTGAGCTAAGCGAGGTAACATATATGCTGATATTTCTATTTTTGTATATTGCTATAAATACCTACAGTCACTGTCCTAGATGTCTTCCTTGTTGTCCTAACATCACTCACAGCCCTGCAGTATACACGTCCAACGACATCCTGAGACCTTTATGAGGTCCTCCATCCTTATAACGAGGGAAGGCCTTGTTCGAGTCCTCTTGTTCCCCGCGAAACAATTGAAACATTTATATTGAAACAGATAGCGGTAAGCAGTCTAAATACAACCTTATGTTAACCATTTGTTGGAAAAGGGACGTTCTCCAGTATTGCTACTGGAGAACGTCTATCTGTTTCAATATAAATGTTTCAATAATTTAGTTAGTAGTCTCCGCGGTCGAAGTCGAGCACTTCGCTTCTGATTCAAGAAGTTGTGCGATCGAATCCTGGCTCACATCATCAATCATATCATGTGTGATAATAGATTCTGACACCAATTTGGCATAGAAAAAACCGACAAGTTGAGGCGTAATAGTAAATGCTAACACATTTAAACAGTGGTAGAGCCAAGCAGTTCGCTGCATGAATGGGCCGGGTCGACCGGTGAAATACCATGACCTCTCAGAAAATCGACGTAAAGTGGCTCATGCCGCGTTTTGTTTGGTGAGAGAGGTACCCGGAGGCCCACCCTCTTTCCCCATCCTTTCCTTTCCCCTATCCCCTAAAGGTCGGCAACGCAACAGTAACACTATATGTGTTGCTGGTGTCCATGGGCGGCGTTGGTTGCTTACCATCAGGTGACACGCCTGGTCGTTTGCCCTCCTATACCATAAAAAAAAAATTTGGGTAGATAAAGTTGTGAACTTTAAAAAATAGCTAAATGTTTCGTTTTAATATTTTAACAATCCAAATATAATTTATTCGAGTCTATTGTTAGTAATTTCCATCAAACAACACATAAAAATATTTTAATTTGTCGATAATTGTCTAATGTATGTACATACAGCCCTCCTCGCCCCGGGCCGATGTAATTGTAATTGCTTTCGTGATCTATTATGTTAAAATCATAACCTGATTTCGTGCGGCGTACAAAACAACGATGAATATTACAAAATTAACATCCTCAAATGCATACAAGAAGATTTTTTTCATTTCATTATTTATTAATTTAAGTAACTAGCTGTATAAGTACATACAGCTGAATTGGTTTACATTCAAAACAAATTAATTAAGTAATATAAAAAGAAAAAATAAATTTAGTTAGGTATTTATTTTGAGGACACGCGTTTAAACAAACGAGAGAAGGTGGGCCTCCGGATACCTTTCTTACGGAACGAAACGTAGCATGTGCCTGTATATGTCAAATTATCGAGTGGTCGTGGTATTTCACCGGTCGAGCTGACATGCAGCGAACTGTTTCGATCTACAACTGTCTTAAATATACAACAATTCAAATACATATTTTTGCAAAAACGTATACGTATAAGAATGATAAGTTTGTTTTGATTGTTATGAATATTACTTATACCAATTAAAGAAATCTTTAAATTTTTTATTGCATTTATGTAAGATATTTTATTAGAGTGAGGCGTGTAAGAATCGTGCCTTATGGCGCTCTGTTCTCTCTGCCTACCCCGCAAGGGATTTGGCGTGAAGTTATGTATGTATGTATGTTAATAAAGTTACCTTTTGACAATTACCATCTTCGGTCCATTACCTACCTGTGAGAGCGGAGGTTGTAAGATAACCCAAGCGCCAAGATAAGTAAATGAGTCAAATGAATAGCAAAAATTCATTTAACAGTTTTGGAAATCAAATGTGGGATATTTAGAGTTTTCTGAAAGGTAAGGTAAAGTTGTATTTCAGCGACCATCGAGCAGGCCCATTCACCCACTGTTAAATTTACTGAATTGTATTAAGAATACAGCATTAATTACGTTTTATTCTTCTAAACAATAGTCATAATAAAACAATTCATTTACAATACTAAGAAGAAATAATGTAATTACATTATTTACATCTCTGTCTACTGGCAGCGTAGTCAGTGTACCAAGAAGACTGTCTGCATTGCCACGTTGAATGGCAATGCTAATTTCCTCCCTCTGGTCCCGTGAGGCCTCGATCAGTCTCTTTGCAAGTTCTTTATAGAGTGCACGAGCATTCGGACCTTATGTCTCTAGAGTCTCAATCCCAAACGGACCAAAAACAAAATTACCTACATGGTTTCTGTGTTTGTGCTGCTTGAGATTTTCTGCTCCGGCAGCAGCAGCACCGGCCACGCTTACTGTGTTTTGAAGGTATGTTGACGGAAGAGTGTCGATCCAAGCAACGTCCCACAGCAAAGATCTACCTATCTTCCAAGGCAAAAGAGATATCCCGTCCGGTCTCTTGCCATCATCGCGCACCAAACCGTTCGGTTCTAGAACGGCTGGAGGTGAGAAGAGCACGACGGATAATGTCGTTGATACTGGCGTGACGGGAAATGCGACGGACGCTTATGGCGCTTTAGAGGCCATGCTGTCCCTTGGTGTCGCTAAATTTGTAATTTGGACTGGCCAGTTTCCAGGCATTTACTGCGCCAGTCTTGCATTGCACTTCAAAATTACCTGGGTGGGTGATTTTCATGGTTAATTCTTTCGTCATATGGACAGAGGCTAGAAAAGTCGGTAGGCTTACATCAGCAATTTCGCGACTACCTAGACTTGGACTCGGTAGGCTCGGTCATTTAGCGAAATGTTAAGGATTTGATAAAAATTTTGATTTTTTTCCACTATGAAAGAGTTGTAGGCATCTTCGCAGATTGGACACTCTAGGAGGCCGGGAGGCGTAAAGAACTGTTTTCTACTAGTTTTGTGCTGGGTGCCAAACTATTAAATTTGATAAAGCAGTATTGTATAAATTTTACATTTTTATTCCAATACAAAAAACCACGCAAAGTAGTCAAATTGTTGTGTAAACCGCATCATTATGATGTGCCACAAACGACTTGTGTGTATATATTTGTATAACAAAACTCGATAATAAATATATCGAGCGATAATCGTGACTCGCTAAATGATCGCTTGTCCAACGATTATCATAATGGCTACCGATTCTCTATAATGTTTGTAGTACCTACAAGTTTTTTTATTTATTCATAATATTGTGTAAAAAATATCACGTGTTTACATATTTTTTTGTATTTTCTTTAAACTTATGTTAGAGCGGGCTTGGAATGTTTCTGCGAGATAAAATCCGAAATACGGATATCCGTGATTGACATAGCCCAAATGGTTAGCACGCTCTAGTGGAAATGGGCAGGCCACATCGCTCGACGGGCCGATAACCGTAGCTGGAGAAAGGTTCTCCAGTGGCGAGCACGAACCGGCCGCCGCGGACTTCGACTTCCTCTCACTAGGTGGACCGACGACCTAGTTAAAATCGCTGGTAGCCATTGGATGCGGATAGCACAGGTTCGTGAGTTGTGGTGTTCCATGAAAAGGCATGGATAACTTTCGCTACGAAGGAATAAGTTTGATGAAGATACTCACATGCATGAATTTGAAAATATTGAATGCTATGGAAATTTACGTTTGAGTTATTATCAATCACGAACAAATGTAACCTTAGAGTATTTGTGTAAAGGTAAGGAAAGGCGTACTCTTATGGCATGGACGTTTGGAGTGTAAGAATAGTAAGAATTATAGTAGGGGTAGGAAGGAGGTAGGCTGAAAGGCGGTTTCGTGATCAAATTAACCACCTATCTGAATCGGAAGCTGTGATCTTTGAAAGGTATAAAAAATACAAAACCACACTATTCGCACCGTTTTATAAGTAACTAATTGTGCTCAACATATGGCTTAATATTTTATTAGGCGGATAAGATTAAACTTTAGGCAGCTTAACCTTCCAAATTACAATCTAGATGACAGATATTATTATTATATCACCGAACAATAAAAACAGACCATAAACAGATAGAGAGCAGTAAGTTAAAGTACTCAAATAATTTCTCTATTTTGGTCGGGGGATGAAATACAATATAATCGCCATTTCCGAAGCCAATATTTATTTATTTGTTTGACTAATATCCGAACAGCTGTACCTACAAAGTGTCGAGATATTTAGCACTGCCTATTATTCAGCTAAACATGTAAACAGTTGTCTGTAGATGGCGCCACGATCAATACAACCTGTTGCTTCCAAAGTATAAGGGATGCTCTACTGACCTGATATAACTGTTATAACTCAAATGAAAAACCACTCTATTGTAACGTAAATATAGCTCAAATTTGTTTGTGAAAAACGTGTCAAGGCTGCGATAACTAATTTTATGTTCTATTTAGATAGTTATAGAGTGTTTATTGTTATTTTTTTCTTGTTACGCAGACGTTATCTTAATGTAGATAAATAAGATGTCTGCGAGGGAAATTGTCGTTGGCCGAGGACATGTCTCAGAAGTCTCGTGTCGAGAACAGACGGGAACGACGCCATTTCTTCTAATTATGTCTGCTAGTGACTTATATGATTGTATACAGGCTTCGATTAGTTTTGGCATGTAGAAACAAACAGTAAACAGTCTTCGATTGGGTTCTATTGAATAGAAAGAACTATTAATTGCCTGGGCAAACGAGCCAGTGGGCTACAGGGTTGTAAAAGTGTGGCGTCGCCCATAGACATCTGCTGCAAACAGAAGGTCGAACTAAATAATTCGATTTTTTGAGTCGAAGTAAACAAAGGAACGAAGAAAAAGCCTTGAATTGAAATGATTATTTGACCTTCGCAACGAATTTTCTCTCGAATCTCATCACAAAATTGCGTCATTTTGTGTTTTATTATTATTTACTAAAACTCTGTAAAACTTTTTGATTTCGCTGGCATAGTGGCTCGATGGTCCGATTTTTAATCGAGAGGAACTCGCAGTACGAATCTATGCTTACCAAAAGCTTTTCCGAATCCCTCACCATTATGTCGATGACTGACAAAACCAGCTCTGATGTGGTAACAAGGCTCATCACTATGAGGGCCAAGAACGGTTAATTCGGTGTGTTGACTTACGATTTTCTCTGTCTTCATTGTCTGGGTATTAACAAAGTGAATTTACAATTAAATATACTAATTTAGTATTGTAATCATTGACATTGTGTTTCCACCATGAACTAAGCCATAGCTAAGTGTAGCCGAGTTAGCTAATTTAAAAAAAAGAGCAATTATCATGTAAAATCGTTCTAAATGACGGTTGCTGTCAGTTAAGAAGACTCAATAAGATGAATGTGCATTCATGGTCTTATCTTCTTTGACAGATCAATGAATGTAATTTATAATGCAAATAAGACATATTCTTTGTAGTTGTTAAAGATTAATTTATAATTAATTATTGTAATAACAATTAAACGTGATTAACTTGTATGCAAATAAGACCGTTTGTAGTGTATAATTATTATCGTCTAAGGTGGCGAGATTGACGTACAAGTTTTATGTTATTATTTGCTAGATGTCGCTGACGGTCTCCATAGAAAAATTCACTTATTGCAGGAAAACCATTTAACCGTTTTTATTCTCGTAATAAAATGATCTTTAAACCGATACTAATATTATAAAAAAGAAAGATATGTATTTTTATATGTAACGGATAAACTCAAAAACTACTGGACTGATTTCAAAAATCCGAGCCTTAAGCCACTGGACTATCTACAAGTAGATATATAACAATAATCTATACTTAATTTCAAAAACAATTTGTCGCATTGCACTTTTAAATTGTTATTAACGGTGTAAATTTTTCTTAAAAGTTTCTAATTGATTAATTTATTATCAAAAGAATAATAACAGTGCTTTTGTCTGTATGACAGTCCCATCAAAATCGGCCAAGCAATTTCAGATATTAACCAGTGCGTATCGTGTATATTACAAACAGACATGTCAGTATTATTTACTTGTTTAAATATATTGTATATATAGTGTCGTTTTGTTAGCAAGGTCAGCGGATTTGCATTTAATTGTCTTTTTTTTTTAAACTGGTATTGCGTGATTGATGCTCATCAGAGTTACTTTTTTTTTACTTTGCGCTCCTAACTTGTGAGACAAAAAATAACGCCGTGTGTCTATAAAGAAGTACTAGAAATAATATAAGTTTTCTTGGTGTAGCAATAGTCGAATATATTTTTTTAGAGAAGAAACTTAAGATTGTGGAGAAAGGTGCTTGATCCTGCACCAGTTTTTAGTCATTCAGGATGCGAAGAAGACGAGAAACAAATATGTCAATTAATTAAGTTTATGAGATAGAGGAACATAGTTGTGTGACAATTTGGATTTAAGGTATAACCTTCTTTGTGGGTCGGGAGGGTACGGGTGAGGGAATATCAAATGAAAAGACTTGGAACGGCTAATATGTAATCGTGACATAAATATATTTATCAACCTTTGGAGATAATTAAGAAATAAATTTACCCCTTTAATACTCGACGGTGTGACGGTGGATTATGTTTCGACACACGAATCGGAAACAGTAGGTTCGCTGTATATTACACGAGACTTTCGGATCCGGCATATTGCAAAAAATTTCCGTTGCCTCTATCTTCGGATATTCAGACTGTGGTGGTAGCAATTCCGAAAAAGTATGGTGCAGTTTGATCTTAACACCACTGATCCAGAAGCGGAGTAAGTAGTTATTAGGCCATCGTGCCTGTTATTTAAAATTTAATAGAGATATATGTACCACAGACTTCAATCTCTAAATAATTCTAAAGATCACTTGTATCTAATTATGTTAGCGCTATTATAATGTGTAAATTGTTTAATTCCAAATACATTTACCGGTCGTAAGGCAAGTGACATTTGATGGCTCACTCGGAATACGTAATGTATTATGATAATATTAAATTTATCTGCAAAAGTTTCCAATTCATTTACTAATCGACAGTGGACCTGTCGTGAATGGATAATCCCATTGAGACATGGGACCCGTATATAGACTTTGTCGAAACAAAAAATTGTTAATAAAACTGTGTTCACTATAGTACCATCGTGTCCAAAACAAGGTTGGTTTAAAAGAGAGTGGCAAAATAAGGTGCATACTGCGATGGTTCGAGCACGTGAAAAGAATGTTAGATGTTTTATTAATTAAGACAAAAAAGAGAAGGAGATATGACAGTAGATATACGGTCTAAAAACGGATGGATATCTTGGAATGTCCTAACTCATTTTCCATGACGAGAGTATTTAACAAGAGATACGAAAGTCAAAGTATCTCGTATCTCATGGTACTCTTTTCTTAGTGCCTACGACGATAGGGACTTGGCGTAAAGTTAAGTGCGTTAAGTAACCAGTAATAATAGAAATTTCCTATAATTATGGTCTGACTGGAGATAGATAATATATAACTTGATGTCTGAACATACAGTGGATCGCTGATGGATTATGTTCCAGTTGTCCCATCATAATCCATTAATGGATTTCACGTGGGTAACTTAGTATCATAACCAAGTTCTTGAGCCACTAATGGGTATAGTAGGAAATGTTTGTTTGATCCTTTCACAAATGAATACGTGACAAACTCAATAGTTAATAGTATCTAATCTTAGGGAATACCAACTTCTATTTTCTTTCTTTAATTCTTTTTTAAAAACAGCGAGGTTTTAAATTTAATATTGTTTTTTTACCTCAAAGTAGTTGAACTGTCTTTCATTGTATTTATTATTCCAGCTATAAATGAAGGTTTCTTTTATTCTGCCGTCGGCTTATTATTTTTATAACTTCACACCTCTCATACCTGAGGGTGTAATTACGTAAGGTTTGAAAGGTTAACACCACTTTAAGTCTGTACATATTGTTTGAGTCATCAATAAATATTTTTACAATTATGCACACGAGAGGTCAGCAAACTTTTTGGTGGGATTGCGTCACTTGGTCCTTCTTAACAGAATTCGCTGCACCATTTTCAAATATTTTTGGGGGTATTTAGTGGTAGACTAGCTTTCTACTAGCTTAGTCTTTTTCCTGGTGATACAGTACCGTAATTAGCGTCCTTCACAACTTATAATTAAAATGAACAACGGCCAAGTGGAAGTCAAAATTGACGCGAAGGGTTCTTTAAAGGCAGTGAACAAATTAAGTTTGGTTTACCTCGTTTTATTGTTAATTTTATTTATTTAATATTAGCTCACCCGGCGATATTTGCTTACTTGGAAATGAATAAATAAATACTTTTTCTAAAAAACAGTATCCTCAGTTACTCCTTTTTATACCAACTACCTGCCAATAAAAGTCCTGTAAAAATCGGTCCAGCCATTTCAGACAATGCATCAGAAAGCAGTTATTTCAGTATTACAATGAGACACTTCAATTTTATTTACATGTGTAGATTTATAAAATATATTAAATTTCAAATATCACAATCCATTGAGATGAAACAGCCTGGCAACATAGACAAAGTCTAATTCTTAACTAAAACCCTAAAAATATTAATAATATAAGACATTTGTATTTTGGTCGCTGTTCTCGATTTGACGCATTGAAATAGCGATGTGCCCAATATTGTATCAAAGGTAGCTCACCTTCAAATACTGAGTGTATCTAAAAGTGCATTTGTACGAACGAGATGTACCACTATATACCACGATGTACCATCGTCGTCACCTTCAAGGCTGACATCTGAGGAATGCGGAGAGATCGTTCGTTTGTGTGGCGCAACACTGTATTTTGCAAACAGCGCCTCTTGAATATACAACCTATTTACTGATACCAGATCACTTTACTGACAAAAACAGTTCATTACAGCATTTCACACAAATTTTAACAGCCAAGCCTAGTAGTTACACCATATAAAACTTCACGGCTTTCTCTAAGTTAGGGTGCAGGCAGCAGCTGTTAAGCCTCGACTCGCCAACGCACGCTCTTATTGTCATATATCAGGCACAAGGTTGTCAGTCGTCAATATTTATTACACTAACTCACTCACTCACTCACTAACTCCCTAAAACGTTTCAGAAATGTCCATATGAGTCCGTATTCTAGCGATGACTTTTTGATACAGAAGCGGGGTATTTAACCTTCAGTCTTGATCTATTTACACCAACCGGTAAAATATTAGATTTGAAAATTTTATTCCAATCATGTCATAAAACTTCTGTTACCATTTATGAAAACACTATTTCACCACCTATCAGCTTTAAGGAAATAAATAACTCTGATGAATTGCCCCACATACCTGTTAATATTACGCGCAATCTATCATTGTTAACATATTGGTTTTAGAATTATTTATTGATCAAAACCCATGAAACTGGGGAAAAAACAGTAATCATTTTAAGAACCAGTCAGAGTTCGATCTCTTCATGACACAAGGTTTCTTAGACAGAAATAAAAAAGGACATCTATTCCACTCTTTTCTTGACTGAGAGTCAAAGATGTTTGCTTATGCGCTGCTATAGTGGTTGTCGCAATTGAAAAGTGGTTTCTTCTTTAGGAATTTTATATCGGCTTTCAAGAATCATATTTTGCATTTTAAATGTTTGCTATTCCGTTTAAGTTGAAAATGTGGCTGGCTGGATTGCTAAGATGATTTTATATATTTTTCATTAAAATTTTGGTCTTGTTAAATCTTTCAGCTTAAATGATATTTATATTATACTAGCTCACCCGGCGAACTTTGTCCCGCATCAAAAGTAATAAATGAGTAAATTTTGGATATCAAGAGGTTCAATCTGTGCCATTTATCGGCTTTAACTGCTGTCCCGCTATGTTAATACTGCAATATCTTCGAAAATATTCGTTTAAATTGCATACTGTAAAAGGTCCGGATCATCTATATTACATGCACAATCTATTTAAGACACTTAATTGGATGAAAATTAATGCTGTAATGTTTAAAATCGCTTCGTAAATTGACCATTCTTTCTTATAAAAAGTAAAAAAATAAAAATGGTCATTGTGGGTTATCCCTAAGAGATAGACATATGCCCTCGCAGACTTTTTTGTAGACCTTCTGAAGGTGTTTAATAATGTAGAACATTATTTTGATCTATGACTTAGGGTTCAGCCAGCGTTTGCAATTAAAGTCTCCAAATCTCGAAAATTATCATTTTTTCTTTACAACATCATATGTGAATTATAGATCAAAACCACCCCGTTGACATCTTCTAACTATTAAATAAAACCGCATCAAAATCCGTTGCGTAGTTTTAAAGATATAAGCATATAAGGGGACAGACAGCGGAAAGTGACTTTGTTTTATACTATGTAATGATAATGACTAGCTGACCCGGCGAACTTTGTTCGGCATCAAGAGTAATGAATAATTAAAATTTGGATTTATCACTTTCTCTTTACTACAACATAATGCATCTAAAACCACCCATTTGACACCCTCTCTATTAAAAAACCGCATCAAAATCCTTTGCGTAGTTTCAAAGATCTAAGCATATAAGGGGACAGACAGCAGAAAGCGACTTTTTATGCTATGTAATGATTCATAATAATATTTCATTTTATATTTAGTTTCGGTGGTTCAGTGGTCGAGTACACGGTTTCTGAATCCAGAGGTCGCGGATTCGAATCCTGGCACACACCAATGAAATTTCGAAAGTTATGTGTGACAAATATTGATTACTAAAAACGTTGTGCCCGATAGATATGGCAATCGGTTATCCACCTATTCCATTTGGGACGTAACATAACGGCAGGTCGAGGCTTAACAGCCACTGCCTACACCTTCGGGTAGAAAATGGCGTGAAAGTATGTTATGTTTTATTTCATTTTATAATTTGAAATGACGATCATCATTAAGAATTGTTTGAGAAAAATTATTGAGAACTGTCTGAATATCATTGCATTACACGATATTATATAAGTCGTCGGATTTTAATTAACGGTTACGATAAAAATGGAATTTTAAAGAGTAGCTACCGGGTATCCGATGACATTTTTCAATTACCTCTGCTCAGCTGTTTTTAATTATAGAAGCCTTTTGAGAAATAGTATGAAACTTATTAAAAGTACCCATTTTTTATTGCTCTGAGCTTCTTTTATCACTATAGGTATATTTTCACGTGTTTACGAAAATATTGAGCGTAAAAAATTTCATGTTTACGGATTAGGTGGATTTTCGTTTTTCATTTTTTTTCACCGGGCGAGGCGCCCGATATTAAAAATCATCAAAACAAAGGTTTTTGTGTCTGACGATTTCTGATGAAAAGTCTCGCTGGTCCAGTGGTCGAGCACTCAGCTTCTGAAATGAAGAGGTCGCGGGTTCAAATCCTGGCTCACACCAATGACTCTTCGAAATTATTTACGGAAGTTATGTGTGATAAATGTCGATGACTGAAAACTTTGTGCCCGGTGGCCCGGTTCGCCACCTATTCCATTTGGGACGTAAACATAACGGCGAGTCGAGGCTTAATCACCAGTGCCTACATCTTCGGGTGGAAAAAAGCGTGAAGTTATATTTTGTGAAAATGTATGTTTGTATGTGTGACAGATTCATACCTGATCAAATAGTGCCTGATGATAATAGGTCCTCATTTTTCCGACTAATAATTTATCGATTCCACTTTCAATGCAGCACCGAGGTTACAGATAAATTATCTTAGGTATTTAAAACTCAAAGGTTCATGAGGTCGTTCTCATCTATTGATTGTTATTGAACTTTAATTAATTATTTGCAATAAATACATTTGTGCAAATACAATTGGTATTCAGTTTTTATACAATTTTATTCACATTTATCATGCCCGGCAGATGTATTGAAATTCTTGTGAAATAAAAAAAAAAGTATAAAATCAAATTTAAATATATAAGTATGTACATATATAAAGAAACCGTACAATGCAGCCGGACCATGAATAGTTCAGTAGTTAAAGCAGTGCACTTGTAATACAGTGGTTACGAGTTCGAAATATTCGGGTGTCTATTTTACAGTAATTAACTAATTTTGTTTGATAATTTGTTTTATTAAGACTTGCGTATGGTTTAATTGCTAGACTAACTAGATTATGTTTTATATAAAAATAGTGATAAAATATGGATTTCATGTTTTCCTAAACTTCGGAAATATTATAGAAGCTTTTTGCTTGATGGTTCTAGCTTAACTAGTAAGGTTTTTGCTATGGTAAGATACAGGATAAATATGTTCGGAAATCAAGGTTGATACCTAATTGGAGATTAAGTATACAAGATTTTAATCATTACATACTATAAAACAAAGTAGGTTACCGCTGTCTGTCCCCTTATATGCTTATATCTTTAAAACTACGCAACGGAATTTGATGCGGTTTTTTTTAATAGTTAGAGGGTGTCAACGGGGTGGTTTTTATTATACACACAAAGTACCCCGTTGACACCCTCTATATACTATTTACGAATAATGTAGACAAGAAAAAGTGGTAAGTTCAAAATTTACTTATTTGTTACTTTTGATGCGGAACAAAGTTCGCCGGGTCAACTAGTTTTAAACAAGTTCGAAGGGTAAGTAAATCTATTTAAAATAATTTCACCTCAAGCCTGACTGTAACGCTCGCCGCGCAAGTTACTAGCGCGATGCGGCGCCACTGCAAGCCTTTGTCCGTCCGTTACGGCGCGCGGCGTTCGCGAATATCATTTGTAACTACTATTATTAGCCTTTAATACAACTTTTTGTTATCCTGGATATATAAATAAATAAATATATATATATATATAACATAACAGACATAACATAATTTCACGCCAAATCCCTTGCGGGGTGGGCTGAGAGAACGGAGCGCCATAAGACACGATTCTTACACACCTCACTCGCTTCGTTGACTTTTTCAACACGTGCTATTCGGTCATGGAAATGTGTCTTGGCCGTCCTCGACTCCAACATCCATCCGTTTTTGCATTGTATATCTGCTTAATCAATCTTGCATTATCCATTCTTTCTACATGTCCGAATCATCGGAGCATGGCCTTTTTTATTTTTACACCGACACTTTCTGTCAATCCGGCTTCCGAGATTTTATACAAGTTTTATACAAGGAAGGACCTTGTATAAAACTTGTATAAAATCTCGAACCCAAATTGAAAAGTGATATTTCCATCTATGACAGTATGGCTTGAGATCTGTTCTAAGATTGTGTGAGTTTTTCGATCATGCTGTATCAGATTTTAAATTATGTTTGTTTTTAATACACACCGTATATAGTTAGTAAAGTATTTTTTATGGGATATGAGGCAAACGAGCAAGCAGGTCACCTGATGGCAAGCAACTAGCACCGCTCATTGACATGCGTTACCGGCGTTTTAGGGAGTGGGATGGGATGGGGAGCGGACCTCCGGATACGTCTCTAACTGAACGATATGCGACATGTGCCACTTCTTTATGACTATATTCTAAAAGGTCGTGTTATTTCACCGGCCCATTCTTGGCTCTACTATATCTTTTAAATATGATCTGAACCAAATCGTCTCTGTGGTCTGTAAGCCGATCATCCCGTTTCTGTATCCAGAATTCGTGGTATCGATACTGCGCCCACACCAATTACTATTCGGGAGTCGTGATAAATATCGATGACAGACAACATTGATGTATAGCAATAGGTTCCATCACCTATCAATCTGGGACATTTGGCTAATCGAGGTGTAACAGTCGCTGCCTATATCTTCAAGTAGAAAATGGGGTGATATTATAATAATATAATAAAAAAAAAAACAATGAAATCTGACATAACAAATGAATTAACTACATTCATAACAATACGAATATCTATATTATACTTTGCGAAAAGAACACTTGTGTTCTAGAAAGACTTTAGAAAGGTCAGTGTACACTATCGGCGTATTGTTGGCACCAGGTGCACACACACCTGCACGCTGGTGTGTACGTAGCTTTATATGTCTTTTATAATTATAGTCTCTCGGCATAAAGGTTAAACTGTACAGTCGTAGTTAATCTATCTTTGTCGTTAAAACTTCGTAATTGTCGAGTCTTTCATTTACTGTGAATGCTGTTTTTAGTTAGAACTGTAATTTGTTTTACACAAAATTCTCAAATGCATATTACGAAAATACTGACTGCCGTATGTTACAAATGAATGCTGTGTTTATTTCTTTGTTTGCACACGTTGAACTCTGAAACTACTAATCTGATTTGAAAAGTTATCACTGCTGCGTTATAGATACTCACATTAAATATCGTCGTACCGCTAATTTAAGGAGCGGAGTAGTATTATAAACATCACGTAACTGGGTTTTAATAAAGTTTATTAAGCCAGTTACTTTGTAATTCGCAAAGATTTCGAGTAACGCTTTAATGGTCAGACTTCTTGGAATGGTTCTAAGTATCGACTAGCTTGGAAGTTAGCAAGGCTTGAGGGGATACCCATCCTTGTAGAAAAGTTAAAGGCAATAGACCTTTGCATATTGTCTGTTAATTAGTTGTGTCCGGTTATTCGTTGACTGGTTCTAAAACACAAACTTTACTTGCCTCACTTCAAACTAGACGCACTGTGTGAGTTGAGTTCCAAAGTATTAGAACAAAAAAATCCTATTTCTGCATAATAATAATATCTTGGACACAATACACACAATGCCCTCTAGTTACAAGCTAAGCAAATAATGCTTGGATACTTTTTTATTGTAAATACATACTTATTATTCATAGAAAAACAACCCGGCGCCATACAAACGTTCATGCTTGTCATAAAATATTAGTACTAGCGCGGGGATTGAACCAACTATGATTCTGCTGTCGGTAGTTTTACCAATACACCACGACGCCCGTCAAATATAAATCTAAGCGCGTATACCTAATAACATATCAAAGATCTTTCAGTGGAAAACATAACATAACATAAACATAACTTCACGCCTTTTGTTACCCGAAGGTGTAGGCAGCGGCTGTTAAGCCTCGTCTCGCCGTTATGTTTACGTCCCAAATGGAATAGGTGGATGGAACAGTGCAATACTATGACCTACGACCTCGCAGAATATTGACGTAAAGTGGTACATGCCGCTTTTCGTTCGGGTAGAAAAGTATCTGAAGGCTTAAACCCGGAGTTGTAGATAGCAGTTGGTTGTTTTTATAAAAAAAAAAAAACTTATAATACATATAAAGAAATGTATATATATATACCGTACATTGATCGCTAAAGAGAACAGTTTCCTCTACAGAAAATTACCAGGAAATAGCGGTTGTGCTCGCATTTCTCTACGTCTTGTGAGCATTACGTACAGGTACTATGCCGGCTGTTGTCTGCCATTCTACTTCCGAGATCAAACTGTCTCCTTGTGTGCTCAAATATTTACGAACACTTTTCTCTAGCACATAGAGAAAATTCTTATGGACATTAGTTGATGATACTAAGATCGGCTGGAAAATAGACACGTGTGACAGCGGTAGAGCCACACAGTTCGATATATAAATGGGCTACCCGGAGTCCCAATCACATTTTTGATCCATATCCTATTCCATCTTAAAAGTCACAGTATCTATCTGCGGGTGTCCATAGGCGACGTTAGTTGCTTACCTTCAGACGACACGCTTGCTTATTTGCACCATATCCATAAAAAAATTGAATGCTACGATAAATGTTTATCAAAAAACGGTTGCCGTCTGCTCGTTAGCAACCGCTGTGGTTTAGAAAAATATATTTATTTCTTCTAAATCGTGACACTCTTGGCAGAGTGGTCGTGGTCATCAATTAGGAGTTGGTGAGGCGCTTCGTCGAGAGTAGCCTTCACTTGGTCGGTCCATCGCATTGTAGCTCTACCGCGCGGTCTTGTGCCTTTGACTTTCTCCTGAACCACAATGCGCTTCACGGAAAACATCTCCCCGGCGAGAGACGTCACCGAACTGAAGAAAGTGAGAATACGAGTTTTGACGATGGAGAATAGACACAGTTTGATATCTAGTTCTCGAATGATGAAGGCGTTCGTTCTAAAATCAGTTCATGATATACCAACCATTCTTCTCCGGCACTACATTTCTAGACCCTCTATCCTCTTTTTTTCTCTTTCCTGAAGTGTCCGCGTCTCGCAAATATTTCTGTTTCTCCATATGTTCATCAGTCTGTAAATAAATAATGAATCATATATTGATTTGATAAAATACCATTGAAAGTGTATTAAATTACTTGTTACTTTGTATGGAGTGAACCTTAAGGCTATATCTATAAAATATTATATAGGAATGGACATCTGATTTTGATACAACCTTTGATGAAACGAACATATTGACTCGTGAAAACCGCAAAATCACAAAATCGCAAATATCTGAAATAATATATTGAATAACTTCATATATTTCAACTATATTTTTGAACATTTTTAATATAAATTGTGATGCTAGGGTTTTGTACCTATAACCGCACGATATTAAACCGCATTACGAGTGAGCGAGTCTATGTGAAAATGGTACATCATATAGTATTCCACTTGTTTACAAATAATGGCATAAAAAATTTCCAGTAATAATGAAAAAAAAAATGGTTAATTTAAGTTGAATAATTATTTTATTTTTAATCCTATGTTTATCTTTATATATTTTATTTATACAAACTTTTCTGTTCGCTGGTGTAGGCAGTAGCTATATCAAGCCTCGACTCTCCCAATTTTTACGTCGGGAATGAATTAGGGAGTGGAACATATGGATAACCGGGGTCACAACGTTGTCAGCCATCGATATTTATCACAAATAACTCCCGAAAAGAGTTCTGAGAAGTCTTTGGTTTGAGCCCGAAATCGACTCCGCGACTTCTTGCGCGTGATTTAGTAGCACGGTACTTCCATAATAAGATAAATACATCATTCTCCCAGACCATCATCATCATCATCATTTGCCTTTTTTTGAGGTCCACTGCTGGACATAGGCCTCCCCCATAGAGCGCCACAACTGCCGGTCCGCTCAATCATGGGGGGTTTTTGCCATAATCGCCACGCTTGGCAGGCGGGTTGGCGATCGCAGTAGGCTGTATTGTCTTGAGAGAGACTGCTGCTGCCCATTCTTCTAGCTTTTCCCTTAGTCGCCTTTTACGACACCCACGGGAAGAGATGGGGTGGCGGTATTCTACGCCGGCGCCACACAGCAACCCCAGACCGCTTCAAGATATTCTTGCAGTTGCATATTCATCACAGCCGTCTTATTTTTATAAATAATAAATATTAGTTACTGATATAAATTAATAAATATAAACATTATTTCTGGAACCGAACGGTTTGGTGCGCGATGATGGCAAGAGACCCGACGGAATGTCTCTTTTGCCTTGGAGGATGGGTAGGCCTTTGGTGTGGGACGCTACTTGTGTCGACACCCTTGCACGTCTTCCAGGCACGGTAGAGGTGGCCGGTGCTGCTGCTGCTTCGGCAAAAAATCTCAAGCGGCACAAATACAGAAACCTTGTAGGTGATTATGTATTTGAGCCGTTTGGGGTCGAGACTTTGGGGACATGGGGTCCGAGTGCTCGTGCACTTTACAAAGATCTTGCAAAGAGGCTGATCGAAGCCTCTCGCGACCAGAGGGCTGGTCTATTCTTCGCACAGAGGATTAGCATTGCCTTTCAGCGTGGCAATGCGGCCAGTCTTCTGGGCACGCTGCCAGTAGACCGAGATGCGGAGAAATTTGATTTCAGGTAGTTTTTTAATTGTATATATTGTAAATAATGTATTTATTTAATTTGTTCTTTTAAATATAAACTGATATATAGTCTGAAAGGTGTGAGACTGGTTAACCGCTTGTCAAATATATTGGGTTGCAATGTAACATTATACTACATACGCGGCTCGTGTTCCAAAACTAATACCTATCAAGTTATTAGATTTTATTTAGTTACGATATTGATAATAATTACATTTAATAGCATCTCATCATTGGTACGCGAGTGAGTCCAGTCACTGTTATTGTTGTTACATACTTAAAACGAAATAAACTAATAATTTTTCGGAATTATGTGTGGTAAATATCAAGTCGAAGCTTTTGACAGCCGCTGCCTGCACCTCGGGGTAGAAAAAGGCGTGAAGTTATGTTATGTTCGTGTTAGATACTAAATGTGTAATTGGAAAATAGTCGACATAAACAAGATTACGACTGAGCTGTTTTAATTTTAATTCTCATTTTTAACTCTCTTTCTTTTAACAAAGCAGACTTAATGCCTAAGGCTGTATGTGGTAATAGACTTGGGTGGTATGGATAACAAATACAGCGTGATAGATCATAAGTAACAAATACATTCTTATAATTTTCCAGCAATTTTTTAAACATTATTTTTCTTAATCCAATGAATTTGCTTCATCTGCCTTTCAATTTTGTTTTAATTTTGTTTATTAAACAAACTATCTAATACATGAAGAACTTCTCAAGTTGAAACTCTTTCAAATATTTTTGAAAATATTTTATTCTTTGCTCTGTAAAATAAAAACAATAATTAATTTGAGTTGATAATAAATAATGTGATAATAAGTCGTATTTTGTAATGGCTATTAATTACGATATGTACTTATTATTCCGCTCAGGCGTCTCTCTCTGACATTTGGCCATATGAATAGCGGATGAAATTTTAATGTTTGGATCACGACTTCGGAACTTTTTCGGAAGAAAGGTGCACTCACTCGCTTCTTCGACTGTACTTGCAAAATCTGTGGATTATAGTAGGCAAACTACTTTTCCTTGCAAACGTGTTTTCCTGTTTTTGTCTGGTACAAATTTTTCCAGCGTCTTCGGTACAAATTGGTGCCAAAGTAGTTATAAATATTATAATTTTATAACTTCTTATGTAATTGCTATTTCATAAGTTTAACTATTATATTATTATTAAAATTTAAAGAATTATATAAATTTAATAACTTCTTAATCTATTGGAATTACCGTCGAGGCGTGTTGCTCACAGTAATAACTATTGTGCACTTTGCGGTGATCATGACGTACCAATATTGAGGAAAATTTACATTTTGTCCGTAATCTTTGATTTATGTGTCATTTGATGACAGAACAGCTAGGGATTTCCAAGGGTTTTCTTGTGAAAAGTGAACATTTTTGTATTATCTGGAAAATGTTTACTTGTGTAAAGATATATCAGGACGCTAGGTATTGATGCCTTATGAACTTAAGATGCTAAATTATAGTGAACAAGTCGTCCTAGCGAGTTTTCTTTTTATATGTAGAAATATATTTATTTGACCTCTTCCATTTGGGACGTAAACATAACGGCGAGACTAGGTTTAACGTTATGTTATCTTATTTATTTGACACGACTTATATATGACCCGTACTGTCGACAATGCCATAAAACTCTTTGAGATCGGTCTAAAAAGAACACAAGGACTAACAAGTAACACAAACACAGAGACAAAACAAATTATATCAACACGCACTAAAGCACTAATCAGCAGAAGACAAGAAATACATAAGACTAAACCGAAATCAAGGGCTATGAAAAATGAGCTAAAAGCTCTTTATAAACTCATAAGTAAACGAATCAACCACGACTATAAAGTACATCGCACACAAACGATCAAAAAACATCTTCAAGCCACAGGCAGCGCCAAAAGAGCATACAAAGAATTAAAAACACATAAATCATGGATTGAAGAGCTAAAAAACAGAACTAAAATTACACAAAATAGATCGGAAATACTCAAAATAGCAACAGATTTTTACAAAGACCTATACAGCCCGCCAAATCAGTCAAAATACGAGTTACCGAGTCATAACACTGAAAGAGCGACGATTACCTTTACTGAAGAGGAAGTAGACAAAGGAATTAAAACTCTGAAATCAGGCGAGAAGCTGAAGATAGAGAAAAGTGGTCATCTTTGGAGGAGGCCTTTACCCTCCGTTGAGAGGGGTTCTTGTACCCTTAACATACGTAATGTACCTAAAAGTAAAGCACGAAGTAATGAATGCATGTAAACTATTTCTGTATATTTTTTTTCTACTTTTGTACTGTAAACCTATATGTAACCTATATTTTGTAACAAGAAATAAACAGGCTTTTTTATTTATTTATTTATATATGACCCGAAGGTATTCATTTTTACCACTACTACTAACATAGACATACTACAACATAAATTTATCATAATTTTAATTCACAATTTGTATAATTTGCATTGATTTCACTTAATATTGAAGTTATATTGTATTATTTATTAAATTAAAGATTGAACAATAAATTGTGTTGTCCGCTATTTTTGTGGCCCCGACACTGGTCTTGTAAGCAGACAGTTTTACTGGTTACATTCGCGTCACAAAAAAAATGAAATCCCGTCCTAATCTGGAGACATAGGGTTGGCGTTACTGACGTGATCGTCGTGATTAATGACGCGTCTCTCCTCCTCGTCGTGAAGTTAGCAACAAGTGGGCGAAGATTCAATTTCACAGAAAACTGCTTCCGTCTCTTGTTTGTGTCTTTAGTAATAATGAAATACTCGTTTGTAAAAGTTTGTCAAGTTCCCGTCGTGCACTCAAGTACCTAGTTTATTTGAAACGATATGTTTAGTTGAAGTTTGTTCTTATATTGTGTGATATATTTAATTTATTATGTGGATATTTGTAGACCTAAGAAAATTTGGATGGATTGTGTGAAAGACCACATGATTAAGAAGGGGGTTAGCGAGGAAGATGCGAATGATAGCGAAGTGTGGAAAAGAAAACAAATCTTGTAAATTAATAGGAACAGGGTAGGATGATGATTATTTGAGCAGTTGTTTAATGTTCCTAACAGACATCTGGCAGTGTTCCCATTCGTTCTACGACCTACTGTTTTGAAATAATAGTGCCTTTACATCATCCCTATTTATTATATGTGCATACCACGGAAGGAGATCTCCTGTTATCCTCTCAGTCCTTGCAAAAACAAACACAGAGAGAGAAATCCTAAGAGAAATAAAAAGATAATAAAAAGAAACCATTACAGTTTAAAAAATATACCTAAAAATATACATAGAGGGTTTTAAAATCATTTTTATGTGTATATTGTAAAACAATATTGCCTCTAATGAACATCAGCCTCAAAGTCGTTGTAATCAAGGAAAGCGAGGGCTGTCAGTTTGTTATCAACAAATTCCTTTAGAAATATAATAACTACTCTCGAGTTAATTTACTAATTAAAGCTATTTCTACGATACACAGACAGACAATATGGCTTTATTTATATATGAAAATACCCTATGCATATATAAAAGGAAGAAATAATATTTGTACCAGCCAAATGATATTGACAGTAATCCTTGTTTATTCAATATTTAGATATAGACTTTCAGCGCCTGTGTAGTGTCCTGAAAACGCCCACGCAAGAGGGGTGAGGGTGTCGGTGGCAGCCCTAACGGGAATACCGTGATAGTCTAATCTGCTCAGTGCGCCATTTGCATGTTAATCAATTTATTTGGTAAATCTGAAGCATACTAACTAATATCATAAATGGGAATATTACTTAATTTACAACTCTTTTTCGTCTTAGTGGTGGAGCACCAGTAGTCGCAGGTTCGAATCATGGCTCACTTCAATTTTTTGGTTATATATTTACAATAAATTAAATAATGTCTCGGTGGTCCAGCGGTCGAGCACCCCGCTTCTGAATCAAGAGATCGCGGTTTCGCATCCTGGCTCACACCAATAACTTTTCCAAATTAGTTTCGGAAGTTATGTGTGATAAATATCGATGACTGAAAACTTTGTGCTCGGTATGGCAATAGGTTCGCCACCTTTTCCATTTGGGACGTAAACATAACGACTAGACGAGGCTTAACAGCCGCTGCCTACACCTTCGGGTAGAAAATGTCGTCAAGTTACGTTATATTTACAATTCATTTGAAGCGAGATATAAAAAATTAACACACAGTAATAAAGGCAAACTTGCTCTGACTTAACTCACGAATATTATATCTGAGTAACATATTAAATAAGCGGTTTAAGTACGAAAGAAAATAGTGTCACCCGCCCTCCTCCCGTGGATAAGTAGGCCAAGGAAAGATAGAACTAGTAAGGTGGCATTAAGAAATTAATCTGTTGTAACGAGGCATTATTGCTGCTGACTATACCTACGAATATTGAAGGCGTCACCTTATAGCTCAGTAATAAATAGGCTGTACCCTATTTCTGTCCTAAACAATAATCGTTTGGCTGTTCTACATAACTCAACCACGCCTTGTCTATTTCTTCTGAAGTAGATTCATCCCACGCATCTCAGACTATAATTAAAGTCGGTCTGTAATCTTCTAATTCACCCCTTGTCTTTCATAAAATTATTTTCAATTAAGGAAGACTTTTGACCCTGTTTTATATTGAAAATATAAAAAAAATAAAACTACATCTTGCTGGATAAATAGTAATTATTGTAATTAATCTTTCCATTTTTCAAATGGATAATATCTACTACTATTAGAGTTAAAGTATCACAGTTATTAATGTCTATTTATACCTTGATGCCTTTAATACTCGAAGGTGTGGGCGGCGAAAATAGATCCTGTACGTGACATAAATTTATTAATATATAAAATATACAGATTTCTTTAAAATAAGTTTTGGAATTACCGTAAACATGGACCTTGCCTTCTTCTTTGAACTATAAGTAGGTAACATCGGCGAAATAACATTTTCGAGTTTATTATTTTTGTACAAAACCTTGGTAATTTAAAATAATAAATGTATCTGTCGGTATAAGAAATATTAAAATCGATTCATTACTTTCACAATTTATCGATAACAAACAAACAAACAAGCAAATGTGTCGTCTTTGTTATATTAATCATGATCAAGAATGTAGGCGTCTGGTGGTAGATAATAAAACCTGAATTTATTTTTATGTCACAAAACTGAGGAGGAATAAAAATATATTTGAGTGATAAGAAACAACTGCCGGTCCCACCAGTACTTAGGCATGTACGTGAAAAATACAAGAGTAATAAAAATCTTTCTAAAAAATAATAACATAACATAACATAACTTCACGCCTTTTGTTACCCGAAGGTGTAGGCAGCGGCCGTTAAGCCTTGTCTCGCCGTTATGTTAACGTCCCAAATGGAATAGGTGGCGAACCTATTGCCATACCGGGCACAAAGTTTTCAGTCATCGATATTTATCACACATAACTTCCGAAAACAATTTCGAAATGACATTGGTGTGAGCCAGTGTCTGGAATCGAACCCGGACCTCTGGATTAGAATCCGTGTGCTCGACCACTGCGCCAAAAATAATAAAATAGTATAAAACTCATTGGGATAAAACTTTTACTTCAATTAGTTTTATTTTAATGTCTATCATATTTAATTATTTGAATAAGAAAAAGCTAAACGATGTTTTTTCTAGTCTCAGGGGTCTACTAGTTCCAAAATCAGAATTCTGATTCAGTAAAGGTCATACAGATGATACAAGGCGTTTTCGCTGCTGCAGGCTTTAGGCGTGGAAGTTCGTTTTTAATAATACTTTGTGGTACATTGGTAAACCAACAGATAGTTGAGTAGACAGTCGACGGGTTTACCCTAAATACAAATATTTCTGATGATCTGATGATGACATTTTGTATTAATTTAGTTTCTTACTTTGAAACTAGATGACGCTGCATGTATTATGTTCTGAGAATTTTTATTTTATAAATCCAGTCAGTTATCTCAAAGTTTCCTCTATAAATAGTTATGTTTACTGAAGAACTTTCTTCAGCTTTGTTGGTAACACTGATACTCCAGAGTTAAGAGTTCTTTTTTCATTAGGCGGTTGGTCGTCGTGGGCGGCTTTTATTTACTGCTTCCATAATTATGAATAATAAATATTTCACCGGCAAATTGTTTTACGAATTTACATCTTTTATTTGATTATGTTTAGTTTATATGGGTGCTTTGTGCCATATTTTTGTAAGTGGAGCACCCCACGCGTTTTCAAATTATTTTACACTTTCATTTTGTGTGATTTGTTAGCGTGTTTTGTAGTTTGCTTTAAACCATATTTATTTTTACTTTTTAGTGAATGGCCATTGTGAATATTACAAAGATATTATTATAGAATATTAATATTACACAATAGTAAGCGTACGTGCATACCGATGAAACTAATAAAAGTTATATCTATTTTAATTGTCAATGGGATGTCACCATTAATCACTTGCCACTGTACACTTTATTTATACGTTTAAAATAAAAATACTTATAGATAAACTGAACCATATAAATTGATTTGGAATTTTAAGTAAATTTCTATATATTTCTAGTTTAGTTCCTAAACATGGAAGCTATAAAAACCGCGCGCGATTTGTCGCCTACTGGAAAACCGTCCTTATCAAATTGATCCCACGGAACTTAGAACTTTGTATCTTATTAAAATTTATGTTATTGCATTATAACAATATTTTAATTAAAATATAACATAACTTAACCTCTCGCCTTTATCTACAAAAGTTGTAGGCAACGGTTGTTAAGCTTCGACACGCCGAATTGTTGTTATGTGAATAGGTGGCGAACCTATTGCCATACACCGGGCACAAGGTCAACAGTCATCGGTATTAATCACACATAACTTCCGGAAAGAATTCCTAAAAAAACATTGGTGTGAGCCCGGGAATCGATCCCACGACTTCTAATTTGGAAGCGGGTAGCTTGACCACTGGAGCATCGAGACTATTAATACTATTTATTAAAATGCTTAAATTATGTAATATTGTAGGTATATTCTCGTTCAGTTTTTATAGTATTTTAATTACGGCTAGCTTACGAATTCCTCGTATATTCACCTCTACCAAACCGTAGTTGTGCTTTGATAGAAGGTAGATTTATTACTTTTTTAGTCTCACCTGAATAACTTAACGACGTGGACAGATTAGAGAGAATTTTTTAAAGTTTAGAGAAAGAAGAACCTAACATTGTATTAATAGATTTCGAGAGTATTAAATAACCAAGTATTTGTATTAATGTAACTTTTTTTTTCTTTTTTGCGTCGCTGTTTTTCAGTTGTTAGCTTAAGATATAATATATAACAATATCACTGACTACTTTATTTACGAAATATAAGATTAATTTAACAAACAATTTTTCATAGGCTAATGATATATATACAAGGTATATAAAATATGAAATTCTCGAATATCACAAATAATATCTGACTCGCACAAATGCGGTCTTTGAACACGAATATTTAGTTAGAGCCGTCCTAATTCCTGTTATTCAAATTCAGCTTCGTTAATACACATACATATAAATGAGATTTTATGACTGGAATATCGACGGCATATATATACAATATATTATGAAGTGATGTGTAAATAAATGGGGAGAAATCTACATAATTGGAAATTGTGGGGGGAGAGGAAATTGTACGGAAATTTCCTTATTGTAATGTCCATGACATTTTTTCTTTTCTAGATAAGTGGAAAAGTGAGAAAGAATTATACTACATATATTGCACTATTAATAAGTCAGTTCGCCCTGGTGAAATACCATAATCTTTTAGAATATCAATGGAGTCACTCAGGCCCCGCTTCTTTCGGTGAGAGAGGCTCGACCACCTTCTCCTTTTCGTCCTTTCAGCATCACTATCTTATCTTAAGAACCTGCAACGCATAACACTATCGGCCTAGTTACTGACCACACCACCAAATGACCCGCTTGATCGTTTGACCCTTATTCCTCAAAATCAAAATGGCGATGACGATGATTAAATATAGCTTTTGTCAATCTGGGTGAATGTAGATTTCCAATGGTGAAAGAATTTTTGAAATCGGTCAAATACACTCGAGAGCAATGAATCCGGGTCACTTAAAGAATCCTAAAAATCTCGGAAACTAAAAATGCTAGGTTAATGCAATAAATTGTATTTTATAGACAATGTAATACTCCTTAAATGAAGGTATTAAAACTTCTTAGTTATTGTAAAGTTATATCATAAAAAAATCAAATTTGAAAAAGGGCCACTTTCGAAGATGGAACTACGAAATTACAGCATTTGGTTTTGCTTTTGTTTGTAATCTGTCATTTATGTGGGTACATAAACCATGTTGATAGTGCTCTATATTCATTATTCAAGCTGAAATTATGTCGCTTACGCCTGAAGAATGCACCAGAATACTTACAATGCTGGAAACCGGCCGGAGTCAGCGCGATACAGCCAGGACTGTTGGTGTGTCGCTGTCAACAGTACAAAGAGTTCTCCGACGTTACGAAGAAACTGGTTCTAACCTACGCAGACCAGGAACGGGCAGAACCAGGTATACCACAGCACGAGAAGACCGATACTTGGTGAACACCATGCTTCGAAATCGCTTTCTCACAGGAACTGAACTCACCAATCAGTTTCGACGCCTCGGAGGAAGTAACCCAAGTGCATGGACAGTAAGACGTCGGCTTGCTGAATCTAACTTAAAACCCCTTAGACCTGCAAACGGCCCTAAACTGGAGCGTGGGCATCGTATTTCAAGACTAAGATATGCCCAGAGCCACGTAAATTGGAGTATTGAAGATTGGTCAAAAGTTATGTTCTCCGACGAATCAAAATTTATGCTCTACAAGCACGATGGAAGACACAGAGTGTATCGAAGACCAGGGGAAAGATTCAAGCAAGCATGCATCGAGGAAAAAGTAGCCTACGGTGGTGGGTCTGTACTTGTGTGGGCCGTAATTTCTTCTGAAACTCGCACAGAGCTGGTGATCATAGAAAACGGCTCTTTAACTAGCGTAAGATATGTGGAAGAAATCCTCAATGATCACGTTGGTCCATTTATGGTCAATTTAGGTGAGGATGCTATATTTATGCATGACAATGCCCGACCTCATACAGGTAGGATTGTGAATGACTACCTTCAAGAGATGAACATTACTCGTATGGAGTGGCCAGCGCGCAGCCCGGATATCAACCCGATCGAGCATGCTTGGGACGAGCTAGGCAGATGCGTAAAACAACGAAACCCTCCCCCAATCACGCTTCGTGAGCTCAAAATTGCTCTCACAGAGGAATGGGAGAATATTCCCCAAAATCGTATAAGGAACTTGGTGTACAGCATGCCAAACCGCGTAAACGCAGTAATGAAGGCACGAGGAGGCAATACGAAGTATTAAAATTCAAGAAAATCGTAATAAAGTTCAAAAATTTCATGTTTCCTATTTTTGTTTTAAGGAGAGATCAGCAGATTTTTTCTTTATGTAATTTTGTGTTAATAAAATGTATGGTGACTCATATTTTTTTTACTTTCATTTAAGGAGTATTACATTGTCTATTAAATACAATTTATTGCATTAACCTATCATTTTTAGTTTCCGAGATTTTTAACATTCTTTAAGTGACCCGGATTCATTGCTCTCGAGAGTAGTTTTTGAGTTTATTCATTACATACATAAGTATACAAATCTTTCCTCTTTGTTAAATCAGTATAGATAATTTTGCATTTCATGTTAGTTTCAATTGAAGTAATCTTTTTCAAAGGTTGTACGATGCTTTGATCAAGAAGAATCCAGATACTGTTACATTATAGAAGACTATGGACCCTTAAAGCTTAACAGCCACTCGACAACTAGCTTCTCGAATTCTCAACTGTTCGAGATCCCTACTCATATTCAACTAAGTGAATGAAATATCTAAGTAAGAGTCGGAAAAATAGGTCATATGAATTCTTTGTGTTCTTCCACTGTTTAAAAGTGGGTTTCATCTTTTTCAAAAATAATAAATACCTAAGTAAATTTAATATTTGTAACTTTTTTTTACTATAATATACATGAATTATACACATAAACCACCCTGTTGACACTCTCTATCTTGTATAAAATACCGCATCAAAATCAGTTGCGTAGTTTTAAAGATTTATACATAGGGATATAGGGACAAAGAAAGCTGGGAGTGATTACCCAACATAGCAACCGATAATGTCTCCTCCTCCTTGTTCAAGAGTGGTAGAGCCAAGCAGTTCGCTGCATGATTGGGCCGGCTCGACCGGTGAAATACCACCACCTCTCAGAAGATCGACGTAAAGTGGCTCATGCCGCGTTTCGTTCGGTGAGAGAAGTACCCGGAGGCCCATCCCCCTTCCCCATCCCTTCCTATCCTACTCCTTTAAAGGTTGGCAACGTAACTGTAACATTATATGTGTTTCAGGTGTCCATGGGCGGCGTTGGTCACTTAACATCAGGTGACACGCCTGCTCGTTTGCCCTCCTATCCCATAAAAAAGTGTAAATAATTATTATGCTTTAATTATGCCTCTTTTAATTTGCCAATAACAAAACCACTTGGTTGTTTATCAATCAATAGTTAATAACAATTACTTCAAGGAAAGTCAAGGTAATTCGAACTCCGGATCTCTTAACAAGAAGTTGGAGACATTAGGCCAACGAAACTTAATATACGAGAGAGAATCAAAATATCAGATTCGGAAATATTTTAACATTTTTTTTTTCTAACAAACACAACGAGCTACTATTAAATGCGCCTGAGATAGTTTATGTTATTTTTGCTAATTTGTGAATTGCTATTCCCTTGTATTACATTTTTGGTTTTTTAGTTTGTATTTTCACGCCTTTTTCTACCCAATGGTGTGGACAGCGAATGTTATGTGTCGCCTCCTTAACACCGACTTCTTACTACATCAATGAAAAAGGTGGTAGTACCTCTTAAAGTGATAAATATTGGTGACTGAATCACTAATGATAATAATTGGTGAAATGTGAATTTTCTTATCTATCTTACATTATCTTAGCGATTTCATCCCAGGTCGTAGAAATACGTAATTTAAGTGTGTATACGTGTAATCCCATGGGCGTAGTCATGTCGAATTAAGGAAGTAAATCAAGATCATTATTTTGCCCAGCGTATTTTCTTGTACATTTTCTTTCTTGGGTCATGCCAACTATTTTCTACCGACTTGACTTGAGACAGAAGAAATTCGGATATATATAATTTATATTCAATCTTCATCCCTGTCTTAATATATATGCTTTTTTTTCAACAATAATATATATAAATTGATAGTTTTTTTTTTTTTTTTTTAGAAAAAGTTCATTTAGAAACGAAAGCTTTTCTAATTAGAGTTTATATTTTATGATTATGTAAGAAAATTAAGTCTCGGTGGTCCAGTGGTTGAGCACTCCGCTTCTGAATCAAGAGGTCGCGGGTTCGAATCCTGGCTCATACCAATGACTTTTCAAAATTATTTTATATCGACAAATCTTGTGCCCGGTATAGCAATAGGTTCGCCACCTATTCCATTTGGGACGTAAACATAACGGCGATAAGAGGCTTAATAGCCACTGCCTATACCTTCGGATAGAAAAGTCGTCAAGTTATTTCTATGTTATGTAAGAAAATTATTAAGAAAGAAAGCTAGAAATAGAGATAATGAAAAAATTTATATATATATATAGGTATATATTTACACAATAAAACACAATATATTAAATTCAAACAATATAAACTGTGAATATAAAATAATCAAACATTAAAAGGATTTATTTGTATGTGACCATTTGTGCAAACTTTTGTTCGTAATTGCGCATGTTCACCGTCCAAGGTGACTGCTTCTGGCTTCTGCCTCGTGTGTACCTAATATTTTATGAATTTGTTATATTTTTTTTAACTGACTTTAAAAAATAAGTCGGTTATTTAAATATACGACACGTATAGAAAGTTCTAGTATCTATTTCAGCTATTTCAGTGATAACCAGTAGTAGAGCCAAGCAGTATGCTACATGAATGGGCCGGCTCGACCGGTGAAATACCACGACCTCTCAGAAGACCGACGTAAAGTGGCTCATGCCGCGTTTCGTTCGGTGAGAGAGGTACCCGGAGGCCCACCCCCTTCCCCATCCTTTCCTATCCCCTACCACTTAAAGGTTGGCAACGCAACAGTGGCACTATATGTGTTGCTGGTGTCCGTGGGCGGCGTTGGTTGCTTACCATCAGGTGACACGCCTGCTCGTTTGCCCTCCTATCCAATAAAAAAAAATTCAATTAAAACTACTACCCGAATACAGTTCGATATGCCCGGTGTACTTAGTAGCAATTTCCTCTTGACTTACCGAAATTGTTTTATCAAAAACTAGTTGATCCAACGAACTATGTCTTAGAAAAGAAATAAAAATGGTCATTGTGGGTTATCCTTAAGAACTTTTTTGACCTTTTGAAGTTGTTTAACAATTAAATGCAGTACATTGTTTTGATCTATAACTTAAGGTTCAGCCAGCGTTTGCAATTAAATTTCTTAATCTCGAAAATTACCTTTTTATTTGTTACAGTATACATAAATTATACATACAAACCAACCCGCTGATACCTTCTATCCATTAAAAAAAGGCATCAAAATGCGTTACGTAGCATTGAAACAACTTTTTATGGATTACATCGCGTTTATTTAGAACTTATTTTCTACTTATTTCCCGACGATTCGAACTCTAACGCCCGTCTAAAATGAAATAATAATCAGTTTTGAAGAACAGCCGCTGAGTTTTCTTACTGGGTCTTTCTCAGGACTGGCCGCGTTTTTGACCCAGTGGTAGATTTTTGCGTAAACTTAACTACCTGAATTCTACCCAAGTGTCATCATACCTATATAATTAATATAAATCAATAAGATTTAAATAATGAAAGTAATTCTTTTAACAAATGCTTACCTTTAAATTTAAAATCAATATTTAATAATAGCTATACTCTGATTTTAACTAATTTCGAAAAATAAGATAATTATCTAATAATAAAAAATAACAACTGTTACCTATTAAATTATACAACAAAGGATCTTTACAAACAAAAATTTTTCTTTAGTAAATATATTTTATAAATAAATATTTAATTTTGTTTCATGGTCTGATGTGGGTTACCAATAGTAAAAATCATATTTTTTGATTTTTATTTCCAAAATGTGGGTACTTTCTGTATCAATGAAAATAGCTTCTGATCTGACTACCATGTTTTTGTTCATTACTCGTGAAAATTATCTTTGTAAAGAATTCGAAACGTCCGGAAATAAATAGAAAATAAGCTCTAAATAAACGCGATATAATCCTTATAAAGTTGTTTCAATGTTATGAACGTGAAATCTAAGAAATAAATCCGTTGCGTAGTTTAAAAGATTTAAGCATATAAGGGGACAGATAGCGGAAAGCGAGCTTTGTTTCATGATATGTAATGATATATAATCTTGTTATTTTTAAAATCTTCTTACCAAATCCGTTCAGAGGCATATTATTACAAATATTAAATACTTCGAAAACAAGGTTGTAAGGAAGGAAGTTGGATTGAAAGAGAGTGTCGGTGAAAAAATAACAAAGGGCGTGCTTCGATTCAGTATTGAAAAAATGCTGATAAACAATGCAAAAGCGGATGGATGTAGGAGTCAAGGACGCCCACGACATACTTTCCATGACCAAATACGAGTCCTTGAAGTCAGGAACCTAGAAAATCGACGAGCGTATATGACAAAATTTATGAAAGTCAAAGAAACGAGTCTATGCTTACCCCACAAGGGACTTGGCCTGAAGTTATGTATGTATTTAATACTGTTTGAAACATATTTTCCAAATTTGATGTTCATATTTATTATTACTAATTTGTTAATTTAAAAGGTTACTTACCTGCTCTGTATTATATCCTGAGTATGAATTGAATTAGAACTTCATACGTTTATACAGACTGCGGTAATGCCATCCACTATGCTATTCCGGCTATTTGGAAGATGATGGATCTACTAATTTTATATTTTAATATCGACTTCCATCAGTTACCGCCGTACTTAAAGGATCACTACGCGTCATTACAGAACACGAATTTTGTTAAAACGATTTCAGCACTCTGAAAATTAGTGTTACCTAATGGAGTGTGAGAATTGTTCGCGATTTACGTTGAGATTCTACCGATTACATCCGTGGCGCCATCTACCGACCGAGTTTTAGCCATCAGCTATCAATCATCTAATATTGTTTTTATGTAAGTATATTAGTACAATCATTTATCATTACGTTAAATTCTGTATTTACATTTACTAAGATACTTTTTTTTGTTGAAATATCATCTCATTCTTTTTGAATGTACTTAAAATATTTATGTCAATAATGATTATATCAACTTTCAGTAAATGTATATATTGAAATTATAGCCCAGAGTCTGATATTGTGATATATGGTTCTGTATCATCTTAATATGCCAGAAGAAGTGTTATGTTGTTAGGAAATGTAACACTCGTTTTATCTGGCTTTCATCAATGAGCATTATTTCTTTATATCAATCAGTAGATACGATCGTATAGCCCAAATACTGAACCGCCACTCAAATATATAAGCGCTACTTAAGCGTTTAAGTAGCTGTGAGAGTAGACAGAATACGTGAAATTTGAGCAGTAAGTAGCACTTTATTGGCTGTCAGATTTGAGTGGCGGTTCAGTATTCGGGCGTATGAGTCGTAGTTGGTTTTTATTTTAGAAATTATTAAATAGCCTTCTGCACAGAAAGGAAACTCCTGGAATAATGTATTAAACTATTTGCGAAAATTTTGATGTATTAAAAATAGCCTCGGTGGTCCAGTGGTCGAACACCCCGCTTCTGAGAAGGCGTGGGATCAATTCCAATGATTCAATCTCTTAATTATTCTCCGACGTTATGTGTGATAAATCTCAATGACTGACAACTTTGTCCCCGATGTATGGCAATAGGCTACGCCACCTGATCCATTTGGAAAGTAATTTGGCGAGATGTAGGCAGTTGATTTCAGAGTCTCCCTAACATCCACTGCCTACATCTTCGGGTAGAGAAAGTCGTGAAGCTATGTTATGTTTTTTTTATATAATTTTGCTCTTAATAAAATATTTATTAGACATTTACGTCATAACTGGACGTCATAGGATCAAATGGCAAATGCTTTATCACTGACGTGCTGAAACTGTACCAATTGGCTACCACCCACTCCACCACGCGTAAACAGATAAATAATTGATTAGAGAGAGATTACCTACAATACGTTGGCGTTTGTGGCATCAGAATAATTTATCTGCTCCCCCCTTCCAAAGCTTCCTATGAGCTAGGGTTATCCAATAACATAATATTTTCCATCATCATGTTTGACTGTCTGCCATCGACCCCCAAGATCGTGGGATAAATGGGTTTATGGATCATTCTATTCTAACTTCACTGCTTTAATACCACGATTTTTTGGTACGATAGGTATACATCAGACACAAATTTTATCAGTTAACGGTGGGTACAAATCAGAACTATGAAAAAGTAAAAAAATTATGAATTAAGCTGAACCTCATATTCTGATGCTAATAAAAATCCACCCTTCTAATCAAAAATGTCATCACTCCACCTTATCTCCGGGCGCCCTACGCTACGCTTGCCGCTCTGTGGTCTCCACTCTAAAATCAGTTTACCCCAGCGACTGGAAAAGAAAAGCCGAAGTCGGTCTCGGTAGTGCTTATTGGGAGAGACCTTTGTCCAGCAGTGGACTGATGTGGGTAGATCACAATGATGATGAATCAAAATGTGGATCAAATCTAACAAGAGGGACAAAAGGTAAAAAACCATAGATAGTAAACTATATGAGTAAATTTAGACCTACTTAAAATACGTTTGTCGTCTTTTATGTAGTATAGAATTCATTAAATTGTCCTTCAATAATACTAAGTCTAATATAGAATCAATCGTCTGTATTCAAGTGAGCAAGCGGAACGTTTCCAGGCAGACAACCTCCATGGAAAAGTCCAGTTATCAACGTTAAATTAAGATCAATGCCCTCGATCGCTACATCATCCCTTATCAGATCGGATGTGTCACACTTGCAAATGGCTGCCGACTGACGCCTAGTTGGCGCACCCCCTGATTGTAGCCTACATGCGGAACAGCCACAATTAACACAATTGTCTTTGTCAACGATGATTTAATACTGTAGCCTTAGTATTATAACAAATTACTGATTCATATACTTTCACTTTTTTGTTGTAAGGTTATTAATCCAAATTTGTACATAATATTATATTAATTGGCGATATATATTGGCGATTCTCTCTAGAACCTAGTATTATGGCACGGGGACTGTTGTTATTTTTAAGGTAGTTTTAAAGTACGAATCTTTTTTTTTATGGGATAGGAAGGCTAACGAGCATACGTGTCACCTGATGGCAAGCAACCAACTTCGCCCATGGACACCAGCAACACATATAGTGTTACTGTTGCGTTGCCGACCTTTAAGGGATAGGGGATAGGGAAGGATGGGGAAGAGGGGTGGGCCTCAGGATACCTCTCTCACCGAACGAAACGCGGCATGAGCCACTTTACGTCGATCTTCTGAGAGGTCGTGGTGTATCACCGGTCGAGCCGGCCCATTCATGCAGAGAACTGCTTGGCTCTACCACTTTTTTCCTTCTTTCTTCGTTAGCAACTGCGTACTTTTCCTGTGTTTTGTTTATTTCATTGTACAAACCTATGGAAATCTTACCAAAAGTTGTGTTTGTCATATTCACACTGCATTCCGTGAACATCTGCGTACACTTTTTTGTGTTCATAGCGTGATGATACTAATAATCTCAACTTTAAGTCTCAACTTTAGTTATTTACATCCTAAAATAGTTCTGGAAAATTTTGTTGACATACTGTAGTACAATTTCTCCGCAAGGCGAGAAAGATAATTATACTACAACGAAACGTTTCTAAAAGTGGTAACAACTAAGACCCCCAACTCTAACATTCTCAGTAATCATAGTTGATAACTATGATACTATTATATATAATAAATCAAAGTTAGGCTTAGTTATCAAACCAAAAATAACATAACTTCACGCCTTTTGTTACCCGAATGCAGCGGCTGTTAATCCTCGTCTCGCCGTTATGTTTACGTCCCAAATGGAATAGGTGGCGAACCTATTGCCATACCGGGCACAAAGTTGTCAGCCATCGATATTTATCACACGTAACTTCCGAAAACAATTTTGAAAAGTCATTGGTGTGAGCCAGTGTCTGGAATCGAACCCGGACCCCTGGATCAGAAGCCGTGTGCTCGACCACTGCGCCACCGAGACTGCGACCGACACTGCGTCACCAAAAATAACTTTTCACTTCAAGGCCTATTTGTTGTTTTTATTTATATGTACAAAGTTATGGTCTAAAATAGGTCATATTTTAGACCATATTTAACTTTGTACATATTTGATCTTAGTCGACTCAGTGTTGTTATTTTTACAAGACGAGATAAAGTATGACTAGCTTAACCTCATCTGCTCATGCAACCCTTATTCTGTCCGCTCCCTGCCCCATTGCTGATTCCTTTTCTATTCCATCTTAAACTGGCAACGCAACTGTAACACTTATCTGTGTAGCAACAGTCCATGAATGGTGTTGATAGGTTACCATCAGGTGACTCGCTTGCTTCTTTGCCCCCTCTACTATAAAAAAAAGGTAACGCTTTAAGGTTGAGAACCTCCGGCCCACTTACAATATGTATGCAAAGCGTATATTTAGGTAACTTTATATATGATTTTAAGGTCGACTGGATATAATTGACACCCTAGATTTCTGGCGCCGAATAATGTTTGTGTGTTGAGGGAACTGCGTAGAAAATTATTTTGTGCTCAATTCATATTTTGACGGTGACCTCGACTTGATCATTCTGTCGGCATGTTTCGTGTCAAATGATCGGCGGCCATGTTTGTTTTCGGCGCTCACCCGGAAGTCTGTCAATTTTTGGGCGGTTACATGATTGAACTTGGGAACCGTCACAGTATATTTCGCTTTTGCTCATATGCGCACAATCGTTGTTGTCTCTGTTTGTATATGGGTAATTAATATTCATGGTATGATCTAATCGTGAATTAATTTTATACGATTCTTTGAATGGGGTGGATAGGGGAGATTGTTTAGGAGCTGTTTTTGTTTTGTTTAAAAACCTTGTTGAACTCAGGTCGAACGGGATTTATCTCGCCTGGTTTGCAATGATCAGCAATACCAGCTACTTTCCTGTAGTGCTGTGCTGGTTCCGTGGAATCATGAAAAAAGGCTATGGTGCAGCCTTTTTGACATAATGGGTCGGATACCTGTGATGCCCTTGTTGATGCCTGCGTCTATAGGTCAGGGTAACCATTTACCATCAGGTGGGCCATGAGCTTGCCGAGTATATTGATCACCTTCACGGTTAAAAGCAATATCATCTGAAGCAAATAGCTATCTTTTTAAAATGTGTTTTTAACTGTTGGTAATTTGGGAAGTCACAAACCCACAAAGATAAAACTTTGTAGATCCGGTTGTTATATTTTATTTAACTGCCTTCTTTAATTATGTTATCGCAATTAAGGAAAATGTATGAAAACGTTAAATTTAAGTTAACTACATTTTGATATTTTTTTTCTTTATGTCTTTAATACGCGCAGGTGTAGACAGATGTATTACATCGGCTCCCCAGTTAAAATATAATCTACTAGCTGACGAAGTATCTACGAAGTACGCGGCTTCGTACCGCCTTATTATCTTCACTACTAAAAGGCTAGCTTTTTATGACTAATTTTCGTGATACTATATTTTGGATTAGGTATATGAGATATTTTTTATTATTTATTATTTTTTTATTATATTTTTTATTATTAATAAAAAGTATAAAAGTATCCTAAAAGTATAAAAGTAATCAATAAAAAGTATCCTATATTAATTCTGATAACTCCAAGAGTATGTGTACAAAGTTTCATGCTCGGTTGAGTAGTTGTTGCGTGAAAAGGTAACATACAAAAGGTGCCATAACAAAAGCCTATAAGGTCTGCAAATTTTGTTCATTGTTATTTGCCCTCACGGAGGAATTAGTTTACAGGTAATATGGCCGAAAATATTGACCTCTTTTTAGGCGTGCTCGATTATAAGAAACTTTTAATGTAATAGTCACAATATTTGAGAGAATTTAATATTGAATCACGCTTGAGATTCTTTTGTGTGCTCAGTAAATATCTGAGATCCATTAATCTTTGTGTCTAGGCCGGGCAGGGCGAGCAGGACGGCCAGGGCGGGTGAGCAGGCCGGCCAGGGCGGGCTGGTAACGAACAGGCTACGTCCACAAAAGAAAAAAAGAGTGGCCTACGTGATATCATCTGGGAGCCACTTAATTTTTATTAACGCCCTCCCGCGGCGGCGCCGGGAACTAATGGATTTATTAATGTGTGTTTATTGACAATCTAACTTGGCAATATCTAAATGATTGATCGTTGGGATTAAGAACAGACACTTTTTTTTTAGTAAAATATGGAACTTCTTTTTGGAAGTTTAGGAGGTTTTTAATAGTTTAATCACCGTTTTTAAGATCGTTAGAAGTCAATCCATGGTAAAAAAGTCATATGCTCTTCCGCGTTAGTGTAGCCAGCCCGTGTTTCAGCACGGTAATCCTGATGTGTTAACAAAGAGACATGTAATACAGATATAAGTATTGCCTTTCACAGTGGTAGAGCTACCCAGTACGCTGCATGAATGGGCCGGCTCAACCGGTGAAATACTTATGTCGTGTTTGCATTCCCCTTTGCATTCCCATCCCATTTCCTATCCTCTACTAAACGCCGACAAAACAAACTGTGACACTATCTGTGTTTACAGATGTTCATGGGCGGCCGCCATGTGCCCTGCACTCATAGAAAATATAATTTTAAAGTATATTTATATAATAATGTTAATAATAATTAGCTAGTTTGAAGAACTTTATGTAAGATATATACTTTTTTCTTTTTAATAAACGTCGGTATATGTATTGCATCTTAAAAATCCTTTTAATAACTATTACACCGGCTTTAATACCATTACGCAAGATTATGACGACATAAAAATACAACAGTAATTGATAATACCTGTAATACCGTGCAAGCTATTGAAATTTATTTTATAGCTTGACAATTATCCATAATAATTATATTTTTTTGTATCTGCCATTATTAAATTTATATGAGTTATTTTTGTTAATTTAATATCCAAAGATGGAGCCAGCGGTTTTTTTAGTTCACTTTTATATTTTTGTGTCCATTGCTTTTTTAAAACATTTCGCCAAGATTAAAATTAAATAATAAAGATCACGTATGAATTTCGTAATAATAGAAAATAATTCCAGCAATCGTCAGTTTATCTTTAGATATTAATAACCTGTACAAGATTTCCGAAGAGTATATCCCTTATAGCTTCTTTTTTCACACAAAAATTTCCATCTGAATGGTTCGAGAAGCGAAGGGATAAACTACTAGGTTATCGGGACTGCCAACGTACTGCAGTTAGTTTAACAACCTTATTTATTTTACCTTCACTTAAAATATTATAACATTTTCTAAGAATTATTAAAACATGTTTAGCAGGCAAATTTCTTTAAGAATTAAGGTCATTTAGGCGTGTTAAATAAGTTTTTCTTGTAGTAATAACGGTAAACTTTGCCTGCGTTGCAATATTGTATCGGTTATACAACGAGGTCCTGCTGTGAGCTTAACGATGCAGGAAACTTAAGGTACACGGGCTACGACCTGTGAATATTAATAAGATACTGCGCTGGTAACATAACATAACTTCAGGTTTTCTTCTACCCGTAGGAGTAGGCAGCGTCTGTTAACCCTCAACTCCCCGTTACGTCCCAAATGAAATGGGTGTTGCCACCTATTACTATACACCGGGCACAAAGTTTTCATTCATCGATTTTTGTCACACATAACTTCCGAAAATAATTACGAAAAGTAATTGGTGTGAGCCCGGATTTAAACCTCCGATTACTTGATTCAGAAGCGGAATGCTCGACCACTCGACCAACGAGAATTTACTATTCAAATAAAGTATGTTTTTATCATTCAAGTAAAATGTTTTTAAATAGGTTCATTATATTTTATTGTCACATGAATTGAAGAGACTTTAATTTTAATTAAACATTTAAGCATACAATCAATTCTAAATTATCAAAATTATAATTATTTTGCTAATCAACTCTCTATGACTCGATAACTGACTTCAGATTAAGATGTTCCAAATCCAGAAATACTTTTCAGTAATTGTCTTCTGCCTATTTCCTCGAGTAATAAAAGAGAGAATTTACAAAAAAGAACTATTAGGAATAGAAAACTCACCGGAAATCCACTTTTATAGAAACCTTGACCCTGTGCAGTTAACCCAGATATAATATTTACAAATAAAACGATCGTAAAGAAATATTTTTTATAGTCACGCTCACGCTGTGTAATGGATTCCTAAATTGATCTCGTTTAGCGACAAGTTCTTATTATATATAACTATACATAATATATATATATATATATATATATATATCTGTGTGTGTGTTCGTAATATCGAATTATTATTGGAATGCAGGAAGATTATAAAATATCAAGGTCTTTTCTTAAGGTCAAGTTTGTTCATATTTTTGGGTATGTCAATGTTTGTAATAATTTTTAAAAGTGCGTAATAAGTTCAGAATTGCTCTGATGCATAACTTAACACCAACTTCCTTGTGGGGTGCACAGAAGGAACGTTTTAGTGCCATAATACATCTTGACTGGTTTACTTAACAAATTTTCGTTGCGCACGCTCGTAAAGAAATGTGTCAATAGAGGCACGCAGTTGCGTCTCGTCGACTACAAAGTCTTACCGTTTTTGCACGGTATATCTGCTAAGTCGTTTTTATTGTTCGTGTTTATTGTATGCTCATGATTTGGTTTTAATATTTGTCCATCAAAACGTGTCATTTTTTTATGTTTAAAAGATTCTGTAATTGATCTCGATAATAATAATTTTACTTAAATTCCGAAATGATTCCATAATAATATCGATGATGGAACAAATAGTGTGTAACATAATATGACCTCTAAGTCATTCGACTTGGCAGGTCTCGATTGTACGTATACGTAAAAAGGTTTCTGTATTTTCAACTTTACTTATTGGAATTAAATAATTTCTCTGTTTTTTTAACGTATTTATTGAAGCAGTATATATTCTGAATGGAAACACCGGGTCTACGTTGAAAGGCACTTCGCCGTATTTATTGATCAAATAAATAGGTTACAAGGTGGTAAGGTGGTATACGCGACGGAGTGCCCTAACAGTTGCTCTTCACGATGTCTTGAACTGTCTTCCCGTAGGCTCCCGGCTGCTTCCTCTTCCTGTTCGTGACATCCCCAATCCCAACTTGAATCTTCTTTCTTCAGTGTTCAGTGTCCACCAGTGTTCTGCCGAAGGTTTTCTTGTTGCCGATGTTGACCGCTTGACGACTACAAATTTGCACCGAAACGTGCGCGCTTAGGTAGCTCGAAAAGCCCGCAAGTTGTGGGTGCCGTAGTGAGTGGGCGGGGCGCGCCGACCAATAGTACCTATGGACAAAGTTATTATTTTCCTACTGCGGGTACGTTTATTTTCTTGTGGAGACTTCGTTCCCGTTCATATTCGTACATGTATATGTTGCTACCCGGCGCCGCTCGTCATCCGCAACAATATATATATAATATGTCAAACATAACATACAAGCTTCAAGTTGGTGTCAAATTAGTGAAAGCACATGAGCGCGGTCCCAGAGCAATTACAAGTTGACATCTTGTTTGTGAAAGGGCGCCACTGTAGCATTAAGAGCGGTAAATTGTGAAATTAATTTTCGGAAAGAAGAAATAAATATATATTATTTCTGATATAGATAATTACAACGTTGTTTTAGAATTATCTAAGCCTTTATTTCGAATTATTTCAAACTTTTTTTCAGGTTTATCTATCACTAGTTGACCCGGCGAACTTTGTTTCACCTCAAAAGAAATAAGTAAGTAAGTAAGTAATAAGAAATAAGAGATAAGACATACATCGTGGAGTTTTTTGTAGACCTTTAGAAGGTCTATAATAATGTAGTACATTTTTTTGATTTATCACTTAGGGTTCAATCAAAGTATGCAAGTGTTAAACTTCGAAAATCATCAAAAAAAAACTGACTGAAGATGTTTAATGACAAGCTAATTTAACATCTCGAGACGTGGGATGAACTCTCCAAGCAGTCATAATCCGAATACAATTTTTACTTTCGGAAAGAAAGCGCGAGCAGAAACTAGTATACAATAATAATATATGTACATGTATATGTGCCCACCATTTAGTTATTTTATTAATTAAAAACCATAATAATACAACGGCTCCATTTAAATCCCACTTCTTATACCCGCCATTCAAAACTCGGCAACATTTATAATCCCTTTATACAAAGCTACCGCTTTCCAATTAAACAGAAATTTAAATTATTAAATGAAATTTTACACACAAAGTTATTCCAGCGTTGATCCATCTTCCTTTGTGGATGTTGAGTAAGCGACGTGTTTAATCTTAGTTTAACTTGAACTCTGCTATACCTTTTAAATTGAAGGATGGTGATACGGTCATAATCCATGTATTAAATTTATTTCTTACTTTCCGCGTCGCGGTGTTATTCGCGTACAAACAAAATGGCGATGATGATTATATAGTCTGCTATGTACTCTGGGTGAATGCAGGTTTCCAATGGTGAAAGAATGGGTCACTCCGCAGATTGTGCGCAATGCCCTCATTTCGACCGCGTTTATTCTACTTTCATGCACGCTCTGCCATACCCAGCTCGAGCTTCCATAAGTTAGCGTTGGGATCAGTATTGCATTGTGAATTTTTAGCTGGGCTTTTCTGCTAATATCTTTTGCGCCTAGGAATCTGCCCAACGCCCCATTTACTTTATTTCCTAACGCCACTCTTCTTTCTACATCAGCGGTGTACCTTCCATCCCTGCTAAAAGCGCATCCAAGATATACAATTTCATTCACCTGTTCCAGCACTACAACTCGTCAACCATTATCCTTGCATCCGTTCTGGATTCCTCCCTTTCAAACACCATAACTTTCGTTTTCATCACATTCATCAAAATCAAATCAATTATACTCTTTTGTTCATTCCGTCTCCACGTATACGTGTGAATATCTTTATGACGGAATAATGTGTTAGACACAAGGAGGTTCCGTTCCAAGCACACGTCCAAGATTGGCTCACCAGCATCATTCACTCTCTTGTCACCATTCGGACCAAGAACAGCCTCCAAGCCATCTCTCTTGGTTCCGACCCATCCTTTATGATCACCACACAGAATTATACTTTCAATTCCTTCAACTAAATCCAGAATATCCCTAACAGTTTCCCAAAACTCCTCGAATTCGTTTCGGTCAAGATTGCGTCCCTCTGGGACGGCAGGGATCTCGACGCTCGACGCTCTTGACATGATCCCCCAAATAATAGAACTAAATAAAAACAACAGTATAACAGTTCAGAAAAACAAAGAACAGTGGTAGAGCCACGCAGTTCGCAGCATGAATGGGCCAGCTCGACTGGTGAAATAACACGACCTCTCGAAATATTGGCCTGAAGTCACTCGTGCCGCGTTTCGTTCGATGAAAGAGGTATCCGGAGGCTCGATCTCCTTTCCCCTTCCTACTCTCTTAAAGGACGGCAACGCACCGCGGTGTTCATGGGCGGTGAGAAGCTACTTACCATCAGGTAACCCACTTGCTAATTTGCCCTCCTATCAAATAAAAAAGGACGTAATCGCCACATGCGGCGTATTCCTAGTATTGGGCATCATGAGAATAACCAGCCAGGACTCTCATATTCCAAACACTTTTTCTTTCATTTAAACTACTATTCTTAACTCTAAACACTCTAACTCTAAACACTAAGTAGAAACTAGAACTAGAACACTAACTAGAACTAACTATTAAAAGGTCTAACAATCACTTCGCAATGTGGTAGATAGAACTGTTCTTGACGGGTCCTTAGTTCGCATTCGGGCATATACAAATTTATATTCTCATTTGTTTTATATCTGTGACTTTTAAGAGTAACTTGTGATAAAGAATACTAAGAGTTTGGTATGGCAGCTCCTGGTATTGTGGGCGTCAGGTTACAATATTTATTAACCCATCCAATAAATAGTTAACATTTGGGATTTTCTCAGAAAAGTTCTCGTCGTAGAAAAGTCACGCCTGGTTGCATGTGACAAACAGTTGAAAAGGTTTGAAAAGGACAAAATCTCTAATCTATATATATATAAGAGATTTCCACCTATATATTGACTCATCACGATATCTCTGGAACCATAAGGCGTAGCGACTTGAAATTTGATAGGATTATTCCTTTCGCCGAGTAGAGGTCAGCTAAGCACGGATTTTACGAAATTCCACCCACAAGGGGGGTTGCGGGGGTGTTAACAATGGAAAATTCCCATTTTTAACCTATAGCTGCTATCGACTTCAAATTTGTCGAAGATATTGCAGTATTAACATAGCGGGGCAGCAGTTATTACTTTTGATGCGAAACAGAGTTCGCCGGGTCAGCTAGATATATATCAATAAATCATAAGTCTGTGTCATATTTATTAATTTTGATATTAATATACAGAACCAATACGCTATTATAAATGTATTATGTGTTGACCCACATACAGGCTGACATATTATGCGAATCAATTATCAAATACACATACATACAGCGTGAATATAATACAATTTTTTCATTAAATTCACGCACTGTTTGAATTTTAAAAGAAAGCCACCCAATCAGTCATCTGATAAACATTATTTGTAATGCTAGCGCTCGTTCAATTCAGTATAAAATAACAATATAGACGCAGAAAAAATAGAAAAGAAGAAATAATAAATGTTGGAATCTTCATATAAAATAAAAGAAATATAATCCTCAAAAGATAACACCCGTGGTTTCTTTTACGAATCTAAAAATATCATTGGAAACTTACAGATATTTGTCTGACGAATCATGTTGTATTAATGTTTATTACAAGATATTCGTACGTGGAGATTTTTTTCAATATGCACAACACTTGGTGTCGGATTACGAACGTAAATTATTATATTAAGGCAGTATGAATTTTCAGGTTAAACGGCTCAGTACAGTTGTTTATTATTTTATATATACCTATATATTTGCGTGATAGAGGGGCAAAAGAGCCGGCGTGTCACTCGGTGGTGAGCAACAAACGCCGTCCATAGATACCTGAATACAGATAGTGTTACAGTTGCGCTGTCCTTTTACAATGCGATATGGAAGGGGTCAGATTTGGAATGGGATGGAAGGAAGGGGTGTCAAATTCAAATTCAAAATATCTTTATTCCTTAGACTTTACAAAGTACTTAGAATCGTCCTATAAAACTACTAGCTAAAATTCGTGGAGCTTAGATTCCCTTTCATCACACTGTCGTGAATGTGAAAGCGAATCTAAGTGCCAGTTCCGGCGTCAAGGCTTTTTGAGAAGAACTGGCAAGAAACTCAAGGCCGACTCTTTTCAATTTCCACTTTAACAAATGGTAATACAATTTTTACAGTTACCATCAACACAACACAAAACAGAAAAAAAATCATCAAATGCATTGGCAACCTCACAATCGGACTTGGTAATATGTCCATTGATATTTAAGGTAAATTCTGAGTCCCTGGTTCGACTCTTACCAGTCTCTTCATTGATGACTGTCCAAGTGGCTTGGATCTCATTACTACTATATTTAATTTTAGATTTAATAAAAATAGATTTCGCGACTTGACAAACCCGTTTGAAAATCCTTAAATATAATTTCACATGATTTCTAAACTGTTCACTCACTCGCTCACGCTATTGAGTTGTCTTTTATAGTAAACATGTACAAAGTTTGCCTGCTCTCATGAATACCTATGGGAATGTGTGGCCTCCGGGTACCTCTCTCACCGAACGAAACACGGCATGAGCCACTTTGCGTCGATATTCTGTGAGGTCGTGGCATTTCACCGGTCAAACTTTTTTTTTTTTTTTTTTTTTTTTTTACGCGAGGAAATGCTTTATGCACACCCCCCGCCTGGGGACGGCAAGGGGGTAGTGTGGGACTCCCAAAACAGCAAACTGTAATCCGATCCTAAGGTTACCCACTAAAACCTCGCGGCGGCCTTCCTCCGGCGTAGGGGTGGCCCAGGACAGTGCATAAGCCCTCTGGTCCACCCCGCCGTCGCCCCCCGGGTGGGGCGGCCCCGACCACGCACTCTAAAAGGCGCGCGGCCGGCGGCGCCCCCGACGACCCTCCCCAGCCGCACCGGGGGGTCACCCTTCCCGAGCCGGGCGCACCCGCGGGGTGTGCGCCCTCGCGGCCCGTCGGCAGCGGCGATCACTGAGCTCGCCGCCGCCGCCTTCGAGCGGGATCGGCTCTCTCCCGACCCCGCTCGGCGGCCTCCTTCTGGAGCATCACTGCTTCGCAGAAGGAGACCACGACCCTCCACTCCTCCTCTCCCGCCAGCATTGCCGCGATCAACGCCGGCGGGGACAAGTCTCGCCCGATCCCGTCGACCAGGACTCGGCGCTCGGCCGCCCAGGCCGGGCAGACCTCCAGCGTGTGCTGGGCCGAGTCCAGGTCGGATGCGCAATGGTGGCATCTCGCCGTCTCTTCACGTTTTATTTGACTCAGATATCACCGGTCAAACCTACCCATTGGTGCAGTGAACTGCGTGGCTCTGCCAATGTGAAAAAAATTGACTAAATTAAGTATTTACTTGGTATGCAGTATGCAAACTTCTTATTTTGAAAATTATTCTTTATGATATTGATATTACGCAATTGTACTTTGATATTGGGACAGTTTGTATGAGGCAAATTGTCTCTCAATTTTGGCATTTAAAATCAAATTGATATAACAGATATAATATAACTTATAATATAATATAATAATAATATATAATATAATGTAACTTCTGAAATGCCGGTAGTGCGTTTTCGAATTCAAACCCAAACTTTCGCAAACAGAACAATAGACGCTATACAGCTACATTCTATTCTCAGCATCTAGTCTATTCGAAAAAAGAACAAAACAAACCAAAATAAAAACAAAATATCAAATCCGTCAAGCCTTGGTTAAATCATTTCGATTCGTTTATTAAAGTTATTATTCGGAACCTCTATGTAAATTTGGATGAACAAATCTTAATTATGAATTAGTTCGAGCAACAGGAGCGTGAAATTTACTAACACAATATACAATATGAGAATGAATTTTGAACGCAATACTAAATACTTATGAATAATTTAGATTCAGATCGTTTATATTTAGTGAGGACATTTTACCCTTTCATGTAAAATATACTTAACAGATATTTATATTTTTAGCTATTTTCAGCTTTTCCAGTAATGTAGCTAAATATTTAATACTTCAATAGAAATTTAATATCATTACATAGTATAAAACAAAGTCATTTTCCGCTGTCTGTCCCCTTATATGCGCATATCTTTAAAACTACGCAACGGATTTTGATGCGGTTTTTTTAATAGTTAGAGGGTGTCAATGGGGTGGTTTTGATCTATAATTCATGTATAGTGCAGTAAAAAAAAAGTGACAATTTTCAAGATTTTGAAATTTAATCGTAAACGCTGCCTGAACCCTAAATGATAAATCAAAACAAAGTACTGCATTATTATACGCCTTAAAAGGTCTACAAAAAAGTCCACGAGGGCATATGTCTATCTCTTAGGGATAGCCCACAATGACCATTTTTATTTTTTTACATTTTACGAGAAATAATGGCCCATTTACGAAGCGATATTAAACATTATAGTATTAATTTTCATCCAATTAAGTGTCTTAAATAGATTGTGCATGTAATATAGATGATACTGGCCATTTACAGCATGCAATTTAAACGAATATTTTCGAAGATATTGCAGTATTAACATCGCGGGACAGCAGTTATTACTTTTGATGCGGAACAAAGTTTGCCGGGTCAGCTAGTTTCAATATATATTTGATTATCCTTAGTCCTTAAAGTGTGTAAAAAAGTCCTGTTAGTAAAAAAATAAATAGGTATATACTTTGTTTACAAGTGTACGCTCGGCCCAGTTATTGCAAGTGTTGCGACATTTCTTTGTATGTCTGCCTTAAATGCTTAATTAATATGACACATTCCGATTATGGTATTAACTACTGCAAAATACATTTTAATCATAATGTTCGAGTAGTTTTTAATGTATGATCATTTGTATGATCTTTTTTTTTAATATCGTCCTTGTATAATAAAAACATAAAAATTACGGTTAGGTAACAACAGTGAACCCTTAGCGAACACTAAGGATCGCCCAGAGCGCTCCACTCGTACCCTACTAGGTCGCTTTGATCACATTTACTTTTCAAATGCATTCCATAGACTATGACTGTACACTGATTATATACTTTTACAATCATGGTTTTTGTAAAGCTGTTCTGATAATAGGCATTTGTACTTTTAATGAAGGTTATGTTGGAAAGTTTATAAAAATTAAAGTAAAAGTCAAAATCATAATCCATATAATGTCTAGCACGTATAAACTACTGCAATGTTTACAATATTTTTTAAATATCAGTCTTAAAGTCCAAAGCCCTTATATTGGGTTTTTACTCGACAACATTTTGTAAAAGAGCGCTCACCATTCGAAGTATCAAAGCCGGAAATACTCCCAAAAAAGGAAGCAATTTTCCAACATATATTTACGATACAAACATGTCATATATCGGTGTTATGTTATATGTTTAAATAAAAAACGTGTATTCGTTTAATAACGGCCTACGCTACCAGAAAATCAAATAAGGGTATACGCACACATCAGGAGCATCCAGCATCCAACACGTAGGTGGGTTGGAGCAATGTCTCCATGGGATTTACAATCAATTTGTCTGAAAAGTGGCTTCCTACAAAAATCTACGCGACTTGTTTGACATTTGATGAATTATACCATAGGGTTGTGTCACACGACATAATTGCTTTTATTTAACTTCACAGGCGACAAACTTTATTCCGCTTGACGTTCTACAAACATTTCGTATAAAAAATATGGACGCCAATCTACATATTTTAAAAGAATACGACACTCACTCTAAGAAAGAAATCTTTACTCTATGCATTAAACAAGACCAGCCAACGTGCATTTCAAAATACACGTACTGCTAACCTCTCTAATATATGTATATTATGAGTACTTTTGTAATTATAAAAAGGATTACAAATCCCAAGCCAAGTTCCATTAACAAAAATATGAAGTTGATAGCCATACACAATATTTCAAGTATTGGATTATCAGTGTCCGACGGTAGACTGTAAAAAAAATGTTTGTATTTCAGCCAAAACTTCCATAATTTCTTTAACATTCCGCATTTATACTGTTTGTTATTTTTTTGTGACGTGACAACCCTATGGTTATGACGTCACTACTATGAATTCCAGTCACATGTGTGTCAAATATCATCCGACACAAATGTATTTTCGTGATGTAAAGAAATGTCGTAGGAAGGGATTTATTTTACTCAACTGAATTTCTGCATACGGCACTTAACACTTCCATATCTTTAACGCCTTTCATACCAAAAGGTGTAGGCAGGATTATTCACTGTCACAGGGCATTATATTAACTACAATTATAACACCGATTCAATTTGTGCATTCATTGTCTAGAATAATATTTTTTGTACACCAGGATTGTGGATAAAGACTTTCTTAAGGACTGGACTCACCCAATGTTAAGAAGAGAATGTTCATCTTCACACTAAGACACCCCAACAAAAAACAAACAATTTCCACCCGTGAACCTGTGGAGTAATTCCAAGAGCATTACGGTGTGGAATCATTCCAAAACTTCAATCTTTGAATCGAGCGGTCCATGCGCTTGTAAAAAACTCATACAATGGATTATGCAAATCGTTGAGGAAAAAGTGCAATTATTATTTCTAAAGAACCGACATACTGTCAGCCATTTAGATATACATATATAAGATACAGGTATCATTACATTGCTATTAGCTGTCACAAACGGCGACATAATACTTATAAGTGGGGCACTGTTGTCGATAATTGTACTTCGAAACAAGGTTGATGGAAATTTGAATAGATATGACATGTATGTACAATTGCTGTGAAAAGTGTTTTACCATAAATGGTGTTAATCGAATAGTGTTATGGGACTTACACACTGATAAATGTGTAAATCAAAACCAGGAAAATCTTATTGAGACTTCACGCTGATAATAATTGGAGGTAAAGGCAGGGGCATGGTGAATTTGTATCACACACCGGATAGTCATTGGTAAGAGATATAATTTATACTCAGGACTACTAAACTCGAACTCGGAGTGAACCAGTAATCTATCGAAATTTATGATGCAAGATTAATATATCCACTGATAATAATCCACAAAATTGTTCAGAATATAACGAAGACTTCAATGAAATTCGTTTGTGAGTGAAACATACTTAAAAATACTAAACTAATATAATATTGGCCTAATATTTCACTAAAATAATATTGGCTATTGGTACTTCGAGTAACTTCTAGTTATTGGTCCTTCGATCACACACATCCCTGGATTCTGAAACCTTGTAAAAGTTAAAACACTTTCTTGTCACAAGTTTTGATTAATAAATTAAACTCTCCTTGTCCTCAGAATTCAAACAGAACGACTCATTACAACATCGTACTTAAGCTTCGGATCGTAAACTTTTAATTCGTACCATTATTTGTACAAATTGGGAAAGTAATCCGCTCCGAGTTAAAAATAGACGCAAAAGGGAGTGCGAATATTAGGGAATATTGCTGGGGATAAAGTATTCATGTAAAATTTTCAGTTATTGATAATAATTAATCATTACTTATTAGGTATATCGTAAGTTGAATTTTCTAAGCGTTCAAAGGCACTGAGCTGATGGATTTATAATATTATCTTTTAAGAAACAATTCGGCGAGACTTAACTATATTGCCTGCCTACATTTTCGAAAGTTAAAGTTGTAAAAGTTTTTTATGGAATAGGGGCTAACTAGCGATCGCCGGTGGTTATCGCCCCCCAGGGACACTTGCAACATAGATGGTGTCACAGTTGCGATGCTGATCTTTAAGATGGGATGAGTGAGGTTAAGAGTGGGATAGAGAAGGAAGGATGTGGGCTTCATACCTCCATCACCGAACCAAACGCGGCTTGACCCACTTTACGTGGATATTATAATATGTCGTAGTATTCTGCGTACTACGACCACTGGAAAATATAATAAATACTTAACTAAACAAACACTACAGCCACAGGTTATCCGGTAACTTTGATCAGTCACTCGCGACAACTTTAAACAACTTAGTGCTAGTTCTGTGTCCACATTAATTTAATTAATTAACGTACAAAAGGGGGGGGGGGGTGGGTTAACCTTTGAAACATTTAATAAAACACAACGTTGAGGTTAAACGAGAATTCTAACATTACTTTAGTACTTTATGAAATAAATATTAATATTCGTTAATTAATTACTTGTTCCCGCCGTTACATTGAGGGAAATAAAAGGTTTTTAAATTATGCTTATTAGTAAGTAGATAAATATTCCTTTATTAGTATTGTATATAGCTGGGGAATAATCCCCTTTTGTGTAGGGGCGTGTACCCTATTTCGCGTATGTAGTTTGTATTTTTTTGCCTTAGAAAGTTATAGCTTTACTTTCAAGAGGAATGTGTACTAATATTATCCCGACTACGTCAGAGAGAAGGTAATTTAAATGGGATAATGTGTAAGAAATTTCGTGTTGGTGTTTTGTAATTGTAAGTTCACGCCCTTAATAACTGAAGTCGTCGTCAGCGAAAACTATGCTACTCCGATTTTACAAAAATATTTGCGACTCGAATTCACATACGAACCTAAGACTTCCGATAACTATGCTACTAGCTGGCCTGCTAGGCTACTGAAACTGTTGAACCATTCATGAGAGAAAGACGCGGGAGTAAACCATAACCTCACCCATCCTATCTTACGAAAATAACCCACTAAAGATACTCAAATTAGGTTAGGCTGATGATATTTAGTGATAAAAAACTTCATCTGCCTAACCTGTAAGGGGATCATGGGTGAAGATAAGATATATCTCAACTTATTAACAACTAGTTGTGAGCTGCCTGCTTTACGCAGATGACGCCGTGCTTCTAGCCGAATCGCCGTCGGACCTGCAAACACTAGTCACTACTATGAAAGATGATTGCATGATTAAAGGCTTGCAGTTGAATGCGACGAAAACGAAAGTAATGGTGTTTGAAAGGGAGGAATCCAGAACAGATGCAAGGATAATGGTTGATGATGTAGTGCTGGAACAGGTGAATGAAATTGTATATCTTGGATGCGCTTTTAGCAGAGATGGAAGGTACACCGCGGATGTAGAAAGACGAGTGGCGATAGGAAATAGCGTAAACGGAGTGTTGGGCAGATTCCTGGGCGCAAAAAATATTAGCAGAAAGGCCCAGTTAGCAATCCACAATGCAGTCCTGATCCCAACACTAACTTATGGAAGCGAGAGCTGGGTATGGCAGAGTGTGCATGAAAGTAGAATAAACGCGGTAGAAATGAGGGCTCTACGCAAAATCTGCGGAGTGACTCTCGCTGACCGCGTAGAAAACAAGGTTGTAAGGAAGGAAGTTGGTTTGAAAGAGAGTGTCGGTGTAAAAGTAAGAAAGGGCATGCTCCGATGGTTCGGACATGTAGAAAGAATGGTTGACGCAAGACTGACTAAGCAGATATACAATGCAAAAGCGGACGGATGTAGGAGTCGAGGACGGCCAAGACACACATTCCAAGACCAAATAGAACGTGTTCTGGAGGAAGGTGATGTTAAGAGCCGCAAAAACCGACGCGCGTGCATGAAAAGAGTTATGAAAGTCAACGAAGCGAGTGAGGTGTGTAAGAATCGTGCCCTATGGCGCTCTGTTCTCTCTGCCTACCCCGCAAGGGATTTGGCGTGAAGTTATGTATGTATGTATGTATTAACAACGTAGAAATTAAGTTGTGTGTCGTCGTCTCTTAACTCAATTATATCGATGAAAGTAATTTAGTATCGATACCTACACGTAACATTCACGTGGCGTTACGGAACGTTATTACAACCCGTATATCCGGTCATCGAACCATTTGTTGGATGTTGGCGATACAATCACCAATATTGGTGCGTATTGACTTGTTTAACTTCGAATGTGAGAGTGGTAGAGCCACACAGTTGGCTGCTGGAATGGGCCGACTCCATAAAATACCACGATCTCTCAGAAAATCGACATAAAGTTGCTCATGCCGCGTTTTGTTCGGTGAGAGAGGTATCTGGAGATCCTCTCCCGTCCCCCATCACTCTATTATATCTTAAAATCTGGCAATATTATTGTGGCCCTCTCGGTGTTGCAGATGTCCATGGGCGGCGTTTACCACCTGGTTAGCGTAAAGAATACAGTAGTAATTTCATAAGCTTATTTATTTCTCAGACTTTGGCGAATCACATTCATAACATTAAAACAACTTTTAGGATTATATCGCATTTATTTATTACTTATTTTTATTTATTTCCCGACGTTTCGAACTCTTTACAGAGATCATTTTCACGAGTGATGAACAAAAAGATGGTAGTTGTTCAAAAGCTGTTTTCATTGATACAGAGAGCACCCACTTTTTGGAAATAAAAATCAAAAAGTTGATGTTAAAAATATAATTTACTATTATCAGACCATGAAACAAAAAATTAAATATTTATTTACTAAAGAAAAATTTTGTTTGTAAAGATCCTTTGTTGTATGATTTAATAGGTAACAGTTGTTATTTTTAATTATTAGATAATTATCTTATTTTTCTTAGTTGAAATCAGAATAAAAAATGAAAAAAAGTAATAAATAAACGCGATATAATCCTAAAAGTTGTTTTAATGTTATAATTTCATAAGCTTTTAAGTGATAATTATCACATTTTTTTTCTTAATGTTATATTCCGTCGACTGACAAATATATTCATTATCCATATGTACTCAAATTGTGCCATTAGATTATTCTATAAAGAGCGTAAAGATACCTGCTATTTTAAATAACACCTTTTTTTGGTTTTCGTTGCCCGCATTGCGATTCTGAGCGATACAGCATACGTGCTGTGAATATCCAGCCAATTACCTATCTAACTTAATCTGTGGCTCTCTGTTCTCTTTACGTGAACAGCTAGGACATTATAGCTTGTGTGTAAAACTGACTTAACAGCTGTTACATTCTGGATGGTAGGTAGGTAATTTGCTTAGCTCCTCACATTCTCAAAAAGGCTGCTCATAGTTTTTTATTCTATTATTGTTTCAAACTGATTTCTGAAATTTCAAATTTGGAACTTTCAACGTTTTACTCAACATTTGTTTTTTTATTTATTTAATGGCAATTTATAATGTTATACTGGCCATAAACTGTAAAAGAAATATACCATACAGGTTTTATTCAAAATTCAAAATATTTTTATTCCTTAGACTTTACAAAGTGCTTAGAGTCGTCATACAAAACTAGTAGCTAAAATACGCGGAGCTTAGATTGCCTTTCATCACACTGTCTTGAATTTGAAAGCGAATCTAAGTGCCAGTTCCGGCGTCAAGGCTTCTTGAGAAGAACTGGCAAGAAACTCAAGGCCGACTCTTTTCAACAAATTATAGTAATTGCAATCAACACAACACAAAAGGAGCAGTTCAATTCCAAACTTTTTTATCGTTTATATAATCTGCGACACAATAATAAGCACTTTGATATAATCTACTTTTAATATAATTCTTAAATTTACCCATGGATATTGTAGAAGCGTATACATTGACCTGGGAACAAGTTAGAGATTTTATGGAGCCTAGTAGTGGCTTTGAAAGAGAGTGTCGGTGTAAAAGTAAGAAAGGGCATGCTGCGATGGTTCGGACATGTAGAACGAATGGTTGATGCAAGACTGACTAAGCAGATATACAATGCAAAAGCGGATGGATGTAGGAGTCGAGGACGGCCAAGACACACATTCCATGACCAAATAGAAAACGTGTTCTGGAGGAAGGTGATGTTAAGAGCCTCAAAAACCGACGCGCGTGCATGAAAAGAGTTATTTATGAAAGTCAACGAAGCAAGTGAGGCGTGTAAGAATCGTGCCCTATGGCGCTCTGTTCTCTCTGCCTACTCCGCAAGGGATTTGGCGTGAAGATATGTATGTATGTATGTGTAGTAGTGGGGACAGCGAGTTTGTTTTTATTTCTTAAATTTAGTTTATGAATATCGCAGTTTTTCTTAATCTCTCTTAATATAATCTTATTATATCAATATACCTATATGTAAGGCTATATTTGATTTTCAGTAAAGTTAGTTAAATAAGCTTTACACGAGGACGGTGCACGTGACAGCTAGACCGCGGGTCTGATCCCTGAAAGCTTCGCGCGGGGTCATCGGACACCAACTTCAAAGTATATTAAACACGGACTACCTACCTCACATAACTCGTTTAACGTTTAACTGACAATCTAAACTTGTTTACTAACCTTAAATGGAACTTAAAACTCTTAAATGGATTAATTTAAAATGTTACAGTCTTAATTAAATTTATTTTTTCTTGTTACAGGTAAAAAAAAATCTCAATCTTTTGGTGATGGAGAAGTTCAAATTACTCAGGTAAAACTATTTTCATGTATAAGTTTTTTTTTTCGCCGTTTATTAATGAATAATTACTGCACTTATAGCCGCAGTTTTATTTACTACTTCATGAGTGATCTGTTTTTTTTAAAGTGAGTTGAAACTTAATCTTCACTTCCACTCCTGTGTGTAGTCGCCGCTTTGCGGCGACTAGCGTCTCCTAGCCCAAATGATTCTTCATCAACCTATTCAAAATAATAATAATATCTTCTTGGACACAATTCACACAGCGCCCTCTAGTTCCAAACTAAGCAACTAATTGCTTATGCTATGAATACTAGATTACGGATATTAGATATACGTATATGCTTTTTGTAAATACATACTTATAATATATAGGAAAACACCCAGACGCCATACAAACATTCATGCTTGTCACAAATATTTGTACTCGGTTGGGAATCGAGCCCACCAACCTCGATTCTGCAGTCGGTAGCTTTACCAATGCACCACGAGGCTCGTCTTCGTCTTTGTCTTGGAAAAGATAATCCTTTTAAATTAATTTAGTGAAAACAGGAGCTGAGGTTACTAATGTTGATGTTAAGGGTTTTATACGTTACGTGTTTACGTTAAAAACATTGATTTCTATGTAACATCTTGTTATTCTAGATATATGACAATAAGTAGGCAATCTGTTGGTATTATGTTTATCAATTGAATTTCTGTCCTTAGACTTGATTTAAAAAGTGTGACGATATTAGCTTCTGTCCGGAAATTAGCTTGTGCTATAAATAAAAAAACTCATTGAATTTTTAATTGCGTTATTATATGCAGAAATGTTATTATTAAAAAAACACAAAAACATTTACCGTCTTTCACTTCAAACCAAGTGCTTTTTGAATGGTGTAAAAATATTAAAATAAAAAAATACTTTTATATTTTATCAAATACAAATAACCAAATCTTTCCCGTATATAATATTAAGATAAAGATACTCTTACGTAACACAACATCATCATTTTCCTGCCCCTATCCCACTCTTGTCATCGTCTTGCACAACATGTCATCCTTTCGAACTATCTATGTTGTCACAAGATTTGACTCTGATTCTATGCCCGACCTGCCGCCTGCCTGACTTCAGCCCTCCTTGGAAGTGTTTTCGTCGATGGTTTGTCGTCAACCAGGAGAAAAATGCCACAACTGTCATCATTGTATATCCTTGATTTATAAAAAAATACTATTTAACATTACCTAATAGTCTCGGTGGTCCAGTGGTCGACCACATGGCTTCTGATCCAGAGGTCCGGATTCGATTCATGACACTGACACACCAATGACTTATTGAATTTTTTTTCGGGAGTTGTGATAAATATCGACGACTGAAAACTTTGTGCCCGGTATTGCAATAGGTTCACCACCTCTTCAATTTGGGACGTAAACATAACGGCGAGACGAGGCTTAACAGCCGCTGCCTACACCTTCGGGTAACAAAAGCGTGAAGTTATGTTATGTTTTTCCATTACCTATATAAAATACAAATAGTAATAAATCAGTAACTAACTCGTGATCTAAACAAAATGTCGTATTAAGTCCACAAATGTCTCTGTAAAGGTTGTACCACGTCACGTACACTTATTACGTAAAGATTTCCCACGAGACACCCATACAAAGGTACACGTAACTACGGGACACATTGTTGATTATTATTTAACATTCTGCGATTGCTATTTTACTTTTTGATTTCATTTATTTGTTATGTATTATTACGATCACACTGTTGAACCTGAAGGTGTAGGTAGTGGCTATTATACCCAAATGTGTAATATTATTCACAAATAGGCAATTTTGGCATGGCATGGCAAATTTAAGTGTTATTATTTGGTATTGTTTTGATTATTTAAGGGAGGAATCCAGAACGGCTGCAAGGATAATGGTTGAAGATGTAGTGCTGGAACAGGTGAATGAAATTGTATATTTTGGATGCGCTTTTAGCAGGGATGGAAGGTATACCGCTGATGTAGAAAGACGAGTGGCGATAGGAAATAGCGTAAATGGAGCGTTGGGCAGATTCCTGAGCGCAAAAAACATTAGCAGAAAAGCCCAGCTAGCAATCCACAATTCAGTCCTGATCCCAACGCTAACTTATGGAAGCGAGAGCTGGGTATGGCAGAGTGTGCATGAAAGTAGAATAAATGCGGTAGAAATGAGGACACTGCGCAAAATCTGCGGAGTGACTCTCGCTGACCGCGTAGAAAACAAGGTTGTAAGGAAGGAAGTTGGTTTGAAAGAGAGTGTCGGTGTAAAAGTAAAAAAGGGCATGCTCCGATGGTTCGGACATGTAGAAAGAATGGTTGATGCAAGACTGACTAAGCAGATATACAATGCAAAAGCGGATGGATGTAGGAGTCGAGGACGGCCAAGACACACATTCCATGACCAAATAGAACGTGTTCTGGAGGAAGGTGATGTTAGGAGCCTCAAAAACCGACGCGCGTGCATGAAAAGAGTTATGAAAGTCAACGAAGCGAGTGAGGCGTGTAAGAATCGTGCCTTATGGCGCTCTGTTCTCTCTGCCTACCCCGCAAGGGATTTGGAGTGAAGTTATGTATGTATGTATTATTTGGACATAATTTATGAAAAATACATGTATACCGTATTTATACTGAGGACCACACAATCTCAATTAAAACGATAAAAAATATAAATATTGTCACAAATGAATATTAAATATTTCCCAGGATAGTTCATTATTAAAATAAAATTGCTACTTAGTAGTTAGTTAGTTAGTATAGACCGTAGCATCTAATTAAATTAAAACCGATAATTTCATTCAATTTAGTTGACCCGGCGAACGTTGTTTCGCCTCAGAAGTAATAAAAGAGTATTCAAAAGTATTTCCTAAAATAAAAGTAGCCAAAGTTATTCTTTATTACATCAGCTACCTGCGAATAAAAGTCTCGTCAAAATCCATCGAACCATTTCCGAGATTATCCGGAACAAACATACAAGAGAGAGAGACATACAAAAATTTAAAAGCGGTTATTTAAATTTTACTTACAAACAGACGCTCCAATTTTATTTACGTGTACATAATATCAATATATTTATTGTGAAGTTTATAAAGTCGGTGTATTTTAAAGTGTTGTGAGATTTTGTGGTATTTGAAGGTTGTATTGTAACAAACAATATTAGCGGATGGATGATACGCTCTCTTCAAATCACAAGGTAATAATGACTGTGCAATCGGCAAACGGCCTCGACTGCTGATTGCGCGTGGAAAGATTGCCTTTCTTCGTGTAAACCTTGTGTACTATTCATACATATAATTTATATTATGTTTATAGCTTTTAATTTTTACGGAAATGTTATTTGCTTTGAAAATTGTATCCGATTTGTGGTAATAGTTTCGCTATTCGCTATATACATGAGAAGAAAGAATTTTCCTTGCTGAAGTATACCTAACTGTCGCTGTACCTTTGGATATTACCGGTAACGGCGTAAAATTACAATAATAATTTTGTGTACCAGGGTATGAAGTAGTGAATTCTAAAATGTTATGCCAGAAGATATAGAATTGTTCGGATGAACAGCGGCGATCAACAACTGTGCACTTCAACAGGTCTTCTTGCCTTGTAACAGTTGCCGGCAATTGCCAAAAGCCGGTTGATATTTCCGCACCGTTACAATAAATACAAGTGTTGCAAATATCCATGGGCGCAGACGCTTTCCATCCGGTGACCCTAACGGCTCGTTTGCCTTTTTACCATAGCAAAATATAGATGAGTAACAAAATAATGCCCAAATTGGAATAGACTCTTCTATTATATGGACCGAAAAAAATTTCAGCTCGAGACATTAATATTGCTCCCGGCTTGAATTTCGTGTATTTTGGGCGTGGAGATACGTAAACAAAGACATGTATTATAGGTATATTTCAACATTTAACGTATCAAAATAACACCAAAATCAGATATTAAAGAATTTAAAAAAATAAAAGTATAGCATATCTTGCACTACTTCGAGGTATTTACAAATTGAGTGGGTGCACCTTTTTTAACTGATTCGCGTCGGTCTCTTTGTTTCCTTTACCTGCGATTTGTGACAGTTAAGTCGACTTACTACAGTTGAGGAACCGTGACAGAAGTTACATAGATGGAGAGACATATTGTAAGGATTATACAATGTAACACCAGCAGATTTCTCAGTAAGCGGCCGTACCATTACGACAGTTGCAAGTTGAGATAAGCACGTGACTGCGCGGTGTTGTAATACTTTAAAAGCTATTTCTAATATGACTGCGAGTTAAAGATTGCAATATTGTTAACTGTACACTGACGTACTCCTACATTTTCATAGAGTTATAGTCGCAGCAATATGATTATCGATAATATTTGCTTTCTAAGAATTCACTCTCAATATATATTGTATGAGAATATAATAATTTGATTCTTCGATAAAGCTTTCAAAATTGTCTACGATTTCTTAAGGTGCTTTTAAAGAGTCAAGAGGACGCGCGTTCGAATCCTGGGTCACACCAATTAGTTATCGAAATTAATTTCGAAGGTTATGTTTGATAAATGTCGATGACTGAAAAGTTTGTGCCCGGTATAGCAATTCGCTACCTATTCCGTTTGGGACGTAGACATAACGGCGAGTCAAGCCTTAGTAGCCACTGCCTACACCCTAGGGTAGAAAAAAGCGTGAAGGTGGTAAGCAACTAACGCCGCCCACGAAATTTGCAACACAGATAGCGTAAATTTGCGTTGCTGACATTTAAATTAGGATAGGGAAGGGGTCGGAAGTGGGATGGTACGAAGAGACAGGGTTGGGCCTGCACACGTTGCTATTCTAAGAGGACGTGTTTATTTCACCGAGCCGACCCATTCATGCAGCGAATGGCGTGTCTCTACTGTTAAGAAAGTATCAAATATTAATATAACATAAATGTCGTTGTTTCTTCTCTTGTCTGTATAAGCGTCCAGCATCATCCTTTTGCATAATGTGATGAGGCACGGCACTATATTGAGTCTACTGAGTTTGCGCCGCGTGATCAGAATATCACCCAGGCAAGGGATCATCCACATATCACACAAGAACATTTCTCACATACACTCCTTTTTGTTCAAGGTTCGAGGAGTGTTCTTCCGTATCATTATTTCGTATTTATTTTAGGTTTTTTTTATCAAATGCATACCAAACAGCCAGGGTAGCAGCTAATACAGAGATGTAGTAGTTTGTAATTACATCTGACGGAACCCATTGCCATACACTGGATACAATATTGTTAAACATAGATATTTATTACAGATAATGTTCAAAGAGATTAACGAGAATTCATTGGTCCTGTTTCCAGACCTCGGAGACAACTTACCTTAATCTTTTAGCTATTTATTACATACATAACTTCACGCCAAATCCCTTGCGGGTTAGGCAGAGGGAAAGTTTTATATTATTATGTTTTGCTGTTTATTCGTAACAATAATGTCATAAAGAGAGTTGAAAAATATGTTCCGGTGGTTTAAGCATGTGGAAAGGAGATGCAATAATAACAAAGCAGATATATAACGCAATAAGAGAGGAATGCGGTAGAAGAGGAGGCCACGACGCACTTCGGATAACCAAATCGGCCTTTCTCGTATTAAAACTTGATCATAAATCATATTACCATCAGATAGCAATTATATGTTTGTTGTAAACAGTTTGTGCAATATAAAAGTAATTATATTTTATATGAGAAACGCAACACGTAATTAATGGCCTGTCCCTCTTCTGGCGAGCTACTTCGTTGAATGTTGACGACTTTAAGAAAACTCCTGCCTGGAATATTTTTAGATAAACATTGTTTATGGAAAGTTGTTTGTGATGAAATTCTTATGATGAAATTAAATGCTGTTTTTTTTTTACTTCCAGCGAATAAATTCTATTAAGTTTAATCTCAAGAGGCTAATGCTTTGATGAAGACGAAATAATAATCAAATTGGGGCATTGTAAATATTACAACTACATACATAAGTCCATGCCAAATCAGTTGCGGGGTAGGCAGAAAGAACAAAGACACGATTCGTACACGCCTCACTCGTTTCTTTGACTTACATAACTCTCATACAAGCGCGAAATTTTTTAAGAATCCTAACATCAGCTTCCTCCAGAACCCGTTCTATTTGGTCACGGAATATGTGTCGCGGCCGTCCTCGACTCCTACATGCTCCTTTTTTGAATTGTATATCTGCTTAGTGAATCCTTTGCTATTAACCGATTACGAGTAAACAAATTCGTAGGTGTTTCAAGAAAATAGTGTGCATTTTTACAGCGTGACTAAAACGACTACTAATGACACTTCTCATCCCAAATTACACCCAGTCAAGTCCAAAAAATAAATTAAACCATCTTTAAAATTGCTAGACAAGTATAGAAAATATATGGTATAGTTCTACTTAGACATTTTATTGTGACATCTGTAAATAAAAATCATCAGGAAAAACGTAGCCAAGTCCATATAAATTGATTATTTATTCGAGAATAGCAAACGCTAATATAAGAGCAATTTCTTAGTATGAATTTAATTAAGAATCTAACTATTGATATATAAATTATTAATTATTACATTATGTAATACTGCCAGTCAAGGGTTGCCATCCACAACGCGAGTGATTGGAAACTTGCTGCTTCTGAATGTTCGATGCTTCCGAATTAATATCAATATTGCCATCCTTAAATGGCTTTATTTGAATTCAACCATAAAGCAATTAGCATACTTGTTTGTTGCAATATTCCCCATCATGCTATCTACCGCTCAAATGGTCCAATAGATAAGCTCCCCGCTTCTGATTCGAGAAGTCATGGATTAATTCCGGATTCACACCAATGGCGCCGCGGAATTCTTGGAAAAGTTATGTATGTTAGATATCGATGACTGACAACACTTTCTTTGTTCTATGACAATAGGTTCCGCTATCTATTCCATTAGGGATATAAAATTTTGGTGAGACGCGACCTAACAGGCACTGCCTACACTTTTAGGTAGAAAGATGAGATGAAGTTATGAAATACAGTAATTTTTTTTGTCTTATACCTGCTTTTTCATACCAATTTCATATCTTTGTATCATCCAATCTTTTAACACATTTTATGAGGTGTAACGTTAGTCGTTCCAACTATAAAGCATGTTAACTAACATATATACAACCATTTGCTATATAGATAAAGCCTTTTTACTTACGGAAGATGGTAGTTTAGCTACAAGAGCGTATAGTGTCGTATGTTTATGAGCCGTTATTTATAACACCACACCTGACTTCACTCGATCCAATCAAACGCAAGTGGCCCGTATCCTATGGGTTAGGCAGACATTTTGTTTGCCTATAACTATCTTGATATATTTGTCTTTATTGTGTTTCGAAAATTGGAAAACAATCCGCCATAACCAGGCGTTATAACCGCTGCCTACAGCCTCGGATATTGATGACGCAGAGTTACAGTTTTACTTACTACCTGGATCGGTGTCATAACACTTTGGTTTATGATTTTAAAGCTACATGACAAATGTATAATACATAATATATAAATGAGATACTTAGTCTGAAACAAAAAAGAAATGACCTATTTTAGCGAATTTATAATTTATACGAATCCCTGGACCTAAAGCATCCTTGAATACAGAATTGTTACTATAACTTAACAACTTAGATGTTAGACATTTAACGTTAAAATATTTGAATGTCTATGTCCTATTAAAGTTTGTTTTCAATCCAGGTTGATGAACAAAGAACGTTTTCATGCTCTATGTTGTAATCAACGAGAAAATTATTTAACTAAGAAAATTATAAACATTAAAAAAATTATAAAATCAGTTTTTCACTTTTGGCTTTCCATTCACAAGAGATGTGTTGCTGTTGATATGTAAGATTAATAATTAAGCAGATATACAATCCAAAAGACACACTTTCCATGTCCGAATCAAATCGTAGGTGTCCCAGCGGAAAGTGATTTCATGAGCCTTAAAAATCGACGAGCGTGTACGACAAGAATTAAAAAGTCGAAGAAACGAGTGAGGTGTGGTGTGTAAGAATCGTCGCTTAAGGCGATCTTTTCCTTCTGCCTACCCCGTAAGGTACTTGTATATCATATAATTTTTAATCTCGGGATTAATATTTACGTTACTATAAAATAATAACCAATTGAAATTTGCGGAGTGATTATCGAGTTATTTGTACTGTATTCTATTCGGCCGATGAACCCTAATTATAATTTGATTATTACGGATAATTATTGTATAATTAATAATGATTTTCAATTCACAATTATATTCGTTATTGTGTTAGCTGTAGAAAATAAATTAGACGCTCAAAGGAGTTGAGCGAGTGATGAAATTGTTAGATTATATTAATGAAGTTATATTATGGACCTATTACTTTTAATAATACTGCAACTTCGTTCGAATTACATTTATCTATATATTTAATATTTATTCCAAAATATTTTGGCGAACCACGAAATATCTCGATTTTATAACAGGGTTAAAAATATTAAGACAGTTGCGTTTACAAAAACTAACACGACATAACTTCACACCTTTTTCTACCCGTGCTGTAGGCAGTGGCTGTTAATTCTCGTCTCGCCGTTATTCTTTCGTCCCAAATGTAATAAGATGGCGCACCTATTGCCATACCGGGCACAAAGTTTACAAAAAAAATATTTATTCAAAAATACTACTAGTCCTTTTCGGTAATTAAAATAAAAAAAAATAAGATAATAAGAAAAATAAGATATATAGAATGAAAGAGATAGGATTGATTATGTAAGTGAAGCTACATAATATTATATCTTTATTATTTATCATTTACAAAAGAAATCAACCAATAGTTTTACTTGATTTTCATTATTTATTTTTTTACAATAACTAACCGGCGGCTCTATATATATGAGTAAATCTGTTAAACTATTAAAAACTTAGTACGAAGTTTTTTAATTGTTTAACAGATTTACCCAATCCCTAATCAACCAACACAAATTGCAGTTAACAAAAAACAAGAAACAACTATGGAATTATTAATAATTCAGCGTTATTTGCAAATGTAATCACTTAATTTTCTATTAAACAAGCATTAATTACTGTGGTCAGGTTATTGTGTACAAACAATTACCGTTCGCATAAATAAATAATTATTTCATTTATTAGCAATATTGTTTCCTTGCCCCCTTATAAACGGTCTCTACGAACATTACACTTTTCTCAAAACTTATTTGGTCCTTCGAGCCGGATGCATTATGCTTAAACTACATCAAATTACTAGAGAAATAATTATTTTATTAATAATTTATGTACAATTATTATTGTATAATTAAAATTATTATTCCTTCAGAGGATACAAAGTAATTATAATTAAATTATATTAATAACTGTATCCTTTGAGTTTGCTGTGGAGATTGAATTATTTAATTTACTAAGTTGCTTGCTTGGTCTACAATAAGAGTTTGGTCGTTTGGTTGCTCTTTACTAATGAGTTACAACTGTAATTTATTTATATGCCCCTCTTTTACTTATTTTTGTGATTATCCGTCTAATTTACATAACTTAGTAATGTTACTAAAGTTACAAATGCGAACGTTTGTGATAATAATTCCACCTTTATTACTCAATCAAAGGTGAATCGTTGAACAGAACTAAATGAAAATTGTCATAAAGATATAATAAGCCTATATTAATAAATAGGCTACTTTTCATAACAGTAAAGTGTTCCCTCATGATATAATTTTAATGTTATTGTAACAAAACTTTAGTTTGAAATGTATTAATTAATAACTTTGACCTTAAAACGTACGACAATCCTGGTGAGGTATTCCTCTGGGATAATAGTTCCCCACTTTTATGTCTTTTAATTTACTGTGATTCGTATTTAAGTATGGGTAGCCACGGGTTTTTCTAATAATTAAGAATAAATCGCTGCTTCAATAATCAAATCAAAGCTGTAATTTTAATATCCGACCAAAAACATAAATATAAAAAGGAGATTGATTAAAACAACTTTTAGGATTATATCGCGTTTATTTCTTACTTATTTATATTTATTTCCCGACGTTTCGAACTCTTTACAGAGATCATTTTCACGAGTGATGAACAAAAAGATGGTAGTTGTTCAAAAGCTATTTTCATTGATACAGAGAGCACCCACTTTTTGGAAATAAAAATCAAAAAGGTGATGTTAAAAATATGATTTTTACTATTGGTAACCCACATCAGACCATGAAAACAAAAGTTAAATACTTATTTATAAGATGTATTCATATTTTTGTTTGTAAAGGTCCTTTGTTGTATGACTTAATAAGTAAAAGTTGTTATTATTAAGTTATTAGAATATTATCTTATAAGTTGGTTGAGATCAAATAATCAATGAGTGAGATTCGCGAAACTCTTAGAAATAAATATATAAAAAAGGAGAGCCAAGTTCAATAAAAAAAAATCTTGGCTCTGGAGTTTGTCACAAAAATAATGGCGATCTAAATAAGTGGCAAATTGTTCTTCAAGTGCAAAATCTATCCATCATATTTGGATTTTGCATAGATGACTAGCGAGTTCCTTTGTTTGGACTTTAATACTACCTGCTGATTTTCGCCATCGCTCGACGCACCAATACTAACATCCGCGTTGGCTTATTGATTGGCGATCAACGACTGTGCGCTTCAGCTTCTTGCCACGCATTGCTCTTCTGTGTAACCCGTTACCGGCAACGGGTTTTCCGGTATGTTACAACCCAGAGAATCGAGCGTACACGTCTTGAAATCTGGCAACACGGATGTACCAAATGTTGCAGATGTCTATGGGCGGCGGCAGTCGCTTTTCATCAGGTGACCCGCATGTATATACTATAACAGTAATCATTTATGTTAAAATCTACTGATACTTGTATTAGAACAGATAGTGTTATATTATTAATGAGGTCCGAGCTAAGAGATAATTATTATGTAAGTAATTTATTCAAGATGTTAGGATATCTCATTTCTAATATATGTATAGCCAACAAAAACCACCCACATTATTAATAAAGATTGTTTCTACTTAAAGCCATACTTATAGCTCTTAATTTTCATTCTCCTTTTTACTTCTACACGCTTTTCCACTCTTGACAAATCCGTGTCTCTTTGGCAAGCTAATCTTCTAATATATAAAATTCTCGTGTCACAATTTTCGTTCCCATACTCCTCCGAAACGGGTTGACCTATTCTCATGAAATTTTGTATGGATATCGGGAAGGTCTGAGAATTGGACAACATCTATTTTTCATCCCCTAAATCACAAGGGTATCAATATTAATATACCTATCAATATTTTTTTTTAATTTTTCGATACATCTCTGTTTCTTATTTTTTTTATAAAACGGGATACAAAAATACATACAACCCTAAATTTTCAACCCCTACAATCAACCCCTATTTTTTAAATTTAATTTTTTGTCAAGACAACGTTTGCTGGGTTAGCTAGTATACTTATATAATGAGGTTCAATTTATGCTATTTATCTGCACGCGTCTTGGCCGGTACTACTGCGCGACGTAACTGCTGTCCCGCTATGTTAATACTGCAATATATTCGAAAATATTCGTTTAATTTGCATGCTGTAAAGGATCATGATAATCTATATTACATGCACAATCCATTTAAGACACTTAATTGGATGAAAATTAACGCTATAATGTTAAAAAACTATGTAATGATATTTTAATAGACTCGAGCTAGAAGTGATTATGATGTAACTCTTTTGTTCACTTGATCCATTCTCTTTTTTTGTGATTTAATTGTTTTTTTTTTCAAGCTGAAAATCTATGGCGCTGTAATCAATATTATTATTTGTTTCTCCCTATTTCCTTCTAAAACTAAAATATTCTAGACAGCGGCATTGAGTTGATAAGTAATTAACTTGTCGTCCTTGCTTGTTTGATTCGAAATATAATTAAAATTTTACTTGTTATTTTATTAACTGTGTTTTTAATGCAATTGTTGTGCATTTAAATAACTTAGATAAACATTAGAACCATATCAGAAGTTATAAATTGAATTGAAAATCTTGTCAACTTGAGTGAAAAAATATATATCTTAGCTTGCTTATGCCAGTTGAAAATCTCTTTTACTGAGTTTATCTCTTGGTAATAGTTTAGCATTCATTACATCGCGTACCTACAACATGTTCTCATACATAATGACTAATTCTTAGTATTGTGTTATCCTGTTTAGTGATGAACCTATTATTGTGTACATTATTGTTTGACGTGATAGAAGAATGTTTGTACTAATTCTTCTTATTTGTACGCTGGAAAAAAACATGGTCAGATCTATTTTTACCTTCATACTAGTTTTTATCCGGTGCTTCGCTCGCATTGAAGACTTTAAAGATATAAAAAATATTAACACCAGTACTAGTATCAAGTTTCAACCAGAATTTGTTGCTCATTTACAAAATGGCGAAAACTAGATGGCGTTGTGTTTATTTTGTTGTCCTAATAATCATCATCATCAGCCTTTTTGAGGTCCACTGCTGGACCTGGATAGGCCTACCCCATAGAGCGCCACAACTGCCGGTCCGTTCAATTATGGGGGGTTTTTGCCATAATCGCCACGCTTGGCAGGCGGGTTGGCGATCGCAGTAGGCTGTATTTTTTTGAGGGAATGCTGCTGCCCATTCTTCTAGCTTTTCCCTAATCGCCTTTTACGACACCCACGGGAAGAGATCGGGTGGCGGTATTCTAAGCCGGCGCCACACAGCTGTTGTCCTAATAATGTGTTATTATTTTACATTTCTCTCATTCAGAAAAGAAATCTTTATTTTTATATTGATATAATAAATGGCATAAATGTAAACGTAATTTCACGCCTTTTTCTACTCGAAGGCAGCGGTTGGTAAAACCTCTACTGGCTGAGGGGCGAACCTATTGTACACCGGGCATAAAGCAGTCAGTCATAGATAATTATAACACATAAGTTCTGAAAAGAATTACGAGCAATCATTGGTGGCGGAATTTGAGTCCGGAATCGAATTCCCGACTCCTGAATTAGGTTAGGGACTAGACCACTGGACCACCGAGAATCTATAATGGCATATCCTAACTTAATGAAAAGAAGACGTTAATATTTTATTTTTGTTAATTAGGCTCACATTCAATAACTTTTGACCTGGTGGATTAAGTGTATTTTTTTAATACGTTGTCAGTTGATCTTCAATAAAAAAAACCTCTTTATTAACATGAGCGAACTTGGGAGACATTATTATGACGCCTACTTTCTAAGGCAGTGAAAAATGTTAAGCGTAATGATAGCAATTTTTCAGTACGCCATTATGCTTTTTGACTCCATTTTGTGTTTGAATTGGAAATTATTATGCGTTATATTTTCTAGTTAGTGACACATTTGTGACTACTCAACGGAGTTTGTGTTATGGACTGTTAATAGACTCATATTTTAATAAACTTTTGTAACTTAACGGCCTTAATTCCCGAACGCGTAGGCAGAGCCATTAAAGACACGTATTTAATTCTTGACTCTAGTTGACTATATAAAGCCAAAATTGAGTTTGATAAAGTTTTAACTTTGTTAATAAGGCGTTTTTTCGAGGATTGTACTTATGGTGCTGCTGATGGTTTGGAGACCTTCAACCTTGGTAATGGGGTACTTGAGGGTTTCTGCCTCAGCCCTTACAAAAAACACTATTCTATCAAGAAGTATTTAGTGACTTGTTTTCACAGTAGGCTGACCTTTTTTGGGAGACTATCTAGATGTCTTTTTTTTAACACATCCAAAGAAATTAAATCATAAATGCAAGCCCGCACCGATCGAAACTGAATAAATAGGAAAAATATTTTATACATATTCCTAGAATATTGTTTGAGGTTCAAACATTTACACAAAATAGAAATAAATAGAGATATTGACATCAAACCAGAGCGACTATAAAGACTTAACGGGATGCAAATGGAGAAAAATGAGATCCATCTCATTTTTCTCCATTTGCATCCCTTTGATAACGTACATACGCGGACACACCGGGAATATATATTTTATAAAGAGCATTATCTAAAGTGAAATAAATAACATTTCTTAGCTGAGATCTTTAAATTATAATATTAATTTAGAATTGAGATACCGACGATGAGATGAGAGGGTGCTGTGCAAAATCTGCGGAGTGACTCTCGCTGGCCGATTCGAAAATAAGGTTGGTAGGAAGAAAGTTGCATTGAAAGAGTGTCGGTGTAAAAGTAAGAAAGTGCATGCTCCAAAAAAAAAAAAAAATGGAAAAAAAAAGAATGTTTGAATCCATTCTTTTTGTTCGGAACCAAAAAGAATGGATGATGCAAGATGGGCTTAACTGATATATAATGCTAAAGCGGATGGATGTAGGAGTCGAGGAGCCCACGACACACTTTCCATGACCAAATAGAACGAGTTCTAGAGAAGGTGATGTTAGCAGTCTTAGAAATCGACGCGCTTGCATGAAGAGAGTTATGAAAGTTTAAGAAGCGAGTGAGGCGCGTAAGAATCATACCTTATGGTGCTCTGTTCTCTCTGCCTACCACGAGGTGGTTAAGTAAGAATTTCAAAATATTTAAGAACTTTTAAGTATCACAATAAATATTACTAATTTCTATTCCATAAAAAAACGGAAGGGCAAACGAGCAAGCTTTGAAGCCTGCCTTGAATGTAGTAGGATGAGCCGAGCGAAACGCGGCATACGCCACTTTACGTGGATATTCTGAGAGGCTGTGGTATTTCATTGAGCCGGCCTATCATGCAGCAAATTTTATGGCTCTACCACTGATAATGTATACAAAAGCATTTGGAATCCTTTAATTTAATTTATAAGTCAGATTTAATTGTAAAACACGTGTTTTCCTGCAGCAAGATCAGGAGGATAAAAGCGAAATACGAATGAAGAAACACAATTTCCCTTCTGTTGGGTAAAGGAACGTAACTAGATTAAATACTTTATTGAAAATGTCAACGTTCCTTTGTCTATCAACAAAACTTTGACGGAAATAGACTTGGGACGACCTTCAATTTAGGGTTGGCAAATAACTTTATGTTTTGCCAATAAATGTTTTTTCTGCCTATTGAATACTAATATACATATACTTACGTCCGTATGCTATAGGGGTAGGGAGAGGCTTTGAATATCCACGGCCTGCAATCCTGACTTCTTTCATGTCTTAGTTAGTTATACATCACTTTATGCCATGTCAGTCAGTCAGTCAAGCATTGCATGCAAGTCGGTTTTGGGTACTAGTGTTTATCTAAACAGGCGTTAAATTTAACGTCTGTTTAGCGTTAGTCTCTGGTAGCAGTAGCGTTATCTTGGCCATTATTATGGTCATCTGCGACGTGCCATTTTCCACATGCGACGTACCTTGTTTTTCAGCTATTGAAATTTTTGAGTTAGGTACCGATTAATTTTGACAGGATTAAAGAAATGTGGGCACATCCCCGGTACATGAAAAGTCAAAGGTAAAAATAGTTCAATCAGTCTTTACATGACTAAGATAACTAATATTCGTGAGTACCTATTCTCGACTCTCATAACAGCAGAGGGTTGAATCAATGTAAAAAGTGACATGAGCCTGGAGTCCTGTAGTACAGGTTCCGGCCTGTTTAGAAAAAAAAAGATTCCATCATAGTTCAGACTTATATAAAAATGTGAATGTGATCTATATTCTTTTTACTGTATGTATCTTCCTTGTAAGATGTGAATAACTAAATCATATTAATGATTTATGAATTATCATGCATTCCATGCCTCTGATGATACTCGCCTATGGGAACGGTACCCATTACACTATTAGCGGGGCAGTGTGCATGTTTGCAACCATCGTAGTTAAAAAAACCTTCGCGTTGACAACCCTAATAAATGTTAGGTCACTTTTACTGGAGTGTTCCACGCTGATAGTGCTCTAACTGAAACTCATTTTCATAGTACATTGAGCAATTTGTAGTTGGAGACAGCGGCCGATTTGGTCCTACCCAAGATCGCATTAGAAAATATAAAGTTTTTTACCTCACTGCCAAAGTGCGTAATGTTTTTTAATAGAAATAATGAATTTTTCAATAAAAACGTTGACACTAGTATCTGCATTGACTTATGTTCGGCTTGTTTTTAAAATTTGGTAAAAAAATTGCTAATACCAAAAGTGCTTTCTAAAACCAAGCTGTTTCTCGAAGAAGTGGGACATAATAATGCTTTTAGTATTTAACATAACATAACTTCACGCCTTTTGTTACCCGAAGGTGTAGGCAGCGGCTGTTAAGCCTCGTCTCGCCGTTATGTTTACGTCCCAAATGGAATAGGTGGCGAACCTATTGCCATACCGGGCACAAAGTTTGTCAGTCATCGGTATTTATCACACGTAACTTCCGAAAACAATTTCGAAAAGTCATTGGTGTGAGCCAGTGTCTGGAATCGAACCCCGGACCTCTGGATCAGAGGCCGTGCGCTCGCCCACTGCGCCACCGAGACTTAGTAATTTTTCGTCACCCATTTTTTCTCTAAGGTCGAAACTTAATTGCAACACGTGATTATTAAAAAAAAACATATAGTTCATATTAAAATATACCAATATCTGTCTGTTTTCCCGATATTTTTCAAAATATTTGAAAGGAGCTTAACACACAATTTAATCATTTCTTAGCCTCTCACTAATAACTAAATGTAACTTGATTTCAAGCTAACATACTAACGGATATATCGAAGGTCGTAAAATTTTAGTAAATAACCAATCGTTCGGAATATTCCTCCCTATGTTCACCCATGGGACGTATCAAATATCAGTATCTATCGATATTTATGATACAATATGATACTTGATTTATTAAGTAACGCTTTACTTTTTAAATGTGATTTAAAATTGATGACCCGAAGTAATTTATTATACTCTATACCTATATATTATCTTGTTAGTGAATATTTAATGTATTAATCTTCGCATATATCTAAATAAAATTTAAGTGTCTGTTCGTAATGCTGAATAAAAAACTGATTTCTATTACATTCATATGAATATACAACAAGATAACATTTTTAGAATTATTGTGTGTTTGTTCCGGGTAATCTCTGATCTCCTTTTATTGGCAGGTACCTGGTGTAATAAGGTGTAACTTGGGCTTCTTATTTTTTAGAAAAAATCTTTTATTCATATTACGAGGTGAAACAAAGTTCGCTGGGTCAGCTAGTATCACTACATAGTATAAAACAAAGTCGCTTTCTCTGTCCCTATGTCCCTTTGTATGCTTAAATCTTTGAAACTACGCAACGGATTTTGATGCGGTTTTTTTTAATAGATAGAGGGTGTCAACGGGGTGGTTTTGATCTATAATTCATGAATAGTGTAGTGAAAAAAAATGATAATTTTCAAGATTTAAAACTTTAATCGAAAACGCTGCCTGAACCCTAAATGATAAATCAAAACAATGTACTACATTATTATACACCTTTAAAAGGTCTATAAAAAAGTCCGCGAGAGCATATATCTATGTCTTAGGGATAATCCACAATGACCATTATTATTTTTTTACTTTTTACGAGAAATAATGGCTTATTTACGAAGCAATTTTAAACATTATAGCATTAATTTTCATCCAATTAAGTGTCTTAAGTAGATTGTGCTTTTAATATAGATTAATATAGCCATTTACAGCATGTAATTTAAACTAATATTTACGAAGATATTACAGTATTAACATAGCGGTACATAGCAGTTGCGTTTGCGCGCCAAAACGCGTGCCGATAAATAGCACAAATTGAACTTTATAAGATCCAAATATTACTAATTTATTTCTTTTGATGCGGAACGAAGTTCGCCGGGTCAACTAGTATATAATACATACATACATACATACATAACTTCACGCCAAATCCCTTGCGGGGTAGGCAGAGAGAACAGAGCGCCATAGGGCACGATTCTTACACACCTCACTCGCTTCGTTGACTTTCATAACTCTTTTCATGCACGCGCGTCGGTTTTTGCGGCTCTTAACATCACCTTCCTCCAGAACACGTTCTATTTGGTCTTGGAATGTGTGTCTTGGCCGTCCTCGACTCCTACATCCGTCCGCTTTTGCATTGTATATCTGCTTAGTCAGTCTTGCGTCAACCATTCTTTCTACATGTCCGAACCATCGGAGCATGCCCTTTCTTACTTTTACACCGACACTCTCTTTCAAACCAACTTTATATAATAAATAAAATATAGTATATAATAAATTTAAAATTAACAGTTTGACTATGTCTTGCATGTTTTAACACATAATTTTTATATAACATATTATAGATAGGGCAAATATAATGAGTGGTTATTATTTTGAAATATCGAATATACACACATGGATATGTGTGATAAGTACCGATGACGGCGTCATTTTGTGTGTGATATTTGGTGATTGTCTTCGAAACCTATTCCATTGGACCACTTGGTGACTTAAGTCACCAAGGGAAATGATCTGTTGCGGACTATCCCACCAATAATAGTTTATTTTTTGCCAACATATCCTTATGAAGAAGTAGACACCGACAGACAGGACTCGTCCCATGTTGTTCTGGTGGTTGTACTTTGTAGACTCCAATAGGTCCTTCAAATTACGGGTTGTAGGTACTTTAATCATGTGATTAGTATATATATATAATGAACGCTGCCTCTCTTCTTGCAGATAAATCTTATAACCCAATTATTCTTTGCAGAATGTGGCGTGACCCTGCCTACACCATCAAATATTAATGTCGTAAAGATATATATGTGCATTAATATAAAAGTATTGGTTACGACGCAGATTATATCTGTCCGGTAAGGTAACTGGGCGTCCTTGCCGCGCCTCGCCAAGTTATGTGTGAAATTACTCCAGATGCGGTTGCCAAGTGTTCTAGGCTGGAGGCCTAAGACCTAGATAGTTGATAAGGCTCTTGCGCGCGGTCTAGTATTTATCGCGTGGCAACTCATTAAATATTTATGTTGAACTAGAAAATCTTATATATATAGAAAACTTGTGGCATACCTTGTATTTGTGGTCGTACTTCAATTAAATGACTGTCCCGATTTTAATGATTTTTATATCTTTAGAGAATACGAAAATAGAACTTTAAAAAATTTTATACCTTCTATTAATTAAATGGCTAGTGGGGGACCTAATATTTTTGATCGGTGCTTCACTCTTATAATCATAGGTATTAAATAATTTAAGTTCATGTGAGTATTTGATATCTAATCATCTGTATAGTGCTGATTGTTGGTCTTCTTTTTTTACAGAGAGAGAATATCAAATTCTCTTCTTGATGTCAAGTGGACACTGAGGCTTATAATTTCAATAACTGCCTACTTTTTAATATTTGGCTGGAATTATATAGTTATTATTTGAAAACCTATTAAGGTTTTCTTAATTAACAGTATAATATTGGCAACATTTCACAGATATAAAGCAGCTTCATACAGGCAAGATATGTATTAAACTATAGAACTATTTTATAATTAAAATTGGACAGAACTGCGAGCAACAGCTAGTAAAGCAAAATAATAAAATTAAATATTATAAATACCCCTATTATTTATCACTTGCGATTAGATTACTGAACTTAAGTAAATATATAATATTAAAATGTCATCCAGTTTCTTACTTAATAATGTGAACGAGATAATTGTCACTACACGCTGTTTGCATATGAATTGCTACATTAAACTTTATATGAAGTTGACTGGTACGAGTGTGTGGCAGTCCAGGAACCATGAATAATACACAGTAACAGGATCCATGGTTGACAGCAGCGGCTAGTGGCGGAACCTATTGCCATACACCGGACACAATGTTGTCAGACATCGATATTATGAACGCATAACTAACGTAGAGTAACCTAATATGTCTATGGAGCCCGGATTCGATCGCGGTACTACTTGATTCAGAAGCGAGTTTCTTTACATTTACTTACTTTATTTATCTGATGTCTTTCAGTACACTTGAACTGATCAACGTCACCCTTGATTCATAACCCGGCCCCAATCATCCCTGAAAATTTTATAAGGTGTTTGAAGAGAGACTTTGAGAACTTTTAAGATATCTAAAAGGTCCACGAAGAGTTTGTATATTCTTGCATACCAATAATAAAGTAGTGAAAACACTTCCTTATTATATTGAATAAATCTCGCTCTGCTCTAACTCTCATGAAACATGGTTTAATGCTTTATGAACATTTTATTTACCTTTACGAGTAACCTTGTCTATTTATTGCCTTCAGCCCACTTCTACAACACTCGTGGGGTGACAATATTAGTTGTTGCCATAAATTTTCTTGCTTAAGTGTCAAAAATAGCAATATTAAACAAGTCATAAATGTGAGTTTCTTACTTACATCAATTAAACTTAATTATATTCTTGAAAACCTTTGTAAATTACAGGTTAGTAAGTTTGCGGGAAAAATATTGTGACAAGCTGATCAATATTAGTAATAAGTATATTATAAGCGAACGAGAGCTAAATCCGTGTTTTCGTTAACGTCGAGATGAGATGAGATGAGTGAACGTCAACTATGTACACGAATCTCTTAACTACACTAGCCAAATGATCGTACGAACTACGTACCGCCTTTTTATATTGCAATTTACCTATTAAAACGCCCAGTGATAAGCTCCTATAAACCATAGCATGACAATATACAGCCTAAAATCTACATCGATAAATGGACCATCCAACATAAGAGGAATTTTTCAATTCAAACCATTGGTTCCTGCGATTAGCGCGTTCAAACAAACAAACTCCTGAGCTAAGTGTACATTAGAGTTTAATTTAGTGAAATCCATATGGTAAAGCCTCACAGTTAATTGTATGTATGGACTAGCCGACCGGTGAAATACTACGATTTCGAAAATCGACGTTAGTTAAGATAATATGATGATAAGGAATTGGGATTTTATTGTTGATTGAGGTACCTACCAAAGTTCGTAATCAATTAAAACTAACTCTGTCGCCTTCATCAGATGAACGTTGCTTTAAAAGTATCAATAACTTTATATACCTATGTAGTCACGTAGTTTGAGACAGGAGTCGGTCATTTGATGTAAACGCTAAATATTTTCTTGTGTCAATATTACCGCCCTGCTCATCTTTTGCTTAATATAAATACAGCCTTAAAGCTTAACGTGACTTATTAAATTGGTATAAATTAATTTGCGTAACGACTATTCAATAAATTTCAATATTATAATATTCAATAAATTCGAAATTATATACCAAATAATAGCAAATCGTAATAGATTAAAATCAGTTAATAGAAAATACCGATAGAATATTCAGTGCAAAAGCAGAAAGATGTAGGAGTCGAGGACGGCCACGACACAATTTCCATGACCAAGTTAAGCGTGTCCTTGCGGCAGGTGAAGCCTTCAAAATTGACGAGCGTGCATTACAAGAGTTATGACAGTGGGAGACGCAATTCAGATGTGTAAAAAAGTATCTTATGTCTCTGTTCACTGTATATTACTGCTTAGCCCGCGAGGGACCTAGCGTGAAGTTATGTATGTATAAGGATATTATGAATAAGCAGATAATTTCCCTTAAAATCCTAATCCGATTTCAATGAGAATATCACCATGTCATGGCTTACGTACGAAAACAATTACTAAACGTAATACGTAACTTCACGCCTTTTTCTACCCGAAGGTGTAGGCAGTGGCTATTAAGACTCGTCTCGCTGTTATGTTTACGTCCCAAATGGAATAGGTGGCGAAGCTATTATCATACACCGGGCAAATAATCTTCGATATTTATTACACATAACTTCCAAAGAGAATTCCGAGAAACGATTGGTCAGCCCAGAATCGAACTCGCGACTTCTGAATCGGAAGCGGGGAACCACAAATAGTGTCGGAGGACCATCAACAAAATTTATTACTAATTGAAAAAAGGGGTTTCTAAACTGTAATTATCACCGAAATGAAAGACATTTTTTTTTTTAATATAAATTCGCAAACTCATTAACGCCACGGTAACTTTATGTATATGTGTACAACTTACAAATTATTAGTACGTTAGTTATTAGCGATTATTTTGGGAATGCAGACAAAAACTTTTATATCTGGCGCCAACTATAATGTTACAATTACAATTTTTTATCGGACTTTTTGCGCGATTCTAAGTTTCAATTGAAACTGGCCCCGACTGCCATGATTTTTGGATATCAATATTTTAATCATTGTTGTTTATCGATTCTGGTCCAGCATTATAATTACATAATATTATCACTGGCGTGACATTTGAAGGTGACTATCGAATGTTACCGACAAAGAATATGTTGCACTCAACTTACAAAGACTAGATCTTTTAACGATATCATACATACATACATAACTTGACACCAAATCTATTGCGAAGTAGGCAGAGAGAGAACAGAGCGCCATAAGGCACGATTCTTACTCGCTTCTTTGCCTTTCATAACTCTTTTCATGCACGCGCTTGGATTTTTAAGGCTCCCGACATCACCTTCCTCCAGAACTCTTTCTATTTGGTCATGGATAGTGTATCATGGCCGTCCTCGACTCCTACATCCACCCGCTTTTGCATTGTATATGTGCTTAGTCAATCTTGCGCCGTCCATTATTTCTCATGTAAAGATATAAATTTATTTTTAAGTGCTGTTCATTAGTAATATAATATAAAAGATTTTCTAATTTTACATGCAAACTATTTATATTTCAATATTCAAGGTTTTGAAGAGAATATTAGTAACAAGAAAAAAAAAGATTATGCGTACTAAACAATCCACCAATCTTGATCGAATGACCACAACTTATCTAATTGCGTGGCCAATTGACAATCGCATACAAAACTTAATTAAACTCATGAATAGAACACATATAATGGTCAATAATCGTAAATAATCATGTGTAGAATTGTTAAATCTAGTAAAGTGGTCCTGTCGCAGTTGCACCTTTTAAATCGTATCAGGGCCGACTGCCCTTCATTTCGTTATCAGTTTTAACATTATATCAGCCTTGTGGCGCTGCCAATATAAAGTATTAAATACTTGTGTTACCACAGAGATATAACTTCACGCCGAGTCTCTTGTGTGAGGTATGCTGAAGTTTCTGAGACAAGACAGAATTTGTAAAAGCTTCACTCTTTACTGTATTTGGCAGGAGTTATACGAATTTATTGGTTTTAACATTAGTTAGTAACACAACTCAACTCCAAGACTTTTCACAAAACAAAAATCATTGTCATTACATAGTAACGTCTCGGTGGTCCAGTGGTCGAGCATTTTCGTAAGTTATATGTGATAAATATCGATGACTAAAAACTTATTAAAACAACTTTTTAGGATTGTATCGCGTTTATTTCTTATTTAGAATTATTTAGAACTTATTTAGAAACAAATATGACTAAAAACTTTGTGCCCCGTATGGCAATAGGTTCTCCACCTATTCCATTTGTTACGTAACTTTTTACGCGAAACAAAGTTCGTGGCGTCAACTAGTAATGAATATATTGGTAATAAGTTTTTAGTAGCTTTATATTCTGTTTAATTTTTGGGCACTATATTCATCATTCATCATTTGCCTTTTGAGGTCCACTGCTAGACAGGCCTCCCCCATAGAGCGCCACAACTGCCGGTCCGTTCACTCATGGGGGGTTTTAGTCATAATCGCCACGCTTGGGAGGCGGGTTGGCGATCGCAGTAGGCTGTATTTTGTTGAGAGAGAATGCTGCTGCCCATTCTTCCAGCCTTTTCCTTTAGTCGCCTTTTACGACACCCACGGGAAGAGATGGGGTGGCGGTATTCTAAGCCGGCGCCACACAGCAAGGGCACTATATTAATTTTAACTAATCAAAAGGTTATAGGTGCTTTATAAACGGATGGAGTTCGGGCCACGTGTTTCGATCTTAAAAGCTATTATTACTGATATGTAGTAAAATATAATATCATAAATACATAATACTAAAAAAGGCGTACGTTCAATATCTGGTTCGTTACAAAATGATCTAAAATGAACACTAGTTTTAAATGGCAATTATATTATTGTTTTTGATAAGCGGCGCGCCGCTGTCGGCACTTTGAACTAAAACTTTAATAGGCATGCCTTAAGCTGTACCTGGGACTGATATTTACTGCGCATATATATATATTTAGTATCTAGTTAGTGATCCTGTTTTAGAACTTATAATAACTGCTATGGCTGTTATTATTTTCAAACTAACTGAGCCGATGAACTTTGTTTCGTCTAAGAAATAATAAATATATTATTTAAAGTAGCCTAATTTAGGTACTCGTTATTAGACCAAGTACCTGCCAATATAAGTCCCGTCGAAATCGGTCCAGCCCAACAAACATGTTCCAAAATTTTGTTATTTTTGTGTATGTGTACCCTAAATGTATTCATATGAACAAATCAAAAAATCAAACAGACACTTCAATTTTATTCATATATATACGCATAGATGATTAGGAATTTATAAAACTGTCATGACATTTGTCGTACTTCTAGTATTAAACCAGTACATATGTTTTTACGACATTCGTTGTTATAATATGCAACAACTTTAAACTTAATTTACGACCAGCAGGCGCTAGTTGTGTTCGTTTACATAATAAATTTGTAATTTATTACCTGACTAGCTGACCCGGCGAACTTTGTTCCGCACCAAAAGACATTTTTACAGGGTTTGCAATTATAGTGCTAACTAAATCTAAAAAATATCACTTTTTCTTTACTACATCATACATGAATTATAGATAAAAAGCACCCCCCGTTGACACCCTCTCTCTATTAAAAAAATCAAACCGCATCAAAATCCGTTGCATACAAGGGGACAGACAGCGGAAAGCGACTTTATTTTATACTATGTAATGAATATGCAAACATGCAGACGAAAAGCGGACAGAACAGAAGTCACCAGCATTCTAAGGTCTGGAACACAACTGCAAACAACGAAGGTACTTGACTTGAAGGTACGTGGTCCGGCGACGGTCTCGTCCATCCGCCTAAAAGCAATAAAAATATACAACCAACTAATTAAATTTAATTGAACCTTCCAAGGGATTCCTTTTATTTAAGAAAACTTAGCAGACTTTGTTTAACTAGAGCTCGGGAAGGCTTCGCAATTTTTCATTACGTCTCAATTTTCTTTGAAACTGACGGAATCCGCTGGAACTAAGTGTTTTTGTATTATGGCCACAATGGAGATTTTCATAATGCCGAGTACATTTGAGTACCACCTTTGTGGGCTGAGCGATATTTTGGTCTATTGTGAAGCAATTTTATTGTCTCAGAAGGTCTTGACGTCGAGCATCCCGCTTATGAATCTAGATGTCGTGGGATCGAATGCTTGCTCACACCAATTCTTTTTGTATGTTATATAATATGCTAAATATCGAAGTTCCACAACATTGTGCCCGGTGTATGGCAATAGATTCCGCCGCCACCATTTGATAAGTAATTTCGAACCGTATACGACAATATACGAAAGCATAAGCGGAGATGGACAAGCCTTTTACTGTACATCAGACAAAGATTTGTCAGTCTGTCGGTGTTAGTTGTACATATTGTAAATAATGTAATTAATTTATTTCATTTTGTTATTATAAATAAATATATTCTCCTTTTTAAACTGCTTCGTGTTTCCCGCCAATATATAAGTATATCACAGATAACATTGAACAGAACCTTCCGCAGAGAAAGAAAACAAAAACAAACAGGCTTCGGATTTCCTCGGAACACAAACATTATTGTGCGCGAGGGCTTTTATAGTTAATTATAGTATAAGAATTGTACCATCGGCAGATTTATCCATCTGCCATCATATATCGTAACATTTTTGTAATTTTCAAATCTAAGTCTATCAATTCGGTGGTCCAGTGATCGAGCACACGGCTTCTGATCTAGAGGTGCGATTTCGAATCCTGACACTGGCTTACACCAATTACTTTTCGAAATTGTTTTCGGATGTTAAGTCTGATAAATATCGATGGCTGCAAACTTTGTGCCCGGTATGGCAATAGGTTCGCCACCTATTTGGGACGTAAACATAACGGCGAGACGAGGCTTAACAGCCGCTGCCTACACCTTCGGGTAACACAGGCGTGAAGTTATGTTATGTTAATTCAATCATTCGATGCCCATTTATTTCAGTACTTATATGACAATTCTCTGGCAGGGTAGGGACAGCAAGGCTTGATTGGTGTTAAATTTATTAGCCAATTATTTATCAAACTTTTACAAAAAAAAACTTTTGTAAACAACAAAAACGTAACACAATTTAAAAAAATGGCTCACCTAAAAGAACTATTTAGAACGGACATACTGACAAAGAATATTGTAGCGATTTGAAAATTCAGAAATTTACTTCAAAACATTCTCTAGTCTAGTAAAAATATCGGCCATTTTGACTAACTTTACAACCTCGTATACTAATCTGAGAGCAATAGGGTATATAATACATACCCATGTTTAAAAGATGTGACAATTTTTAAACTTCAAATTATTTTACTTTTGTTTTAAGGTCTAAATAAAGAATTATTAGGATCGCTAAGCTAATATTAAAAAAAGAAAACTAATATTTTCAGTTCATAGATGGCGTTCTTTTCAATAATCTAGTATTTACGACAACTCGTAAGTTTATAGTATCTGTACACTCATATATGTTGATAAACTAAGTCCAAACTTAGCTCAAATTCAAGTGTTTGCTCAGAACCACTACGGTTTGTTTACTATTCGTATTTGAGTTTTCTCTTAACAACAGAATCACGAAATATATCTTTAGATTAGTTTAGATCAATGTCAAAGCTTGCTTCTGCGAATTTGTTGAAAAGGAATGAAATATGTTAAGTAAATAATTTGATAAATATCAATATATACTGAATGGTGTGATTAATTGCCATGGCTAACAATGGTTTGCCCGATATATGACAATTGGTCCTGTCATCTTATTCCGTTTTTGATGAAAAAAGAGAAAGGGTAACAAAAAAACACCAGATGTTCATTGGCGGCGCTAGTCCTTTACCACCAGGTTTGCCCCCTTTTCCACAAAATAAATAAATAAAAAAGTTTCGGAAGTTATGTGTGATAAATGGAATGGAATAGCAAACCTATTGCCATACCGGGCACAAAGTTTTCAATCATCGAGATTGAAAACTTTGTGCCCGGTATGGCAATAGGTTTGCTATTCCATTCGGGACGTAAAGATAACGGCGAGACGAGGCTTAACAGCCGCTGCCTTCACCTTCGGGTAACAAAAGGCGGGAAGTTATGTATGTATGTATAAATAAATAAATAGTCTTGACATGAGTGTCACATATGACATAGATTTTAAAAATATTTTTTATACTCATTCTTATGCTCTCTACTACTCTCTAGAAAGAATGGATGATGCAAGATCGATTCGAGTTTGATTTTCCACATTGACACATTCCATGACCAAATAGAACGAGTCCTTGAGGAAGGTGATGACAGAGCCTTAAAAATCGGTAGGCGTGTATAAAAAAAGCGAGCGAGGCGTGTGAGAATCATGCCTCATTGCATTGCTCAATCTGCTTGAATGTAAATTGTAAAATTTGTTGTCAGAATTGAAATTACAACTCTAGACTTCTAAAGTTTTTATGTTCAGAAGTAGGCCATATCAGTATCCAGATGACCTGTCAGTTTGTATTTCTTACAGCTGTAATCCATCATCCTTGCCATCAGTCCGCTAATATAAATTTAAATTCCCCGCCCGCCCACATTCGCCCGTGTAATCACTTTGGGCAACAATAGGTTTGATGAAACTTTGTTAAAGTTTAAAGGTTCTGAACTGTTACTGGTTAAGTCTGTCGTGAATAGTTTTAGTGGTAATTAATTGTGATTTATTAAGACATCATTTAATTTGTGTAATTAATAATAAAGAGGGTATATTCTAATTAAATACACGTGCAATTGTTTTTTTTTATATCAAATTGCCACAAAACTGTATAAACGTACTATAATTATGACAGATTTATAGTTAACATACAGAGCTGACGATTACACCTGTATAAATAACTCTAATTGTTTTAAAACGGTCGATAAGAATTGTTCTCAAAATCTGAGCTAGATTACTTATTTAATCGAATTCTGGGCTAAATTACTGAGTGATATTTTTACTAAATATTTTCTTAGTCATCACAACCTTTAACAACAAAACATAGTCTTTTACAGTGCTAAAGTTGTGTGTGATGCGTCACCATGTTTTCATTTTCACCAATTCGCTACTGCCTACAGCTTTGTGTATTACGAGCGTGAAAGTGAGGACACAAAAGAAAACTGTTAACGATTATAAATTTTCGATATATAAGACCAACCATTATTCTCTTCTGCTTAAGAAAAATTACGTGTGCTCAAAAGGTCTATAGAGTCTATACCAAACAAAGATATTTAACTATCCATGCGTCCCAACTTTACCCATTAGACGTACTATATCGCGGCGGACCGCCCCCTTGAGGAGGGGAGAACGGGGTAACTCGCCCACGCGCAGACAGGAATAGAACCTCACACCACTGGAACCTCTCCCAACTACGACGCAACAAAGGGAGACGGGCTAATTTTGGATGTGCGGAAACTTAAAAAAAAAAATTTAAACAGATGTAACTTTGAAATAGGAATTTATTAAATGAGGGTTTTGTCGGAACGATCATTTGATAATGAATAAATTTTATGGACACTGATTTGTTTGCAGTTACTTCCCGGCAGCGCCAGGCGGAGGGTTATGCTTTACTAATGCGTAATTAATTGTGCAGACACTGTAGTCTGAATTTCTGACGTTTAATTATTCCTAGTCGTGCTTATTATTATTATTATGAATTAAAAGTTGAGCAATACAGCCTTGGTGGTCCAGTGGTCGAACTCCCCGCTCCTGATTCAGAAGTCGTGGGATCGATTCCTGGTTCACACCATTGTTTTCTTCTTCGGAATTCTTTTTGGATAGGTGTGATAAATATCGATGACTAAAAACTTTGTGCCCGGTATGGCAATAGGTTCGCCACCTATTCCATTTGGCGAGGATTAACAGCCGCTGCCTACACCTTAGGGTAGAAAAAGGCGTGAAGTTGAAGTTATGTATAAATATTTGTATATCTCATTAGCACTAAATATAAGCCAAAACGACGGGACGGATTTAACTCGATAGGTGTCGTGAGATATAAGATAACTCCCTAGGGAAATAACAACCAAAAAAAAGCGTTTTTTGTTCTTACAAAAAATATATGTTTTGTAGTCTTATTAATCTTTTCTTGAAAAAAATATTTATCGAAACTATTGAACAATATCGTTATCATATTTATATTTGAAGTTAATATTATCATATCTGTACTACAATTGATTTCTGTGGTAATATTGTATTTCCACAACTCATGTTATATTTAAATTTATGTTTTTTTAATAATATTGCTTCAAGTACGTCATATTTAGAGTTCAGTGATATTCCAGTCTCGTGCAAGTGGAATCTAAACAGCATTACCCAGGGTGGGTAGAAGGAAACAATAGAGGCCTCGGGACCGTAATTGGGTAAAGCTGGATTGAATTTAAAGCGAGGCTTCTACGTGCCCCTTCTGGTGACACACTACACTGACTATCCAGAAGGTGAAATGAGATGAGACTTTAAAATGATTTAGATCTGTATTGCAATGTTACTGGGTACACTTATATTGGCGCATTATCTTGAAGATATAATATTATCACTTGTTATACTTTTTTACCGTCTCTCAATTACAGATTTTAAGAGAAACTTTCTTTCAAAAGTTCGTGTAGTCATGACTTGCATTTATTGATTTAAATAAATAGCAACAAAAAATAAAGTAATTACATTATTTTCAATAATTATATACAATTAAAAACAATCTCAAATCAAATTTCCCTGCATCTCGGTCTACTACCAGCGTGATCAGAAGACTGGCCGCATTGGCACGCTGAATGGCAATGTTATTTCTCTGCGCGACAAATAGACCAGCCCTCTGGTCGCGAGAGGCCTCGATCAGTCTCTTTGCAAGATCTTTATAGAGTGCACTCGCACCCCACGTCCCTAGAGTCCCAACCCGAAACGATCCAACGATTTTATTGATCTAGCTGTCATTAGCTTCTATCCTTCCATACATTATTCTCCAAGTGGAAATGGTATTATATTCGAGTACCAGTGTGTTTCGAGTTCACCTATTGCCACTTTTTTGTAGTGTAACACCATCTCGTCCGTATTATCGAGTTAGTTCATGTCTTAAATAGTTAATGTACCAGCTTCTGATAAACAATTACATTGAGAAACCGCTGATTTCTATCTAAGAAAGACGTATTATTTGTTAGAAGAGTTTTTTAAGGCTCTAGGTGACCCAGGAAATGTAGGTTTGGTTTTTAAAGACCGCCAACGCAACTGTTTATGCTTCAGATGTCCACGGGGCGCGTTCGTTGCTGACCATCAAGTGACACGTCTTCTCGTTTTCCCTCCTATCTCATTAAAAAGCATATTATAGCAATTAATTGAATTATAATCATTGTTATTATATTGGTATTAAATAGTTAAGTTTGTCTGAACAGTGGTAAAAACAGTGGTAGAGCCAAACAGTTCGCTGCATGCATGGGCCAGCTCGACCGGTGAAATACCACGACCTCTCAGAAGATCGACGTAAAGTGGGTCATACCGCGTTTCGTTCGGTGAGAGAGGTACCCCAAGGACCACATTTCCCATCCTTCTCCTAACAAATCGTACATATTCACTCACCTTCAGGTAACAAGACACGATGGTATTCAACTAGGAATTGAATCCTAAGACGATATTTATGTACCCAAAAAAGGGTCCCTAATAAAAAGTTGTGTGGGCGGCCGCTTTTGTTGAAGCTTACTTTATAAATAGAAAAAAACCATTTAAGACGTTTTGTTGAAGGATTACTTATAAATTCATTGAGAGGTTTGCCGCAAATTTACATTTCATATTTGAAAATTGATAAACATAAAAACAACTGTTATCAAGACAAGATTTTGTTAAACTTCATAACTGAAAATATGATTAAATTTGCCATCGTTGTGGCCTTTTCAGAAACACATTAGTATACCATATTTATATATTTTAATATTTCAGTAAGGCAGGTGAAGTCAGGAGCCTTTAAAACCGACGAGCGGGTCTGACAAGAGTTATGAAGGTCAAAGAAGCGAGTGAAGTGTGTGCTTTAGGACGTTCTGTTCTCTCTTCACAAGGGACTAGGCGTGAAGTTATATATGTACATAATATTTCTTATTTCCAGCCAGCCAGACATCCAGCCATTTCAAACATTGATATTAAATGCTCGTGTTTTAAAAACAAAACTAAATAAGTTATCTAGTTGTGACTGATTCATGCTCCACAGAGCGTGTCTGTCTCGTTCTATTGTGCTTACAGAACATGTCTGAACATGGTTCACGTTCATTGTTGGATCCAGATGTCGTATCATTTCTAAAAATTTTCCTTGGTGGATTTATATAAGTTTTTATGAGCTTGGATACCTCTCCCACCGAACGAAACGTGACATGAGCCACTTTACATCAAAACTCTGAGAGCTCGTGCTATTACCTACATCGGTCGAGCTGGTCCACTACTACTGTATTACTTGTGGGAAATTCACTAAAGAAAGTTTTGCATGACCTATTTCCGTGACGTCAGAAGGCGCGTTATCCTGACGTCACAAACCCCCCCAGATAACGACACGGGGGAAAGAACTGCGTACTGCGTAAATGCGTCGTATTGCCCCCCACGGGGAGCTAACTGACACGAGGTATTGTGAGTCCTTTTCTCCTTAAGACAAGGTTTATTTTCATACTATCTATTGTTTGAATATGGCTGGTTAGGCTAGGTCGATCGGTTTTGTAAAACACATTCGTTAAGAAAGGTTGTTCTGGGGAGGCTTTTGAGTTAGTAGACGTATGTATACTGAGGGCATTGAGGATAAGTCTGGCTTTAAGTAATGTTTTTAACATTCACGCCTTTAATTTCCGATAGTTTAGACAGCGTTATCTTACGCGTTTTCGAATAAGATTCGAAAATGATTTGGAAAATAGATTTATTGGGATTGAATTTTAAATCTCTTGTAACAACAGTTTCTCATAGACCTTCAAGGTCCTCAGTTCTTTGTTTAGCATGTTCTGTATTTATATAAGTATTGGTGCTTGTCTTTTGCTTAATTTATTCTACCTCATCTTTATTTTTGGGTAATGAGGCAAGATAGACAGTACTTTGACTGACCAAATGAAAAGTTTGGTCACTTGAATATGGCCGAACTCAATGCTTTATTTGTGAGTATTAATGAGGTTTCAAAACTCATCGGGGTATAAACTAAATCAAAGTCAGTCCCTCGAAGAGAAGTTATTAGTGCAGAAATAAGCTTCATGTTTTTGTGACAATGGGAAACTATAACTTTATTAATCAGTAATACACTAAAAATGACTTTTTATAAAAAGAGAGACCATACCTTGGTAGCTGTTTGACGTGACTTCTCCTGACAACACAGGGGCATATTACTTATATTCACTCAAATATATATATAAAATATTATACATATTTAGGTCTCGGTAGTCCAGTGGTCGAGAACCCTGCTTCTGAATCAAAACGACTTCTGAATCGAACGACTGTACGACTGCCTAAACCTTCGGATAGAAAAAAGCGTGAAGTTATGTTATATTTAAAAATAATATGGTTGAAGGAGAAGTGAGCAGATGCGTATCTTCTTCAGCTAGAATGGTCCATTTGATCGAAAAATTTGTATATTTTTTTTATATTTACCTACTGATCCGGCTGAACCTTAAATTATAAATTATTCATAAAATATTCGTAAACATATTTCATTCCATGATGGAAAACGAGATGTATAAAATATATCTACACTTATTTCTTATACATTTCTCGTTTGGCTGATCTATGACCCAAAAGTAATATTTATCATAGCTATCTTAGCTCGTAAGGAAAGAGTCTCGGTTTATAGAAAGTCTGTTCATATTGGGGTTCTTTTACGACACCGGTAAATAGTTAAGGCTCTATAGCTAAGTAAAAGTGAAAAATCCCTTAATCTTAGCAACTTAGACCGCCACTTTGATGAAATTCGTATGGGGACATTCTGTTTTAGTGCCACAGACGCTTGAGATAATTATAATAAGCAAAACAATTATAATATATACAACTTAAGGCCAAGTCCCTAGCTGGGTAGGCAAAAAGAACAGAGCTTGAGGATACAGAATTATTACGTAGCCTTCACGCTTCTTTTATAACTCTCACTTTTATAACTCGTGTCGAAGCTCGTCCGTTTTTGAGGCTTTTATAACAGGCTAGCTCAAAAGGGCATGAGATTCAGTCTTACCTTAACTCTTAAATTCTTGCACTTCTCCAAATTTACCTTCCTTTTATTCTGGGAAGAAATTTATTGCATTTTTAACAAGTTTTATATTAGCTATCTTTTTTACACAGTTGTGTTCAATATTCACAGAAGTCGAGATAATAGAAGAACAGCGGTCAAATAATCTTTAAAAAAAACCGTTTGGAAGTTGATTTTCCCGAAAAAAACTCACAGGCACCCACATTAATAAATTTCTTACGGCCGTGGGCGGCAAAAATAGAAATGGACAGAAACGGCGGTTCTTAATATTTGACTAAGGCACAAAGAAGATTACATTAAACACATCTAAGACTTATTATGAATTAATATTTGGGGAATTTTGTTTACCGCATTATTTTTAACCGATCACGATTGTGCCAAAGGGAGGCTTATATGTATTTTTCTATGCTGTTTAGTAATCAGCACCTCAGTTTTGTGCAAAACCCTTAATTGCTTTTAATACATGAAAATCGGTACTTAGAGGCACAATCAATCATAAACATACAATATTGAATTTATCCGCCCAGATCCTCCAAAAGCCATTAACAATGTAATTTATAGAAACAAAACAAACATCATCCCACCAAAAACCAGCTATCCCTACACCTGTTTATTATCAGAAGACTCACTCGTAGCTGATCAACTGAGATATGCAGTATCAAATAATAACAAGTCCGGGGAAGCAACAGCTTCTGCGTCATTCATTCATCTCCATTGAAAATGCGTGGGCTAACACCCCCCAGCGCGGTTGTGCCACCCTTTAACCCACCCTTCAAGTATACCCATCCCAGTCTCGCTCAGCACACGCTAGATGTGTTCGTCCCTGTCTATCGCCTACGCTTTCATTGACCGCCCACGCTCTGGTCGGGACCATTCAAGAGGCAATTTTGAGAGTCTGTATTATATAGACCCGTTATGTTCGTATACAGTTTTATTTTTTATCAGCGGCCTCATCTTCGTCTATTATTAATTGACTTGAAAGAAAATGAGTTGACTCAATTCGAACGTGTGTGGTATAATTCAAGATACAACGAGCCTCACGGCGCATTGGTAAAGCTACCGACCGCAGAATCGAGGTTGGCGGGTTCGATTCCTGCCCGAGCACTAATATATGTGACAAGCATGAATGTTTGTACGGTGTCTGGGTGTTTTTCTATGTATTGTAAGTATGTATTTACAAAAGAAAAGTATATATATACTAGCATCCGTTATCTAGTGTCCATAGCACAAGCATTTAGTTGCTTAGTTTGGAACTAGAGGGCGCTGTGTGATTTGTGTCCAAGATATTATTATATATTTAACGAGTTTAGTTGGGCATCACGTCTCTAGCCTGATATTTGGGAATTCTTAAACTTCGCATGAGAGTAAGAGAGATAGAGCTAGTCGGAAAGAAATTTTTGAATCCTGATGAATCCTATCAGAATAATCGGATGTTCTGATCAAATTATTGCATTGTCACCAGTCTCTGACAAGTGTGCAAATTTTCAATAAAATCGGATTGCTCAAAGTAGGACAAAATCGAGCTTAAAGAATTTAAGTTTAGTATCTGACTCAAATAATATATATACAGGTGTAATGAAAGCGTTATAAATGATCATGTACTGCTACGATGAAAGTTGCTTTCAAAATGATTTCAGTTATATCAAAGTTACTTAGGAGAATGGCTACACTATCCGCCCCCAAACGTGCTATAAAATTATATATTGCTAGCGACTTCGTACGTGTAGAAGCTTGTTCAATAAATGTAATCTACCTGCATAACTTAATTCTCCGACAACCAGTACTGATCAAAGAATGTTTCTGTATACTTTAAAAAAACTGATCGAACTAAAAATAAAATGTGATACTTTGTTATATAGTTTAGTCTTTCCTTTACAATCAATCATATTCCAACAGTCAAAACATGTTATTTGGACTCTTGATCTCTTTGTCACACAAAGAAGATTATAGCAACAAATATTTAAACTGTAGATTTTTATTAAAACTACACTTAAAGTACTTTTGTAAATATTAAAAAAAAAATCTAATGTATTTTAAGCCTTAACAAACACAGTTGTTACAACTTTACAAGATAATATATTAGTATTCATGAGGGACTACCTACTCATAACATATTATGGTGCTCTGGGCATAGAGTACAACGTGTTTATCTCACCACACATAATTATATGAAATTTCTTATATTTATAGACGATATTATTATAACTTCAAGCCTTTTTCTACCCGAAGGTGTAGGCAGTAGTTGTCATGCCTCGCCTCGCCGTTATGTTTACGTCCCAAATGGAATAGGTGGCGAACCTAATGTCATACCGGGCACAAAGTTATCAGTCATCGATATTTATCACACATAACTTTAGAAAAGACTTTCAAAAAGTCATTGGTGTGAGCCAGGATTCGAAGTTCTTAAATCCCCGAGACTATTACAAGCTGTTTATTAATAGAATAAGTTATTTAACAAATTGTTATAAATGTAACCTACGTAGGACGTCGCCGTACCGTACAGAGCAAGGGGTAGGAATAATAATGTAAATACAGTTATATACTTGAATTGCAAATTAACTTTCCGTCTCGCGGTGTTACTCGCGTACAAAGAAAATGACGATGACGATAATGATTAAATATAGCCCATGTCACTCTCACTCTGTGAATGCAGGTCCCCAATGGTGAAAATATTTTTGAAAGCGGTCAAACAAAAAAGGGTTTATTCGTTACTTACAAAAATACAAATCTTTCCTCTCTATAATATTAACACAGATAATATCCACGAATTCAATTTCACGTTTTATTAATCCTTTTAAAGTAGCAGTACAATAGAGAAACTTTAATATAATTATATTTCTCTCGTTAACTTGTAGGACGATGATTATAATTTGGTTGAGTCTTTGATGGTCGAGTATTCTGGCTGCTACAACGTTTGTGCACAAGTCTACTGCAATGTTCTTAGTAGCGATATTAATATAATTGTTATTAATTTTACATGGTATAAAAGGTTTGAAATTCCTCTCATGATATCCCCTACACTCGGAATGGGGCTGCTCATGGCGATTGCGTCTATTTGTCTTGTACTAGGGAGGCACTTTCCTCAAGCAAAAAACACAGAATCTCTTCCTGTATATAACAACTGTATCTATAATAAATTGTACAAAACGGTTTTTTACAAAATATTATGGACCCTTTGCTTGTTTATTTATATTCGTAAGTACCGAAGCCTATACAAATAATCAACTAGAACAGGCTTCCACAGACAATATAATTTCGACAATGGATCTCTCTAGCTGTTTCCGTTTCAATAAATCACTTCATAACAAGCCTTTGTTACAAATTGGTACATCTTATTGTTCATTACTATTTATTATATAAGGTGTAAAATAATTGAGATGTTCAAATGTATTGTTTCTCAAGATGATAACTCATTAATGGTAATATTAAACTCGCTGTATAATTTTATAATTTAACGTAGCAGGAAATTGAAATAATCCATCGTAATACAACATGCTGTATATGTATACGTCAAACGAAATAAATACAGTATGGTGTTTTCTGATACAAAACCTTCATTTGCAGCATTGTGTAAACTAATTAATTTCAGTGAATATAGTAATTAGTTAATTATAATTGATATAGCTTTTTAACTAACAAAGTGATTTAGAATAGTAAACATTATTCATACTTACATCAATAGAACTATATATACTGTCGTAGGTATGCAGGTTCAGTTGTTGTGAGTTAATGAAGAGATTGTGACAAAATATTGTAAATATGTGCGTGTCAAGTGCCTACTGTACGCCGATGACCAGGTGTTACTTGCTCCGTCGGCGTCGGAGTTACAAGACATGCTAATCTTGGTGATTGAAGGGTTTAGAGAAAGAGGTATGAAAACAAATGTAAGCAAGATGAAAGTTATGGTTGTGGAGAGAGAGAAAGAGGTCACAGTGTATGATATGGTATTGGATGGCGAGAAATTGGAGCAAGTGAATGAGTTTGTATATTTGGGAATTATGTTTACAAGAAACGGAAAATGTGAGGAAGATATTGAAAGGAGAGTGACTGCGGGTAACAGAGTTAATGGTGCATTGCATGCCTTGATGCGTAGTCAGGCTGTGTCTGAAAAGGCACGCTTGACAATTCACAACGGTGTGTTGGTACCAACTTTTACATACGGAAGTGAGTGTTGGGTGTGGCAGGCGAAGCATGAAAGTAAGGTGAATGCAGTGGAAATGCGTTCTCTGAGAAGTATGTGTGGAGTCACCATTGCGGATCGAAAGAAAAATAGCGTGCTAAGGGAGAAATGCAAGTTGAAGGATGATGTGGTGACCAAAGTGGAGAGAAGTATGTTAAGATGGTTTGGTCATATTGCAAGAATGAATGAAAGCCGACTGACTAAAAGAGTATACGAAGCGAATGTGAGTTGCAGGGTCGGGATCGGGAGACCAAGACGGAGCTACCACGGCCAAATAAATGGTCTGTTTAAATAAGGCAATAAATTAAAAGGAAAAACCCTTTTTAAAGAAGCTTTTATTTAAGCGTTCAAAAAATAAGAAAATAATATTTCCTTAAAAATTTCAAGTATCAACTTAGAGCCTCAGTATGTACAATTTATATAATAATAAAAGCTTGTCGCGCGAGTTGTAAATAAACTGTACTAATTTTATAATGTCAAATCAAACCAAAATAGCTTTATTTTCATGCATAGCATTATTATTATATTATAAAGCATAACATATTAAAACACGAGCGCTTGAGAAAATTGCCTCCTTGGAACAAAAACGCACGGACGATTCTGAGTGTAAGGTTGTCATGAGAAGAAATAGGAAAAACTGTTAATCTACTAACTTTACTATATTATCTATTGCATTTTAATTACCTACTGATTGGGAGTCAAACCTCGCGACAAGCTTTTATTATTATATAAATTGTACATACTGAGGCTCTAAGTTGATACTTGAAATTTTTAAGGAAATATTATTTTCTTATTTTTTGAGCGCTTAAATAAAAGCTTCTTTAAAAAGGGTTTTTTCTTTTAATTTATTTTTTTATTTTTAGTTATAGCTGGCTAGGATAGTGTCATTTCATTCAACGCATCATTATTGCAAGTTAGTTTACCGTTTAATTTCAAACAGTCCAGCTCTTCAATAAGGAGATCATCTAATTAAATTTCAGCTTGGAGCTTTCTTTTCCATTTAATCGCAATGATGATTTTTAATTCATAGCCATATTGTAGAAATGCATCAAAAATATGTATGCCGTCATCTTGGATGGTCCACCGTATTGTATTTAGAATAACGTCACATTATTTTTCGAGTTATTTGATACCCATATTGTAGAAATGCATATATGGTGGAATATTCGCCATATTGGATTTAGAATGACGTCATAATATTATTTTTTGAGTTAATTTCAACAAGTCCTTTCATTTGATACCCATATTGTTGAAATACAAGTATTTTTCCCGCCGTATTGGATTTGGAATGACGTCATATTTTTTTCGAGTTACTATTAACAAGCCCTTTCATTTGATACCCATATTGTAGAAATGCATTAAAAAAAACAGTTTCTCTGTCTTGGATGATCCGCCATATTGGATTTAGAATGACGTCACATTATTTTTTCAGTTACTCTCAATGAGCCCTTTCATTTGATACCCATATTGTACAGAAGCTTAAAAAAGGTTTTCCTCCATCTTGGATATTCCACCATATTAGATTTAGAATGACGTCATATTATTTTTTAAATTACACTCAATAAGCCCTTTCATTTGATACCCATATTGTAGAAATGCATTCAAAATATCCATTCCTCCATCTTGGGTGGTCCGCCATATTGGATATAGAATAATGTCACACATCATATCATGCATTGTCATCCAAAGTAAACTTGTATACAAAATTTCAGCTCAATCGGTTTAAGATATCTACTTCAAAATTGAGTTGCAAGATTCCACCGAACATACATACTTACATACATACATACATACATACAGTGCAAGTTAAATAAAAGCTTTTAAAATGCGTAGTACCCTAAACGCACGTGAATGCATAACGACATGTGTGACCGTGGATGAGGCGAAAGATGTGTGTCAGGATCGTAGCTTGTGGAAAGCCAAAGTCTCTGCCTACCTCCATGGGATACAGGCGTGACCTTATGTATGTATGTGTTCTACAAATTCTGATATGAATATTAACATAAAAAACGTAAACATTCTAATTGTGAATTTAATTTTTGAAGTCGGTGCTAAATAATCTATATCATTATAAGACTATTACAGTAATTTATCATACCCCACTACTCAGACCATTAATTTTTAGGAATTAAATTACAGCTTAGTGTTAAAAGTTAATGAAAAACTTTTTTTTTCCATCCGACCGCTGCTAAACTTATCATAAGAAAATTAAAAATAAATTTGCGACTTTATTTTGAACTTATAACTTTGACGATATCCAAAGTCGTAGCAGTTACGTTACGCGTTAGCTTTGTTCGTAGAGAAAGCTACGTCACTACATAAATATAATAATTATGGTAGCCAGCCTCTACGCTCGTCTAGTTAACCCTTAAACTGCAAATAGTTTAAATCCCGTTACTTAATAGTCTTGTATCCGAAATTTTAATGTTGGTTAAATCTATAAGTTATATATTTTGCTTAATACGTGTCTTTTAATTTTGGTTTACCACTAATGAAAAATTTACATTTGTATTTTTTTCCTTATATCTTACTGTATTGTTAAAGTCGAGAAAACTTGTGTTATGTTTATTTTTTCCTGTGGTGCTCTTCTTCTTTTTTGCCTATCGGTCAAGGCTTTTTATGGGATCGGAGGGCAAACGAGCAAGTGGGTCACCTGATGGTAAGCAACTAATTACAGCCCATGAACACCGTGATGCGTTGCCGTCGTATGAGGGAGTAGGAGAGAAAAGGAAGGGGAAAGGGGATCGGGCCTCCGGATACCTCTCTCACCGAACGAAACGCGGCACGAGCCACATCACGCCGTTATTCCGAGAGGTTGTGGTTTCATAGATCGAGCCAACCCATTCATGCAGCCAAATACTGTATCTAGTCTGTAGCCAGGCTGTAGCTAGTTATGACATACCAAAGCAAAGGAAATGCAAGATTACAGTAAGTTATCATAATTGTTATGATACTAATCTGTAATATAATTTAATACTTTACTCAAATACGCCTTATATAATATTGTTTATGAAATAAAAACACATCGGCTCCAATTTTACCACAAAACAAAATGTCATAATAATCATTCTCTCCTAATAAAACGTGTGTTTGTTTAATTTAGTGAAATACCCGAGGTTGTTTTAATGAAATTCGACCCGAGCGGGACGCGACGTACAAATTAAATGTGCTCGGTACAAACGACCCCCTAACTCGTGTTACGCTTTTTAGTTTATATTATACATATAGCGGTTTAAATTAAATACATTCTCTTAGTAACGGATAATTAGGGGTTTTTAAACATCTACGAAAGATAGATGGTTAAGTTTATCAGGTGAATAAAATTTTTAAGTTATTATATTATAATTTTGTTATACGAAGTCTAGCACGGTCTAGATTTTAGCTTGAAAGATGTCGTTACATTCACCTTAATCATGAAATTGATTTATATATATATAACTTACGCATTTTGATGCGTAGTAGGTTAATTATATTCATAAATATCAAGCTTAACCATACAGTTACTTTCATAGAGCTAGATTTAATACATGGAAAAATCCTACTATTACAATCTTCTTTATTCTAGGAGTGTAATTATTCAGCACGTAAGTTCCTTCTATTTATCATTTATAATTGTCTGACGGCATTCATGAAACAAAAATATGCCAACATCAATATACACTGCACTCCCGAACCTCCTACGCTGCACCCACCGGGAGGAGTAAGAGGGCTGCCACCTCTCACGTAGGTGGTATTGCGCATTGCAACGAGCCTGACCTTCACCTTGACCCCTGCCATTAACCCGGAACCCACTCGAAATGTCGATGTTGAACCCCGTGAACTTTCCACCCCAATTGTTTGATACCTGTACACGTCTATAATATACATAAATACATATGTACCCAGGTTATTAGAAATAAGATTCGAGGTTTCTGTATAGAGTATTCCTTTGTAATATCAATTATGAATTGTATAGTACCACCACCCGCTACTACATGACTACATGACATACAGTAAAAAATCACGCTTAATAAATTTACGTAATTGCTTATTATATTGACCGATTTATATCCTACATGTTCTACTATTATACCTTTATTTATTATATTATACCTTTTATGACCTCATGTGGGCGTTAAAAGTACTTAAAAGCGTTAAACGATTGCAAGAGAATTTAGAAGTTCCACTACAAAAAAATGTGTAAAAATTTAAAAAAGAGAATTAGGGCTGGACCGCCGCCTCTACAGAGGGGTCTTGCGATCCGTGGCCTTGTACGGGGCCCCCGTTTGGTCGAGAGACCTCGCGGGGGCCTCCCGCTCCAAGGCTTCGCTGAGGAGCCTGGATCGGATCATGGCCTTTCGGGTCGTATGAGGCGGCGACGGTCCTCGCACGTTCTCCCCCTTCATCATCCTGGCCGAGATGTACGCAGCTGCGTATGATTTCGGCCGGGGAGGGGGGACCCGGACGCGCGGAGACACGAAGTGCGGAGGCGGGAGGCCTTCCGGCGGGTCCTGGGGGACTGGCGCGACGCGATGGTCCTCCAGGGCTGTGCGCGTTAGCGCGCCGTCGGTGCCGTCCTGCCGCACCTCGAGGCCTGAGTGCTCCTTAAATAGGGCACTGTCACCTACAGGTTGACTCAGATACTCACCGGGCACGGGTGCTTCGGTGAGTATCTGAGTCGAATAAAACATGAAGAGACGGCGAGATGCCACCATTGCGCATACGAGCTGGACTCGGCCCAGCACACGCTGGAGGTCTGCCCGGCCTGGGCGGCCGAGCGCCGAGTCCTGGTCGACGGGATCGGGTGAGACTTGTCCCCGCCGGCGTTGATTGTGGCAATGTTGGCGGGCCAGGAGGAGTGGAGGGCTGTGGTCTCCTTCTGCGAAGCTGTGATACTCCAGAAGGAGGCTGCGAGGGCGCACACCACGCGGGTGCGCCGGGGAGGGTCGTCGGGGGCGCGCCTCTTTACAGCGTGCGGTCGGAGCCGCCCCGCCCGGGGGAGCCTCGCCGAGGCTCCCCGAGGATGAGCACAACAAACAAAAACAAAGTCACCCATGTATTCAACTAACCACCTAAAAGGTTTTAGTATCCTAGCCACAATAAAATTTTATTGATCATGTAAGTAAAGAAATGAGTTGTCTGTGGTTTTTACGAGTAGGTACTTAAGTAGACAACATCTTACATCTAACTTATTTTCTGTGATATCACAAATTAATTCTCAATATTATTTATCATTTCATCATTACATAGTGTATAATAAAGTTGCTTTCCTCTGTCTGTTCCCTTATATGCTTAATTATGTCTATGAAACTTCGCAACGGATTTTGATGCGGTTATTTTTAATAGATAGTAGATATGGTAGAGCCAAGCAGTTCACTGTATGAATGGGCCGGCTCGACCGGTGAAATACCACGACCTCTCAGAAGGCCGACGTAAAGTGGCTCATGCCGCGTTGCGTTCCGTGAGAGAGGTACCCGGAGGCCCACCCCCTTCCCCATCCTTTCCTATCCCCTATCCCTTAAAGGTCGGCAACGCAACAGTAACACTATATGTGTTTTTGGTGTCCATGGGCGGCGTTGGTTACTTATCATCAGGTGACGCCTGCTCGTTTGCCCTCCTATCCCATAAAAAAAAGATAGAGGGTGTCAACGGGGAGGTTTTCATGTTTAATGGAGCAAACGAAAATTGATTATTATATTTTATTGAGATTTAACTTTTTAATTGTAAACGCTGTAAAATTACATCTGATGCGGAACAAAGTTCGCCGGGCCGGCTAATAAATAACAATCTTATTAAGATTTTTGCAAGGAAAACCCTAAGCAGATATATAAAATACAAAAGAACCTTAAAGAATCATTGGCTTACCTTGATTTAAAAAGAAATGTAATTTATTTGTAGAGATAATGGGCTTCGTGTAAATTGTGATGAAAATAAGGTTCTATTTCTCATTTCAATGTTGTTGTTTTTTTTTACGGCTCACACAAATACCGTGGGCTTAAGCCTGTTCTGATAAATAAGATGTCAAAACATTCGACGTTCCTCTGTATTGAAATAAATTATCACTCTCTAACTTATGCTATGTTAGTAAAAGATTTCTTTTTATTCACCCAATTTGGACAGGCTATAGCTTAGAGAAGAGAAGCCATACTGCCTTTTGTCTATTAATAATTGTCTCTTCTATGATTAGGTTACAAACATAGATTTAGCATAGACTATAATAGATGGTACATGACAGGAAAAATGTACTAATATTCATCACTGACAGCCCAACCGTGTATATTAGATTTTCTGGATATTTATATTTCAAAACATGAACATTATCTAAGTAAAACACTTTGAAGCGCTTTTTACGCACACATTGATAAGTCACTCACACATCAACAACCCATTTTTGGTCTCGTTGTTTGGTTGACTATTGCCGATCTATTAATCTTATATCTATGGTTACAAACGTGTATTTTTTTTTAGATATCCTTATTAGTAGAGTCGCTGATCTTATGCGTTTACCAACAAATTTGCCAATGCCAAATATTGTGAAATATTAAGTTTTAATTAAAACTTTATCATGATTGGATAATTGTCTGCGTGTAAATAAACATATAACGAATTTTTAATTGCTAGTGAATGGCTGTAATAGATTTTCATAGGCAACGACAAAATAAAGTAAGTTTATCAGCAAATTCTATAATGTTAATATCTTTTTAGAACAAAAATACAGTCTCATTTATGTGAAATATCTTACAATATCTTATTTGTTATAACTGTGTATATAAATAAAATAAGATTGTTGATTAACAACGATATAAAACCAATTAATCGCCTGTCACAACCTACTGCAATATGGAAGTGTCAAAATTAATTTAAATTTCGAACCAGAATTTGTTTCATTGTTTCCGTATTTTTTTTTATTAGTGTCAAATGCTTTGATGATTTTTCTTAAAAAGGTTTTAATTCAAAAATGCGCAATAATACGAAACACAAGAACACATTTTTGTTGTTGTTTTTTTTTATTTTTAGAAACACGCAATTATGATAAAGCAGTTATTTTATTGAATGTAGGAAATAGAAAGAAGTTAAAATTGTATACAAAAATATAATGCACATGAAATTTTGGCGGTCAAATTTAATTTCCTCATAGCGAACTCTTTGTTAGTTAGTTACTACTAACAAGTAATAAAATTAATAAAAGTAAAGTGTACTGCGTGTACACGCTTATTGTTTTAACGGAATTTTAAGTTTTTTTTTAATAACGGCATATTGCTATGTTTTTGTAATTTATTATTGCAATCTAATTTAATTTATATATCATAAAGGTTTCACTACATACTTTATTTGGGACTATAAAATTAATCCGGTGTGTGATTTATAATCACCGCTGTCTTCACCTTCGCATATTAAGGGTGTGAAATCGGTAATACACCAAAATTTTTTTTTTACAATTTTGTCTGTCTGTTTGTTCCGTATAATCTCTAAAATGACTGGACTGATTTTGTCTGTACTTTTATCGGCAGGCATCTGTAGTAATAAGGAATAACTTAGGGTAATGTTTTTTACATAAATTCTTCTATTTATTGCTTCTGAGGCGAAACAAAATTCGCCAGGTCAGCTAATTATTACTAAAATCATGATGAAAGTATAATAAATATATATTTATATAGCACAAAAACTAATTAGAATTTATCTTGTTTCAGGTAAATTTGAATATTCATTGAATGCCGTGAATTATAAACGAAAGTTGGACAGACGAGGTAATTGAAGCTAACTGACTTACTCCCCATTTTAAATTGTACGCCAAATGAAAGTGTATTCTTTAATTAAGTTTTTAAGGTGAAGTTTTGTTATATTAAGTCGGATGGGAGTTGGGTCGAACACCCTCATAAGACCACCGGGAATTACAATTAAATATGGAGATTCTATTTGTATTGGAGTGGACATCTTTTATTTGCATGTCTTCTTATGGGATAGGGCGGAAAAGGAAGTGGGTCACCTGATGATAAGCAATTTTTCACCACCCATGAACACCCTGGTGCGTTGTCGTTATTGAAGGGATTAAAAGTTCTAAAGGAAGGGGAACGCGGCTCGAGCCACTTCACGCCGACATTCCAAGAGGTCGTGCTATTTTACCTGTCGAGCCGCCCCCCCTTCATGCAGAGAACTGCAAGAATGGGCTGGAAGAACTTTACATTAAAAAACTGAAATATTATAAATCTAACAAAATTATATACCACTTATCTCGGTGTCGGTCGTCCAGTGGTCATGGGATCGATTCCGGGCTCACGCTTATGATTTCTAGGAATTCAGCTCGGAAATTATGTAAGTTTGCCACCTATTCCATTTGGGAGGTAACGTAACGATTCGGCAAGTCGAGGCTTTAACAGCCTCTGCCTACACCTTCGCTTCAAAAGTGACTGAAGTTAATGTTATGTTTATGGTTCCTGTGGGAATAACGGGAAATAATATATCTTTATATTTGTGTCACGGTGTTGTCACAAATAAAGATATATCTCAAACAAGAATCCATATAGCGTTGGGAATAAGTATGAACACTGGCTACAATCGAAGCTAAATAGAGGGGTGAAGATATTAAACGAAATTATTACACAAAACTAATGTTTCTTAAATAAATTCACATTTTATATATACCTAACCAGTTGACAGTTCCACATCAAAATTAATAAATAATAAATTTTGGATTTATCACTTTTTATTTACTATCTTATCCGAATTATAGATAAAAACCACGCCGTTGATACCCTTTATCTACTAAAAAACCGCATCAAAATCGGTTGCGTAGTTTCAAAGATATAAGCATATAAGGGGACAGACAGCGGTAGTTTTATATTTATTACATATACTACTCTGTGTAAAAAGTATCGGGTATATGTCAATAAAGAGACCCGCGTAAAAGAGGTCGTTCTAATTTTTTTACTGCATGTTGGTAGCACTGCACTGATTTAGCGCGCAAAATTTGAACGGGATCTGTCATTTAATTTGTTTTAAACTAAACTTTTTGTTGGTCATAGTTTTGAGTCCTCGGCGATTTTTACAATGGAAAATATTGTTGAACAAAGAGTGCGCCTTAAATTTTGTGTTTCGAATGATATTTCATGTGGTGAATCACTAAAAATGTTGCGAAATACCTACGGCGAATCATGTATATCGAAAACAAGGGCTTATGAATGGTATAAGGCTTTTAAAGAAGGCCGAGAAGTAGTAGTAGACTTGCCTCGTTCTGGTAGACCTTCAACCGCTACGACAAAAGAAAACATCGACAGAATCAAGAAGCTAGTGCTCGAAAATCGACGTATGAGTCTGAGAGAGTTGGCTAGTGAGGTGAACATATCTTTTAAGTCCGTCCACAATATTCTCATTGACATTTTAGGCATGAAACGCGTCGCCGCTCGACTAGTTCCAAAAGAGCTCAATTTTGTTCAAAAAGGGCAGCGAAAGCATGTCGCTGAAGACATGGTTTCCCGAGCTTCTACGGATCCGACCTTTATGAAACGTATAATAACTGGCGACGAGACATGGGTTTATGAGTATGACATGCAAACAAGCCAACAGTCTTCAGAATGGCGTCTCGAAAACGAGCCGAAACCCAAAAAACCGCGGCAAAGTCGCACCAAAATCAAGGTGATGCTGACAGTTTTTTTTGACTACCGTGGTGTGGTTCACTCCGAATTCCTTCCAGAGGGAGAAACAGTGAATAAAGAATATTATTTAGGCGTCATGAAGCGTTTGCGTGAGAGTATCCGCCGAAAACGTCCAGATTTGTGGCGACACAACTCATGGATGCTGCACCATGATAATGCACCATCACACACAGCCATTATAGTGAAAGAGTTTTTAGCGAAAAATTCAACAAACGTTCTCGACCAAGCACCCTATTCACCTGATATGGCTCCGTCTGACTTTTTTTTATTTCCCAAGTTAAAATTACCACTTCGAGGAAAACGTTTTGAGTCAATAGAAGCCATAAAAGAAAATTCGCTGAATGAGCTAAAGGCCATACCGCAAATAGCCTATGAAAAATGTATGGAAGACTGGGTGAAGCGGTGGAGATGTTGTATTGCAAGCGATGGGGCCTACTTTGAAGGCGATAAAATAAATTTAGATGAATAATTTGTATTTTTTGTTTTATTGACAAATTCCCGATACTTAGTACACAGAAGGTACATGTAATAATAAACTTGGAAACGAGTATCTATCGTTAATTTAACTTAAAACATAATCATTAGATTTTACTAGTGAACTTTAATGTAGCAGTAACTATAAATTTAGATGCTATATTCCCGTATCATGTGTCTTGTAACTTAATAAATGGGTAGGTAGGTAACACGTCATTTTACCCTCCTAACATATTTATTCAGCAGATTTTGCGAAAATTTTGCCAATTTATTATCTTGGTAAATATAATTTATTAAACGTGCCGATAAGAATTTAATTCGTTCTTAGTGATCTATATTCATATTGTAAAGATTTGTATTATTGCTAACAGATGGTTGTAGGAGTCGAAAACGGCCATGATACACTTTCCATGGTCAAATAGAACCAGTCCTTGGGGAAGGTGATGTCAGGATCTTTAAAAATCTACAAGCATGTATGACAATGACAACAGCAATGCGGGTGTGGAACTGATGTATGTAAGAATCGTGCCTTATGGCGCTCTGTTCTCTCTGCCTAACCCGCAAGGGAATACGCGTGAAAATGTATGTGTCTATTTTTGCATATAATAAATAAAATAGAGTCTTAGAGTCTGGAAAGTGCATACAGAGAAACTGTGTGTAAAGCTCAGTCAACAATCATATGCCATCTATATGCTCACAAAAAGAGCTAGTCAACCTGTTGTACTCATGGCCTATCACGGGTATATTGAAACCCTATTAAGGTATGGCATTATTTTTTGGGGTAATAGTGTGGATAGTAATCATGTATTTATAGCTCAAAAAAGGTGCATAAGATCAATCTGTAAGTTACACCAAACAGATAGCTGTAAGCCATTTTTTAAAAGCTTATGTCTTCTTACAATGCCTTGTTTATATATATTTGAAGTGTGTATGTTCATACGTAAAAATTTAAATCTATTTGAAACATACAAAAGTAAACGACACTGTTATAAAGTTTGCTGCCCACAACATAAAAGTGCACTTTTTAATAAAAGCGTATTTGGTATGGGCCCAAAAATGTATAACAACCTACCGAGAGACATTTTAGAAATTCTTGAAGCAAAACATTTTAAACGCCAGTTGAAAAGACACCTAATTGCTAAGGCTTATTACAGTGTCGAAGAGTATCTGAATGACAAATTATAGGTATTTGTAAATGTTGAACGTATTGTATTGTTGTTATTCCTGTGTTTTTGACCTAAAATCTCTGACTGTAATTAATTGTTGATATGACATTGATATTGTATTTTAGTATTTTGTTGGACTATATTTGACATTGTTTTAATTTTTAGATGCCTATATTAACAGTATTATATTGCATGATGTGTTATACTTAATCGATATTGTGCGCCTGTTAGGCATGTTACGGTTGTACCTGCCACATTTATAATAAGACCTGATTAACCTGTAACAGACAATGAATAAATGAATATGAATATGAATATGAGTCTTGGTGGTCTAGTGGTCGAGCACCCCACTTCTGAATCATACGAATCCTGGCTCACACCAATGAATCTTTGAAATTATTTTTGGAAGTTATGCGTGATTATAATCGATGACTGAATACTTTGGTATGGTAATAGGTTCGCCACCTATTCCATCTGGAACGTAAATATGACGGCGAGACGAGGCTTAACAGCCGCTGCCTACACCTTCGGGTAGAAAAAGGCGTGAAGTTATTCAGTAGTTGAGGGAATTCCTCTCAGACTTGCTACTTGCTTCCCTTCATTCAGAAACCAGTGTTGTTGGATCTCCGTTGTTCCGTTGTCATCAGGAACATACCGATATAGAAGACCAAATTAATTTTACGAACGTTTGGCACTAAGCCCATACTAAATATAATTTGAAACGGTGTAACTAAAAATAACCGACAAAGTAAAATGAACGTTAATATTGTGGCGTATAGTTCAGATTTCATAAATTACTATTTCAGGTGTATCCATAGATAGCTTGGAAAGTATTCACATACATTATTTCCGGGTTGGTAAAATATGATTTTGTTACAGTTTTTTGTCTGTTTGAGTGTGTACCAAAGCGCAGCTCAGAAACTGCTAATCTGAATGTAATACTTTGAGCGTCAGACTTCTTCGTCACCTTCAAGAGTTAAATTTAATATTGATATATTCGACGCCGTTCGATACATGAATAGGCCTGCTCGACTTCTTGAGATATCACTGTCTGAATATGGACATTAAGTGGCACATCCCCTTGTTTCGGTCCCCTTCCCCACCCTATTTTCTTAAAATTCGGCAATCTAATTGTAACGCTATTAGTGTTGTAAGTATCCATGGACGGTGGTAGTGCCTTACCAACAGGTGAGGGTGACTCCTTTCCGATAATTTGTTTATCGTTATTATACATTCTAACTAATCTCAGGAATTAATAGAACGTTTTCTACGCATCATTTATTTGTAGATATAACTTATTTTAGATAACCTTTGTTTCATTAAAACCGGTAAAAAATATCGTCCTAAGATAGGTAAGGCGAACAAAGTCGTGGACATCTACAAGTATTAAATATAATGTTATACACTTACATAACACAAAACATAACATAACTTCACGCCCTTTTCTACCCGAAGGTGTAGGCAGTGGCTGTTAAGCCTCGACTCACCGTTATGTTCACGTCCCAAATGGAATAGGTGGCGAACCTATTGCCAAACCGGGCACAAAGTTTTTAGTCATCGATGTTTATCACACATAACTTTTGAAATTAATTTCGAAAAGCCATTGGTGTGTGCCAGGATTCGAACCGGGACCTCTGTATTCAAAAGCCATGTGCCCGAGACCACTGGGCCACCGATAAAAACATTTAATATCAACTATGACCCCAGGATCACTACCTACCTCTCTCTCTAGAGTATTATGTTTCTATTTGGAGCACCTTGAAAGAGTCCCGTCTCATTTTACCCTTTCCTTTTTGTCTTCGACAGTTGTTTGCTCACATCAACTCCTCTTGTACTCTCAATCTTGAAGGTCAAATATTAATTTGTAATAAAAGATATTGGACACAGAGTTGGCTTTTATTAAACAGAATTCGTAAGTAAATATATATTTGTTATTTATAGAAGTACGCCTCTTTTTTATATTAAGAAAAAATAATCAGAGCGTTTCTATATTTGATAAAAGTATTTGTTGCTTCAGTTTTATTTGTCCAGTTCTTCTCATGATAGCCGTTACACTCGGAATAGAGCCGCTCTTTAGGTGCAATGATCCATGTTTTCAACACACATACTTTTCTCAAGATCAAGTGTTAGATATTTTGAATTTTTATTATTAATTTTAATTTCGTAATGTACAAAATATTTCGTAATCACTTAGCTTCACAGACATCAGAATTGATTTCAAGTGAAGTTCACGCTGAAATCTGATATCAAAAAGACACATTAAGACAACTATTTGATACTGAATTATTGTATTTAATGTATAATCTGTACTTATTATCATACAGTCTCGGTGGTCCAGTGGTCGAGCACACGGCTTCTGATCCAGAGGTCCGGGTTCGACTCCTGATACTGGCTCACACCAATGACTTTTCAAAATAGTTTTCGAAAGTTAAGTGTGATAAATGTCGATGACTGAAAACTTTGTGCCAGGTATGGCAATAGGTTCGCCACCTATTCCATTTGGGACGTAAACATAACGGCGAGACGAGGCTTAACAGCCGCTGAATATACCTTTGGGTAGCAAAATGCGTGAAGTTATGTTATGTCATTTGAATTTATTAAAGACTAGTTGACCCAGCGAACTTCGTTTCGTCTCAATTAGAATTAATAATAACAAACTTTCAACCCCTATTTCATCCCCTCACAGGTCGAAATTGCAAAAACGCTAGAATTAATGTTTAATTATTTCTTATCAAGTGCTTAAATATAAAGTTTTAAGGTTTTATCTTTTAAAATTAAGAAATCCCATACAAACTTACAACCTCTATTTCAACCTCTTTATCCCTTTTTTTCGCAATAAAAGGTAGCCTATGTCCTTTCTCAGGGTCTATAGATTGTCTATGCCAAATTTCAACCAAATCCGTTGAGAGGTTTAAGCTGGAAAGCGTAACAGACAGGCAGACAGAGTTACTTTCGCATTTATAATATTAGTAGGGATTACAATGTAAATACTCTAAATACCTATTGTAGTACCGATTACGTAACGTGAAGACCATTGACCGGTATTGCATAATTTCTATTTTAAGCAGTGCAATGTCACAATTGGACCTATTATAATATCAAAAGTTGTAATAACATTCAGATTACTATATCTTTACTAACTGACCGCGATATTTTCGTAGGTATTGCTGTATTATATTCTTTTAAAATTAAAAGGAATAGTGCTCCGCTCCTATTGATATTAGCGTGATGATGCCTATGTTTTTCTTCGATAACTGGACTGTCCAACACAAAGTAGAATTGTTCGAAATGAATCTATAGTTCCTGAGATTAAAGCAAACAAGATTTATCATATTAGTATAGAATATGGATGATGACGCTGATTTTTTTAGTCAGCTGAAACAGGTGGAGTATCAATTGCCATGCATCAAGCTCAATATCTTCTGGATGCATATACGTGCCAAAAGACCCGTCACATAATTTAGTCAGTGATACCAGGTAACAAAACCAAAATATTGCGGTATTGAGAGCTTTAAAAAATAAATTTACATTTCTGCCAGTGTTGTCAGCAGAAAAATACCTAATGGTAAGGTACATAGGTACTTACTATTTTATCACATGTTAAAATAATATATTACAGTAAACATACTATAAATTTATTACTCGTAATTAATATATGTATATATCTACTTATTAATCTACTCGCTTTTAGCGCCAAGAGTTTTTAAAAGATTTCCATTTTTGTCTCTGACATGATGACGATATCAGGCTACGGAGATACTTGCAAAATTAATATGCAGTTTTGCGTCCTCTAGTTCCAAGCTGAACAACTAAATGCTTGTGTTATGGATACTAGATAACAGATATTAATACATATATACTTTTCTTTTGTAAATACATACTTATAATACATAGAAGAACACCCAGACGCCACACAAATATTCATGTTTGTCACAAGTATTTGTGTGCTCGGGCGGGAATCAAACCCCCGACCTCATTGCTGCAGCCGGTAGTTTTACCAATGCGCCACGATGCCCGTCAAGTTTTATCTAAAATAGGTGCTTCTTACAAATCAAATGTCACTTGGTGACAAACATGACATGAACGCGTGAGTGCTCATATTCCGATATGGCAATACATAACAAATCTAATTTAAAAGTCATATTTAAAAAATGCATAAAATAAACATATTATATTTATATTGAATTAATTAACAATTAAGAAATGATAATTTTAAATGTATTATTCTTGTTGTTTTATCTGATTATTTATATCTATGTAACAATTTAAATGTGTATATTATTGAAGTTGGTAAAAGTGCGACCTTGCCGTGTCTCGACCTTGGTACAATACCTTTCTGACATAAAGTTCAGTGTACCGACACGTTTTTTTTTGTTTTTATTCAATCTTTCACAACTAAAATCTCCAGTTATATTAATAAAACAATTATTAAAAAGATCTTAAAATAACTTGAGATTTCAGCTTGAGAATGGCTAATTCGATTCCCTTTTAAATACAAATATATAGGTATATTGAACATGAAATTTTAAGTTAATAATAAAACAAGTGGAATTTTTCACAACAATATCAAACATTATGTGATAAAATCATCTTTGATATTTATTTACAAAACATCACTTACCACGAGTTGTGCTGTTATCGATATCATTTAGATGTGATCGACATCAACCTCACGTGCTTGATTTGATATCTTCGCCATTAATGTTATAATCAATGTACAAGAAATATTTGCTTTAGTAACGGTTTTCTTTAAATAAATTTACGAGCTAACCCGGCGGAAACTTTGTTGCGCATCAAAAGTAATTTTTACAGAGTTTGCAATTAAAGTGCTAAATGTCAAAAAAATATCACTGTTTCTTAACTACATTAAAACATGAATTATACATAAAAACTGCCCCTTGACTCCCCTATCTATTATGAAAAATGTATCAAAATCCGTTGCGTAGTTTCAAAGATTTAAGCATATAACGGCACAGACAGCGGAAAGCGACTTTGTTTTATACTATGTAATAGTAGCTTGGGGAGTCTGATTTGAACGATTTGCCACTATCTGGATTTCAGAACTCGAAAGGAGCAGGAAAGGAGGGTTTACATCATACCTGATGATGGACACAGCCGGAATTAGGTTTCAATACTAAATTTTCTATTTCCAAATATAATAAATTTCGTAACCTATTGTCATACATTGAGGACATTTTGTCATCGGTATTCAACACACATAACTTACGGAGAATCTTTAAGTGTTTGAGGATTCAAAGTTTGGCCCTTCGAAATGGAAATCGGAATCCTGATTATTTGCCGTCGGTCAACATGCATATAGACAAACATCCTTCCTTTAATACGGCTATAACAATTTTCATGAAAATCTGCTTTTAAGAACAAGTTCAGTTCATGCTAAGTTGATGCTTTTAATAACAATAAAATTCAGCATGTGCTGGTATGTATGGTGGAAAAAAGAATAACAGAGGGAATTAAAAAAAATCCTAAGCCTTCCTTAAAAAAATGGTTTGATAAAAAATGCAGAAGGAAACAGTCTACTTTATGCGCAGATAACATCGTAGGAAAAGAAATTCTGTCCAGAAATTTATATAAATATAAAGATCATCTTCAAACAAAGTCTATACAGAAATACTCCTGTTTATATTCTTTATGTCCGATAAGTGGACTAAGGATTTAATAATCCTATCAATGAACTGAATTGCAGTGCAACTCTTAAGTTGATATCTGATTGCAAATAGCAACTGTAAATCCTATTGATAAATATATATTAAATCTCTTGCATTTCCGTATTCAAACAATAACATATATATATATATATATATATATATATATATATATATATATATATATATATATATATATATATATATATTTTGTCAAATTTAATATAGCGCCATCTAGTACAATTAGGAACAACTAAGTCAATTGTTGTCATCATTTAGGCAGCGGCAATAAAGCCTCCACTAGACCAATATTTTATTGACCCATGGAATAGGGTTCCACACGAACATTTTTTTGACCCAAGAATTATTTCCAGTCGTCGATAACTATCACACAAAACTTTCGAAAACATTTCCGAATATTGATGTGCCATCCAGATTCGAACCTGAGCCTTTTGTTAAGTTATCATCTTTCAATTTATGAACTTATATCATCCGTTGGTTGGAGTTCAATGAAACCTGAAGGATGAAAATGTGACAGTCGATAATGAGAACCTATTGTTATGATATTATTAATAAGTTATGTCATATCTGATGATTGCAACATTGTTGTTACTTGCATATTTATTATTTGCAATAATGTTATCGATATATAAATACTTTATTTGTTAACCACTCTATATTATGTAGCATATTTACTTAACTTTACGCCAATTCTCTTGCGAGGTAGACAGAAAGAGCAATGCGCCCTAAGACACGATTCTTACACACCTCACTCGATTTTTCGTCTGTCATAACTCTTGTCCTGGCTACTGATCTCAATTTTCACTTGGAAACGTCCAATTTGCTCATTGTAAATGTGTTGTGGCCACCATGCACTTCTAAATCTTTCCGGTTTCGCACTGTATATCTGCTTAGTTAATCTTACACCTTCAATTTATTCCCTATCTGAAATATCTTTGGTCTGCTCTTATTTACTTTATTTATTACTAGCTGACCCGGCGAACTCTGTTTCGCATCAAAAGTAATAACTGCTGCCCCGCTATGTTAATACTGCAATATCTTCGACAAATTTGAAATCGATAGCAGCTATAGGTTAAAAATGGGAATTTTCCATTGTTAACACCCCCGCAACCCCCCTTGTGGGTGGAATTTCGTAAAATCCGTTCTTAGCTGACCTCTACTCGGCGAAAGGAATAATCCTACCAAATTTCAAGTCGCTACGCCTTATGGTTCCAGAGATATCGTGATGAGTCAATATATAGGTGGAAATCTCTTATATATATATAGATAGACTAGCTGACCCGGCGAACTCTGTTTCGCATCAAAAGTAATAACTGCTGCCCCGCTATGTTAATACTGCAATATCTTCGACAAATTTGAAGTCGATAGCAGCTATAGGTTAAAAATGGGAATTTTCCATTGTTAACACCCCCGCAACCCCCCTTGTGGGTGGAATTTCGTAAAATCCGTTCTTAGCTGACCTCTACTCGGCGAAAGGAATAATCCTACCAAATTTCAAGTCGCTACGCCTTATGGTTCCAGAGATATCGTGATGAGTCAATATATAGGTGGAAATCTCTTATATATATATATAGATTAACAAATTAATGGCGTGAAATGAGGTAGGCACTATACCTCTCCGAATGAAATGTTTGATCAAATATCGTGCCTAATACACTATTTATTCAGTCATCGATAAATTATATATTCGTTCAGAAAAGTGAATTTTATACCTGAAAGCACAACAATCCAAGCAAAAATAAGTTTTCTAATATAAGTAAACCAACATTTACTTCATACATCTCTGCAGCTATTTATGTAATTATTTGTTCAGAAATTTATCAAATATGATATATTTAAATTTATCATAAATATGTGCGATAGGAAAAATACATCCGCGTAATAACAAAACACGGAACCAATTTCAAGTTTATAGGGTTGTCACGAGAAGAACCGCGCCAGAATGTGCCAAATATACAATAATATGTAATGCCTTAGTACACATAAACATATATGTAATTATATCTATGTTTGAGTAGCATCTGTTATAATCCTAAAAGTTGTTTTAATCTAACATTTGTTTACTCAATACTTGAGTAGTAGTAAAAGGGTCATAAAGAGAACAGAACATATTACTGCAAACATCATCTACATCAACTTGTCTTCTCATACATTTACCAGAGAAAATAATAATTTTTTTATATCTCTCAAGTTTACGCATAAATCTCTCATTTAGTAATAGCTTAGTATATTTTTAATTAAATAATTGTACTCAGGAATGAATAGTTCTGACTTTACATTACTTTGAAAAAAAAATACTCGATCTCTCTCTCTCTTCCTTTGGATGAATGACTAAGAAATTTTACCTGATAAGGACAGATTTTTCGAATTTTTTTTATGGGATAGGAGGGCAAACGAGAAGGCGTGTCACCTGATGGTAAGCAACCAACGCCGCCCATGGACACCAGCAACACATATAGTGGTACTGTTCCGTTGCCGACCTTTAAGGTATAGAGGATAGGGAAGGGGTGTGGGCCTCCGGGTACCACTCTCACCGAACGAAACGCGGAATGAGCCAATTTACGTCGATCTTCTGAGAGGTCGGGGTATTTCACCGGTCGAGCCGGCCCATTCATGCAGCGAACTGCTGGGCTCTACCACTGTCAAAACATGACATTCCCAGTGGTACATAACTCAGACGTCCAGTGCAAAGATCCCAAATTCGAATCTCGTCTTACACCAATGACTTTCCTGAACTTACGTATGGCACATACATTTATAGCAAAGGTTCACACCCTATAAATACGAGTATATATAATATATATATCTCGTATGACGGCGAGTCAAGGTATAGATGTCGCAGTCCACTCGTTCGTGTAATAACGACTTGAATTTATTTGCATTGAAAAGTTCCCAAACCATGCAATGCATTTTTTTCTTTTTTGCTCTAGAAAAAAATATTATATTCTATACACTTTTTTCTATAGAAAATCATGATTGTATTTTTTTTCTACGTAAATATAAATATTGTTCAACCTATTTACTCTAATCTACCTAACAACTCATGCCAATGACATTTGAACTTACACAAAACATAAGTAAATATAAACAGTGAGATATACTTACATTAAATGCTTAGCAACAAACAAATTATAATTTGACTTGATAATTGCCCAATTAAATGTACCTATAAAATATAATTACTTCACGTATTTATAAAACAAATTTATAGAGATAACAAAACTTTTCTGTGTGAACTTTTTACGATGCCCGTTAATGTATGTATATATTATAACGAGACAAGATTTGTATTTATGTATGTTCGAATAAACATCAAAACTAGTGGACCGATTTCAAAAATTCTTTTACCATTGGAGAACTGCATTCGTCCAGAGTAACATAGGCTATATTTAATCATAATCGTCATCGCCATTTTGTTTGTACGCGAGTAACACCGCGAGGCGGAAAGCTAGTTATCAATACAAAAGCAACAGAAATAGTTATAACATTTCTTTTATTTATTTTTTCCGGCTGTATTTTTGTACCCTTTTTACTCATGTAAAATCTACTACATTGTATTCGATACGATTTTCGTTATATATAGCTAGCAGCAAAGAAAACATTCCCAAGGAGGGTTGACTTTAGGCAGGTGGCCGGTCATAAAACCACAGCCAATATTTTTGACTACGTGGATAGTTAGTAGTAAGAAGGATAACATGTTGTGCTGACCCCACTTAGACTGGAATAAGTTCAAAAAATTGGTGCTTGATGGAAATTTTGCCATTTTACTAAAGGAATAAAATTAAATATGTTCAGAAGTGCCAAACAGATTATGATACTGTTTTGACTGTTGGATTAAGTTGTTTTTTGTAAAAAGATTATTATACTGTTTCATTAAAATTTGTGGCAAAAAGGTTTGTCAATTGCCATGTCGCATCATACTTTTCTGATGATGATGATCCTTCGACTAAACTCAAACTAGGCAAAAATATTCAAATCGTCCAGAAAAAGAATAACTACTACGTACTAAAATTCATCTTTTGACGAGCCCCGTGGTGCATTGGTAAAGTTACCGACAGCAGGATCGAGGTTGGCGGGTCCGATTCCCACCCGAGTACAAATATTTGTGACAAGCATGAATGTTTGTATGGCGTGTGGGTGATTTTCTATGTATTATAAGTAAACAAAGAAAAGTATAAATGTATGACTATCCGTTATCTAGTATCCATAGCACAAGCATTTTGTTGCTTAGTTTGGAACTAGAGGGCGCTGTGTGATTTGTGTCCAAGATATTATTATTATTATCTTAATCAGTTTAGCTATTTAAGATCAAGTATAACAGGTAGACGGACTTGCAAATTTATAGTATAATTAGACACAATAAAATTAAAGTCTAAAAATTTCGACAAATATGTTCCTAAAATATTCCACTCTGCAATACCACACACGTGCAATAAATTAATTGGGTAACTTATTATATTAATTAGCAATTAATTATTATTATTTTTTTTTTATTTGTCGTCGCAACCAACCAAATTTTAGACTAATTTTAAATACATACATAACTTCAAGTCAACTACATTGTGGGGTAGGCTGGGGGAACAGAGAAATACTTTTATTATACTCTTTAGTTTTAAAAAAAATTCTATAGTTGAAAAATTGTAATACAAGTGTAATATTTATAATCCCTTTCTTTCCAAAAAAAAAAAACAATATCATAAGTCTTCGAATAATAAAGAACTAAAGATATAATTAGTCTCGGTTGTCCAGTTGTCGAGCAACCCGCGTCTGAATTAAGAAGTCGCGGGTTCCCACCCTGGCTCACACCAACGACTTTTCAAAACTATTTCCGGAAGTTAGGTGTGATAAACACTGATGACTGAAAACTTTGTGTCCGGTATGACAATAGGTTCGCCACGTATTCCATTTGGGACCTTAACATAACGGCGAGACGAGACATTAACAGCCGCTGCCTACAACTTCGAGTAGAAAAAGGCGGGAAGTTATGTTATTTTAAGTAAAAATATAACTAAATTAGGTACGATCTTGCTGTGACATTGCTATAAAGTAACTGTCATTCAAAATAATACAATAAAAGAACTCATATTTATAGTACCTTTTCTTTTTTGTACCAGGATGTCATATAGGAATTACCAATTGCGTATTAACATTTATAACAATTAAATTCTACCATATAAATAACTTAATACATTTAAATAATTCTTCTGTATGTTTGTTGACAGTGAATTGCTCCTAAAGAAAGTGTGGTCGAGCGCACGGCTTCTGATCCTGAGGTCCAGGTTCGAATACTGACACTGGCTCACACCAATGATTTTTCGAAATTGTTTTCGGAAGTTATGTGTGATAAATATCGATGACTGAAAATTTTGTGCCCGGTATGGCAATAGGTTCGCCACCTATTATTCCATTTGGGACGTAAACTTAACACGCCACCCTGGCTCAGTCTGCCATTAGCAACCATCGCGTACACACGAGATAGTCAATAAACAGAATTGTCAAGAATCAACACGTGTCTTACTCACAACGTGCACCACAACCTCTACACGTGTCCTATATTGAACGCAAATAATTAATACTTCGAAGTAACAACAAGCCGCAATACTGGTGACCCCAACAAAACCTCCACATTCGGCGAGACGAGGCCAATAAGAATAACAACGTTATTCTGCTATTTGTCTTTCATTTCTTACTTTGTTTAATATCCTAATTACTTTGGTACATCAAACAGTACAATGTATGTTGCCTCAGCTAGTTACGTATTTTTATATTTAAGGCTGTATTATTTGCGGTACATTAGAGTGGGTATGTAGTAGGTGCCAACTCACGGATGTGGACCGTCCTTGAGCCAGGGACGGTGAAATAGCCGCAGATTAAATTAATACAGAAGGTCAATTTTACCTGTTTTTTTTTACCTATCTCAGTAATATGTTTATTGTGTGTATAGCTAGCATTCATGAAGTAAGGAAGTAACAATGTACACAGAAATATGTTAAATTAATAATTTTTTTATATCATGTAAGTTAGATAGTTATGTTAACTATTTTTTTTATGGAATAGGAGAGCAAACGAGCAGGCGTGTCACCTGATGGTAAGCAACCAACCCCGCCCATGGACACCAGCAACATATATAGTGTTACTGTTGTGTTGCCGACCTTTAAGGGATAGGAAATAGGAAAGGATGGGGAAGGGGGATGGGCCTCCAGGTATCTCTCTCACCGAACGAAACGCGGCATAAGCCACTTTACGTCGGTCTTCTGAGACGTCGTGGTATTTCACCGGTCAAGCCGGCCGATTCATGCAGCAAACTGCTTGGCTTTACCACTGTTAAAAACTAAATTATAAATTTAACTGATAAGACTATTAAAGTACCTCTCTAATCAAGTCCCTTTTGCGATGTCGCTTTCCTTATTTTTTAATAAAACATATCATAACATCAAGCATTTTTTCTACCCGAGGGTGCAGGCTGCGGCGGTATGTTTACGTTCCAAATGGAATAGGTCGCGAACCAATTGCCATACCGTGTACAAAATTTTCAGTCATCGATATTTATCACACATAACTCCATAAAAGAATTTCTAAACGTCATTAGTGTGAGCCAACTTCGAACCCGCCATTATTTGATTCAGAAGCTGGTTGCTCGACCACTGACTCACCGAGGCAGTTTTTATCTAAAAACTGTAATCCATTTTCAGGAATATGTTAAACTCATATTGTAAGTTTTAAGTATATTGGCTGCAAGTAAAGGTTAATTTTATTATAAAAAAAACAGTCACCCCTTGTCGACGACAATTATTTAATACATAAATAACTTATTGTTAAAGTTCAGTTCCTGGGCGATATGGTTGATATTTATTTATTTTTTTGCAATTAAGACATGAACATGCAAATTACATTTCATAATTTGCTCAATCATCGATGAAAATTCACATAACTTTCGAAAAAACAATTAAAAGTTGTCAGATTCATTCCAGTCATTGTTTAAAATAGAAGCATACGTGCCGAACCGCGGATATAATATGTAGATAGTAGATATTTTACTGATAATTTATTTATAATCACAGCTGATTTCATGATAAGCGAAGTAATTATTTTTAGTAGAAAATATTTAATAAAGAATGCCAAGGCACCAATCAGAGCGATTTGACCATGAAGCCAGTAGGTATAAATTTAAAACTATCGTGTCTAGTCTATATTTATGTGATCTTACAATTAATCTATTGACCATTCATGCAATAAGTGGGCGAAGAATTTCGACACTGTTATTATTGATAAATGTTTTTTACACGACTGCTCCAAAATAGAGAGGTGTGTTATATTATGTTTATTTAATACTATTCTTAGACATTCATTTTGTTGAATTTTATTTAGTCTCGGTGGTCCTGTGGACAAGCACCCCGCTACTAAATCAAGAGGTCGCGGGCTCGCTCCCTGGCTCACACCAATGACTTCTAGAAATTAATTTCGAAAGTTACGTGTGGTATATATATCGATGACTGAAAACTTTGTGCCCGGTATGGCAATAGGTGCGCAACCTATTCCATTTGGGACGTAAACATAACGGTGAGAGGAGGCTTAACAGCTGCTGCCTATATCTTCGGGTAGAATAGGCGTGAAGTTATGTTTAAACTTTATTTTACATATTCTCCTGACTTTTACTCCACGAACAGATAATTAACTTAAGTGTAAATCTGTGTTATGTTGTTGTACAAAAGTTGTAGTACATTCCCTAAATAATAAAAAAAAATAACTCGACGCCATTGGCTAAGTGGTTTGTGATTGACAATTATCGACTTCGAATCCGGGTGCAAACGCGGAAGATATTTGTGATAAATATGGACGACTTACTAAATTGCTCTCGCTCTATAACCATAGGTTCCGCAAAATGATTCATTTTTGTTATTGGGACAAATGAACAAGCGTGTCACTTTATGATAAACGACACCAAGAGGGTCACAGTCATGTTGTCATCGCTTAGGACGGAATAGGGAAGGAGAGGAAAAGGTGGTGGTATACCTCTTTTACTGAACGAATGGCATAAGCCACTTTTCGCCGATTTTCTAAGAGCTCATGGTACATCACCGTTCGAGCCGACTCGTTCAAACTGCATTGGCCACTGTCAATCATAGCTTTGGAACATGTTTATTTATTAAAAAACGTTTGTCAACTGGCCCACTCTGTACGACAATATAATTATTGACCTTGCAGAAAAACAAGGCGAGAGAAAGAAATGATACTTAACACTTAATTTATTGAGAACCAGTTATGTGGAACAAAAAATAACCAACATTCTGGTGTAAGGTCTTTGGAACCGGTTCCCTATCCTGCTGTTTGATTATAAAATATTTAAGTGCTGCAGAAGGACATATTTATTGACTACTCCCAACATTACAATCACTATGTCGTGTGTTTGAAATTTAATTTATTTAATTACATAATGTCTTGTTTGTATTGGAGATATTGATATGAAGTTGATTTTTTCTAATGGATGGGCAAAAAGGACCAAACGGGTCATTAAGCTAAGCTAAGTAACTATGTTAGCCCTGAACATCTGCAACTCAAGATAGTGTTTACAGTTGCGTTGCCTTTTTAGGGAGTAGGATGGGAAAGGAGGTAGAACGGGCCTCTGGATACCTATGTCGCCAAACAAAACGACATGAGCCGCCGTTACGTCGATATTCTGTGAGGCTGTGATATTTCATCCGTCGAGCCGGTCAATTGATGCAGCAAACTGCACTCTTATTTACAATTTAGCACTCCACCACTGCAAAATTTTTGAATTTTACTAATTTATTTTAGATAGCCAATAGCAAGATTTGTCATTATGAAAACAGAGCAACCCGCCCTGATAGTTTCTAAGCGTCAAGTTGTTACAGTATTTTCTGAAAAGCCTACATGCAAATTTTTCGTTTTGCGAAACGTTGTATTTCTTCGTCCGAATGAGGCTCCTGTTTTTGCGTGTTTCATTGCTGTTATATATCCAAATCACTTCCTCATTTTTCTGAACCATGGTCTTACAAACAAACATACGAATATGCCTTTTTCTCATATAGGTAGGCAAACTACTACGAGTTCTTATAGCCATGGTATTACATCAATATAAAACATTCGACATTGAAGTCAAACCAATGAACTTATCTAAATCAAATTATAATTGAATATTTTTAACATACGATTTATGACAAACCTTAATCAATATATAAGTATAATTAAAAATAATAATATACAACCACATATAATAAGCAATGAACACAAATTGCATATTGAATATAACTTTGCTCTTTGTGAGTTTATGAATATTTCGCAAGTTGCCCGATTCTGTAGGCAGTTAATACGATTTATTTTTTAATTCATAACATATATACAATGATTTATACATTACAAAATGGATTAATTAAGTCATCTTCGTAAGATATTGATGTTATGTCTCGAGACAGGTACTCAGACGCGTTCTATAAGATCGTGTGTTCGTGAATTAAATCATATTGTCTCACCTTGACTTGACACTGACCCACTTTCTGGATAGATAGTAAGTATACAGCGTAATGTTACTTTCGATTTTGTTGATATTTTTGGCTTGTGACTTTGTACAGATTATACTTTGTACAGTAGGTTATCGATCTTAACTCTGAAATACATTAGCTTAAAACTATGTATTTTTAAGCCGTCGAAGAGCCACGCCAATGACGACAAGAAGAGAAACGCCTCGCTCTCGGCTTTTGTTTAGCGATTATATAAGTACATGCAAATTTATTTCCGCAGTAGAAATATGATATTATGAAGATAAATATTATCTTGAACAATAATTTAGTTTAGCCGTAAGCAAATATTGATTGATTGAACTTCATTAAAGAATTCCATCTCACATAATCAATGTGTACTTAACCAGTTTTGTTAATATATAGTCTTCATTGTTCAGCGGTTTAGTGTATTTACTTTTTTTTTATCTGTTGTCTTTTGCCCCGCTTTCGAATCTCTTAAATTTTAAGTATAACAATAACCTGTGCTAGCTCTACGATTGCTAGATCATGTTTTCAAAATGTATTTTATGATAAAATGAGACCCCAATTATTTAAACAGAAAGTAGCAAATATTGCCTTAAGTTACTTTCGAATAAAATAGCTTAATAAAGGTGAAAGAATTATTTTATTTCCCGGGTTTATCTATAACAAATAAAAAAATTGACTGTGTCGTACCGATAATCTCCTACTAAAACAGCTACAACAAAACACAAACACTTCTTATCGCACTCATCAACAGCAGATCTGATAAAATTCAGTTACTGCCTTAGTTTTTGGGAATCGAATTGACTGACATTTAAAATTCAGTACCTTATCTTATTATGTAACAACATTAAACATTATAAAACTAGATTATTGTCTTAAATATTTCAGTATTATGCGAGTATATAACTTCTGCAATACAACTTCACGACTCAGAGGAGATAGACAGAGAAAATATACTTGATGCACATTTATAACTATTGTTATGTGCGAAACAGATTCGGCCACAAGAATAATGGTTTCTGTCTACCTCTTTTACGAATAGGCTAGATTACTAAATTCTCCGAAAATTATATATTTAAAAAAATACTTACTTTTACAACATATATTTTGCTTAAAAAAAATCAAACAACCTTTTGAACAAAAATGCTCCAGAGTGTCATGGCGTCTTGAATGACGTCTCGCCGTGACAAACATGTGTGTTTTGTATGGACGTTGTCAATTATTTCACTGATGTTTAGCACGGCGTGACGTCACTCAAGCCGACATTTTCTGATTCCCGTTTACTGTCACGTGACTCAATCCCAAATTATTAAGATTTTCTTTTCTAAAAACATTAACAATCTCTATTAATTTTAATAAACGTGGAAATAAGCCTTCGTAATTGAGGTTTGAATATGCAAATCCTTTATTCCGCTGAAGGTTATCTTGAAAAAAACCCAGTAAGTACTAAAATTATCAGCTTAGAACAATAATTTATTAACGCAAACGTGCCCACATATCTACTATCATAATATTATCAACTATTGGACTTTCTTGTATCGCTACTAATAAACAACAGATTAGGTGCGTCAATAATAGATAATTATTTGTTTATAAATAAAATTTAATTTGTAAATATTGCAACAAAATTAACAAAACCAAATCCTCGTGTAATTATGTGATAATATTAATTAATGAATGAATGGTTTTTTAATGAGGAATTTTTAATGAACGAATGATAGCATTCCGTGACAGTAAGTGAAGACGGCAGTGTTTTGAAAAACGGTACTAATATGTTATTTTAATTCTAGTACTGATATATTAAAGTGGCTTTAGTATCTATCTGGTATATTTTTATTATATAGCGTCCAACACTATAATATTTCACAAATTACATCGCAGTTTTTTTTATTTCATATTTTAGCTAGAAGATTTTAAAACAGACCCCATACAGCCTATCAGGTGAGAAGTAAGTTAATTTTTCATACAATCTAGAGTGACCTAATAAAATAATTTTAGAGAGAGATTGCTTATAAATAGGTTTATATAGAACATAATTAAGTTATAAGAATTAATGACAAACGGTCTTTTAATCTGCATTATACAGCGGATATCCAGTAATAAGTATACGTCTTAACAAAACCAATAAAATAGTGAGGCATGTTTAAACACCTGGTATATTGCTCTTGATAATATTAATTAGTACATTATACATGTATAATAAGTTCACGCCCAGTCCCTTGCCGGGTAGGCAGAGAGAACAGAGCGCCATAAGGCACTATTCTTACACGCCTCACTATTTGACTTTTATAACTTACACACGCTTGTTGATTTTTAAGGTTCCTATTTTTTAGTATTTAATGAAATTGTGATATCATTAATAATATCAGGATAACAGTATCAGGTATACTCAGTAACTTTCTAGAATGTTATTGGTGCGTAAGTATAATAGTTCGAATATGAGACCTTTCAGATAGATGTCGTTGTACTGAAACACTAGACTATCGGGATAAATGGTATATCTTTTGCTGCCGAAGCAGTGGGCCACAACGTAACTTTTCTAATATCTTATTATATTGTTTACTTGTTTAGTAACATTGCACACGAATGCTCTGTTTTATCATAGTTCAAAGTGATAATTAAATTTAATTGATATTATATTGTAATATCATCTCGATGGTCCAGTGGTCGAGTACCACGCTTCTGATTCATAGGTCGTGAGTTCTATTCCGGACTCGCACCAGGGATTTTAAGAATTATTTTCGGAAGTTGTGTGCACCGTTACGATTCGGCGTGTCACCGCTGCCTACACCTTCGGGTAGAAGGAGGCGTGATGTGATGCTATGTATTATATTGTAATGTTTTAATTAATTTCATATCTCTTTCAAGAATATATGTTATTTGTTTGTTTGCGAATGCCCAAGAACCGTGTCATGTAGTTTGTTCTGCATAACTCATTGTACAGTTGTGGTAAAATTAATTATTGTTATTTAAATTAAAAAATGCCTGTTTGTAAATAATTTCATAAATATGTTGCTTCACATTTTGAAATAATTTAGCAAAGTTGTAAATAGTTGGTGAAATTTTACAGACAGTAAACTTTGTATTTTATCACACTCAACACTTAAATAGTTTAATTTAATTAATATAACTTAATTTGCTGGGTCAGCTAGTATTAATATAATGTTAGCAGAAGTACAGGGATCAAGTGCAGTTTCAATGTATTTATGTTCGGTACCCAAAAGCCTTCTCAATCACAGCCTTGACTCACGAGAAATGTCAAATGCATGTGTGTGCCTCCATGGGCATCGTGCTCGTCTGATCCAAGTGAAGGTCACACGCGTTAAGGTCAGGGTCTATATCGCTCCATCATTATCTAAGATAGAAGCTGAACACTTAATAGATCAAAATTTTAATCCAGTTTTTTTTATAGTTCTCATTCACGACAACGTACCAGTTAAATATTTTTTTTGTGGCTGCCAATTCTTTTTTGTGCTGCGAAACTTTTAATTTAATATTTTAATATTCTACGATGAATTTTGTTCTTTTTTTATAATTTTTAATCATCTATTGCTAACTAGTGCGTATAATTTATTTTATACCGGGATTATTTTTTTGAAAATTTCTTCTTTTGTAACCGACCCAAAACAATGTTGTTTCTTTATTCTTTATAGTGTTTACTCTCCAATGTGTTCTCCAAATGTTTAACGGGGTTTCTTATTAACAGATTCATTTAATTATCTTGTACCAATATTAAATTATTGAATCTATTATTCCTTTTTTAATTACTTAAAGCAAAGTTGGCTTAACTCGACTTAGTTACCTTTTTTTATCTTTTTAGTTCTGCTCTTTCTACCTATCCCGAAAGCTACTTAGCGCAAAGTTATGCATGTAAGTGTACTTGTTAAAAAGAGGTAATCTTAGCTATTACTATCCTAATTTTTCTTTGATTTCAATTGTCAAATATTACACAGATTTGGGCAATAGTTTGTTTTATATAAAAAATGTGGTTCATGTTTATTTAGTAATATCTGTCAGTATTCTGATACATAAATATATTTTAGCTTCCAAATACGTTTGGCCTTTTAAAAAAATATCTTTCTAATTAAATTACCAAAGAAACATCGAGAGGCACTCTCTAAAGAATTCCCTGAATAAGTTCTTATTTACAGTCCTATTTTTGTTCGCTAACATAATTATTCCGACCTCGTAATATATTAAATTTTACTTTGTATTCAAAAGAAACCAAATCGCCTCTAGCTTTTAATTTAATATTTTTAACATCTAATATTTAAATAAATCATATTAAAAGGTACTTGAAAAATATTTGGTAGTACGAAATGAGCAAACAGATCTACGTCATTGGAGTAATACAAGTTGCGTAGGCTGATGCTACGACGTAGCAATTATCCCTAATGCTACGGACTCGCTACACTTTGCCATTCCTACGTTCGCAGTACCCTATGACGCAATACTGAAAACGTAACGTAAGACGCTCTACTACGCATATCTACAACAATAAAACATCCCACTATTCTACTAAGTGGTTCGCGCCACTTAATTGAAGGTCGTTCGGGCAATAAAATATTTCTTTGTTCGTATTAAATCTCAAAAAATATGTTACATGCAAAATTATAACGTATGTATATAAAACCGCGCGTATTCTATAGCCGAGAATGTAAATGTTAAGTCAAACAAACGGCTGTCATATTTTTGTAGAGCGAGACAGAAATATAGATCGTATTATATTTAGAGCGAGAAGGGAATTGTAGCAACAGGTAGTAGGCGCGGGGACGCGTTATCGCTTCAATGACGTCAGGACCCTTTCACTGTCCGAAGTTTGTTGTAGAGTACACTTCAGTCCGCGCGGCTCGGTCACAGCGAGAGCACGTCTCGCTTAGTGTTCCTAAACACACCGATTCACGCGTCACTCGTTTTTTTATTCAAATAAAGAACACCGTAAAATACATCGAAGTCAATCTTCAATATAAAAACACACGCAAACGGTACAGGACAGTCCTCCGTGTGTTTTCCAACTTCTTGTTGACTTCTCACCTGATATATTCCCGATCCAAGATGGGCGTCATAAAGTTGACTCCCGACACCGCGTCCCTGATCTCTGTTTGTGACATGCTCGACGATATGAAGGTAAGTGTTACGAGAGAGAGAATCATGTGATGTTTCGTTGGTGGCAACGTTCCAAACGGCGAGTTCTGTATTTGTGATGGAAAAAAAAACTAGTGAATTGTTGATTGAGTGTTGAACTAAATGTTACGCGCTCAAATTTTTTTTAATGCAACTGCATTCAACTGTTAAGAAACTATTTTTACTATATTATTTTTGTATACGACTGTGTTGCTATGCAGAATTTGTCTGTCTTGTCCCCTCTACGTCAGTGAAAAAATTGTTTTTTTTTATGGATTGTAAAGGCATTATAGCTTGACAGTAATAAAAAGAAAATAGTCGCGAATCTATTTTTATAACTCTATTGTAAAAACCATAACTAATCCAAGTCCCGAAGTTATTATGAAAGTAAAATATAAATGCATATATGTACTAGATATGTGTATTTAGGTGACGTTTAATTTAGCTTACGTTATACGATTAGGTGACGTTTAGGAAAATCCATTACAAATGTAATGGATTTTCCTAAATTATATATATTATACAAATATTCCTTATATTATATATTTTTTTAATTGATTGAATTGCCAACTTCGATATGCTATTAAAATCGTGTTTGATCAGTTGATAGGTTTTTTTTTTTAAATATAATTATTTATTTAATTATATTATGTGACACGTAATTATCTTCTGAAGAAATGAGCCTTAGTAGTAGTAGTTCTGGTTGATCTTCTTCTAGTTTTTCGAAGACTCTTTTTTTAATTAATATGTACCTTCACGCGTTTAAAATCCAACGGTGCAGGCAGGAGCATTATGTCTCGACCCACTAGCCAAGTAATCCCGTTCCACGGAATAGGACGACAGAGCGAATTGCATACTTCGGGTACAATTTTGATAATTGCATATTCATTTATCCTACTGGCTTTTGGAACTACTGAAAATAGTATTCTTAAATTCATACCTCGCAACTAGAAGTCTGAAAGTACTGAAACCGAAGTGTTAATTATTAAGCCATCGAGAAGACCATAGATTTTTTGTTTCAAACATAACTTTGTATATTCACGTCTTGTACTTCCTAAGGTGTAGGCAGCAGCAATTATACTATGACATTTCGTTTTTTGTCCCATATGTAAATAGTTGTCAAAACCTCTGACAACCGAAAACCATTAATACTCAGCCTTCAAGCTTCTGAGACGGTTCCAGTATTTCTCAAATTAATTTGACTCTTATTTGTACAAGACTCGGGTGGTCCAGTGGTTTGCCAGCCTTGCTTCTGGTTCAGAAGATGTAAGTTCAATACCGGACCATGTAAATAATTTTACGGAATTCTTTTCGAAAGTTATGTGTGACAAACATCGATACTGATAACTGCCCGGGTGTATGGCAATAGGTTCGCCAGCTATTCTATTTGGGGCGTAACGTTAGGATTCGTCGAAACGTCGAGGCTTTAACAGTCGCCTTGGGGTGGAAAAAGGCGTGAAGTTACTGGTCTTAAAAATTGTATTGTGGGTAGGTTGTTAAGTAGGTACCTACTTTCATGTGCGTACCTCGTAGGTACTGAACACCGTGCGTTTTCTTTGCACGACGGTGAAAAGTCATGCCTTATCGTCATTCGGTCAACGGAAGTGGCACTCCTTATCAGTTGTTTGTGACATTATTGCTGTTTTATATATTAGAAATACGTGAGTTGTTTTAGGGAAATATATAATTAATCTATTGTGGTACATATTAATAGATTTCACAACAATTTTTAGTGTTTCAATAAGCCATGAGACCTGCGAAGGAAACTTGTTAACTTGAAGAGGTTTGGGGCTTGTTGTAGTCACTATTGAAACTCTCGAATCTGCAATGACTTTTCAAAAGTTATGTATGATAAATTAAGTCACTGAAAACAAAAGGCACAAGATAATTCGCGTGAGTTTTTATGTAATACCTGCTACCTACACGTTCGTAAAAGGCGTGAAGCTACGTTCAAATTAAATAAATAATATAACTAAGTATATATTGGTGTGTGTATTTTTAACTGTGTTTGTCGTTAATTCCTGTATATGAGTGTGTGTATGTGTGTGTGTATTAGGGAAGGATCTTACTCTGTGTGCGTGTCGATGTTCCGTGGGTACTAATGTACTTGGCTTACTGCGCTGATGTGTATATATGGGAAATCATTTGATGAATTCCAAATGCATTTTATTAAATGATCAAATATATGATAGATTTTTAACAAACAAACATATAAAACTGCGAACATATTATAATGCAATGACGCAATGGCTATAAAAATATTTTGATTACATTAGTGTAACGCCCAAACTGTTTGCGATAGTGTAATCTTGTTGAAAGTGTTCCTAAAATATCAATTATCAAACAGCTTGATAACGTATATCGCCATTTAGCTTATGTTTTAATTTACGTTTGCACGGAGCCTGTATGTTTTTATAAGCTTTTATTTACCTTGCACTGTATGTATGTATGTATGTATGTATGTATGTAAGTATGTATGTTCGGTGGAATCTTGTAACTCAATTTTGAAGTAGATACCTTCAACCGATTGAGCTGAAATTTTGTATACACGTTTACTTTGGATGACAATGCATGATATACTGTATGACATCATTCTATATCCAATATGGCGGATGACCCAAGATGGCGGAATGGATATTTTGAATGCATTTCTGCAATATGGGTATCAAATGAAAGGGTTTATTGAGTGTAACTCAAAATATAATATGACGTCATTCTAAATCCAATATGGTGGAATATCCAAGATACAGGAATATATATTTTAAGCTTTCGTACAATATGGGTATCAAATGAAAGGGCTCATTGGGACCAACTAAAAAAATAATGTGACGTCATTCTAAATCCAATATGGCGGATCATCCAAGATAGAGGAACAGTTTTTTTTAATGCATTTCTACAATATGGGTATCAAATGAAAGGGCTTGTTGATAGTAGCTCGAAAAATAATGTGACGTCATTCTAAATCCAATATGGTGGAATAAATATTTGTGTATCTACTAAATGGGTATCAAATGGTCCTTTCATTAAAGAGTTATATGAGAACTTCAAAAACTATGTCTCGGTGGTTCAGTAAACTAGTCCGCTTCTGAATCAGGAAGTCTTGGGTGCGAATTTGGCCTCACACCAATGACTTTCGAAATTCCTCTCGAAAGTCATGTGTGATAAATATTTTTGACTGACCACTTTATGCTCGCTGTATGGCAACAGTGGTAGAGCCCAGCAATTCACTGTATGAATGGGCTGGCTCGATCGGTGAAATACCACAACCAGCTCACGCCGGGTTTCTTTGGGTGAGAGAGGTACCCGGAGGCCCACTCCCCTTCTCCATCCCTTCCTACTCCCATATCCTACATCCTACTCCCTTAAAGATCGTTGAGACTTAAACGTAGTGGCGAGTTGAGGCTTGACAGATGCTGCCTACACCTTCGGGTAGAAAAAGGAGTCGAGCTATGTTATGTTATTAATTAATGTTATAAACAAATTAGAATGTGTATAAATATTATATATTTGATAAGGTTTTCAATATGAGCGGCTAGATGTTAGTGGCCTGCTTGTTTGGCCGGTGTCAGTCAATCTGTTGTTTACTATTCAGTCACTGATGCCAAATCACCATGTCAAGATACAGGGTTAAGCGGCGCGTCCAAATTTATAATCAAAATGAGTTAGTGCTAACATTGAGAACCTTACGACCACTTTACGGCTGAGGCGGTAGTCCATCACAGTCGACGGCTTTCCGTTGACCTATGTTTTAATAGATAACAGTGTTTTAATTGTGGTCAGCCACGCAATCTGCTGCATGAATGGGCCGGTTCGACCGGTGTAATGCCATGCCCTTTCAGGATACCGACGTAAATTGGACAGGATTTAATAACTTTAACATGATTGCTACACTAACGGATTTTAATGGTGTTATAGGTATTATTAGAATTAAACACAGTGGATGGTGGGAACGAACTATAACTTTTATTACAACTCACTCCTATGTTACACTCAGGTCAGCAAGTATAAAGTACTGATTAAAACAACAGATGGCGTTACACATCACAAGTAGTTGAACATATTTTGTTATTAAACAACAGTCCCACTTAACAAAATTAAGTTGCAAAGTCAACAAATAAGTAACAAAAAAATTGTTTACTTAGGCTCGAAACTCTTTGCTGCTGGTCAAGCATACGCGGCCTTAAGTAGAGAAAAGACTTTAGGAGGTCTCCTCATTGAAGAGTTGGACTGTTCGAAATTAACTGGCAAATGACCTTGTAACAATGATGCTTTGAATGAGATGAAGAGACTGAGAAACTTACCCATCGATAACTAAAAACTTGAAAATAATTTAAAGAAAAAAACTTTTTTAAAGAAGCTTTTATTTAAACGCTCTAAAAAGAATAAAATAATTTTAACCTTATACATTTTAACTATCAACTTATAACCTTATTATATACAATTTATGTGATAATAAAAGCTTGTCGCTATGTTCAACCCAACCCTTCCCCCCTCCTCTTCCTATCCCAATACCGACCCCTTGCATTTCCCATGGAAAGGGCCGGCAACGGAACTGTACCACTATATGTGTTCGGGTGTCCATATATATGTTATAAACCAAAAAAATATATTTGGATAATACGATCCGTCACAGTAATCATTAAATCTAAAAAAATATTTCTAGATGGTTATGGATAGCCACTGATAGGTAATTAAATATAGCGACAAGCTTTTATTATCACATAAATTGTATATAATAAGGTTATAAGTTGATAGTTAAAATGTATAAGGTTAAAATTATTTTATTCTTTTTAGAGCGTTTAAATAAAAGCTTCTTTAAAAAAGTTTTTTTCTTTAAATTATTATACTTTACTAGCTGACCCGGCAAATGATGTCTTGCCAAAAAATAAAATTAAAAAAATAGCGGTTGTTCGTTGGGGGTTGAAAATGTAAGGGTTGTATGTATTTTTGTATCCTGTTTTATAAGAAAATATAAAATACAGAAATATATCGCAAAATACAAAGAAACATATTGAGGGGTAAATACCCTTGTGATTTAGGGGGATGAAAAATAGATGTTATCCGATTCTCAAACCTACCCGATATGCACAAAAAAATTCATGAGATTCAGTAAAGCAGTTTCGCGATTTTGGAGTGTATTATAATCAACTGTCATAACTTCCGAAGAATTACTGCTGTGTGCCAGAATTTAAAAGCCGGATAGAGAAATAAAGTTATTAGTGCAAGAACACCTATCTATGATAACGACAATACAAGTAATATGCTTTACGAGCATGAAATTTATGTTAAAATACAATAAATTTAATTAAATAAAAAATAATAATTGCAGACAATAAATAACATCAGTATTCTAATGAATACAGTTTTTACATAAATACACATACGTACACAATAGTTCGTAACAATGATTGTGTACATTAACCTCAGGTATTGTACATAAATATATATTGTACACGTGTATTATCAAAAAATATGTCGTACATTATACGCGCACGCAACTGCGGGGCCGGTAAATTGCGCACGCGCACGCCTGTACTTCGTGCGTCACCTATGAAATGTTTGCTGTCAGCACTCAAATATTTGAGCTATTAATCAAATAAAACATAAAAAAAAATATTATTATCACACTAGATAATTGTAGTCTCAAAGCCTTAGTGCTAAAGCTATCCGAAAAGTTATCCCAGTTCTGATATGAATATCGTTAAAGTTAAAGCAACAAAAAGTTTATACCAATCTAAAAATGTAACTATAATCCGCGAAGCCTTAAAGGCTACAGAGCGTGTTTAATAAGGTTTTAATACAAAAGACAAAATTACTACGTCCGTATAAAAAATATAACCATCCATTTACTTGAGCATGAAAACAAAAATAATTTGACTAAATTTACCAAATTCTAAAACGTTTTTCGTCCAACTAAATAAATAAACATTCATTTTGTAAAAGTATGCTAAATGTGAGTCAAATACTGTTTTACTTACCTACTAAATCTTGTTTTTTTGTAGAAAAAAAAACAACTTGTCTCTTAATTAAAACAGTTTTTTTGTAGAGCACAGTTTCACTACGTCTTATACCTACCTATTCGAAAAGCAGGTAAATATATTTTATAAGATAAAATTAATTAATTAAGATACGATAAATTGATAAATATTTTTAAAAACATTCTGTAGGGTAGTTAGATGTAAACGATATCGCTCATTCTTTTTTCTTTTGTTTTTTTTTTTACGGCAGTCGATACGAGTCCTATATACTATAGTTTTGAAAATAAATGTTACCAGCCTTGTGCTATCGTGAAGTAAGTGTCCTCGACAAATACAAATGCTTCTATTTAGTTAGACCGATTACTTATTTTATGACTGTAATTTGAGATAGAATTATTTTGGACTGGCCTTGTCTAAGGATCTTTTTGATTGGCCTTGTGGTCTAGTGATACAACTGATCTAATTGCTTCAATAGGTCGGCAGGTTCGAATTAATAATATAAAGTAACAGAGGTTTCTGTATTATTTTAATTGCTGAAATAGATTGAAAAAATCTTATAAAATCTTTAATTCCAATAAAACTAAAATAATAAGGTTTACTATGCCTAATGTTAATGGTCCGGCTATAAATATATCTCTGAATAACACAATTTTAGACCCAGTGAAGTCAACTTTATTCTTAGGTATTACTCTAGATAATACGCTTCAATGGGGTCCTCAAGTAAAATCTTTAGTGGGAAAACTCAGCTCTGCTGCCTACGCGGTTCGAAAAGTTCGACAGCTTTCCGATGTTGCAACCGCCAGATTAGTCTACTTCAGTTATTTTCATAGCGTTATGTCTTATGGTATTTTGCTATGGGGTAGAGCAGCTGAGATTCAGTCGATTTTTGTTATTCAGAAACGAGCTATTCGGGCAATTTATAATTTGGGGGCCAAAGTCTCTCTAAGAGAACGTTTTAAGGAATTTGGCATATTAACAGTTGTTTCACAATTTATATATGCCAATATAATGTTTGTTAGGAAAAACTTGAATAAATATACTAAAAATAGTGATGTTCATAATTTTAATACCAGAGGCAAGCATAAACTTGTGTTGCCGTGTCATCGCCTGCACAAAGTACATAAGTCTTTTCTGGGAATGGGTGTACATTTTTATAATAGAGTCCCTGCGCATATCCTGGCTCTGTCATTCGATCGGTTTAGTCGGGCGGTGAAGGATCGTCTCATTGCTGGTGCTTATTACACCATGAATGACTTCATGACGGACAAGTCATCTTGGGACCGTCAAGTTGCTTGCTCAACGCGGATTCTGTAGTTTGCGTGTTGAAATTTGTTCACATGTTCTGGAGTGGAGGCGTTCCGTAATAATTTCTGATAATTATGTATATATACACTTTTTAATTTATAATTTGCTTTGATATTGTTTATAATATATGTACATATAAGTTTCATTTAATGCACAACGTTACCACTCTAAATAAAAGATGTCGCGTCAGTTGCGCTCGACTAATATATTTGCTTAGTTTTTCTTTTTAGGACGTTGATGTTAATTTGCTGTGATGGTCGAGTATTCTGGCTGCTACACCTTTTATGCACGAGTCTACTGCTTTGTTTTCAGTAGCGATATTAATATTATTGTTATTTATGTCTAATAGTTTGAAAAGAGTATTTGGCACATGAGTTTCTTGCCCGATTCTTCTCATGATAGCCCCTACACTCGGAATCGGGCCGCTCGTGGCGATTGCGTCCGTGTTTTCTTGTTCCACGGACGCACTTTCCTCAAGCGCTCGTGTTAAGTAGTTTAATTAAAATAATAAAGTAAAATTGTACTTGTTGACTATTTTTAAGTGTCTGTGAAGACCTATGAAAATAAAGCTTATTTTGACTTTGACTTTATCATTAATTTTATTTTAATTTAATGTAATATAATGTATATATATTACTTCCATTATGAAAGTAAATCTGTAGACATAAAGTTGACATAAATTAAACTAAACTTATAGACTGGCTATCTAACCATTTTTCAGATACTGAAAGGTCGAGTAATTTGATACCTTCAATTGTATACAATTTTACGTCATTATCAAGCACAATTACTTACGGTTCCAAAATTAATAATCCATTTTCCGTAATAGAAAAAAAAAGTATTTTATCTCTCAAATAAAGAACCTCTTTTCTCATTTACTTCTCAGATTTTCGCGAATCACATTCATAACATTAAAACAACTTTCAGGATTATATCGCGTTTATTTATTACTTATTCCCATTTATTATTCATGAACAAAAAGATGGTAGTCGTTCATTGAAAATAGCTTTTAAACGACTGCCATCTTTTTGTTCATCACTCGTGAAAATGATCTCTGTAAAGAGTTCGAAGCGTCGGGAAATAAATGGGAATAAACGCGATATAATCCTGAAAGTTATTTTAATGTTATGAATGTTTTGTTTTGTTTAATGTTGTGTTAATGTTTAATTTGTAACAAAAAAAGTGAATTCGATTTTTGAATAAAGTAAACAATCATTCTGCCATTGGATTACATTCCGTCATTGGCAAGATCGTATCACTGAAGACACGGTACATAACCTCAAAAAAACTGCCACTTCTGAGTCCGTAATTGATTAAAAATATATTCACTGTATCAAAACACACAATGATAAAAATATAATAAGTAATGCGTTATAATCTATAGATTTGTTAATATATAGACTTTTGATTATTATTATTAAAAGCGTTTATCGCGTTGATATGTACAATATTAAACTTTCACTTAGATACGCTCGCCGTACACGTGATATCACGGCGCTGATACGAAATCAAGGTTAAACAAAATGCAAAGTATTTCATATCTGCCGTTCATAAAACCAAGACAGGAGAGAAACAAAATTTGCTTCATTAGTATCTGACATAGCAAAAAAATAAATATCCCTAATTATATGTACCAATAATTAAGTGTTCATTAAAGTAATAATAGTTTTTAGTAATTAATTTTTGATACAAATAATGGATGTGCCTAACTTCGATAAATACATTCGATTAAAGTCTCGATCATGAGCTGTACTTGTATATGCGTACCATTAACAATGTCTTAATAAAAAAAAACATCTTTTAAAAATAAATTGTAAACGAAATCATCAAATGAATGTAAGCGATTGGTCGTGTCACGTGTTGGACTGCCATATTTGAATGTTTTAATGTCTTTTGTATGTAAATTTAGAACGTTCATACACTATTTACTTAAATATTTTTAATTTTAAACCATTTAACCATATAGTGGAACATTTCATTTACATCCAATAATTAATTATTTTTTGTTGTGAAATTGTATAAGTTTTATAATAAGCCTCGGTAGTTCAGTGGTAGAGCACACGGCTTCTGATCCAGAGGTCCGGGTTCGGATCCTGACACTGGCTCACACCAATGACCTTTCGAAATTGTTAATAGATTGTTACATAGTATAAAATAAAGTCGCTTTCCACTGTCTATCCCCTTATGTGCTTATTTATATCTTTGAAACTCCGCAACGGAATTTGATGCGGTTTTGTAATAGATAGAGGGTGTCAACGGGGTGGTTTTGTATTTATAATTTATTGATAATATACTAAAGAAAATGTGATAAATCTAAAATTTACAAATTTATTACTTTTATGCGGAACAAAATTCGACGTATCAACTTGTAAATGTCTATAATATACAAGTTATATATAAAATAAACTACTGAACAATTTCGATAAGGACTTCAAAACCGCGAAACGATGACAAATATGTCTTTATAAGTACAATGTATCCAAACAGTGATAAGTGCGTGGGAATAAAGAGTTATTTAATATTTTTTGTGGTGTTGTGGGCTTGTGGGTGTGATTGTGGTCACCTGATGATTGTGACCACATACTAAATTGTATAACAAATTGTATAAGTACATGTACAATATCTATTGTATAACTCTGTATATAGATAGGTATAAAATAAAACTCGATAAACATCTTTTGTTATGTTAAATACGCAATGATGGTTTAGTACTCTTTTTTGTAATAAAACATTACTATATCTCGTTTAGATGCCTAAAAAGGCAAATGTAAATGACCTCTGTCCACACTTAGGTATAAAGGCACACTATCAAAAGATAGAAGTCAGCTCGGTGGCGCAGTGGGCGAGCGCACGGCCTCTGATCCAGAGGTCCGGGGTTCGATTCCAGACACTGGCTCACACCAATGACTTTTCGAAATTGTTTTCGGAAGTTATGTATGTGTGATAAATATCGATGACTGACAAACTTTGTGCCCGGTATGGCAATAGGTTCGCCACCTATTCCATTTGGGACGTAAACATAACGGCGAGACGAGGCTTAACAGCCGCTGCCTACACCTTCGGGTAACAAAAGGCGTGAAGTTATGTTATGTTGTTATCAAAAGATATTTTTAAACATTCCTTTCGATTCCTTTAAAGTTAACCGATTAAGTAAATACATTAGCAACAATGTATTTTCTTGAAGTTATTAAAAATATGTACGACGCCACTTATTTTTATTGCATTGATATGCAATGCATTAAGTGCTATTATTATTATCTACACAGATTAATTAACTGATACAATCATTGCGTGAATCAAACATGAAAGTATTATTTGAATCGTTCAGAAATTTCTAGAAATAATGTCAAAAAATATTGCGCAATATTAACTCCGCATGATAATATTATTTTCAAGTAAATTACAACTATTTTACATACTTATCTTATTACAATTTAATATAGTTTATATTCATTTAAAATTATTTCTTTTATTTGTAGATAAATTTAACCAAATTTGATAATGACGTGCTCAAACTAACTAGTATTTAATTTTAGTAAGGAACAAAGACTAAATGTACTATACTATACTGTATGACTAAAGATACTGAATCTGATGAACTAATATGTCAAATTTATTGCGTTCAAAAACCTGTGAAAGAATCGTTCAAAAACCTCACACATCACAATCTGTGTTCCACAATAATGCCACAGGCTTTACACGGATAACCTATAACCCGCAAACACATTAAAAACAAACATGTTTACTGTAAAAAAACTAGTGTTGCCATAAAAGATATAAGTTTATTAACACTGATATCATTAAATGAGGCATACTTACCGAGTTTGTACTTGAAATGTCTTCATTATCTTCGGCCTAGAATCATATCGACAACTGGTATTGCATAAAAACACTTGGTATTTAAATATTTGCTATGTAAAACACACTTAAAACATTAATTTTAAACAATACTTGGCGTGATAAATCTGCCCTAGATTTTGGCTTTGCAGTACTCATTCCCCAGTTCCTTGTTGCTAGTAAAGTTGAGACAGATTTTCACAAATTCATTTTTTTTTCCTTTGAAACCTTTTTTTTTCTATAGTACATAACATCACGCCTTTTTCTACCCGAAGGTGTAGGCAGCGGCTGTTAAGTCTCGTCTCGCCGTTATGTTTATGTCCCAAATGGAATAGGTGTCGAACCTATTGCCATACCGGACACAAAGTTGTCAGTCATCGATATTTATCACACGTAACTTCCGAAAATTTCGAAAAGTCATTGGTGTGTGCCAGGATTTGAACCCACTACTTCTTGAATCAGAAGCGGGGTGCTAGCCACTGCGTTACCGAGACTGTTATTCTATAGTAATTTAGTCTAACTTTACTAATTCACTTATTAACCAATGGTTAAACAGCCCTTGTGAGTTAATAGTAGCAATCCCCTCAAAACGGGTCGAAATCAGACCAAAAGCCGATTCTTGCCTGTTTCTTTCAGATTCGCTACCATTTCTTCTTAATTTTTTTACGTCTCTATTTTCAAAATCTTATGCCACCTCCAGCCTGAAGTGAAGGCCAATGTTGTCCTGAAGACCTACTGTCTGAACAACACCTTGTCTGTTTGAAACCACTATATCTTATATCTTTAAACGAGCAATTCTTGTATATATATATATATATATATATATAATTGGAATCTCGGAATCGGCTCCAACAATGTTCATGAAATTTAGTATATAGGGGGTTTCGGGGGCGATAAATCGATCTAGCTAGGAATCATTTTTAGAAAATTTCATTTTATCGTGTTTTATCGATAATCAACTTAAACATCAACTTACTTTTTTATTGGAATTCCTGACATCTATTGGCGAATACTATTATTTGTGAGCAACTAACTTGCTTTAACGACAACAACACTAAAGCTATTCCAGCAGATGGCGTTGTTAACTAATTCCAGCAGATGGCGTTGTTAACTAATTACTATTTGTTTCTAATATAATATGTTAGTACATAGTATATATTAGTATATATTTATTATTCTGTCGGTAAGATCGAAATTTATAAAAAAAAAAAGAAAATACCGAGCAAAGCTCGGTCATCCAGATATTATTGAATTTAAATGTCGTCGCAGGCAAACCGCTTGTTCTTAATCGATACTCGTTATATTGTGTTGCAACTGATTATAATTATCGATGAAGGCTGAACGATCACATAAGTCGAATAGACGTCTCTCATGGTGGGTAAGGCGACTGCGTACAGTATATATAATTGTCGTCATATTAACTCACAGCGGACATTAAAATATCTTTTTATTGTTGATAACAAAAGTCGGTTCTTGAAAAGGCAAATGAAGTACAATTATTCTTGTCAAACTCGTTTTCACAAGACTAGCTTACAACTCTAGTATTTTCGCTCTATCAAAATATTACGTAACCATAAAAGAAAGTCACAAAAGTCATATTGCATACGATTGTATTTGAAAAACATACATTTAACCTCAATAGTAGCCCTTTAGAGGTTTCTCTCACGATTAAAATCGATTTGAAGGCTAACCGATTGCATAAATCGAGTGCATGCCACAACAAGGAGACAAGCCTACGTTTCAGGCGTCACGTCGTCTCAGGCCGCGAGAATTTATTATAATACGCGTTAAGGTGATGCCAAGTGATTGCATCACAAGGGAATCGTCTAGGACGATATTGGTATGCGCATACGCATCTGCACCCACCAGGGTTGTCTGCTACGAGTTAATTTATACATTAAAACAATGTAAAGATACATATTACTTTGTATAACATAACATAACTTCACGCTATTTTCTACCCGAAGGTGTAGGCAGCGGCTGTTAAACCTCGTCTCGCCGTTATGTTTACGTCACAAATGGAATAGGTGGTGAACCTATTGCCATACCGGGCGCAAAATTTTTAGTCATCGATATTTATCACACTTAACTTCCGAAAACAATTTCGAAAAATCATTGGTGTGAGCCAGTGTTAGGATTCGAACCCGGCCCTCTGGATTCAGAGGCAGGGTGCTCGACCACTGGACCATGGCGACCACAATTACTTTATGTAGTAGTAGAATATCCAATAACCGTAAAACAACTTACAAAAATTATGTATCTAAATTTGACAAAAATAAAAGCTCGAGTAAATTTGATAAATTCATAATTGCTTAGAAAAGATTATCGTAAAAAAAACTGTGTCTTAATAACAAAGCGGTGGTAATTATATAAAATATTTATTTATGTTCTTATTATATTTACAAATGCATCAATTAAATTAAAGTATTAATAAATCGATCGATAGTGCCAACCCTATGTATGTGACGAGTGACGTACTCAGCGCGTACATAAATATCAAATAATGTTTCTCCTCAGCGAGCCCTTGATCTGGAATCATTGAATAAATAAATCGAATTGTTTTTCAATGAAGAATATTATAATGATTTAACACCAGAATTAATTGCATATTTTATTGAAGCTATTGTTTTTAATTTGTCTTATCGCAATGCCATTTTTTCATTGGAAAAGTTTCTAAGTTTTTTTATAGGGTTCGAGTCGTCAGATGACATTGCATACCAAGTTTTTCTGTTGTAGAAGGTGACTTACTACTAAACATTATAAAAAATATAGAAAAATAAATATTTATCCCGATTAGAGAATAGATCTATAGTTGATCTAAACACAACTTAAAGCCTTTTTTCCGGCGGAAGGAAGCGGCCTTTAAGCCTATACTGGTCGTTATGCTTCCGTCCCCAAATGTCATAAGGTGGCGAACCTATAGCCATACAGTTTATAAAAATAATTAACAAATACTTTATGTTCTTTTTACTTAACAGGTACCACACAACACAAGCAACTATAATATTTGTGTTCTTTCACTCTACTAAAATATTATTGCGAAAGAATACAGACTGTACAGCGCCATTTAGTACCAAATTAAACTATTAAAATCCCCTAAATAAATAAAGATTTGGAAACAGACATTTTTATCATACAAAAAAATATTTTCTAGTTAGTCACAGTAATAATAGTAATGTCAAAAAACTACAAAATATTCTATTGTCTGTGACAATCGGTCAAATCTGACAACTTCACACATGACACATGACCGTGACATGCCACAGAGTAATGAAAGAACAATCATTCGTACAGGTTATTGTCATTTTTTTATTCTATAAAACGGAAAAAAAAAAAATAATAACAAAAATGTGGCTAATACGCAAACCGCGTTCGCTATAATTAAAAAATATGATGTTACAATTAACTCACACCTTTTTAAAACAGGTAATAAAGTTCACGGTGAATAGATTTAGTAGACATTTTAACCAGCAGATAAATAGTTGTTCTTTTTGTAGATGTCACTGTCAAATTCACTATGAAGGCTGAGAAGCGCCCGGTTAAATAATATTGTATTCAAAGAGTTGTATCAATTACACTTTTATACCTTCACGCCTTTAATATTCAAGGATTATAACCACAGTTGGATATTAATGGAAAGGGATATTGGGTCATATAATAAATCAACTGGTCGTGTTAACATTATATTCATCATTCCAAAGGTACGCTTATTATCAAATATATCTTCTAAGAGATATAAATTATACAATATTTATAAACCTGATGACATATTAATATTATTACATTACTCATGCTCACTAAAATAATTATTAGACCGGTATAATTTTAAAACAACTGGTTGAAAAAAAAAACAAATGTCAAATGTGCTATAAATGGAGATAATGAAAAAAACTAGTTTTGTGTTTATCTATCATAATACCTATATGTATTTTATTCGAATATAGTTTCTGTCTAGCTAGCTGTTGCCTTCGTCTCCGCCCGCGATGAATTCCCAATGAATATTCCCGCGACGAATAAACAGAATGATCTAAATACCAGCACTAATTTTCTCTTTCCTTGTTACTAAAAAAATGTAAATTTTATTAATTTATACATTAAATCTATTCGTTATTATCATAAATATTCATTCGCGTACCCTCTTTGTTCTAGCAAGATTTAATTAATCGCGAATTTTTCCTTTAAATTGAATAAATTTAGTTTAATTACCAAATTTACAAAAATAAAATGAAAAAACAAGCATTATGTTATGATCGGAAGCCGTTCGTATAGTTTAAAAAAAATGTTTTAACAAAACACATATTTAAAACGCCAGCCTTCAATCGCAATTATAATCATTTTTAAAAACATTCATATACTGTATTGCGCAAAAGTGTATAACTAGTTGACGTCTAGCGAATTTGCATATAACAATAAATATATTGTTATCGGATAAAAAAACGACTTGACAGTTATAATTACTTAGATAACCTCTATGGAACGTTTTATCATTATTTTTGCTGCATATCACCAATAAGAAATTTATTACCGATCCACTTAACGATTCACAGTAACTACTTCGAAATTCGAAATGTATTCCTCGTGAAACGGAACGTTACAAAACATTTTCGTAACAAAACGGAGGGTTACTTTTCATTTTGACAATCTATTGTAGTAAGATAGTAATGGTCAGCAATATTAATGAATCTATACGAATAATAAAACGGTCCTATAATTTAAAAAGAAAGTGAAAATAACTTCCATCCCGTACAAAATACGGCGGCTGTTGAACGCGCGCCATGACGGATCCCGCGGCGCGCGTCGAGTTAGTTCCGTTCCGTGTTACGCAGCTCACGTATGCCGAGGCCATGCTAATTACTGGCCTCACGAAATCGAAAGTAACTACTTGATTGTCTAGATGTAGGTTGCGATCGTATAAAGAAACGTAACATCCTATCCTAGTTTTAACAAAAATATTTCACCGTCCGATTTCTTAATTCTATTTAAATTTATACGAAAAAAAAACAATTAATTTTTTATTAAGTCGTTCTTCTCTGTCAATAATGACATCATGATACAACGTTCTGACATCTGCCATTATACTGAGCATATTATCCAAAATGTTAAAATAAAAATACCACGTCTTTTCTTACGATTAATGCGTTTTAAATGAAATCATTTAAATATTTTTTTATGGTAATTTAAAATAATTTAAAATATTCTTTGACCTTTTCTTGTGTCTGCGCCGTACGATAAACTTACCTAATATAGATACTGCATACTAGTTCAGTTGTAGAAAAAAAAAATAACCGGATTGTGACTAAATACATAGAATCTTAATGTGGCCAGTTTGAAAATTATCTCCTAACCTTCGAACGCCAAATTTTCGGTCGGTTTTTCATATTCGGTTAGGAAGAATTAAAATTGTCAAATTAAAATTTACTGGTGGGACTTTTTGCTAAAACTCCTGAATATAAGTTACTGTACCTATACATATAATATACATGTACTGTACCTATATATATAATATACATGTAAATAAAAATATTTGATGAGTCTGTCTTTTGATAGCAACGTTCTCTATCTATTGTACGTTAATATAACTTATTTACTTAGAAATGACCTTCTCATCATTACCGACACTGATAATAACCTCGCTATGAATAATTTCGATGGTAAATATTTCAATATTATTCAATTGTTAATATTTTAACATTCTTAAAAAATAATAATTTGAAATGTGTACTCATACCTTATTACAAACAATAAGATATTTGTGCACATTTCAAATTATTTTTATTTACAAAGGGTATAGTATTGTTTTTATAAAAACACACTTGCCTATAATATTCACAACACAAATGTTTGTACTCAAGTTGGCATCGAATCTGTTACACAGTGCATAAATAGCACTACTGCCATTGCACCAGGAAGTCCGCTGAGAAATGAGAAAAACCAGTAAAAAATCATTTCTTGTACTATTAATCATATTTGAAGAGGGTAATTTGAATATTTTTTTATTTTAGATTCTTCTATTCTCCAATTCTATAAAATAAATATCAGCTAAACATTCTTATAAAGTTATAAGTAGATCCATTCATCAATTAATCAATCGGTGAAAAGACTGATTGTCCATGGCAACACACTAATCGCGTCTAGCCTGTTGAAATTAAAAAAAAAATTGATTATAACTTTCTCGCAATGGTGGAATCCGATTGAACAGTTCTAAATATAAAATTCATAATTTCACATTCCCGTTCCGTATCGCGCGCGCTTACACACGCGACACCTCGCGCTGCACCGCACCGGTACATCTGTGACGTTGTCGTGTGACACGCGTTACTGGACACACACACGGACGTACCCCTAAATATGATCATTTAAAAAAATACATTACGAGTCAAATTTGCAACTGTCATTGCTGTCAAACTCTTCAAAACTATTCGGTTTATTCCGTTTCTCCTTATACCACACAAAAAGAAAAAAGTAGTGCGTGGGTTCCTTTCGCTATTATCCTACTATTATATGGCCGCATAAAAGCGTTAAAGAAAAGAGATCAGAAGTTCCACTTCAAAACATGAATTGCAAATAAAAAATAGGCTATTTATTAAATATACTATATATATATATATATATATATATATATATAGTTATCTCAATCCGTCATTTGTTGATCATGCGTGCTGTATGGCGAGCATTTTGTTGATCCGAAAACCTATGTTGATCCGGGTGGTTTTTGTTGATCCAATGTAATATTTTTCATACAAATGTGGTTCCGGACGGATCAACAATTTACTCCGTTGAAGCTTAGGAAACCCAACCGAAATGTTGATCCGATATACGAATCCACTTCGATAGTTGTTGATCCGATTCAAATGGGCCAATCAGAAGGCAAGTCCTCCTACTGTCCTGCTGGACATGTATACGGATTTTGCACACATGCGCTATGCGCATGTGTGCGAAATCTATAAAGCGCATATTTTTTTTACGAATCTTAATGTTTTAACTTATTAACCGACTTCGAAAACAGGAGGAGGTTCTCATTCCGTCTTTATGTTTAGTATTTTTTTATGTCTGTTCACCGACATTTTCGTCAATTATGAACAGATTTCCATTTTTTTTTTGGATAGTGTTCACCTCCAAGATGGTCCCATTTTCACCAGGTCAGGATCTGATGATGGAAACCACGAGAAATCGATGCAACTACTGAAAATCGTGTACGAGTATGGTGTTTTTGTTACGTAATAGGTCTTAAGGATATGCTTTAAGCTGTCAACATCTGATTCTGCTGTGCTGATGAAGAAGACACATAACTCTTAAATGGTAAGGAGTTCGAAGAAAGTACTACAATTGGTAAATATTATCTACTTGATACTATGTAGGGCTAGCTTGCTGCTTATTAGATATGCTAGAATCTACAGCTGATGCTGCTTTGCTGATTAAGAAGCCATAGAAGTCCTAAACGGTTAGGAGTTGGACAGTACGGCAGTCGATTGTAGGAAACTGTTTAGTAGTATACAGGACTAATGTGTTGCTTGGGAGGTATGATTGAATCAACATCTGATACTACTGTGCTGATGATGAACCTACAGAACTCTTAAACGGTTAGGAGTTAAGACATACTTAAGAATTCTGAAAAAAAAATCTGCAATACTTTCCAGGCTAGGATTGCCCTTCATACGGGCTGCAGTGTTATTGGGTCTACTCATGATTATAATAAATATAAAAATTCATAATAAGTTTTATTAAACTATATTACCTATTTCCACTATTCTAGATTTTCTGTACGAAATCTTTCATTTGATGGACGCCTATACAGGCTGGAATCCAGTCATATGTAGTAATTGATACCAGATGTAGATCATAATTTCAGTAAACGTTGTACAAAATATTAAGACGATCGGTACAGTAATTAGGTCAATAACGACAGTTTTCATTTTCATGTAATTGAACACTCCCTATAAATGTATGAACTGGAATAAACTCTTCTCAGCTGTTCGTCCTGTCAAGGCCGCTTCGACTTTGTCATAAACGAAAAATACATGGTAACAAAGTACATAATAAAAGGGATCAAGTAGGCACCTACTTTTCTGACTCGAAAATTAATTTTATGTAATATTTTGTAATAAACACTACTGCTAATTTCGTTTAAATAAAGAAATATAGCGGACCGACGGCGCGGGCGTCGATGGGTTCAAGGTCAAATGGCCTCGGATCAACGTTAGTTATAATAATAATAATATCTTGGACATAAATCACACAGCTTCCTCTAGTTCCAAGCTAAGCAACTAAATGCTTGTGTTATGGATACTAGATAACGGATATTAATACATATATACTTTTCTTTTGTAAATACATACTTAAAATACATAGAAAAACACCCAGACGCCACACAAATATTCATGTTTGTCATAAATATTTGTGCTCGTGTGGGAATCGAACCCCCGACCTCGTTGCTGCAGCCGGTAGTTTTACCAAGGCGCCACGAGGCTCGTCGAGTTAATAAGATTTGGCAGGAATATGAATATAAAACGGATGCACATTTGACTCGTCGGTATACGGTAAAAATTATAATTTTTGCGACCGTTACGGATCAACAAAAAAATGTTGTTTTTGTACATTTTGATGGCAAGTATGTTGCAAAGCGACCTTGTTGAGAGAGAATGCTGCTGCCCATTCTTCCAGCCTTTTCCCTTTGTCGCCTTTTACGACACCCACGAGAAGAGATGGGGTGGCGGTATTCTAAGCCGGCGCCCCACAGCATGATTTTCTATTTACGAAATCTTTAATTTGATGAATGGCTATAGAAGTTATAAATATAAATGCTAAAGTCTCGGTGGCGCAGTAGTCGAGCTCACGGCTTCTGACCCAGAGGTCCGGGTTCGAATCCTGTCACTGGTTCACACCAATGTCTTTTAGAAGTTATTTTCGGAAGTTAAGTGTGATAAATATCGATGACTGGTATGGCAATAGGTTCGCCACCTATTCTATTTGGGACGTAAACATAAAGGCGAGATGAAGGTTAACAGCCGCTGCCTACACCCTCGGGTAACAAAGGCGTGAAGTTATGTTATATTAAGTTAAGCTTCATGCTAAATATAAATCTATTAATATTATCCATTAGACTCTATGCATATTATTGACACATTTATTAATTAGCGCAAGTATTTTTTTTATTAATTTTAATTTAGAAAATTACCTCTCCGCGCTTATTGTGATGTTAATGCATACAGATGTTGAACTATTTTATTATATACCTTCAAGCAAGTTCAATTCAAGCATCGTTATTTAGAAAAAATACTTTCAAAAAAAGTCAGCTAACTTAATTAAGACAAACAGACGACAAAAAAGTACGTACTAACGTAATTAAAAAGCGATAAATAACGCAAACAGTTTAACTACTTAATACAATATACAAAACGTAATACTATAACTAAGTCATCTTTAACTATAAATATATTTACATAACAAACATAACATAACTTCACGCCTTTTGTTACCCGAAGGTGTAGGCAGCGGCTGTTAAGCCTCGTCTCGCCGTTATGTTTACCGTCTTACGTCCCAAATGGAATAGGTTGCGAACCTATTGCTATACCGAGCACAAAGTTTTCAGTCATCGATATTTATCACACTTATCTTCCGAAAATAATTTCGAAAAATCATTGGTGTGAGTCAGTGTCAGGATTCGAACCCGGACCTCTGAATCAGAACTCAGAAGCCGTGTGCTCTACCACTGGACCACCGAGACTGTTAAATATATTTACAATTGTCAGTTATTATTGGAGTCGGTGCCAGCCTAGGTAACGTAGTCTATTGTGTTGTATGATATGCGCGGCCGTCAAAGTCACACGACGAAATAGAATACGGGGTAACTTTTAACCAACTCCGACTTCAATAATAATAGATGATGATTGTAAATATTTTTATAGTTAAAGATGACTTTTTTATGGGATAGGAGGACAAACGAGCAGGCGTGTCACCTGATGGTAAGCAACCAACGCCGCCCATGGACACCAGCAACACACATATAGTATTACTGTTGCGTTGCCAACCTTTAAGGGATAGGGGATAGGAAAAGATGGGGATAGGGATGGGCCTCCGGGTACCTCTCTTACCGTACGAAACGCGGCATGAGCCACTTTACGTTAGTCTTTAGAGAGGTCGTGGTATTTCATCGGTCGAGCCGACCCATTCATGCAGCGAACTGCTTGGCCCTACCACTGCTGGCAGACAGTTAAAGTAGTTGACTTAGTTAATTACGTTTTGTATATTGTATTAAGTAGATAAATTATTTGCGTTATTTAACGCTTTTTAGTTACGTAAGTAGGTACTTTTTTGTCGTTTGTGTTCTTGAAGTCGGTTTGACTTTTTTTTAAGTAATTTTATTTCTAAATTATTAGTTGTGTTTATGAGTTGTGAACTTAAATAGATGTTCGTGTTTATTTACTGCTAAACTGCTAAGTAGTTTTCATCGACTAATTGTATTACTGTCTCCCAACTCGTAATCGTAACCAACTCGTCACCTATCATCTCCTCCTATACTCCTATCATCAGCACAGCAGCGTCAGGTGTTGATTCAAGCATACGTCCCAAGCAACAAGTTAACCCTACATACCTTAAGTAGTTTTTATAGACCAATAGCAATTCTGTTTCTAAGCTCCTAGCCATTAAGGAGTTCTGTGAGCATCATCATCAGCTCAGCAGCATCCGATTTTGATACCTTAAAGTAAATACCCAACACATGACGCAACAAACACACTACACAAGCCTAAATTTTTTGGTGGTCGCCTTTGATTTTTCCTGGATCCCATTATCAGAAATTGACTTGGTGACAATGGGAGCATCTGGGAAGCATACCCTTTCGAATAAAAAAAGAATTTTGCAAATCGGTCCAGACGTCTTTGAGTAATCGCTGAACATACATAAAAAAAGATCCCGACGAATTGAGAACCTCCTACTTTTTTGGAGTCGGTTAAAAAAAGACTAGAATTATATAATAACTTCAAAAAAATCATCGGGGCTAATGACCAAAGAATCACTTTGCACGTCCGAAATGGAATAGGTTGCCTATTTCCATACACCGCGGACAAGATTATTATAAATATATTAAAATTATATTTATCACACATAACTTCCGAAAAGATTCCGAAAAATTATTGGTGTGAGCCCGGAATCAAATCCATGCAGGGCCGCGCCGGAAGAGTGTTAAAGAGTTATATTTACTAGCTGACCCGGCGAACTTTTTTCCAGATCAATAATATTTTTTGACTAATTTTATTCCTTTACTTCAAGCTCTTGTTACCCGTAGGTGTAGGCAGTGGCTGTTAAGCCTCGTCTCGTCGTTATGTTTACGTCCCAAATGGAATAGGTGGAGAACCTATTGCTATACCGGGCACAAAGTTTGTCAGTCATCGATATTTATCACACATAACTTCCGAAAACAATTTCGAAAAGTCGTTGGTGTGAGCCAGTGTCAGGAATTGAACCCGCGACTTCCGGAATCAGAAGCTGGGTGATCGTACTTTAGTTATATATCTCTATGTCAAAAACATGAAAATAATGCAAATAACATTTATTATATTAACAGAGTACATAATAAAAGGGATCAAGTAGGCACCTACTTTTCTGACTCGAAAATTAATTTTATGCAATATTTTGTAATAAACACTACTGCTGATTTCGTTTAAATAAAGAAATATAGCGGACCCACCGCGCGGGCGTCGATAGGTTCAAGGTCAAATGGCCTCGGATCAACGTTAGTTAGTAAGATTTGGCAGGGATATGAATATAAAACGGATGCACATTTGACTCGTCGGTATAATTTTTGCGACCGTTACGGATCAAAAAAAACATGTTGCTATTGTATATTTTGATGGCAAGTATGTTGCAAAGCGACCGATGCAGATCCACAAACAACCCTTCCATTTCAAATTTGGATCAAAGTATATCAGTTATATTTTTAAAGAGCTAATTATACACTGCAAAAAGGTGGATCAACATTTCTTTTAACGTCTTACTGGATCAACCTTTACATAGAACGGATATTTATATATATATATATATATTATATATATATATATATATATATATATATATAATATATATATATATATATATATATATATATATATATATATATATATATATATACACCGTGAATTTATAGTCGTTTTGGAAACGAAACAGGTGAATTTGGAATAACTCATAGAACTATTAAGAATGGATAAATTAATTGTAATACTTAATATTAAAAAGTTTTAATTTTAATAAATATTTTCACTCGTTCGAGTTAGGAAATAGTAACGCATCGCCATTTTATTCAAACACATTGTGAATGAAGCACGCCATAAGAAAGGACAACGCACCGCAGCTCAGCTGATACCTACCTACCTACCTACGGCGGCGCGACAGAACGAGCGAGCGAGTACTTACCTATCGTATTTCAAAGTTATTATTTAAAATAAAATACATAAAGTAGGTTCAAGTTTTAAGTAGAAATATTTAAATGTGATGTATGATAGAAATATTTAAAAAAGGAATTAATTCAATACACTAGTCCCTCAGCACAGAATAATCAACTTTTAAAATAGGAAAAAAAAACATAGCATCACGCCTGTATTCCTGAAAGAGTAGGTAGAGGTGTATTACACACCCACGGTTTCAATCAACTTTTACATACCTCTAACAGTTTGTTTACATTTCTCTGTATCGAAGCAACTGCTCGAAATGGAGTCCCCCGAGTTCAATACACAAACGTGCACGTTTTACACTGTTGTCTTTTAGTTTTCTCAATGTATTTCTATTGCTTTTAACTTTATCAAATGCGTCCACTATCGCTCTGCGTAACTCATCACGGCTTTCGTGTTCACGTGTGTAAACGAGTCTCTTTATTTCCGACCACAAGAAAAAATCCAGGGGTGTTAAGTCCGGGCTTCTCGGTGGCCAAGTCACAGGCCCGCCCCGGCCTATCCACCGATCACTAAACTGATTATTTAAGTATGTACGCACTGCACTTGCGTAATGAGCCGGACAGCCGTCGTGTTGGTAGTACATACCTCTTGTGTACGCTAACGGCACATCCTCTAGTAACTCAGATATGACTGTTTGTAACATCTCTAAGTACGAGTTGCCGGTTAGATGACCTTCGATAAAAATAGGCCCTATTAATTGGTCGTTAATAATACCGGCCCAAACATTTACACTGAAACGAACCTGATGGTGGTCTTCTCGGATCAAAAGGGGGTTAATAAGAGCCCAGTAATGTTCATTATGCACATTGTACAGTCCCACTCGAGTAAACAGTGATTCATCCGTCCACAGTATGTTGGCGTTTGTATTATTTAAAAACCACTGACAAAAGGCGATTCTTGCTGGTGCATCACTGTTGTTAATTACGTGAGCCTTACGGAAATGGTACGGGTGTAGTCCGTGAGTATTTAATATTTTCCATACAAAATATTGGCTAACATCAAATTCTCGTGCCGCCATTCTCGTGCTTCGCCGCGGATCGCGCTCGAAGTACTCCAGAATATCTTCTTCAATCTCCGGCGAATAATTTAAACTTCCTCGGCCTTGCGCATGAGTCGGCGCACGGAATTGTCCATGGTCGAGAAGGCGCTGGGTTACAGCTAAGATGGTGGGCGTAGAGGGAACTTGAGGACTTTCAATTCCTCGCAGCCGTAGCGCATCCAAGTGCTCTGGCTGGGAATACAAACGCCGGGCCTCTTCTAGATTGTAGTTGGCAATAGCATACAGCTGTACCATTGCCAAGTACTCCACATTTGAGTATTCGTACTGACGACTCATTTTCGCGCGGAACGTAAACAATACAAGCGTGTCAACACGGGATTGTCACACAGTACTAAAGAGAAGGAAGAAAGGACGCCTGTTGTGCGGAAGTGCGGGGATGCGCAAGAGTGGTGGTAGGTGCGTGATTGGCTGGCGGCGCCGACATAGCGGTTGTCGGTGTCTTTAATGGTGAATTTGATTTTGTGTGAAAAATTGTGAATGACATCGATAGTAAAATACATAGTATTTGATTTACGTGAGATTGAGTAGCGTTACTACCGTTTCTCACTTTTTCACTATAAGAGATATGAATCTCGATGTTGATAAAATAAAGTATTTTTATTTTATGAAATTAACGTTATATATAGCTTCTCTTATTGATATATAATTCAAATTTTTCGTTTCCAAAACGACCTTAAATTCACGGTGTATATATATTTATTATAATTAAATTAAATATACTAACACCATAGTTGTGCTCATTGCTCTATATTCAGCTGGTAACCTTCACAACCAGTTCTATAATGTCTGTGCGACACCTAACCTCGGATTTGTTTTTCAATCTCATTTCAATTTCCGTTTACTCGGCTCTCTTTTGTTTTGCTGTTTATGGCTTAAGTTCGACCACGTATTGTTCTAGTTGGACGCAAACATTGTGTTCAAATACAATGCACAGTACCTACTGTAAAACAAAATAACTTCACGCAATAATGAAACCTTGGGGAAACAGCTGATTTCTACGACTCAGTACCAACTGCTCTACGGGATTGTAGAGAGTACTGCGCGCGCGACCGATGACGATTTGTTACGATTGCGCATTCGACCTCAAAGACCGTTTGATTTCAAATTGACGAGGAAAAACAATTCAAATTTCGAATTAAATCGGCCGCCGCTGTAACGAGGTCACATCGCACAGTTCATGTCCGCGCGCGCCCTGACAATGACACTTTTACAAGTTTTATTTTTTTAAATTCAATGTTGTTCGGCGGTGTCATCCGATTGCCCAATTTTAATTAACGGTGAAGTTGCGTTCTGAAAAATGAGATACTAGTTGATGTTTCTACTTCTTGACATTTGATTTTAATTGATATAATTATAAGTGTTTCAAACACTGTTTATTATATATTGAAATTTATTGATCATCGTAGAATATTTAACGTTTAACAAGTATAGAATGCCTTCCCAAGGCTTCAACTACGTTTGACATCCAGTTGCCTGCTTGTCCTCAACCGTCTTTCGGAGTGATGTTGTGAGCCGATAACCCTCACATAACTCACGTGTTCCCATTTAGTTAATTCAATAAGGAAACCATCTACTAGCTGCGAATTCAATTCATACGGCAATATGACACAAATAACCATAGATTTATCATAGACTGTAGTAGATGGCACATGTCAGTAAAAATGTACTACTAATCATCACTGACAACGCGGCCGCGAGTAAGCGATTCTCAGGATGTATGTAAACACACATGTAAACAATAACTATGTACAAGTTGACACTTGGAAGCACTTTTTACGCACACATTGTTAAATCACTCACACATCAACAACCAATTTTTGGTCTCATTGTTTGGGTGACTATTGCCGATCTATTATTCTTATATCTATGCAAATAACACTATATAACATTAAAAAAAAATAGTAAATAGACAAAAATAGTCAACAGGTTAAATATAGAAAAACCTATTACGCAAATATTACTCTGTGAACGTATTTACACTGAAGTACCTATATAGATTTCAAGACCAAGTATTTGTTGGCATGTATAACTCTGTAATATAAGGTAAGAGTACATCAGTTTCTTCTTACAAAGTAATTAATAATTGCCCAAGTCTTTGACATAGCAATCAGTTGATTTAATAAGTGTATTTTTATATCGAAAATTACCTTACAATTCTTCTTCAATCAATCAATTTTCTCTTGAATATCATTTTGAATGTCACGCAATTTCTTTGATTTCTAACGTTATCTTGGTTTGGTTTGAGTTTCTTTACATAACTAACTTCACGCCTTTTTCTACCCGAAGGTGTAGGCAGTGGCTGTTAAGCCTCGATCCGCCGTTATGTTTACGTCCCAAATGGAATAGGTGGTGAACGTATTGCCACATGGGGCACAAAGTTATTAGTCATCGATATTTATCACACATAACTTTTGAAATTAATTTCGATAAGTCATTGGTGTGTGCCAGGAGTCGAACCCGCGACCTCTGGATTCAGTAGCAGTGGAGCACCGAGATTTAATAGTAAATTTTATCAGTCATCTTGTTCTCAAATGTTTCAGTTATAGAAAAAAAAACTAATATATAATATCTCTATAGTTCTAAAATAATTAAGCTCTGTTGTATGTATGCCCATAGCTTTGATATCGAAGAGACATGTTGATAAAAGTTTAAAATAAATCATATTATTACAGAATTATTTAGTCGGCAGAAGTACAGGTGTTAAAATAAATAAAAAAAATATATAAATTAAATATAATAAAAATTAATAAAATTAAATTAATAAAAAAAAATTACTATTAATCCCTCATAACTTTAGCCATAATATATCTCATAGAGTCACTATAGCATAATAATGTGGGTCTGATGACCTTGAAGAAATATAGGTACGGTTTTTCCAATTACAGTGCATTACCCAGCGGGAAAACCGTGAATATATATTTACATGTCAATTACCTATATACAATCGACCAACGGAATCTGAAACACTCTCAATTTTAGAACGTAATTTAAAGATTTATATTTAAACAATATTATGAAATATATATATTATATACATTTATTATATATAAAATTCACAATTGTACACACACACTACTACACACACTACAATACACAATACGCCGTTCTCTCTGCCTGGCCCGCAAGGGATTTGGCGTGAAGTTATATGTGTGTGTGTGTGTGTGTGTGTATACATTTATCTTTAAAGAATCGATTAATATAATAATATATATATATCAATCGAATCGATTTTATAAAGATACGCATACCTACTATTAAATAATATCACAGATTATATTATTAATCAATTTTGCTTTCTCCGTACTAAATTGTTAACGTGGAACGGGTGGTTATCAATGGCGTTGGAAAAGAACGTGCGCATTATTAGAGTTGATAAAACAGTCTAAAATTTAAATAAACCATATGTTTCGCTTAAATAAAGCAATGTATATACATATATGTTATAATGAGAGGAAATATTTGTTTACATCGTTTAATAATAATTGGTAAACTATGAAAGTAATAAACTGATTTTAAATAAATAATACCATTTCTTATTCAGAAGTGGCGTGTTTTTATTAGCTTTTTATTAGCTTCACCTGTATGTTTGTTTGTAGGTTTGTATGTTTGTATGTTTGTAGGTTTGTATGTTTGTATGTTTGTATGTTTGTTTGTAACCGACTTCTTTTTTAGTTTCCGGTGATTGCCACTAGATGGTGCGATTTGTGAACTATGAAAGTTCTAGACTAGAAAACCGAACTAAAAAATAGAAAATAAATAATAGTTTAAAAAAACTAAAAAACACGCTTTTTATAGAATACCGAACTAAAAAATAGAAAAATAAAAAAAAAATATTTTATTTTAAAAAAAGCGTGGGGTGCATGGTGTCAATAGTTATAAATATTTTATTGACAGATATGAGTAGAGTGATTATCATTTCGTTAATATCTAAAAAGCACCCCACGCTTTTTTTAAAATAAAATATTTTTTTTTTATTTTTCTATTTTTTAGTTCGGTATTCTATAAAAAGCGTGTTTTTTAGTTTTTTTAAACTATTATTTATTTTTTCTATAATTAAGTTTACGCACAAGAATAAACTGTAAGGTATGTAGTTTATTTTTTTAAGGTTTTATGGAAGTCTGTGATTATTTAATAATTAACTGAAGATTTACTTTAATCTTTACATAAGTGTATTATTAATTGGGTTCTCATAGATGACGTTTTAATGATCTCATCTTAATCACAAGATAAATACACACAAAAATGATTTCATTTTTCATTCCACTATTTCAAATGACGACAATAATTTGACAATAATACTATTAGGTTTTTGTAGCTTCGCGCTTCTAATTACGGAAGGTATGGGCAGTTAAAAAAAAAGTTAGACGCGTTAAATGATAAATTGGGTTTCCTGACCGTGATCGAATTGTCGTACATCGAGCATAGATATTTTTTGTTCTATATCTATAAGTAATCATTACATAGTATAAAACAAAGTCACTTTCCGCTGTCTGTCCCCTTATATGCGCATATGTTTAAAACTAAGCAACGGATTTTGATGCCGTTTTTTAAATAGTTAGCGGGTGTCAACAGGGTGGTTTTGATCTATAATTCTTATATGATGTTCTAAAGAAAAAATGATAATTTTCAAGATTTAGCACTTTATTTGCAAACGCTGGCTGAACCCTAAGTGATAGATCAAAACAATGTTCTACATTATTAAACACCTTCAGAAGGTCACAGAAAAGTCCGCGAGGGCATATGTCTATCTTAGGGATAACCCACAATGACCATTTTTATTTTTTTACTTTTTCCGGGAATTAATGGCTTATTTACGAAGCGATTTTAAACATTACAGCATTAATTTTCATCTAATTAAGTGTCTTAAATAGATTGTGCATGTAATATAGATGATCCCGGCCCTTTACAGCATGCAATTGAAAGGAATATTTTCGAAGATATTGCAGTATAACATAGCGGGACGGCGGCGAGCAGTTAAAGCCGATAAATAGCACAAATTGAACCTCATTTTATCCAAAATTTGCTCATTTATTACTTTTCATGCGGAACAAAGTTCGCCGGGTCAGCTAGTTGAAGATATTTCCAAAACATCTTTGGTGTATACCAGGGTTGTATCTTGGGACCTTCAAAACAGGACTCAAATGAATGCTAAAGTAAAACATCAAGCGTAGCTCTGTCGAGACAACGAAACATACACCTAGATGTGAAATCAAGAAATCGAGAACTTGACCTTCGGAAATTCCAGTTCGCTCGAAATCCTGTTTATATTTACTTACTATCAATAATGGCACAGATACAAAAGGAAGTAGCCTAGGACACTATTATCTATTCATACGAGTATTGAATTACTTTAGATAATGTTCGTTCGACCCGGACACGGATTAATTGGTGTGGGACGTTTTATTAATAGCTGTGCCCATTTCGTTAAAATTATACTAAACTATAGAATTAATACATGTATTTAAATACATGTATTTATTGGCGTATTGCACTGCTCTGGAGAATAGTGACACCTTATTTCTTTCCATGGGTGTCGTAAATAATTTGGAAGGGATTTGATTTAACCGTCTCTCATATCATAAATTTTGATGGAATTGGAGTTTAGCATTACGATCTAGTTTAATGGTCGTGGGTTCGAATCTTGACACCAATGACCCCCGCGGGAAATTATATCAAGGACCACCAAAATTGTGTCAATGAAAACTAAATCCGATCATGCCGAAGCGTAACTAACTCATGTCAAAAATATTATTTTGGAAGCTGTGGGATAAGTGGTAGAATCTATCACCACGTATCGAACACAATATCAATTGTCAATATATATGGGATAAGAGGGCAAACGAGCATGCGTGTCACCTGATGGTAAGTGACCAGCGCCGCCCATGGACACCTTCAACACATATGTTACAGTTGCAGTTGTTTACAGTGCTACAGTTGCGTTGCCGACCTTTAAGGGAGTAGGATGGGAAAGGGAGGTGGGCCTCCGGGTACCTCTTTCACCGAACGAAGCTCGGCATGAGCCACTTTACGTCGATCTTCTGAGAGGTCGTGGTATTTCACCGATCGAGCCAACCCATTCATGCAGCGAACTGCTTGGCCCTAACAATTTATATAAAGCTAATCATTACTCAGAGATATGTAAGTCAACGAAGCGAGTGAGGTATGTAAAAATCGTGCCTTGTGGCGCTCCATTCTCTGTGCCTACCCCGCAAGGGATTTGGCGTGAAGTTATGTATGTATCTATTACTCATCATTCAACTTCTTAATTGAACGTATTAATGATAAACCAATAAATATTGTTAAAAATATGTATAATATAGACTTGAAAAAAATGGACAAATAACTGATGTTTATTTATAGAAATCTTATGTTTATTTTTAACAACTTCTTACATACAGATAAAACGGATGGTTCATAGAATTATACTTAAGAATTTAGTTTTATATTTATAACGATTATCGTATATCGATTCAGAGAATACTCACATCATTTTGTTACACTCGATAAACATTGTTTGTTAAATGTTATTCGTTTTTTTTTGCGCTTACATACTTATGTCTAAGAATGCTAATTATTTTTTTTGTCAAGTCAACATCTTATTTCAAACTATCTACGTATTTAATGTATGCCACTACTTGTACTTGTTTACTAACTTTGCCAAATATTGTAACTGCTTTATATAATTTTTTATCATCTGCTGCTTTTATGATGTGAAAATTTACTACTTCTTCTTCCCCTTTTTCTATTTGAAATGTGCCTAGAATGGTGTTATTCTTTCTTTTTTCTTGAGTTAAGAAGGGTCTAAGGTTTTGTATGATGACCATTGGTTATAAAATCTTAATTTAAGACGACGCGCGACGATGGGGTTGTGCCTGAAGTTTTATTATATATATTCATCTTTAGTATCTGCTAAAATCGCAATTAAAATGTCCATTCCACGAAGTGTTCGAAAACTATAACATGATAAAAATCAATTCTCTATAATGCGTTTGTTTCTTTTTAGGTTTAATTGATATATATATATCTCGTCATTATAAAGTGTCAGATGCGGTGTAATATTTATGTTTATTTTTTTGTTATCATTGTTTTATTAAGATATCGTTTGTGGAATATTTCACTATCTTAACACTTTTAATGATAAAACACAATTATGAATGGCCTCCAAACTGAACTCAACATTAAATTAGGTAGTCGCCTTAAGAATTTAACTATTCGACGCAAAAGTATTTTTGTGTATCGTTTTGTATGCAAGATTAATATTAAATAGTTTTGGATTTTATTTGATTAACAACTTCACGATTTTAATATATGCAGATATAGGCAGAGTTTCTTCAGACCCCAGACGCCATACAATGCAAACGCATGCTCATCACAAACATATGTACACGAATGTGAATCGAACTCACCGTCATTTAGTCAGAAGCCTGTTTTTTTAACAGTGCACTACAATCTGGTTTGTTTGCTTAAATCACAAGTCACAATAACCATCATGCATATTAAATTTCGATCCCAAATAATCAATTCAAAAAACTAGACTTAACTAGAGTAATATTTGCTCTTTTCAAAGTCCATTGAATTTAGACAATAGGCTGTTTGTAATGCTCTAGTCTACAAAATGTTTCTTATAGACAATACCTCCCAATGTACAAACATATTCTTTTTAGATCTAAATTATGAAAATCATATCTAAAAACTTAACTACTGGAAGTAAAGATAGTAATTTAGTATAGCTCTAAATGTTCTGTGTCACGTGAACATCAAAATAAAACATTTTTGTTGAATACGCACAAAGGTCGTGTAATTGTGTAGTTAGAAACCTTTTATAACATATTTTTCTAATGTCAAATACAGATTCATTTTAATGTGTATATAACCGGATGTTGTTATTATTTTAAATGCCGTAGCTTATGTCATAGATATTTATTATTTACAACATACATGCCAGTTACGTTTTAGTCGCTCATTAATTCTAAATGTATGTTGCTCATGAAATTTTGTCATCGATTTAAACGTTTACTTTTTTTTGTCCTTTCACGCCTTAATTCTCGACGGTATAAATAGCTTCAATAACCAGATGGCGCTGTATGCATGGTATCAAAGGATTAGGATTGATAAGAAAAATAATCTTTTCGGAAATAGTTACGGTGGATATCCGTGGTTGAACTAATCCAGGTACTAGACAAATATGAGAACCTGAGTTAGTAAAGTTCAAATTATCGTGTAAACCAGCCAGAATCAATAAAACAATGTAATGTTTTGTTACAGAGTGAATCGAGCTACACCTCGTCAGAGGAGGGCTGCGGTGGCGGTGAGCGTCACGCCGTGCTCAGCTACGAGCAAGTGAGCCGGCTCAATGACGTCATGGATGAAGTGGTCGCTATCCACGGGCGCGGCAACTTCCCCACACTGCACGTGAGGCTGAGGGAGCTGGTCGCCGGGGTGCGCGCTCGCCTGGAGGCACCACAGGCGGCCGGCGGGGCGGGCGTGGCTGTCCGTGACGTTAGACTTAACGGTGGCGCAGCCAGCCACGTTCTCGCCGACCGCGCTCAGCCGTACTCGGATATAGATCTTATCTTCACTGCTGAACTACCCACAGCACGACATTGTGATCGAGTCAAGGCCGCTGTGCTCGGTCATCTCTCTACTCTCTTACCCCCTGCTACTCCTCGCGGCCGTGCCTCTACTGCCGGACTCAAAGAAGCCTACGTCTCAAAGATGGTGCGCGTCAATGCGGACGGCGACCGTTGGTCTCTGATCTCTCTCGGTAATTCTCGAGGTCACAAATCGGTGGAGCTCAAGTTTGTCGACACGATGCGTCGCCAATTCGAGTTCTCTGTTGACTCATTCCAAATTGCTCTCGATTCCCTACTTGCTTTCCACGAATGCGCTCAGTTGCCGATCGGCGAGAATTTCTACCCGACTGTGGTTGGTGAATCTGTATATGGAGACTTCAACGAAGCCTTACTCCACCTCGCAGAGAAACTCATAGCAACGCGGCAACCAGAAGAAATTCGTGGCGGCGGGTTGCTTAAATATTGTGCCCTACTTGCAAAGGGTTACCGACCGGCGCGGCCGGACAAAATCAAAACCCTCGAACGATACATGTGTTCGAGGTTTTTCATAGACTTTCCGGAACTTGGACAACAGCGCGCCAAGCTTGAAGCTTACCTGAGAAACCACTTCGTCGGCAGAGAGGAGGAAGCCTTGAAGCATAGGTGAGAAGCTTTGATTGTCTTAAGGCGTTCATTCATCATCATCATCATTTCCGTTTCCTGAAATTAATCTGTATCTAGTTCATAAACATAAGATGCACAAAAACCAAACTTGAATTACAAATTCAAATCTCATTTTTTTTGGAATATACAGTCTATTAATTATCGGAGCCGTGGCAGAAATCTGGAGGATGAATAAAGTGAATTTAAAAATTATCGTTTTAAACATATGCATCGTTTTATTTTATGGCTAGATACCTGACCCTGCTGCACGGCGTGGTGCGAGAATCAACAGTCTGCCTCATGGGCCACGAGCGGCGGCAGACGCTGGCACTGATCGAGGCACTGGCGTGCCGCGAGCTGTGCGCGCGGGCACCCATGATCATGGCGCCTCAGTACTACGTGTGCATGTGCGCTGCGTGTGCCGCTTGTGCTGCGTGTGCGCCCTACGCCGCTTGTGCCGCGTGCGCTGCGTGTGCCGCGTGCCCCGCGCCCCCCGCGCCCCCCGCGCCGCCCGCGCCCTACTGCGACTGCTGCCGCCCGGCGCCGTGCCCGGCGTGACCGCCCGCGGCCCTCGCCCTCGAGCCCTATAACGATCGACGATGAATTTAGTGCCAAATGTATATAATACAGATAACGATGGATGTTGTGTTTGAGACGGTGGCGGGTGCGCTGCGCTGCGCTGGCCGCCCGTCGGTCGGTTCGCTCGTCAATTGTCCGGGGCGGTCCGGGGCGTTCCGGGCCGAGCGGCCGCCGCGTCAAGTAATTTCTAGTCGTACTCCTTTCGTGTTGATAAGTTAATATGTTAGCAGTACGAAAATTATTGTTCACGCGGTGTGACGGAAGCGCCGCTACATAGTGAGTCCCGAGTCGATGGTCTGCCTATAAAAAAAGACTAGTTAGTTATTTTTTAGCTTTTATGTATGTCCTCTCCATAAAAGTAGTGGCATGTCTCTCGTCGTTGCAATATCACGAAGCAACGGAAAGCCGTAAGTGTTTCGTAGCTAACTGAATATGATCCCGAGAAATGACAAACAAGATATCGGGCCAGCATCTAAATACAAATAATGGCGGAGATATTTGTAAATTTTTGTAATTGCGATTACTGCTATCGCAACAAACCTGACCTTCTCATGCGATCGTAGCAACGCATATAATAACAGAGGTTGGTCACGAAATTCGCCGGCTACATTCCGTTATTCAACGTGAGACACACGACAAATCACTATTTTACTATATATTTATCAATCTGAAAGGAAGTATGTATACATTTAAATGTTTCGTGATAGCTCTAGTATTGTATACGGCTTGGCATAAGAGGTAACGAAGTTAAGATACACTTAGAAGAAATATAAAACGCAAAAAAAATCTTAAAACCCAAAAAAATACATATTATATAAATAGAAATACTAAGGTGTGTACAATATTAAAGTTCACGCTTTTTTTTAATAATAATAATGAAGATATTTTAAGAACATTTACACATTTAGAGAGTCATTTAGTAACCGAGTACTTATGAACATTTTTTTAATTATTAACCTATCATCGATTACAATTTAGAATAAATATGTAGATGAAGGAAAATGTGATTTGATTGTTGTATTAAATGAGCATATTCTCGATGCTATATAAATAAATTATCTACTTACATAACGCTGTGTAGATTAAAACCAATAGAGAGATATATATAATTGTTGTATTTTAATGAGAAAGATTATTATGTGAACGATTGTGTAAACAGTGTCCGGCCAATATGTGAATGTGTTAGATAGTTTGCCAAATGCATATTCAGAGTAAATATATAAATATTATATATTATGTATACACATTTTTGCATGGAAGTTTGTAGGGCTTGTATAACGAGTTTGTTATGTAGTGTATTTTAAAATAGTTAAAAACTATTATTATTATTATCCGAAGTAATCAAGTACAACCTTATATAGTGTTAACTTTTAATCATTAACTACTTCGGAACAATTAACGAGTTTATGAACGAATTTTTTGCCGACTTTGCTCACTGTCGAACCAAAATTTAAGATCTCATTTTTGTTTCTTTTTGTATGAAATTTTCAAATTTACTTCGGGATTAGGATCTTGTAATACATTTAAAACAATATTTTTACAGTTACCTTTATGCCTGTTGTCTTCGCCATATTATGTCTAATATTTGACTGCACATTGATAAGGCATTTGTTACTAGTTAAACAAATGCAACGCTCCATTACACACTGCTAAATTCAAAGCTCTCCTCAATGCTGATAAAATAAATTTGAATTACATTAAAACAGAAAAGAAATATGTCCTTTGTAATACAAAATAAATCTTGAGTGTAACGGATCATTGCATACGTCATATAGTAAGTAGTCTTAAACTTAGACATAGTATTCAGTCTGTACTTAGAATAAATAAAGTACCTACATAAACCTAGTTAACTGAATCTAAACATTATTCTGTATTGTAATAAGAGTGAATGTAAGCTAATTATCACTAGTTTTACTTACTTGCTGATATCGAGACAGGCGTCTAAGTTGTGATTTGTAGTCTTTTCGACAGATGTTTTGAAAGTCATACTATACTATCAATCTATTTATTATGAAAAACTATAATAATTGTTATAAATATATAAATCAGCTATTGGCAAGATACTCTAAAATCTACCTCTTTGCGTCGTTTTAAAGTACGCTAAATGATAACATATTTTTGAGATTTTTTCTTTTAAAACTACATCTAAAATTTTGCTAATCTGGTATAAAAAGTCTGTTGCTGATTTTTTATTGAAATTTATAGCAGTTTATAACAATATGGCCTATTTATACAAATATCATATCTATACACAAAATTTGGCTAAACTAAATAAGTAAATTTTTCAATGGTTGGCGGATATAGTTCGCTGTTCCGAAAACTAGCACGTCCAATTGTGATTGGGTTATAAAACAATTCTTGAAGTGAAATGATACCATGGGAAACTGGGTAGCTTGTAAAGCTTCTCCATTTTCACCAGACAAGTGGTTAATTATCTAAATGTTTTGCAAAGAGAGACATTGCAATATAGTAAAAAATCTTTTTTTTTTTCTAAAGTTACCATCAGTTTTCAGCTAGACTTATTTTATAATTAATTTTATTTGGTTACCAGTAATGGTCATTGAAGACGTTTGCGTGCAACATCTGTATGATTTAAAATGAATTTCATAATTTGCAATGAAAGTTTTCTGGTAAAACACATTCATAACATCTTTGTTACTTCCAATCATTTAATTTTAAAATCCAATAGATAAATTCAATTAACAATCTCATATTAATAATCTGTTTTATGTAATTTTAATAAAGAATTCCAACATGTCATTATTTGCGATAAATGTTAATCATAGATTCAAAAATATATAATAATATATCCAAAAAAACCTTGTTATTCCATAATATATAAAATATAATGGAAATGCGAAGACGGTAATTTGAGCCATACCACGTTGCCATACTTGACTTGAATATGTGAATACACAATAACAATTCTATCTATACAATGGATTATGTTCCATATATACATCAAATTAACATAAATGCAGTAAATACGTGAAAGTGAAATTAAATAGTAATTATTTCATTTATTTCATAAATATTTCACTACTTCGTTTGATCTATGTATAAATATACTGATCCAGAATAATAAATGCAATGTACTCTTTCAAATATTCGTGTATCAGACCATTGTATGTTTTGCTTAGATGACCACTTGTGTGTCACTCGTCAAATTTTTGACGTTTCGCGTAAACTAGTTAACTGTCACGTCCAAAGTGGACGCCGTGACAGACGGCATCGATTCCAAAAAACGCATATTTTTTTTTGCAAAATTTGCATTTTTTACACAATTTTAATTCTATGTGCGAAAAATTTCAGTTAGATTTATGTTAAACACATATTGCCGTACTTATTTATTCAGATTTTTATGATATAAAAATAGTAGTTTAGTAGATAAATGAGAAAATATTACGACTTACCAGATTTCGTACTGCTTCAACTTTAAAATTTTCTTACAAATAAACTACAAAAACTGCTTACTAATGAATTATATTGATTTGTACATGATTATATCTACTTTCTCCTAAAAAATAACTATCATATGTTACAATAAACTAGAACACACTGTACTATTTTGAAATTGACCCTTAAATACGCGCCGAAACGGACCTCTTTTCAAACGCCGATTACATTTTAATTTGTACCATAAAGTTGTTTATAGTATATGCTGGACGGGAGCTTATTATATTCTTAATCGATGTAACCGAACTCCACCGAACATAAAATCGATAACAACCCGAGCCAAGTGTTTATTTATCTCAAGTGTTTTCAAGTGCTTACGTGTCCATAATGGACATAGTGACATATAAGTACCTACCATGCGTGTGTCCATAATGGACATGGTGACTGCGAAGGGGATGATGTAGTAGTGGTCTGTAACTATCATAACGAACACAAACTTTCGATTGAATATCATATTCAATTGTGTATTCATATGTTTGTTACTTATATTATGATGCTTCTAAAAAATATATATTCATTTAAGTTTGATGAATATCTTCGTTAAACTCTTACTCTATAGATTCACATTTTAAATGCTTTTGCCTTCCTAATCGAACAGTGGTTTCGACAAATGTGTCTTACAAAAAACCAGGAAGTATAGTTATACAGCGTAAAGCACGCAAACGTCTACATATAGTACGCAGTTTCGAGGAAATTAAGAGGTGTCAATTAGCAGCACTGTGGCATTTAATAAGCCGTTCTATACAATAGTTAGGTACAAATGTTACTTCACACGACACCGTATAATATATTAATTAAATGAATCTTGCAAATGTATTTACTTTAAATTTTAATTATTTTATGTATAAAAGATACACGTTACATAAAAACGTTTGTTATGGTTCTAATTTCATCAGTTTTGAAACAAAATTTTCTATACAACTTCATTTTTAAATTTACTTCAATGTAATGTTGTTGTGTGGTGATATTTTCTATAAAATGTTTTCATTTAAAAAAATATGTTCCTATTCTTTTCCGCAACGTTTTCCGTGGCGCGTAATTCTTAAATATAACGGATGTTTAGATGATTATAAAACATCCGTTATTTTCCACAAGGAAATATTACAATTTAATTTAATACGTTGTGCCCGAGCCATGAATAAACAATTACTTAACGAATGGTAATCGTATTTATGAAATCTATGAAACAATTTTACAATTCCATTTGTTTATACATATTGTTGAACAATGACATTTTGTAAATTCTGGTGCGTGAAATGCAAGGAAATAATCATATAAAATTCTAAAAAAAATCAAGTCAATTAAATTTCAATTATAAGATCATGAAACTTAGAGTAGCCGAATATATAATATGCTATTAAATAATATATCTTAAGTATTGATATCGTAATGAAAAGAATTTCGTTATAAATGCCACAATGCTGTTGCTTGATAAATAAATCGACCTATTTAAAGTTTACTCGAGTTTTCCAACAATTTTAATAACATCAGTACTTAACTTCACATTTTCAATGCAACATATTATGAGACTAACAACTATTTAAGCGTTAACAAATTTTCATAATACATATTTATGAATATATACAACTCTATCAAATAATGGCTGAAAACTCGAGGAGACTTGAATTCTTTATAAATGACTCGTGGTTTTAAAGTCGCAAAGGACATTCAAAGTATAAAGATTGTAATGCTTAATTTCATATTTTGATGAATTTGTGACTTTTTTATGTATTTTAATATACATTACGTTTATATGTCTATTATTACACTCTATTGTGTATTGTAATGCAATGTCAATATTAACTCTGTCAATTTAACTGTGCATGTGAACTCAGTAATAGCACCAAACTGAAATAGTCTTGAACTTTAAAGTTTGTTCTAATTAAGACAAATCTTATAGAGAAATTTAGAGCTCCCTGAATCTCATCATGTACAGTTGTGTTGATGGTGGAATTCTTTAAGACCGAATGCGAGAAGTTTGTAGTGAATTTTAATCCTCGGAAATGACTTTTAAATGACATCGTAATGCATTGTTATTTTAGTAATGCAAAGATAATTGATGGATTTAAATAAATCTAAAAAATATTTCATCTACTGTTATTAAAGCCTTGGAATGATTTTCTAATTCGATTGTAGTAATCCTTACGTACCTCAGTGATGTTAAAAGCCCAGAAAATGTACTTTACTAAATTAATCCTGTTTCAATTTGGGTTATTGCGAATAGTAAAATAACAGTCGCTTTAAGGTGTATTTAAAAGTCAACTGCGTCGTGTCGGATTCATAGCTCATATGTTAAAAGCAAATGATCGACACACACACATAATATCTAGTTTAGCGGTTGTTAGTACATAAAGCCTTACGTTTTAGAAGCTTAAACTTAGTTTTTATTCAATTATATTTACATTTATAGTTATTATTTTTTAATTTTTTTCTCTTCCATGTTGTATGTTTCGTGTGACACGGAGCGCGTGGAACTCTTGTGTTTTCACAATACATAATTATTATATTATATTTGTGACGAGTTTTAAGCTATTGTAAATTTTACAGAAATTAAAAAAAAAATGTTGTGAAAAAAATAAATTATAAAAAAGTGATATAAACAATGAATCTGCCGGCTTTTTATTTCATTAACCTTGTCATTTATTCTAACCGAATAAAGAAATATATTATTTGGATTAAACGAAACTTACTTTGAAACGAATTCGAAGTTACGGAAAAAAAATACTTTTTATGGATAATCTACTTATTTTTCGAACACTGGCAGTTTAGATCGTTTTAAGATTCATCGCGAGCGCAAAGTTGTGTTATGATACCAACAAACTTATAGCGTCAAATAGGTATAAAAAATGAATCTTTCTTCACGTGAAAGTCCAGAAATTGAACACAAACAGTTTAAGGATATAGTTTTTTAGTTTAGACATATAGCCAGGAGCAATAAAGATTATATAATGCCCTACAGACATTAACCTTGTGGGTTTCCCGCAAACAATTAAAGCCTTATGCAAATCAAAATAAACTAGGCACTGTCCTTGATGCATTGTTAGGTAATATTTGTTTATTGATCATTCTGTTAGGAGATTATTATCATCGTTAATCTTGTTTATTCCCCCCATATGAGTAGTAGTTGCCCTAGTATGATGATTCTCGTGGCACATTGGTAAAAACTACCGGCTGAAGCAATGAGGTCGGGGGTTCGATTCCCACCCGAGCATAAATATTTGTGACAAACATGAATATTTGTGTGGTGTCTGGGTGTTTTTCTATATAATAGGTTGGGGAAAAAGTATTTTCGTATTTTTGTATGAAAAGTCAAGACATTTTTTTCAAAGTTTATTTACATTTATTTACAATATATATGTACCGTTTTGTTGAATAACTTTCTGCCATTTTGTGGGCAGAGACATTATCCCGTTACTGTAGAAACTTTGGGACTTCTGATCAAAAAAACGGGACAAATAGTTTTGGCAGTCCTCTCTTGAGGTCAACCTTACAGAACCTAAAGAATTCTGAAGAGACCGAAACAGGTGAAAATCTGAAGGCGCAAGGTCAGGGCTATATGGTGGATGCACTAGGACCTCCCAGTCGAACTCTCTTATTTTTTGCTGAGTGGCTAAAGATGTGTGTGGTCTAGCGTTATCGTGATGAAAGACCACACCCTTCCTGTTGATCAATTCCGGCCGTTTTCTCTCGACTGCTTCCTTTAATCTCATCAGTTGCTGGCAGTAAAGATCAGAATCGATGGTTTTGCCGGACGGTAAAAGCTCATAATGAACAATGCCCTTCCAATCCCACCATACACACAGCATCACCTTATTTCGTGTTAGGCCAGGTTTGGCCACAGTCTGTGAAGCCTGGCCAACTTTCGACCACGACCTTTTTCGCACGTTCTTGTCGTACGTGATCCACTTTTCATCGCCAGTTATCAATCTCTTCAAAAACGGCTCGGTTTCATTACGTCTCAATAATGAATCGCAAATGAGTACACGGTTCATTAAGTTTCTTTGAGCGAGCTCGTGTGGCACCCAAATATCGAGCTTTTTTGTATAACCAGCTTTCTTCAAATGGGTCAAAACTGTTTTGTGGTCAATTCCCAGTTCTTCAGCTACATCGTAACTACTAATATGCCGATCTTGCTCCACTCTTTCAAAAATGGCGTCCATTTTATTCGTAACAGGGCGACCAGAGCGAGGTGCATCTTTAACATCAAAATTTCCGGACTGAAAACGTTTGAACCAAATTTGTGCTACTCTTACTGACACTGCATCAGGTCCATAAACATCACAAATTTTTTTCACTGCTTGAGTTGCATTTTTGCCTTTTTTATAATAAAATTTTAAAATGTATCGAATTTCTTCATTAGATTCACTCATTTTTACGGAGAGAAAAACAAATGAAAAATAGCGGGAAACAACTTTTTTTTATTTTTTTCTTTTCTTTATAATGTAACCTTTTTAATGTTACCAAAACCAGCCAGACACAAATAGTACAGTCAAAGAAATTTTATAATAAGTTTATACCTACGTTATGCGAAAAGACTTTTTCCCCGACCTAATATTATAAGTATGTATTTACAAAAAAAAGTATATATGTATTTATATCCGTTATCTAGTATCCATAACACAAGCATTTAATTGCTTAGCTTGGAACTAGAGGGCGCTGTGTATATTGTGCCCAAGATATTATTATTATTAAAATAAATGAAACATTTCTTTCAATTTCTTCTTTCTTCCGTTACTTCTTTCCATTCTGGACTGACATAACATAACATACCTTCACGCCTTTTGTTACTCGAAGGTGTAGGCAGCGGCTGTTAAGCCTCGTCTCGCCGTTATGTTTACGTCCCAAATGGAATAGGTGGCGAACCTATTGCCATACCGGGCACAAAGTTTTCAGTCATCGATATTTATCACACATAAGTTCCGAAAACAATTTCGAAAAGTCATTGGTGTGAGCCAGTGTCAGGAATCGGACATCTAATTTATTTATTAAATTCACCATAAGAAAATTTTGATAAAAAAATATAGGCTATATTGTTATTACTTTTAAATATAACCATTATTTTGGTGAAATATTGATGCAAACCGCTAAGGTAGTACTGACGGTTACTGGAAGTTATTATTATAGAAGGTAAGTATAGTTATCTTTATTTTCTTGTTCTTGGCACTATTCTGACAACTAGAAATACACTCGAGAGCAATGAATCCGGGTCACTTAAAGAATCCTAAAAATCTCGGAAACTAAAAATGCTAGGTTAATGCAATAAATTGTATTTAATAGACAATGTAATACTCCTTAAATGAAGGTATTAAAACTTCTTAGTTATTGTAAAGTTATATCATAAAAAAATCTAATTTGAAAAAGGGCCACTTTCGAAGATGGAACTACGAAATTACAGCATTTGGTTTTGCTTTTGTTTGTAATCTGTCATTTATGTGGGTACATAAACCATGTTGATAGTGCTCTATCTTCATTATTCAAGCTGAAATTATGTCGCTTACGCCTGAAGAATGCACCAGAATACTTACAATGCTGGAAACCGGCCGGAGTCAGCGCGATACAGCCAGGACTGTTGGTGTGTCGCTGTCAACAGTACAAAGAGTTCTCCGACGTTACGAAGAAACTGGTTCTAACCTACGCAGACCAGGAACGGGCAGAACCAGGTATACCACAGCACGAGAAGACCGATACTTGGTGAACACCATGCTTCGAAATCGCTTTCTCACAGGAACTGAACTCACCAATCAGTTTCGACGCCTCGGAGGAAGTAACCCAAGTGCATGGACAGTAAGACGTCGGCTTGCTGAATCTAACTTAAAACCCCTTAGACCTGCAAACGGCCCTAAACTGGAGCGTGGGCATCGTATTTCAAGACTAAGATATGCCCAGAGCCACGTAAATTGGAGTATTGAAGATTGGTCAAAGTTATGTTCTCCGACGAATCAAAATTTATGCTCTACAAGCACGATGGAAGACACAGAGTGTATCGAAGACCAGGGGAAAGATTCAAGCAAGCATGCATCGAGGAAAAAGTAGCCTACGGTGGTGGGTCTGTACTTGTGTGGGCCGGAATTTCTTCTGAAAGTCGCACAGAGCTGGTGATCATAGAAAACGGCTCTTTAACTAGCGTAAGATATGTTGAAGAAATCCTCAAGATCACGTTGGTCCATTTATGGTCAATTTAGGTGAGGATGCTATATTTATGCATGACAATGCCCGACCTCATACAGGTAGGATTGTGAATGACTACCTTCAAGAGATGAACATTACTCGTATGGAGTGGCCAGCGCGCAGCCCGGATATCAACCCGATCGAGCATGCTTGGGACGAGCTAGGCAGATGCGTAAAACAACGAAACCCTCCCCCAATCACGCTTCGTGAGCTCAAAATTGCTCTCACAGAGGAATGGGAGAATATTCCCCAAAATCGTATAAGGAACTTGGTGTACAGCATGCCAAACCGCGTAAACGCAGTAATGGAAGCACGAGGAGGCAATACGAAGTATTAAAATTCAAGAAAATCGTAATAAAGTTCAAAAATTTCATGTTTCCTATTTTTGTTTTAAGGAGAGATCAGCAGATTTTTTCTTTATGTAATTTTGTGTTAATAAAATGTATGGTGACTCATATTTTTTTTACTTTCATTTAAGGAGTATTACATTGTCTATTAAATACAATTTATTGCATTAACCTATCATTTTTAGTTTCCGAGATTTTTAACATTCTTTAAGTGATCCGGATTCATTGCTCTCGAGAGTATTAGACAAAAGTTAACTAACATTTTTGAATGTTTTATTCAAATCCAATTTGGAGAAAACAAATTATTATTAAAGAAAAAATATATTAACGTACAAAGAATAACACTGAAATTAGCTGATTTCATAATCTAAATCACCAGCTATTTACATAACATAAAAGTTATAGGTGTAGGCAGCGGCTGTTAAGCCTCGTCTCCCCGTTATGTTTCCGTCCCAAATGGAATAGGTAGCGAACCTATTCCCATACCGGGCACAAAGTTTTCAGTCATCGATTCATCATTAGCCTTTTAAAGTCCACTACTGGACGTAGGCCTCCCCCATAGAGCACCACATCTGCCGGTCCTGTGCAATCATGGGGGGTTTTTGCCATAATCGCCACGCTTGGCAGGCGGGTTGGCGATCGCAGTAGGCTGCTTAGTCGCCTTTTACGACTCCCACGGGAAGACATGGGGTGGCGGTATTCTAAGCCGGCGCCACACAGTATTATCACATTTATTAGATAGATATTTATCACACAGTAATTCCGAAAACAAGTTCTCGAAGTCTTTGGTGTGAGCCAGTGTCAGGATTCGAATTCGGACCTCTGGATCAGAAGCTGTGTGCTCGACCACTGGACCACCGAGACTTACATATTTTATTTCTATATTATTTATTCATCAAATGATTAGAAGATCCTTTGTGAATTCACTCATCACAAAATCTCAGGAATACATAACTCACACCCGAGTCAAATGCAAGCGGGCTTGTAGTGAGAACAGCGCACCATAAGGCACTTCATAACTCTTGTCATACACTCGTCGGTTTTTAAGGCTCTGACTTTCTTCAAGGACTCGTTCAATTTGATCATGAAAATCATGTGTCGTGGCCATTCTCGAGTCCTACATCCTTCCGATTTTGCATTATATATCTGCTTAGTCAATCTTATATCATCCATTCTTTCATTTTTCAAATAGACATTGTAACAACAAAGCATATAGAATTATTAACAATCCATTTCGTAAGTATCGCCATAGATATTGATATATACAGTAACGGTAAGTTGTCGATCTGTATATGTTATCTACGGTACTGTGTCCTAAATACAAACATACAATAGTTTCAAAATAGATTCACGCGACTTGGATGTTGATAGCAATACATATAATTAATATTTAATACTTTAACACCAGTTGAGGGAGACACGCAGTTGGCTGCCTCTCAAAATGTCGACGTATAGTGGCTCCTGTCGTGTTTCTTTCGGTGAGAGAGGTATCTGCAAGGCCGCCCCCCGTTCTCCTCATTTCTTATCCCTTAAAGGGCGACAACGCAACGCGACACTATCTGTTTTGCAGGAGTTCAAGGGCGCCGGTAGTTGTTTATCATCAGGTGACCCACTTGAATCCATAAAAAGCCTTATACAATGGATTAAATTCGTGGTGTATCACTACGATATTTGGGGGTAAAGTTACTTCTTCAAGGGAAAGGAGGTAAAAGGTCCAAGAAGTCATAGTTGCGTTACCGGCATTTAAAATGAGATGGCGAGGCAAAGCTCACTCACCGAACAAAACTCGACATGAGCTATCTTACTTCCATTTTCCAAGAGTTCGGGACGGCCCATTTATGCAGTAAACTGAGTGGTTCTAATACTGTATGGACAGTTATGTTCATGTTTTCTACTTTCAAGTTCGATGTTACGTTACTATACTTATTAGGGATGTAACGGAGGTAGTTTTATCGTAACCGGAGTCGATATCGGAGTTTTCAAATTTGATTTATCGGAATCGAAATCGGAATCGGAGGCAGAGTCAGTTTGTTTAAGGACAAATAAAACATGATTTATTGTCTTTTTTTATTTTTTATAAAATGAAAAACAACAGTGAAAAAATTGGCATAATTCTAAATAAACAAAAGAGTAAAGTAATGAATTTATAGTTTAATTAAAATTAAAACCCAAAGTAGCGTGTTATATTTGCTTACATTACAATAAATGTACAAAAGCTAAAACAAATTAAATCAAAATGGTCTCCACAAGTAATGTATTGTACTTTATGAACAAAAGCTTTGAAGCTTTGTCCCCATCCAATCTATTTCTTAAGGAGTCGTAAATTAGGCCAGCATCACTAAAAAGTTGTTCGCTCGCTACCGAGCACGGTGAACATGACAAATGTTGGCGAGCAATTGATTTGACGTGATTCTTATAACAAGAAGTGTAAAAATAATTGATCATAGAGTGCAGATCATAGAGATCGGGGGATTCCCCGCGCGACATGTATGAACCTGTTTCGCACAGGCCGATTAACCTCCGATATAAAAGTATGAGAACCGAAGTTGGAACCGAAAGTGTAATAATAATCGGAAGTTCCGACTTAACGGAACCGAAATCGAAGCTCCGTTACATCTCTACATAATATTGGTTTCAAACATAATTTAAAATTTTAAACTCCACTAATATCCAGATGAAATTAGCTTACCTAATGATATACAGCACATAAAGTGGTTTTTTATCGTATTACTAATGCTGGATAATCGAGGCCTCGAGGGTAGCTATGAGTACGTATGTGAAATAAGTATTTTGAGAAAAGATACAGATTTGATTTTTACCTATTTTAAAATTAATTGAGTATTCAGATATTCGTTATGATAGTTAATGTAGTTTTTAATATTTTTTAATGGTAGTTTATATAAATAGATAAGGTCTCGGTGGTCCAATGATCGAGGTCTCTGCTTCTAATTCTGAGGATCGATTTCGGACTCAAACCAATTCAAGAAATTCTTTTCGGAAGTTATATGTGATAAATATCAGTGACTGACAACTTTGTGCCCGCTGTAATGACAATAGGTTCGCTACCTATTCCATTTGGGACAAAATGTAACGAGTCGGAGAGTGTAGGCTTTAACAGCCGTTGCCTACACCTTCGGGTAGTAAATGGCGTGAAGTTACGTAGATTTTAAAATATAAAAAAAAATATCACACAAAGGGTTTGGAATCTTTATCGTGAATATAAAGCAGAAGGTTAAGTTTAGTTTTAACCTTTAGATAATGTTCATATTTATATTTAGACTCATTGATGCAGAATACAAACAGAATCATTAAATTTTATCACAACTCTTGACTATTAACGCACATGTTATAGTCTTAATGATTGAAATGATTGGAATAAAGATGACCTGCGAACAACACGAGCACGTGTCAGCTGGAGGATTGTAAAAGGGCTTTGGCTTTATGGAGATATTGGGGATAACTTTATTCCCTCCAACCATACCACCATTAGGACGATATGACAATCAAATCCACCGCAGTTTTTCTCTTCACTACTGTAAACATATAGGTAGGCATTCCTTCCAAATTTTTGATGGATATATTTGCGTAGTAGAACGTTCACGTTCAACTAAAGTTCTAGTAATAGAACCAATCTATTATACAAAATTTTCTTAGGTTTGAATGTGATGGCGTTATTGAACTTCTCCGAAACGATCGGCTGGATTGATTCATGAAATTTTGTATACATGTCGCGGTCGGGTAGATCTGAAAATACGATATCATGTATTTGAATCCCTAAATGTTAAGGGTAACCCTATTTTTGAATATTTAGTTAATTATTTATTTTTATACAATAGCATGCAAAAATACACAGGCTCTAAATGTTCACCACTTTACAATCTATATTTATTGGCGTATTTTTTTTTTGTTTATCAAAAACTATTTTTTTTGGCAAGACTACGTTTGCTAGTAATAATAACGAAAGTACCAACATGGATTAAATTATAAGTCGAACTCAAAAAGAAGGTGGTCAAGCCGGATAGTTAGATATTATTTTAATCGGTCAAAAATCCTTCACAGTTATGAAAATCTGTGATTTTTTTTCGTTGTAAAATAAGGATTTCTTTATTTGTTATGAAAACACTCACCTATTGACGTAATAATTGGTCCATGTCGAAAAAGTATATGTACATGTATATTTATCATAGTGTTGTTGATTATTTACACAAGTTGTTATAACAGTGTAGAGTTTAGACACGAACACGAGACCGCCGAGTGCAAGTTGTGCAACACGACCTCCGCACTCACACATTCATTTTTACGATAAATTAACGAATTCCAACGCATTCTACATAATATGCAACATTTACATTTGTACTTATAGGTGTAAAATAAAATGTCTTCAATTGCATTTGCTTTAAGATATTTTTTATGGGATAGGGAGGCTTGTCTGTCTTCTGTTTGCAAACAGAAGACAGACAACACGAGCAGGCATATCACCTGATGATAAGCAACTAACGCCGCCTATGGACACCTGCAACACAGTTAATGTTACAGTTGCGTTGCCGGCCTTTAAAAAGGGATAGAGAAGGGATCAAAGATGGGATGGGAAGGGGAGAGACTTGGGGTTAAGCTTCTATTGATCCCTCCTACATGTCCCAAGAATAAAATTGTATTTGTTTATTGTCAACAAGTGTTGATAGTCCAAAAACCCTTAGTAACTGATGCATTTATAAACAACACGAGTAAATGATAGCAAACAAAGACAATTTATTTAAGAAGCGTGATATATTTTGAGCCTTATCTAAATAGGAATAAAGACTTAAATAGTATAATAGATAATAGATCAATGACAGAGGCCTGACCCGTACTGACTTTATATGTTTATTTATCATTTAATTGCATTTATATCTTCAATTATTATATATTTAATTATTATAATAACATAATTGCATATCAGCATATCAATAAACCAGAGATTCTAAAAGTGTGATTCCATAACCCTTGGGGTCGAAATCCTATATTAATAAATACAAGTATTATACATATATTAATTGTGAGAGAGTGTTGTGGTGTCAAATCTTTTTGAACAAAGATTATGTTCCCTGAAATACTCTTTATATTTTATCATGTATTTAATGATATGCAGTCTTCTTAAATGTTCTCGTTTTTGTAATCTAATGGTGACTTTAGTTAGTAATTTTTTATACAAAATATGGGCATAAGTCACGGTTGTGATCGAGCACCCCGCTTCTGAATCAGGGGTTTGAATCATGACTATTCGAAATTATTTTCGGAAGTTATGTGTCAAATATCAATTACTAACAACTCTGTTCAAGGTATGGCAATAGGTTCGCCACCTATCGATTTGGGATGTAAACATAACGGTGAGACGAGGCTTAACAGCCGCTGCCTACACCTTCGGGTAGAAAAGGCGCGAATTTATGTTATGTTACAATGGGCAAGGCGGCCGTTTTACTTATTGAAATGGAAGAATTTATGAAAAACAATGTTAGTTCTTCAATACTTGCGCATGCATTCTGCATGAGGATTTCAGGGAAATTGAATATTTACTTAAAAATATAATTTATTTTAATACAACTATTATTTCCTGTATATTATTCGTTTTAAATTTATATAATTAAAAGCTAATTACTATTTTTTCTTGCGTAGACGGCGGCAGTATCTCGGCACGACAACCTAACTGTTTGATCCTGTGGGATAGGTGGCTAGCTTTTTCCCGTATATCGGACACAAGTTATTGATAAATTATCTTTATTTACTGAACTATCCGTACACAACATTTGAAAAAAATTTTTTTTTCTGTGTTTTCCTTAACACACCAAAGACAACGAAATATTTTTTTACGAGATAGGGGAGCAAGCAAGCGGACTGATGGTAAGCAACTGACGCCGCCCATGGACACCTCCAACACAGAGTGTCAGAGTGTTACAGTTGCGTACAGTTTTTTTATGGGATAGGAGGGCAAACGAGCAGGCGTGTCACCTGATGGTAAGCAACCAACGCTGCCCATGGACACCAGCAACACATATAGTGTTACTGTTGCGTTGCCGACCTTTAAGGGATAGGGGTAGAAAAGGATGGGGAAGGGGGGTGGGCCTCCGGGTACCTCTCTCACCGAACGAAACGCGGCATGAGCCACTTTTTTTTATGGGATAGGAGGGCAAACGAGCAGGCGTGTCACCTGATGGTAAGCAACTAACGCCGCCCATGGACACCAGAAGCACATATAGTGTTACTGTTGCGTTGCCGACCTTTAAGGAAAGGGGAAGGGGGTGGGCCTCCGGGTACCTCTCTCACCGAACGAAACGTGGCATGGGCCACTTTACGTCGGTCTTCTGAGAGGTCGTGGTATTTCACCGGTCGAGCCGGCCCATTTATGCAGTAAACTGCTTGGCTCTACCACTGTTAAATTACCCGCCTTTATAATGGGATGGGCATGAAAGTGAAGGGTAGTGCCTCCGGATATACATCTCTTACTTTACGTTGGTATTCAAAGATGTCGTGGTATTTCACCGGTCGAGTCGGCCCGTGCAGTGCGGCTCTACCACTCTCGTCACATTATTCTCGAGAACAGGAACAATTGAGAACAGAAACGTTTTGCCTATTAAATATATTTATTTCTTGAAAACTTTGACATACACATAGTGATTATATATTTTAGATTGGGAATTATTAAAATTTATCGTATATAGGGCACAGCAGCATATCTATACCAAAATCAGAGGGAAAACTCCGCACGTGTAAAGTCACTTTGGAAATTTTCGCTTGAGACAAAATAAAGGTTTTCTTCTATAGACCTAGCAGGTACTTTCAGAAGACCTTGTAAGTTGAGTTTAAATGGAATTGTTATACAAACTCTCACCCAAGTCTAACAATCTGGAGACACAAAGTGTTGAAGAAAAAAAAAACAAAAGCTGAAGTGTCCTTGCTTGGAAAAATTGAAAAAGTTTACCTGTGACGCCCGCGAGAACGTTCGTCTTACAATGTTCGTTGTCAAACCAAACACCACTTATTACTAAGTTATGACGAGTAATATTGAGAGATATATGTATATGTACTTATAACTCATAGTTAGGTATATGAGTTTACACAATTTTTTCTAACCCCTCCTCAGGGAGGGACCATTCAACTGATTAAGAAGTTTGCAAAAAGAAACGACATTTTTTTTTGCACTACATAAGATTACCAAATCGATCCTTGCTTTTGTGTAAATACATAAACTCACACCTGTATACCATAGGGGTAGACAGACCTGGCCATTCCACAAGCTACTATCACTCACTTATTTCGCTTTATCAACATCTACATACATCTCATCATGGATTACCGTTCACGTGCTTTTTTGGTTACTACAGATTTTTTCTTTCTTTAAACAGACCATATATTTGACCGTGTCTTTCCTTCTTGGTCTCCCGATCCCGACTTCGTCACTCACATTCACTTCGTAAACTCTTTTAGTCAATTGGCTTTCATTCATACTCGTAACATGACCAAACCATTTTAACGTACACCTCTCCACCTTGGTCACCACATCAGCCTTCAACTTGCATTTCTCTCTTGCGGGTTAAGTGAGAAATTCTTATTAGATATACAAGGGCGACCCAACATACTTCTTAGAGAACACGAAAACTGGATTTTTTTAAAGGATTTAAAAAATAACAAACTATTTAAACATCCAAGATGTGATCTTCAGTAAAGACTTGTCAGAGATTTATTACTTTTAAACGGACGTAATTGACTGTTAGCTCCTGGGCTCTATTATGAGCTCTAAATTCCAGCCAGCTTACGCACTGCCTAGCGCATTCGTATTTCCAACTACTAATTTCAGCTAGCATGACTGATTAAATGGAATAAGTCGTTGATAAATCGAATTTAGATTGAATTTGACAGTGACTACTCGTCACCGACTAACTGAAATTAGTCGTTGAAAATACAAATTTGCAAGGCAGCGCGTAAGCTGGCTGGAATTAAGAGTTCATAATACGCCAGCTGATCTTGTAAATAAAATCTTGTAAAAATACTTACTACATTTTATTCTTAATTATTTACAGATAGATAAAACTGAGAGATTGATTTAACAGTGAATAATACAGAATACGATCGTGTAATAGTTAGTTACAATTAACTTATAGAGCAATTATAGTTCTGACCAAAATTAATTATTCAATACTCCCTCTAAAGCCTAACACTTCCTGATATCAATCTGTTTATATGAAATAATAACCGCGCTCATTACATACGTACGTTCTATTTAGGAAACAAACCAGCTTACCTTGGTCAATTCCTTAAGAATTGCGTATTTTTTTTTCTTTTGTCTGACGATGAATAATGAGAAACAAAACGATATGCATCGTATAAGTTCACCCTCAAACACGCCATAGTGTAGGAGTCAATTACGCCTTAAAACAGTGACTAATTTTCTGATTCCCACTGTAATGTGACTAAATCGGCTTTTACTTTCTTAATAATGAAAACTTTTTACAGCTATATATAGTAAATTACTTTATTAATTAAATCGACTAAGCAGATATACAATGCAAAAGCGGATGAAAGTAGGAGTCGAGGACGCCCAAGACACATATTCCATGATCAAATAGAACGTGTTCTGGAGGAAGGTGATGTTAGGAGCCTCAAAAATCGACGCGCGTGCATGAAAGGAGTTATGAAAGTCAACGAAGCGAGTGAGGCGTGTAAGAATCGTGCCCTATGGCGCTCTGTTCTCTCTGCCTACCCCGCAAGGGATTTGACGTGAAGTTATGTATGTATGTATATATCGCTCGCTTCGTTGACTTTCATAACTCTTTGTATATACTTAATTAATTATGTGAAACTATATTACCTATTATAGCTTCACATTAAGTAATTTGTAGGGTAGGTAGAAAGAACAGATGTAGAGAATTATGCGTTGTACAGAATATCACACACCTATCAACTCAAATAATTCCTAACTAAACGTAGTCATTTCTTAAAGGTTATAACAGTAAATAAATAATGAGTATATATAGTAAATATCGCCGCAAGAATTGCAATGCATAAATTATAACTTAAGAAAATGGACATTTAAGTGTCGGCCGGTGTTTCACGTTGGCCAATACAGTGGTTCTTGAGTAAATCCCTAACTCGCAACACACTGATTCCTTTCTCTTTGGTGCAAACTTAATTGATATAACAAACATAGGTATATAAAATTAATTGAGTTATATCAATATAAAAAACGTATAAAATATGAAATATAATATTGAAACAACCTTTTATGGATTATAGCGCGTTTATTTAGAACTTATTTCCTATTTATTTCCCGACGTTTCGAACTCTTCACAGAGAAATAAATAGAAAATAAGTTCTAAATAACCGCGATATAATCTATAAAAGGTTGTTTCAATGTTATGAATGTGATTCGCGATATGAAATAAGTTGTAGGGAACAAATATTTCCTCCATGGCGTTTAAATATTGAAGGCTTATTGTCACGGTTACACACGGGCTCTATATATAAAATATAAATAATATTACTCAGATGGGATCCGACCCACATACTTAGGTAGTACTTGCTTCTCCGATGCAAGAAATGTAACGATGGCAAATTTATGAAGAAATAAAAGGTGAGACTAGTGTACAATTTTCCGAAATATTTTGAAAATTCCGTTGACATAGAATTTCTACTAATTTACTAATTTACAAGTATAATTCTATCAGTTATAAACTGAATATATTCGTTTGAAACTAACGTCAAGACAAAATACCGAAACGCTATTTTTATTACCCGCTTGATAGAGATAATTAATTGAGTTTAAACTTCTGTAAGAATTAATTAATTAAATTTGTTGTTATTTTGTAAAATAAAAAGCAATAAGAAATACTGGCTGATGGATTATGTTATGCTATCTTGTAAGATAGCGACGCTTTGTAATTTCATTATGCTTGAAAAAAAAAATGCTACAAAAGCTATTTTTGTTATAACTAGAATTATCGTTATTAAAAAAAAATGTATTATAAAACAAAGAAACGGGGTCGCCACAGTTATTTTCCATTATAAGTTAAATTAAAATACATTCGCTATTTTATTGAGATGTGCACGAAAAAAAATAAGGATTATTATTTTTTTTTAGCGCCACATTGAAATGTCAACTATTTTTGACATTTCATTACATTTTATCTACTACTTGTTTTTGCTATACAACCAAATTAACAGCGAGGAGTAGGTATACCTATATATTTGATAGAAAAAAAAACAAAAAAAGGTAAAATTAATTTCGTAATGTAAAAAAACAGGGTAATGTAAGTATATAATTATGCCTAATGACATTCTGGAATAATTCCGTAAGTAATTTTCAATATAAATGTCATATTCTAACTGTAGTATTGTCTATAGGCTTTTTCACAACAGTACTTAAGATATAAGATTATGTTATGATATAAGATTTTTTTTAGTACAGTGAAAGTAATTCGTAACAGTGAAATGTTACTTGCACATACATTTTTAAAATTTCTTTTTAATTATGAATTTATAATACATTAATATTCATTTACACGTAACTATATTGCATAATGTATTATGCAATAGGTACCTTCTCTTTAGTACATAACTTTTTCTATGAGTTCCATATGATCTGATAATAATAGAACATTAAGAACTTTGTTAGACTTAAGATATTTAAATAAATAGAAAATAAGTTCTAAATAAACGCGATATAATCCATAAAAAGTTGTAAATAAATAGACTTAAGATATCCTAGATCACATTTCATCACATTTTTGACGGCTGCCGACCGAAAAGATTTATAAACTAGGAGAATGGGCAAAATGTTATTGGAAACTTGGTGGAAGGATATTTATTAATTAAGTATTTGGGAAAAAACGTACATCATTATCATTACACAGTATAAAAACAACGCTTTCCACTGTTTGTCCCCTTATATATCTTTGTCTTTATCTTTGAAACTACCCAACGGATTTGGGTACGGTTTCTTTAAATAGATAGAGGGAGTCAAAGGGTGGTTTGCATCTGTAATTCTTATATTATGTAGTAAAGAAAAAGTGATAATTTTCGATATTTGTCACTCTAATTGTGAACGCTGTAAAAATACTTTTAATGCGGAACAAGTTCACCGGGTCAGCTAGTTCTGAATATTTTTCGACGTTATCTTACAGAAAGTGTCATCTCAGCAAATTTTGGGGAACCTAGTACTTTGCAATATACAAATAGGTATCAATAATTATTACAAGATGGCGCTGTAAGACATTTATAAAATTACTAGCTGAACCGGAAAATTTTGTCCCGCATCAAAAGTATTAAATTAGTTAATTTTGGATATCATGAGGTTAAATTTGTGCTATTTATCGGCTTTAACTGCTGTCCCGCTATGTTAATATTGCAATATCTTCGAAAATATTAGTTTGTTATTATGCAGCTTATTAATTATGCTGTAATGTTTAAAATCGCTTCGTAAATAAGCCATTATTTCCTGTTAAAGATAAAGAAATAAAAATAGTCATTGTGGGTTATCCCTAAGAGATAGACATATGCCCTCGCAGACTTTTTTGTAGACCTTCTAAAGGTGTTTAATAATGTAGAACATTGTTTTGATCTATCACTTAGGGTGCAGCCAGCGTTTGCAATTAAAGTGATAAATCTCGAAAATTATCATTTTTTTCTTTACAAAATCATATATGAATTATAGATCAAAACCACCCCGTTGTCACCCTCTAACAATTAAAAAAAAACGCATCAAAATCCGGTGCGCAGTTTTAAAGATATGAGGATAGGTATAAGGAGATAGACAGCGGAAAGTGACTTTGTTTTATACTATGTAATGATTATTTCCGTAGGTTATAGTATAAAGGATACCTATGTAATGGATTAAAATTTATTTATTTATTTATTAGAAAGTGAACTCAATAAGATCTTAAGTATACACGTGGCTGTACATTTTTGAATTTTATTTTTGAACACAATATTAATATGAGTGTAGTACTAATATTTTTTAGTACTTTTATTTATGAAAATATAGTAATACTTGCACCAGCTTGTATCTTATGGGCTGTAGTTGCAAGTACGGCGTTGTCGAACAGCGGCAGTCTATCGGCAAGGTCGTTCAAGGTAGGCTAGTGCGCACGTGGGAACGCAACCTCTCTCTCGCGGGCGCGTTCTTATACTTCGTTTAAATGTTTTGTTGCTATACAAGAACTAATAATATTATAAAAACAATTCTTTGTCTTCTGTACTACGTGATATATTGAAATTTTACTTGATACTTACCTCTAATTACAAAATTTATATTATATTCTAAGGTACAATCATCTCGAAGTATTTCTAGTTCTTTCCTAAGGTAGAATTATTAGGGTTCTCTGTCAAAAATTAATAATTTAAACGTAAAGTGCCAAAAAAAAACAAACGCCGATTTTATTTATTTCTGTGTGGTTATTTTACAATTTAGTTTATTGTTTAAATTATGTGAAAGCAAAACTCGCTTACCTTGGTCGGCCATAATATCAGAGTTATCAATCAAACCTTTAAGCCCATAAATTGTACATATTTATGCACATACCGACTTGTGCTAGTTGATTTAGTTCATAATTTACACTGAAATTGTATATGGATGGAAAAAAATGTGTCTTTCAAAAGCCTTTACAATAATCTCAAATTAGATCGTATTAACTACGTCTCAACATTTTGCAAAATAAGTGCTATAAGTTGAAAGAATTTATTTTTAAGACATATTAGATATTTGTACATAACATTCAATTAGTTTATTGTCTAATAATATAAATAGTCTAGTCAAAATTACTCAATGATAACATCGTGTAATGGGCCTTCCTATCTTACCAGTGCTTGTCCAGGTTTTCCAACAAATAGTTTACAATATTTCTTCAATAAACATTTGTGATGAAAAAGTACCTCAAACGGAAATCGTTCAAGTTATAAAACGAAATGTGACGAGCCTCATGGAGCATTGGTAAAACTACCGACTGCAGAATCGAGGTTGGCGGGTTTGATCCTCACCTGAGTACAAATATTTATGACAAAGATGAATGTTTGTATGACGTCTGGGTGTTTTTCTATCTATTATATATATATAAGAGATTTCCACCTATATATTGACTCATCACGATTTCTCTGGAACCATAAGGCGTAGCGACTTGAAATTTGGTAGGATTATTCCTTTCGCCGAGTAGAGGTCAGCTAAGAACGGATTTTACGAAATTCCACCCACAAGGGGGGTTGCGGGGGTGTTAACAATGGAAAATTCCCATTTTTAACCTATAGCTGCTATCGACTTCAAATTTGTCGAAGATATTGCAGTATTAACATAGCGGGGCAGCAGTTATTACTTTTGATGCGAAACAGAGTTAGTCGGGTCAGCTAGTGTATTATAAAAGTATGTATTTACAGCAAAAAAAAGTATATATGTAATAATATCTGTTATCTAATATTCATTGCACAATCATTTAGTTGCTTAGTTTGGAACTAGAGGGCGCCGTGTGTATTGTGTCCAGGATATTATTTATTTAATGTCTGTTTGTCCGTTCGATCTAAAACTTTGCAACAGATTTTAATAGATGGAGTGATTCATGATTCAAGAGATATATAATTCGTGAAGGTTAGGTGTAAATTGGTTGCAGATGTCGTAAAAAAATCAAGCCAACTTGGAGCTTTCACCAGATATTCTTTTATAGAGGTTCAAAAGTGGTTAACAATTTTTTTTTAGAGGGGTCATACGAGCATGGTATCACCTGGTGGTAAGTGACTATCACCGGCACTGGACATTGCTGGCTTTAGCGGAGTACCATGGAAAAGGATGGGAAAGTGGGATGAACTTCCGGTCATCTCTATTACCGAACGAAGCGTGGCATGAGCCACTTTCACGTGTAAGCTGTTTAGACTTTAAAAACATATTTAACAAAAATAAATTTGCTATTACTGCATGCATACATTGAATGCCTTGTTCCTATAAACAAACCCTGTCGTACTTCGTCTTCTCTCCTCTTCGTGCCCCTGCTCACACCTCCAGCTGTTACGATTCTTCATTTACTGCTCGTGCAGTTCGCCTATGGAATTCCCTACCGCATTCTGTAAGAAATAATTCTTCTCTGGACGTTTTCAAGAAGAGAACAAAGGAACTTTTTCTCTCTAAAGATTAATCGGCAATATGTATGTTTATTTAAATGTATATATGTCTTATTGGTATGTATGTATATGTGTATTTGTGTGTATGTAATATGTATGTATATATTATATGTATTTATAAACAATATATATTTAATTTTTTCTTCTCTCCCTTTCAGGAGAGTATTAAGTATGTTTTAATTTCTCGTTGATTGTTGTGCACTTAGTTACCTAGAAAACTATCTCCTCTATCACTCAAAGGGTTCGTTGGTAGAAAACTCAATAGTGAGTTAAGTTCGCCTTTTGTACATACATTTGTTATGATTTTATATCATTCTGTAATTCTGTCTTTGTGTACAATAAAGTATAAATAAAATAAACACAATTCCAACATGCTCGACGGAGAAATATTTGGGATGGACTTACTGAACTCTTACCAATTAAAGTTACATATGTACATACATAGTTTCACGCCAAAACCCATGCGGTACACGTTGTTTTTGGTGATGGAATGTATGTCTTGGCCGTCCTTGACTCCTACATCCATCCGCTTGTGCATTGTATATTTGTTTAGTCAATTTTGCTTCATCCTTCCTTTTACACTGACACTCTCTTTCAATCCAACTTCCTTCCTTACAACCTTGTTTTCGACGCGGTCAGCGAGAGTCACTCCGCAGATTTTGGGCAGTGCCCTAATTTCTACCGCCTTTATTCTACTTTCATGCACACTCTGCCATACCCAGCTCTCGCTTTCATAAGTTATATCCAATTAAAGTTTTGTTATATAAAGTTGTCGACAGGCTCTCAGTCTACTAAATATAAGACAACTTTGAGAACTAATGTTTTATGGGATCTGCCTGCTAGAACAATACTCCTAATAGTCTTAATACGAAGAGCATTCAGTAGTTACGCAAATCTATAGTTTCACAACACTTGAGCCGCTCCAACATTTATATGTTATTTTCAATGTTTATGATTAAGAAATAATAGTGATTTGAAGTCTGAGATATAACTAATATTCTAGACTAGTGTTTTGAAATATTACAAAGCATTCACGATAGTCATAGCATCAGTGCATCTATTCGATAGTAGAACTGCATAGTTCGTGGGAAGATTAATATCAAAGTATTACTTTTATATGTGTATAAAAAATATACGTAGATCATATTCTTAATTGTATTAATAAATAAATCGTTACCTATCAAAGAACAATACCATTTAACTACACGAAATCAAAAATTATTATCATCTAAACGTAATTTTGTTTCTTATTAATATTTATGTCATCTTCGTTTCCAACAAACATGTCTTTATTATTAATTGGATTATTATTGATATGTGTAAAATTAGCGGTTTTATTATATTCATTATTACCAAGATCATTAGGTGACGTATTTTTAAGAAAATCAGTTCTATTGATATTATTATCTATCATGATATCCGATTCGTTTATGATACTACTTTCAGTTATATTTGTCAGTTCTAGAGATATATCTCGATAAGAAAAAAATACTTCACTTTTATTATCCAAAAGTTTTTCTTCTTGTCCAGCCTTAAAATAATCTCCGTCATTTTTGTTTGTTTTTAAAGTTGAAACTATTGAACCATCCATAACACTTCCATTTGAGATATCAGTATTGTCTTTAATTTCATTAATAAATACACTATCATTTGGATATATCGTGATAATAGTGTCTTTTATGTAATATTTACTGGAATTTCTATCTTGACTATTATCAAAATGATATTTAATGGAGTTTGATTTATTATGATTTAGTCTAACATTATCCCCTTCTAGATGTTTAGTTCGCTCGAGGCTATTGGCTGGAAGTTTTATCTCTATTCTCGGCTGTCCATCACAGTGTAATATTTTTAATAGGACGGACCCATAATTATCATCAAGTATACCATTACTCTCTTCTCCTATAGATCTTCTTTTCATTGGTTTTTCTGAAGATGAAACTTCGTTTGATATTGATTGAGTGAAATTATTTTTAGAATTAATAATTCCACAATCGTAGTTTTGAGTTAAGTTCAAATCGGAATTATTTATAGCAGTGGTAGGCCGAATTGAAAGTAAAACTTTATGCATTGTACTGTCAACTATTATTGGCGGAGGAGTAAGTGCCCAGTGTGGTGGTATAACACGTCTTGGTGTGAATTTAAAGATACTCGTGAGGTTTTTCCTGTTTCTATTTAGTTGTCGTATAATTGTTGGTGGAAGAAAATCTAAATAAATAGAGTCGGCCACATCCAATCCGTAATGATCTGGATATGAGCCAGATTCATCAGAATGATCTACGATATTGTTATGCTGAAAAAAAGAGGAACTAATAATGTCCGTACTAATATCAGTTATACATATATAACTACGTTCCAAGTCTCTTGCGATGTAGGTAGAGAAAACAGAGCGTCCATTCGTTCACAGCCACGATTCGTACACTGCTCACTCGCTTCTTAGACTTTCAGAACTCTTATCGTAACGCACGTCGGTTAAGGCTCCTGATATCACCATTGAAACATTGGTAAAATTAATATATGTTTAGGTCTACCCTTTTCAAACTTTGTATTTCAGAGTTGAACGTGTTCTGGAGGAAGGTGATGTCAGGAGCCTCAAAAATCGACGCGCGTGCATGAAAAGAGTTATGAAAGTCAACGAAGCGAGTGAGGTGTGCAAGATTTGTGCCTTATGCTCCCTATTCCCTCTGCTTACCTCGCAAGGGATTTGGCGTGAAGTTATGTAATAGAGACTTGAAAAATTTAAGTCATAATTTTACAGGATATAATACCAAGGCCTGTTGTAGGCTATGTTACGTTGAATTTCCTTTATTATTGGGCTTGAAGAACTTTCCATATAAACTATTCCATGGATGGATTTGTAAATCAAAAGCACAATAGGTACATCAGCTTATTAATTAGTCTGTATTTGGTGATAAACTGATATGCCTATTCAAGTTAGGTTCGTAAGATATTTTACTTAACTGCGCTCACCTTTAGGGATTTCTTTGAATTGTATCTAGGCCTCAAAGACGGTATACGCCTCGAATCAGTTAAAGTTTTAACTACATTAGAATGCTCAAGTTTTGGTGGATCAACATGCATCATCAGATATATCATGATGCTGAACATAATGATTATAAATATTGAACAGGCACCAACACATAAAATACCCCTGGCCATCACCGAGTCGTTAGGAATAGTTAGGAAACATATAATTTACCTTTAAATTCAAAATAACAAATAGTTATAGACACATGTAAATTTTGATTTGTATGCAATCAACACAGGTAATAAATGACATGTTCACAGACTAGCTAGAAGACCATAGATTTAAGAAGAGTCTATCGATATCTAAGCTAGAGATAATGTTAAAATTACAAACTTAGACTAAGTTTATTTTGGTTTACTACAAAAAAAACGAAATAATATGGTCTACACCGATTGTACATAAACTTTGACACTTTGGCAAAGGATCTCTAGCATGTATTAATCAGTGAATAATTAGCCACAGCGTAGCGTAGAAGGATAAAGCTAGTGGTTTATTATTCTGCACTTCGGAATTAGGTATAGCGCCAAGTGGTTTATTTAATGTTAATATAATAACTTGTTTTTATATCATAACTAGGTGACCCGGCGAACTTTGTTCCGCATCAAAAGTAATGAATAAGTAAATTTTGGATATTATGAGGTTCAATTTGTGCTATTTATCGGCTTTAACTGCTGTCCAGCTATGTTAATACTGCAATATCTTCGAAACTATTCGTTTATATTGCATGCCAGGATCATCTATATTACATGCACAATCTATTAATTTACATTTAAGACACTTAATTGGAGGAAAAATTAATGTTGTACTGTTTAAAATCGCTTCGTAAATAAGCCATTATTTCTCGTAAAAAGTAAAATTAATAATGTCAAAAGTAAAATAATTTAAATGGTCATTATCCCTAAGAGATAGACATATGTCCTCGCGGACTTTTTTGTAGACCTTCTGAAGGTGTTTAATAATGTAGAACATTGTTTTGATTTATCACTTAGGGTTCAGCCAGCGTTTGCAATAAAATTGCTAAATCTCGAAAATTATCATTTTTTCTTTACAACATCATATATGAATTATAGATCAAAACTACCCTGTTGACACCCTCTAACTATTAAAAAAAACCTTATCAAAATCCGTTGCGTAGTTTTAAAGATATAAGGAGACAGACAGCGGAAAGTGACTTTGTTTTATAGTATGTAATGATTGATACTCTTAGCACTCCTACAGACTAAGATTATAGCGCGCATAAAAGACAGTGACTTTTTCATTCATTAGTTTGGAAAGGCACACAGTGATTATAAACATAAATAAATGAAACGAAGCAATTAGTAGTATTTATTTTATTTCGTAATAGCTAACTGTCATAAGCACGTGGCTATTCTTCATAGTTCACATTTGTATACCGCTGGTATCAAGATACATATCCGAAGGCTGTGAAAGCAAAAATCCATTTTAAATACCTCATACCTCATTACCCCTCCGAACTTGAAATAATGGAGTGATCGCTGGGAAAAAATGCATTGTGCATACGCCTCCCACCGGGGGGTGAGAGGGTTATGTGGGGCTCCCGGGACATGGTAGCTCGGATACCCACTAAAACAACCCAGCGCCGTTCCCACTTCGTCACTTTAGGGGAAACTGGGACACGGCCGAGCCTTTCAGCCAGTCCCCCCGACGATTTGTCCGCCCTTATAGCAGGCTCCGCGCGCCCCTCGCGATGGTGAGGGGCTCGGGAACAGCCGGAGATCGCCGGCCATCGCCTTCCGACGACGGTGTAGTTAAGTGCAATGCGGGTGAGGGCGCCCCCGCGCCTGTCACCCGCCCTACACCGGGAACGAGTTGTTGTCGGCGATCAAATTGTCGCCTCCTTCCCCCCCTTCTTCTCCTGCGAAGCGGTGCCACGAGAGGATCGTTCTCCCGCGCTCGCACCGCCGCCTCCTCTTCGATCACCTCCTCGCAGAAGGAGGCAAACTCCAACCACGCCTCACCTTCAGCCACCATGCCAGCCACCACGCTGGGGAGTGACAGGTCCGGCCCGACCACCGCCATTAAACTGCGGCGCGGCCCATCCCACGACGGAAGATACGCCCGAGCGTGCTCGGGCGTATCTTCCGCCGCACTACAGCATGGGCACGACGGCGTCTCCTCTCTGCCGATCCGGTACAGGTACGATCCGAAGCACCCGTGTCCGGACAGCACCTGCGCCATTCGGAAGGAGAGAAAACCGTGCGACCTTTCTAGCCACTCCCGCAGGACCGGCCCAACCGCTCAAGCGTACGGCGGCCGAAGGTGGCGGTAGCGAGATCCTCCGCCCAATGGTGGATTATCACGGTCCGTGCCTCGCACCGGACGGCCTCTTTTTCGCAGGAGAGGGGAGCTCTCCGTGTGCTTTTCGCCCCGCCGTCCACTCGTATACCTTGGCCAGCACCCACGCCTCGAGTTCCCAAGGGGGAGTACCGGCCAGGGCGCACGCCGCTGAGAAACTTACCGAGCGGTAGGTTCTCGCCACTCGTTGGGCGATGGCCCTTTGTGGCCTCCGCAAGGCGGTGGCGTTCTCCCTTCTTTTGAGAAAGTCCGCCCACATGGGAGCCCCGTATAGGGCCATGCTCTTAAGGATACCAGCATAGAGCTGTCGGCACCGCGTCTTCGGGCCTCCTAGATTAGGCAAGAGCTACGAGAAGGAACCCGGCGTCTTCAGCAGGCGCGCTGAGAGCCCGTTGAAGTGTGGGCCGAAGCACCACCTGCTGTCTATAATAAGCCCCAGATACTTCATCTGGGTCTTCACAGCTATTCTGACGCCCTCCACCACGATGTGGTTGTCAGCGGGGCGGCGCAGTCGAGGACCAGGGAAAAAGACGGCCTCGGTCTTATGCAGTGCCACCCGAAGACCCAGACGACGGATTCGCCCCGCCACGAGTGTTCCGCCCGCTGAAGCGAGGCTCGCCGTCTCGATGTAGTCCCTCCGTCGGGCGATGAGAAGCGTCCCTTAAAGGCCGCTAACACAACTGTACCTAACCCCATTTGTGCTGCAGGTGTCCATGAGCTGCGACCGGATGCTTGTTTGCCCATCCCACTAAAAAAATGTGAAATCGTCTTACCAAATCTACTTTATTATCAATTATATATTGGTTGTTTTCCACCATCCTGGCAGCTTTCTGTGGGATATCCCACAAACCCGGATCTATCCTGGTTAGAAGGTGTAGTGACACGATAAAAACGCTGATCAATAGCGCAATGTATACCGTGATAAATATGACATACTTCATAGTGATAGACAGCAGCTACTGGAAGAGAGAGTTGGTGTAAGGAAAAGAGTGAAGGGAAGATGCAAGACATACAGTGCATAAGCGTAAAGATATTCTATTACAGTTCCAGTTCCAAGATCAAATTGAGCTTGTCGTGTCGGAAGATGTCGCCAGGAACCTTAGAACCAATGCGCCTGGTACTTTCTGCTTACCGATCGAAAGACTTGGCGTAAGGTTGTATTGCTATAATCATTCCGTTATACCTTTACTACTATAATGCTCAAAATAAAAGATACCGTTATTGAATGGGCCAAAACTATTTTGTTTCATTTTAAAATAAAACGTAACACACATTGTAAGGATATTTTGCTACGGGTGAAGAGAATTGAATTTATCTAAAAATGAACTGTGTGGCACTTCAAAGTTATGTGGGATATTATAAAATAAAAATGTATTTGAGATTGAAATGCATGAGAAGAGTTATGAAAGTTGAAGAAGCAAGTGAGGCGTGTAAGAATTGTGCCTTATGGCGCTCTGTTCTCTCTGCCTACACCGCAAGGGATTTGGCGTGAAGTTTTGTATAGATGTTAAGATATTATAATTAGCTTACCAAAGTTTAGTTTAATGTTTTAGCTTTGTGTACTTATCCTTAAAACATAAATAAAAACTACTACTATTAAAACATAAATATATAATGTTTAGTCAACTTTACGCAATGAGTTTTCGTCTATAATTTCCATCGAAGCATAGACAATAACAGAACTTTTTTCTAAACATTTTAATTATTCTTAAATTTTTAATTTCGCATGCAATAATTCCTCAATTGATGCTATTTTTTACTATACGCCCAAATTGTAGTATAAACAGTAAAATCGTATGTATTTGCAATGGCCTAGAATTATATCTAAGAATAATATTTGAAAAATATATATTTTCTTAACGATCTTCACAGCCGAAGATGCAGGCTGTTGGAAACATGTTTCGACACCGGAATTAATTATCTAGTGCCTCGCGATCCTACCTATAAGTATCATGCCTCACAATTTATTTAAGCCCGTAAATTGGGACAAGTTATTGGGGTAAGTTAGGTAAAAAATCCGTGACTTCTAAACTAGAAGACTGAGGTGAAATTAAAGATGGTTTGCATTACGTAAAAACTACACCCCCGGTGAGGTAACTTGATGTTGCAACCTGCCATATTAATTCGATAATCTTGAAAGCACTGCATCAAATCTGCAACCATGAGAGACATAATCATTCTAGACCAGTTTGCAACTATAAATAGAAAAAAAAGTACGATGCACCACTGTACTGACATTGTCAAAACTTGCTTTCCGTGATATGCTTGACCACTAGTGCCCGACCGAAGCTCCGGCTTCGACTTCGGCCACCTTCAGCAAAAATCCATCTTCAGTCAGATCTTCGGCCTCGGCCATATTTGCGCCGAAGCCGAAAGTCCCGCCGAAGGTCCGAGAACAGCCGGAATTAAACGATCTGTTACGAAAGAGTGAGTGACTGCCGGACCCGACTGCACTTAGTTCAGTGCGCATTCCTCTATCACCGAGAGAAAAGCGGCATAAGCCACTTTACGCCGATATTCTTCTTTAGCTGTGGATAATATTGAATAAAATTATTAAATTACTAATAGTTTATAAACCTTCGGCTTCGGCTTCGGCCAAAGGTTGTGTGTGAAAAAGTGTCTCCAAGTGTCAACTTTTACATAATTATTGTGCATGTGTGAATTATAAACATCCTGAGAATCGCTTACTAGCGGTCGCGCTGTCAGTGAATAATAATACCTAGTACATTTTCACTGACTTGTGCCATCTACTACAGTCTATGCTAAATCTATGATGTCTTACGTAATATTAAAATATGTAAAAAGAAAAAGAAGAACTAAATAAATTATTTATGGTTTTTATTTTTGTCATAACAAAGCTCTTGTTCGTCGAGTCACTGTTCACAAGGAAATTAGGTAAACATTTGTGGTACTTAGTCCAGTGTTTGAAGTTTAATAAAATGTGAGTTCATATATATGTTCTTGTTTTAGACATGACGAAGACATCAGTCCACAGTGTGACAGACTCGGAGCTAGGATCGGAGTTAAGAGAAGATCGTGTGAACAAGCTCGCGGCAATTCTCTGTCCAGCAGCCTGCGCCCTTCTCCTTGTGTGTACGATCGCCGCCTCATTTTTAGGCATAAGACTGGCATACGAGCAATATGATGCCTTTTGCACCAATCGTCATTTTGATGTCGCCAAACTTTATGTATTCCCTAACTTTACAAATATCAGAATTGTAACTGAAAATGCAATCCTTCACTAACTTTTAAATAAAATTTTATGTCAATATAGTTTGGCTCTAATAGATAATATCGCAGAAGAGTCGAATTTGAAACTGCAAAGTAGGAACAACTGCAACATGTACTGAAATCTGTTTATCCATTCGGGTGCTGCCAATGTTTAAATGACCTGCTTCTAAAATTCTCAAAAAAAATATACTTGTTTATAATGTAAATAAATATATTGTTTATTAATTACATGGATACATTTATTAAGATCTGTCTACCTTCTGCAAGCTTAACGTGTGATTTGAATATTTCAGAAACAACGACATCTATACTAGTTACCGGGAACTTCTATCTCGCTGAGTATTCTAAATCGAGGTTAAATTCTTGCTCTACTACTTTGTTTTGTTTGTACTTTCAGGATCTGCTATTTAATGTGTACTCTAGATGGCAGCGCTTGTCTGAAAGTAACCGCTAAGTTATGTTATTCCTCAATAAATCATTTCGTCTCGCTTCAAATTAAATATAATAAAATAGGCACCCTAACTTCCGTGGAAGTGAATCATCTTTCATTATGGCTAAAAGAAATCGGATATTACAACTTTCATCCATAAATAGTATGTTAACCCGATCGTGCCTTATCCCAGCTTCTGCAATAAACATTCTAACAAAATATTAATATATTAATGAATAAATAATGTATAATCAAATGAAAGACGAATATTTTTTTAATCCGTTTATTTTTATAATATTTTTAGCTGTTTTAATAACAACAAAGGTGTTTAGCAAACAAAGAATACAACAAATTTATTTCTATTAGTACAACACTTGCAAGTTTTCTGAAAATTTTCATCACTGGCAAGGTTTACCGCGAAAATTGACAGAAAACAAAATGGGCGGCCTCTAGTCCTCAAGTAGAATATTTCATTAGGTCTTTCATAATATTTTACTGTAATAACACTTGTGTTTCTCATTCGCAATCTTGTTCTTTAGTGTTTGTGTTTTTCTCTTCAACTTTCCTGTCATAATATGTGAGTAATTTTCCCTATTTTCTTGTATGTTATGCTTTAAAATTTGTATTGATTGTGTTGGGGTCTGGGTGTATAGAAGGCCAATGTCAGCCCGTAAGAGTTAGTTTGGATTACAAACTACATTGTATTTAGTATGTAAAGACATTATAAAGTACTCTGAAATTGTGTTAATACATACCTATTTATTGTAATAAAGACGTTGGATTAATGCATTAATTAATTTGATAACTATTTGTAGACACCAACTTTAATAAGTAGTTTTGGGCCAGTTTCAGTTCAATATCGAGTAAGACCTAATAATGTACGTAACATCTAAACAAACGAAAATTTTCATCTGGTTTTTGGCTTAATATCATTTATTTATTTACGATTCCTACTGATTTTCGCCCTTGTATACCTACAATTAGCCAGAGGTTACATTCCTATAAGTCTATATATTTCTTGTTGTCATTATTTATTAAAATTTTAACAACATTATTACAGCAGTTTAATTACACGGTACACGTGCTTATGCAAAGATTTGAAAATAAAATCACGGACCTTCTCACCCTTATTAACTGAAAGTGCAGGCAGCGACAAATCGACGCGATGAATCTTCTAGTCCCATGATATAATATTAAGGCCATATAGTATCCTATTGCCCATACACGGACCCCAATTTTCGTCAACTTGAAAATCGATATTTGTAGACACATGACTTTCGAAGAGTCACTGGTATTTCCTGGTGTAGCTCCAAATCAGAAATGGACTGCTGAACTGGTAGACCACCGAGATTTAACTAAATTACCCAACCAATAAAGCGAAACTACTATTCATAAAAAAACAATACTCGTTTAAAATTGACGAGGTATTTTTTATTTATTTATTTCGTCGTAATACGCTAATTGACCGTATAATTCGATACATTTCTCTTAATATCGATATTTTTCCGATTAGTTCGAATAGGAATAATTTTTTTATAATGTACCCGTTGCTTTTATAAGTCATTTCAGCTTATGACATTCTAGCGTGTCGTTCACCTTAGGATATTATTTTCGTAAGCTCTTATGCTTAAAGCAGTATTCATATAAATATTCATACAAAATACACAAGTTTCTTTTTCTTTTAACCTTTCTCCACGTGGAACATGAGAAGCCATTACGTTGTCATAATTCCGCTCTGCAGTATAGACTTTTTGCCTTTGAACTCTTTTGTAGCAAAGACCTCATTTCGTCGACTTCATCAGTGTCTTAAGACATGCATAAAGGCTTTGCCTAGTACGGGCCTTTTTAGGTTTTAATAAGCACGATGGTGACCCAGTTTTATTGTCTTTTTCATAAAGACAATGGCGGCAATGTTCTAATGGGATGGGATGTAACGGTTAATGAATGTTTACGTAACTCCAAGAGTCCAGAGTTATTATCATTGAGAAACTTGTTGTTCCAGCTATAGTTGAGTTGGCTAGTCTTCAAGCCTGACTTTTTCTATTATTTAACCCTAACCCATGGGCTCTGTCCATTTAATTTTTACTAGTATTATTTTAGGACAATTATTTTTACAGATAAGATACACTGAGAATCGTATTTACCGATTGAATTTCATTCAACACCATTTTTCTGATCATATATTTAGACTTAGCGTACGTACAAGTATATGACTACAAACATACATAAAATATAACTCGCGCCTTTTTCTACCCGAAGGCAGCGGCAGTTAAGCCTCGTCTCGCCGTGCTGGTGAACCTATTGCCATACCAGACACATAGTTTTTTTTAATCGTCGATATTTGATAAATATCGATGACTAAAAAACTATAACTTAACATAACTTACGAAATTAATTTCGAAAAGACATTGGTGTGAGCCAATGTGAGAATTTGAACCCGCGAACTCTTGATTCAGAAGCGGGGCGCTCGACCACTGGCGTACCGAGACTAACAACAAAATTTAGTTAAAATCACATACATACATCAATTATATTAAGAATAACAATAACTATTTCATGATCTTTACCGGCACTCAAGATTCTCCGCGTGCTAAATTAAAATTGAATTGGTTCAGCTATTATGCAGACAAACAGGAGTCCCTACCATAATCACATATGTGAAAGAACCTGTACTTTAACGTGAATACTTTGAGGTGACATGGCGTTACTGCATGGTTCCACCAGCTGAGGCACAAATATTTTGATATCTCGAGCAAATAATGAGCTACAATACAAACTCAAAAATAATACAGGCATGTGTGACGTGAGTTATGAAAGCTCAAGAAGCGAATGAAGTGTACAACAATTGTGCCTTATGATGCGCTATTTTCTCTGCCTACAACGCAATGGGCTTGTACTTATAAATATGTATGTGTAATTTATTTTTTAATTCGACTAATAACTTTCCACAATCATCACAAACCCAATAATATGAGATTGTGGATGACGTGCACGCTGACCTACTTTAAGTCTTCACCTGGGATGCGTTGGTGACGTCACAATTTATGACGTCGGAATTGACACACTGCCCTATTTAAACGGGGGCGGGGATACTGGGGGGGTGTGTGTGTGTCCCATTCACTTTAATCCCTGCACACTGTGGCTATTTTTAGCTCCTTCGTTCATTGAATGGATACCACAGCGCGGATACGAAGGTGAACCTTGGAGCCCAGGCTTGCTTGTCTTATATTATTGAATCTATGTACTATGTAACCTTCAAAGCTATGATGCGCTTTTCTATTTTTAACCGTATTCTTAATATATTTGTCTAGACCTTTCTCTCTCCCTTTCTCTGTGATACGATCTCTGATTAGTTAGTTGATACTGATTTAGATTTTACATAATTGAGTAAATTAACTATTTGGACAATTTGTGAAGTCATGTTTTTAACAGGAGAGCCCAAGCAAGGATTGCGAGATTTACTAAAACGCGGTAGATTAATATGCAGGAGACCACCTTTTCAATAAGTACCTCCACCAGATATGAGCATAGCATAGAATATAGCATATCTATGGTAGCCCCTCAGATATAGTATAGTAACAAAAATATTAGAAATTCAGAGTAACATAAAGAAAGACGAGGACTAGAAAGTTCTGAAAAAAGTCCTTTCTACATATTAGGTCGGGGAAAAAGTCTTTTCGCATAACGTAGGTATAAACTTATTATAAAATTTCTTTGACTGTACTATTTGTGTCTGGCTGGTTTTGGTAACATTAAAAAGGTTACATTATAAAGAAAAGAAAAAAATAAAAAAAAGTTGTTTCCCGCTATTTTTCATTTGTTTTTCTCTCCGTAAAAATGAGTGAATCTAATAAATAAATTCGATACATTTTAAAATGAAAGTAAATTTTAATTGTGCATGAAAGTAGAATAAACGCGGTAGAAATGAGGGCTCTACGCAAAATCTGCGGAGTGACTCTCGCTGACCGCGTAGAAAACAAGGTTGTAAGGAAGGAAGTTGGTTTGAAAGAGAGTGTCGGTGTAAAAGTAAGAAAGGGCATGCTCCGATGGTTCGGACATGTAGAAAGAATGGTTGACGCAAGACTGACTAAACAGATATACAATGCAAAAGCGGACGGATGTAGGAGTCGAGGACGGCCAAGACACACATTCCAAGACCAAATAGAACGTGTTCTGGAGGAAGGTGATGTTAAGAGCCTCAAAAACCGACGCGCGTGCATGAAAAGAGTTATGAAAGTCAACGAAGCGAGTGAGGTGTGTAAGAATCGTGCCCTATGGCGCTCTGTTCTCTCTGCCTACCCCGCAAGGGATTTGGCGTGAAGTTATGTATGTATGTATGTATGTACATTTTAAAATTTTATTATAAAAAAGGCAAAAATGCAACTCAAGCAGTGAAAAAAATTTGTGATGTTTATGGACCTGATGCAGTGTCAGTAAGAGTAGCACAAATTTGGTTCAAACGTTTTCAGTCCGGAAATTTTGATGTTAAAGATGCACCTCGCTCTGGTCGCCCTGTTACGAATAAAATGGACGCCATTTTTGAAAGAGTGGAGCAAGATCGGCATATTAGTAGTTACGATGTAGCTGAAGAACTGGGAATTGACCACAAAACAGTTTTGACCCATTTGAAGAAAGCTGGTTATACAAAAAAGCTCGATATTTGGGTGCCACACGAGCTCACTCAAAGAAACTTAATGAACCGTGTACTCATTTGCGATTCATTATTGAGACGTAATGAAACCGAGCCGTTTTTGAAGAGATTGATAACTGGCGATGAAAAGTGGATCACGTACGACAAGAACGTGCGAAAAAGGTCGTGGTCGAAAGTTGGCCAGGCTTCACAGACTGTGGCCAAACCTGGCCTAACTCGAAATAAGGTGATGCTGTGTGTATGGTGGGATTGGAAGGGCATTGTTCATTATGAGCTTTTACCGTCCGGCAAAACCATCGATTCTGATCTTTACTGCCAGCAACTGATGAGATTAAAGGAAGCAGTCGAGAGAAAACGGCCGGAATTGATCAACAGGAAGGGTGTGGTCTTTCATCACGATAACGCTAGACCACACACATCTTTAGCCACTCAGCAAAAATTAAGAGAGTTCGACTGGGAGGTCCTAGTGCATCCACCATATAGCCCTGACCTTGCGCCTTCAGATTTTCACCTGTTTCGGTCTCTTCAGAATTCTTTAGGTTCTGTAAGGTTGACCTCAAGAGAGGACTGCCAAAACTATTTGTCCCGTTTTTTTGATCAGAAGTCCCAAAGTTTCTACAGTAACGGGATAATGTCTCTGCCCACAAAATGGCAGAAAGTTATTCAACAAAACAGTACATATATATTGTAAATAAATGTAAATAAACTTTGAAAAAAATGTCTTGACTTTTCATACAAAAATACGAAAATACTTTTTCCCCAACCTATTATATTCTTAAGCGTGTGTAAACTTTTTTGTTTTGAAGGACATAACTTCACGTCAAGTCCCTTGCGGGGTAGGCAGAGAGGACAGAGCGCCATAAAGCAAGGTTCTTACCTCCACCTCACTCGCTTCTTTTACTTTCATAACTCTTGTGGTACACGTTCTTCGGCTTTTAAAACCACCTTCCTCAAGTAAAAACATAATTAATCGCAGCAAATAATTAAAAAATCTGTCGATTTCTCAATTTCATCTACATCATCACACCATCACGTCCATCACATGCGCTTATCACCACCCAATTGTGTCTGACGTGCCTATTAATAATAGGTTGGGGAAAAAGTATTTTCGTATTTTTGTATGAAAAGTCAAGACATTTTTTTCAAAGTTTATTTACATTTATTTACAATATATATGTACCGTTTTGTTGAATAACTTTCTGCCATTTTGTGGGCAGAGACATTATCCCGTTACTGTAGAAACTTTGGGACTTCTGATCAAAAAAACGGGACAAATAGTTTTGGCAGTCCTCTCTTGAGGTCAACCTTACAGAACCTAAAGAATTCTGAAGAGACCGAAACAGGTGAAAATCTGAAGGCGCAAGGTCAGGGCTATATGGTGGATGCACTAGGACCTCCCAGTCGAACTCTCTTAATTTTTGCTGAGTGGCTAAAGATGTGTGTGGTCTAGCGTTATCGTGATGAAAGACCACACCCTTCCTGTTGATCAATTCCGGCCGTTTTCTCTCGACTGCTTCCTTTAATCTCATCAGTTGCTGGCAGTAAAGATCAGAATCGATGGTTTTGCCGGACGGTAAAAGCTCATAATGAACAATGCCCTTCCAATCCCACCATACACACAGCATCACCTTATTTCGTGTTAGGCCAGGTTTGGCCACAGTCTGTGAAGCCTGGCCAACTTTCGACCACGACCTTTTTCGCACGTTCTTGTCGTACGTGATCCACTTTTCATCGCCAGTTATCAATCTCTTCAAAAACGGCTCGGTTTCATTACGTCTCAATAATGAATCGCAAATGAGTACACGGTTCATTAAGTTTCTTTGAGTGAGCTCGTGTGGCACCCAAATATCGAGCTTTTTTGTATAACCAGCTTTCTTCAAATGGGTCAAAACTGTTTTGTGGTCAATTCCCAGTTCTTCAGCTACATCGTAACTACTAATATGCCGATCTTGCTCCACTCTTTCAAAAATGGCGTCCATTTTATTCGTAACAGGGCGACCAGAGCGAGGTGCATCTTTAACATCAAAATTTCCGGACTGAAAACGTTTGAACCAAATTTGTGCTACTCTTACTGACACTGCATCAGGTCCATAAACATCACAAATTTTTTTCACTGCTTGAGTTGCATTTTTGCCTTTTTTATAATAAAATTTTAAAATGTATCGAATTTCTTCATTAGATTCACTCATTTTTACGGAGAGAAAAACAAATGAAAAATAGCGGGAAACAACTTTTTTTTATTTTTTTCTTTTCTTTATAATGTAACCTTTTTAATGTTACCAAAACCAGCCAGACACAAATAGTACAGTCAAAGAAATTTTATAATAAGTTTATACCTACGTTATGCGAAAAGACTTTTTCCCCGACCTAATATTACATAAAATATTCCGTTTCATATAGCGTGATGTTACGTGCGGCCCCTATTGTAAAGTTATTGTTCGCTAACAACTGGCTTGCGCAGTTAATCCATTTTTAAAATGTTTTGTTATCTATTCTTTGTTACCATTTATTAACTCGCTATAGTTATGTGCTCTATTTAACAATTGAATTACCTATAGATACACATATTTTCTATCATACGTAGTACGTACAAGTATTAAAGTTTTTAGTAATAAAGTTACCTATATCACTGTCTCTCTCTCTCTCAGTTATGATGAAGTCTTAATTTAAGCTGAGAACTAAAAAGCCATTTAGGTTGCAGAGTGTCCCAAAGAAATATTTAGGTATACTCGAAAAATATAACAAACCTTCTAACGCAGTTGGGCAATGGTAAGATTAACAGTCCGTATGTTATAAATGTCATAATAGTCTTAGTCAAAAATTACACGCTTTACTTATCGTTGCTGGATTCGATGGAGAGGCGGGCTGAAAGATTAATTGGCGATCGTGTGATGGTCGACAATGATCTGCAAAGCCTCGAGCACAGGCGGAAGGTGGCCAGCCTCTCGGTGTTCTATTGGCTACACTCTGTTGAGTGTGCATAAGAGTTACACAATCTGATACCTCCATCCCCATTCTATCGGCGAACTACCCGACGTACCTACCGTCTACACCCGTACTTTGTTGAAATGCCACCTGTACGAACTAAGCGCTTTGGATCTTCCTTCATCATCCGCACGGCTGGTGAATGGATCAAACTACCTGCTTCGGTGTTCCCTGTTAACTATGACATAGGTATCTTCAAAAGGAGAGTGAATAGGCTACTAACTGGACAGTGCGCTTCACCATCAACGGCCTCGTCATCACTTACCATCAGGTGAAACGAGGTCAAGCGCTGCCCAGTAAAATATATAAAAAAAATGTTAATGACATTTAATTAAAGAACACTTGTTTAATAGGGGTGGTAGGTAGATGTCTTGTTAATAAAAATAAATGTTTTCCATGAGGAGACCGAGATCGTTTGATAATACTGATAACAGTTTCAGAGAGAACTACATTCGCATCTACAGTATATTTTAAAACTCCTGTATGATTTTCTAATATTTTTTAATATTAATATTCAAATGTTCGCCTAAATTTAATACGACTAAGTAATCACAAGCCGGCCCTGGCAATTATATGCGGAGTAGAAAGATTTAATTCGAGTATGCCCGGCCCGATACATGACAGCAGGGCCGTCATTTATTCCATACTTCGGTTGGGAATCCAAGGGAACGCGCCCTATGCATTGGGATATTACAAACAATTGAAAAATCTACAATAAAAATCTTAAAATATGTATAACTATATAATTTTCTACCCGCAATAAGTTTCCAAACGAACCTTCGGTTGGATTATATATAGCCTTCGAGTATAGCCTTGTGCGTGTCACCTGAGTCACGAAGATTAGACAAAAAGTCGTTTTTTTATTATTATTATGGTACCAGTTTTTGCCCGCAGATCCGCTCGCGTGGCATTTCTAATTATGAAAACTTTTTGTACAGACTGACAGACTTTAATGTTAATAAAAAAACTATAATAAGTAGACTTTATCGGAGCAGCGAAGACAAAAAAAAAACAATTTTTGTGTCTGCAACTTGGTCTGCAAGTCTCTGTGGTCCAATGGTCGGGCTTCTGAATCAAGAGGTCGCGGGCTTAACTCCGGGATTACACCAATGACTTTTCGAAATAAATTTCGAAAGTTATGTGTGATAAATAACGATGACTGAAAACTTTGTACCCGGTATGGCAATAGGTTCGCTACCTATTCCATTTGGGACGTAAACAAAACGGCGAGTCGAGGCTTAACTGCCACTGCCTACACGAAGGGTACAAAAAGGCGTGAAATTTGGGTGTATTGTGTCTGCAACGACGATGTAGTTGTAAAAATAAATATTCGCTAGTATAGTACTTCAGGTCTGCCTTAATATATAGGTAGGTTTCATATAAATGATTTCATCCCGCAGTAAAACCAGATCTCTGAAAATTATAAACCGCTCTGGTCTGCCTAAACGGGTCAATAGACTTTCTTTCATTCAAAGCTCATGAACTTGCAAGAAGTTGTCGCAGAAAGGCTACTTCAAGAATGAATTATTAAAATAATTTAGCTCCGTCGTATGCGTCAAATTTTTTTTTTTTTGAGAAAATTAATTCTTTTGTTGATCATTATCATCATTTATGTTTCTAATTCAATAATTTGTACAATTACGCATAATTATACAATATAAAACTTGTTTTTTTTAATGTTATTTAATTAAATGTCATTATTGAAGTCTAATAATGGTGTTCAACCTCTTTTGTTCATTTATGGTAATCGATTGCGTTTAATAGAATTGTTATTCGAGTTAGTTTCAATGTCTATCATTTTATATAAGTATATATTATTATTAATTTTATAACATAGCAGTAGTTTATATAATGCTTTGATTAATATAATATAGAATAGGCTCACTAGACTATTGATTTCTCATAGAAACTTTTTCTGGCTTTTCGCAACCTTATTTTTTATAAGCTTTTATTTAACTTGCACTGTATGTATGTATGTAAGTATGTATGTTTGTTCGGTGGAATCTTGTAACTCAATTTTGAAGTAGATATCTTCAACCGATTGAGCTGAAATTTTGTATACACGTTTACTTTGGATGACAATGCATGATATGATGTGTGACATTATTCTATATCTAATATGGCGGACCACCCAAGATGGAGGAATGGATATTTTGAATGCATTTCTGCAATATGAGTATCAAATGAAAGGGCTTATTGAGTGTAACTCAAAAAATTATATGACGTCATTCTAAATCCAAAATGGTGGAATATCCAAGATGGAGGAAAACATATTTTAAGCTTCTGTACAATATGGGTATCAAATGAAAGGGCTCATTTGGAGTTACTCAAAAAATAATGTGACGTCAATCTAAATCCAATATGGCGGATCATCCAAGATAGAGAAACAGTTTTTTTTAATGCATTTCTACAATATGGGTATGGTATAAAAATTACCAATCGAACAAAATGAAAGAAACGAATGACGCATGTACTGTCGAATTTGACCGATAGAGACACCTACGACTACGTTTTAGTCCTGGGAATATATGAATACCATCTGGTCTGAAAGGTAAGGTAGGGACATGTTTTTCATAAGATGCCATTTCTTTTTGTAAGTACAGTTTTAATATAGTTTATTATTTATCGTATGTATTAAAATTTTATAGGTAACATTTAACAGGTGCTCCAGTGGTCGAGCATCCCGCTTTTGAATCGAGAAGTTGTTGTGGGTTCAAATCCTGACTCACACCAATGACTTTTTGAAATGATTTTTGAAAGTTATACATACATACATAACTTCACGCCAAATCCCTTTCGAGGTAGGCAGAGAGAACAGAGCACATAAGGCACGAGTCTTGCACGCCTCACTCGCTTCTTTGATTTTAATTGTTTTATTTTTATTATAGAAAGAGGCAAACGAGCTTGCGGGTCACCTGATGGAAAGCGACTACTAAACTGGACGTCACTCGACAAGTCGACCCCAAGAATTCCGATATGGGTTGAGGCGGGTAAGGGAGTGCCTACAAAAAAGGGTGCCTTTTCAGCTGTAAACGCGCAGACCTGTGTCTTCTTAGAGTTGAATTGGATTAAGTTGAGTCGGCCCCAGTCCGAAATCTGACTAGGCAGAGTTTCGATTGTAGACACAGTTTATTCCGGTACTCATCGACGTTCTCCCGAGAAATCCGCGGGTGGCCGGTATATATGGCGTACCCCGTACCGCATAGCTCCGTACCGTATCCGCATATGAAGGTTGCTGTAATGCAGCATGTCATTGATATGCAGAAGAAACAGCGTAGGGGATAGCAAACAGCCCTGGGGGACTCCAGCACTCGCGGATTTTAATTCGGAGCATGACCCGTTGACAACGACCTTAATGTGCCGAGCCCCGCGAAAACTGGAGACCCAATCGCATAATTTCTAGGGAACCCGTAACAAGGAAGCTTCGAGAAAAGTGCTTTGTGCCTAAACCGATCGAAGGCCTTCGCTACTTCCAAACTAACGGACAGCGCCTCTCTTTTACTCTCAACCGCTTCTGCCCACCGACGACTTAAATATGCTAGAAGATCACAAGCTGAGCGACCGTGACGGAATCCGTACTAGCAGTCACTAATCAGGTAGTGCTGATAGCCTCTAGATAATTAAGGAGCTGGCGGTTGATAGTGGTTTCCAAGATCGCGGAGAACTGGGAGGTGATTGCGATAGGTCTGTAGTTGGACGGATCTGAGCGGTTACCAGAAATCAAATTTGTCCGCATTTCGATCTACTGGCAGCGTGCCCAGAAGACCGACCGCATTGCCACGCCAAATGGCAATGCTAATGCCCTGTGCGAAGAATAGACCAGCTCCCTGGTCGAGAGAGCCCTCGATCAGTCTCTTTGCAAGATCTTTATAGCATAGTAGTATAGTATAGTACACGAGCACTCGAACCCCATGTTTCTAGAGTCTCAACCCCAAACGTTCAACTACTGGACCACTGAGACTCATTAAAGATTTGGTCAAAAAGTATTTTATTTTGAAAGTACCTATTTTGCAATTTGCATTTGAAATACATAACGAAAAACTATTTAGTATTTTGTATTTGAAAAGTATTTTGCATTTGTATTTAAATGCTTTTTTAATACCATTTTGTACATCTCTGATTATTAGAATTAAACACAGTGGATGATGGGAACGAACTATAACTTTTATTACAACTTACCCCTACGCTACACTCAGGTCGGTAAGTATAGAGTTACTGATTAAAACAACAGATGGCGTTACATATCACAAGTAGTTAAACATATTTTGTTATTAATCAACAATCCCACATAACAAAATTAAGTGCATAATCAACAAATAAGTAATAAAAAAAATTATTTACTTAGGCTCGTAACTCTTTGCTGCTGGTCAAGCATGCGTGGCCTTAAGTAGGGTAAAGACTTTAAAAGGTCTCCTCATTGAAGAGTTGGACTGTTCGAAATTAAAATGATGCTTTGAATGAGATGAATAGATTCAGAAACTTACCCAGTGATAAATAAAAACTTGAAAATAATTAAAATGAAAAAAACTTTTTTAAAGAAACTTTTATTTAAACGCTCTAAAAAGAGTAAAATAATTTTCACCTTAAACATTTTAACTATCAACTTATAACCTCATTATATACAATTTTTGTGATAATAAAAGCTTGTCGCTATGTTTAATTACCTATCAGTGCCTATTCACACCCATCTAGAAATATATTTTGTAAATATTATTTAATACTAGCTGACCCGGCAAACTTTGTTTCGCTTCAAAAGCATTTTATGTGTTAATAAAAGATTCCTTAATAAAAGTAAGTAGTAATAATCACTTCTTATTACATCAGCTACCTTCTAAAAAGTCCCGTCAAAATCGGTCCAGTCATTACAGAGTTTAGCCGGAGCAAATAAACACACAAAAATTAAAAAATATATATTTTGGGGTATCGTGTGTACCGTATATTAAATGAATATATACAAATATAAACAGTAAATACATGCACTTTTTTACACACAAATTACAGCTGTTATGGCAATATTACAAACCGCCACTCCGATTTTATTTAAATTATAAATTGGCCAAGAAATACTTAGAATTATTTCCAATCTCAGAAACTAAAGAGGTTAAAGGATCTGCTGCTGGCACTAATTGTGGTAATTTTACTTTGCCTCCGGCACAACATAGAACAGTTTATAGATCATTGTATTTCAACGCCTAACAATATTTATAAACTATTATCATTTCTCCAATTTTTACTGATAATAATCGGCACAATAATCTATTGCCGGATCATAGTGAAATGCAGCTCGTTCCAAAATCACTGGAGTACTGCGTCTGCGGAATCGCTTAATTTCTATAAGTGGTGCGGCTGTTTTTGTGTTTGACGTGCCCGATATGGTTATATTAAAAGAACACAATTCTGACATAGCAATACGACTTTTCTCTTGATCAATCTCTCTCGCTAGTCATCAGTGCGGTTAGCACGTGAATTGGCTCGGCGCACATCACATTGACTGCGACCACCATCGTCTTCTCCTTGGTATCATAATATCTAATTAATCATAGTACATATATTGTTAGAATTTGTAATTGTAGTTATTTGACTAATGTCAATATTCATAACTTTTTTATTTTCCCATACAAACTCATCATCATTTTCCTGCCCTTTATTCTTAGTGGGGTCGGCACAACATGTCATTCTTTCCAACTATCCATGTTGTCAAAAGTTTTGGCTCCTACTAATTGTCCTAATAGTTGGTGGTCTATGTGGTGCTCTTTCAGTATCCTGTCGATCCTAGTCGCCAGGTTGCTATGTTAAAAACAACACTTCTAAAGGAGTACCGTTCCTTCTATTGAAGAATAGTGACGGTATCGGTACAAATTGATAAATGGTGATGGTATGAAATGTGTGTACTCGTAATTTTTTGATCCGTTCTTGAGTTTCACGATGAAGAAGTTGGACTGATCAGAGAGAGACGACTCACCACATCTTTTTCATCTATAGTGGATGCCATCTGAACTGATAAATCATCGTCACCTTCTTCGTGGTAACCTTTAACAACTAAGACAAAAATGGCATTCCGTTGCTTGATAATGTTACCGCCGCTGCGATGCTCCCTCGAAACCAATGCATTATTTAAATTTTATTACAGTTTTATTACTTCAAAAATAACTTTTCCAAATATTAACATGACTATGTATATTAATTAAAAATTGCGAACCTTCAAACATATTACATGACACAATTAATTTTGATATTTGATTTAAAGTGTAATGTCAACATTCATCCCATTGTTTTGCAGTTTCCATAGTTACAGATCGTTTGTACGGGAAAATTAAATTGTATTTTTTAGTATTTTACTCGCAAATTATCCATATTTTCCTATCCTATGTGTTATTCCTGGCTCTAAGCTACCTCTCCACCAATTTTCAGCCAAATCTGTATGGCCATTCGTCAGTTATAAGTGTTGTAACAAACACGACTTTCTTTTATATATATAGACATTGACCTATATGATATAGACTTGTAGTAACCTTCTCAAAGTGTGACCACTGGCCATAAGCCTACAGGCTTATGCGAAGCTTATGTCAATTCAGTCATCTGTCAGACGCGAACCGAATAACAATAGGTACAAAATGGGTATATGCGTAGTAAAAGAGTGCGATTCAAGATTGCAAACCCATAAGAAATTAACCGGAATTACTTTCCACACGTAAGATTAATGTTTACATTAATATTAAAATACAGTAAAATAGATAAAATGTTGAATTTTCATAATTAGCTTCAGTGATACCACTAAAAACTTAGTTTTAGTTTCCCACATTTGTGGGAGAGTTATTAATTTATGGAAAAGGAGATTTTAAATATTTTTTGTTATAATAATAACGCTGCAGGGTGCCTAAAGATGCAGCACGCCGTGACAAGTGGGTGAAAATTATCCGACTGCTGAGAAAAGAAACTGACTGGCTACCTGTACCCGGGAGGTCATTTATCGTCAATTCAAGTTGATCATTCGCTTTTATTAATAAATGCCATAATTAATAAATACTTAAAAATAAGATTGTATCACGAAAGCAAATTATTCACTCAGACTTATAAAAAAGAGACTAAAAGGCAATTTTATACAAAACTTATGTTACACAGCGGTGTATGATCAATAATTCATCTGCCTAGCTTTTTCCCAATTATGTTGGGGTCGGCTTCCAGTCTAACTGGGTGCAGCCGAGTACTAGTGTTTTACATGGAGCGACTGCCTATCTGACCTCCACAACCCAGTTGCGTGGGCAACACAATCCCCCTTGGTAAGTCTGGTTGTTAGACTTTCTGGCTTCTGACTACCCGTAACGACTACCAAAGATGTTCAAATGACAGCCGGGACCCACCAATTTAACGTGCCTTCCGAAACACGGAGGAACTCGTCATGATAAAATGGTCACCCATCCACGGACCGACCGCGCCAAGCGTTGCTTAAGTTTAGGGACCGTACCCATACTACGTGACCCGTTTAGGGGGGGCGGGGGAGCGGAGTCTTTAAAATACTACGGTTAGTCACAGGAGCGGGGGGGGGTGGCTCAGGTTTTTGTCACGTAGTCGATTTTAATGAGAGAAATCTCGTATTTTTTCGACCTAGATGCATATTAATGTGATTAAACAGAAAATAATTGTTGTGTTCGTAAATTAAGTTACTGTAAGTTACATACTGTACAGCAATATGTTTTCACAATTAAAGTTGTTCTTTTTCATAATACATAATTCACTAGTAATTTAAGTATGCATGCAGTCTTATCTAATAAAGACGAGTATGAAGACGAGAAGTAAGCCAAATTATTATTTTTTTCGATTTTTGCCTGTGAAATGATTAAAAATCATAATTATGAATTACTACGTGAAAACTAAAGGGGGGGGGGGGGGGGGGGTCTTGGCGTATACTACGAGTGGTCACCGATGGGAGGGAGGGGTCGAAAAATCTTTAAAAATAGGTCACGTAGTATGGGTATGGTCCCTTATGATCGATCGACCCGTGCGGCTGTTAGGCCCTGTCCACGTTAAATAAAATAATTCCCTTTCAATATAATGAATGTAAGTACATTATTTTACTACTCAAGCGTTTTCACTATTTTGTGTATCTGTACCTAATTGTGTACACCTTACCTACAACGCTTTAAATCGCTGCTCTAAGGCAGGTGTACACAATTAGGTACAGATGAGTGTGATCCAATTTTTTTCGGAACAGCCGATCTAGTACGGAGTACACAGAGATCGTTGATCCATTCATTATTTCAGTTATCTTGTAATACATCTGAGAAGAAATTAATAAGTAATAGTAAAATATTGAATTTATATTTATTAAATATTTTTACGAGTACATGGCTTGAAAAAGTTGGGTAAAATTTCGCTTGGGCTGGCCACCCCATACCGCCATTGCAAATTTATATTGCCATCTTTGTCTAATCAAAGTGACGGCAATGTATTTGCGATTTGTGTGACTGAGATAGATATATGTTTAATTTTAAATGTCTAGTGGTTTCAAAGCTACGTCATTGCATCTAAAAAGTGGACACACATTTTTTGACGCATTTGTATGAGGTTTGCTCCTCTTGTATATTGAACTCAGTGTATATAGATAAGAACTAATAATAAGTATTGATTAAATTATTGTATTGTGATTTTTATATTTTTTCTGTTTGTAATCAATAGTTTATTTATTTTTAACCTAACTCTTATTTGAACAGTGATAGAGCGACGTAGATCGCTGCATGAATGGGCCGGCTCGACCGGTGAAATAGAATAGAATACTCTTTATTGTACACCAATTTAAACAAATAACAAAAATATATACATAAAAACATGATTACATTCAATTGTACAATTGGCGGTCCTATCGCACAAGGCAATTTCTTCCGGACAACCACTGGACGAAAAAAAAAAGAATTAGAAGTTGTCGGCGGTATACAAATATAATAAAAGCTACAATATTAGAAAAGATAAATTATAATATATTTTTTTATAAATATACAAATTACTTAAACATACATACATATAAATACAAATAAACCTACATATTAATACACGCATGATAATGTCAATGCTACTGCAGTGATAAGTAGTGTTGTTTTAGCCGTGATTTAAAGATGCTAACGGACTTCGATTTTTTAATATCAACGGGTAATTGATTCCATAATAGTACAGCTTGTACAGTAAACGACCGTTCAGAATATTGACGTAAAGTGGCTCTTGCCGCTTTCCGCTCGGTGAGAGAGGTATCCGGAAGTCCAATCCCTTCCCCCCTCCCCTTCCCATCCCAATTCCGACCCCTTCCATTTCCCATGGAAAGGGCCGGCAACGCAACTGTAACACTTTATGTGTTCGGGTGTCCATATGTTATAAACCAAAAAAATATATTTGGGTAATGACATCCGTCACAGTAATATTTATTTATTAAAAATATTTCTAGATGGTTATGGATAGCCACAGATAGGTAATTAAACATAGCGACAAGCTTTTGTTATCACATAAATTGTATATAATGAGGTTATAAGTTGATAGTTCAAATGTTTAAGGTGAAAATTATTTTATTCTTTTTAGAGCGTTTAAATAAAAGCTTCTTTAAAAAAGTTTTTTCCCTTTAAATTATTCAGTATAAAAACTATCACAATCTCTTCCCGAGACCGACTTCATAAAACTGTACACCTCTATCTACTCTGTTCATCCTGCACACACCCGTTCATCCATTTATAGTAATTATTTCACCATAACACAGTTTAATTCAGTAGGATTAAGTTTAATGTTACACTATATTTGTTTTTATTTTATAATCAGGAATATAAATTGCGTTTCTGCTTATATTTCAATGGAATGAAATTAGAAAATAAAAACAAGTGGTAGAGCCAAGCAGTTCGCTGCATGAACTCGACCGGTGAAATACCACAACCTGTCAGAAGGTCGACGTAAAGTGGCTCATGCCGCGTTTCGTTCGGTGAGAGAGGTACCCGGAGGCCCACCCCCCTTTCCCCATCCTTTCCTCTTCCCTATCCCTTAAAGGTCGGCAACGCAACAGTAACACTATATGTGTTGCTGGTGTCCCTGGGCGGCGTTGGTTGCTTACCATCAGGTGACACGCCTGCTCGTTTGCCCTCCTATCCCATAAAAAAAAAAAAAAAATAACCTTCCTATTGATCATGGCATATGATATATACATAAATATATATTTATATATATATATATATATATAAATTTATATAGCCTAAAGCGTTCCCCGTTGAATGGTCAACTCAAAATTATATATTTTCTATTAGAGCTAATATTTCTAGAGATAAGCGCGTTCAAATAAACGTAACAAGATTTGTAGCTTTATAATATAGTAATTAACTTTACATTAAAGTAGTATTGGCTACTATTAAATACTATTAATTATAATATTGAACAGGTCAGAGCCATCATATACTCAGACAATGCGTGGGCTGATGTCAAAACTGCAAGAAAAGCCTACGCGAACTTATTGGCACTTGAATAATTGTAAATTGTTAAACAAATCAATACTTTATGTTTATAACATTAAAGTTGTATTTGCTTCGTATAAAACTATGAAGGTTATAGTTCCGTTGCATCTTGATACTTTACAAACTTACTTCATCATTCATTAGAGTTAGTTGCCGGCTAATGTTCGCATCGGACGGACGTGACACCACATATAGTTTTGTGAATTGTCTTTCGCCAATAGTCCAATTAAACCAACCATCTTTAATTTACTTCCATTAATTGAATTTTGAGTGTAAGTGTTCCTGTGTGCGTGTGTGTTTGTGTTTTTTTTTTCTTCTTTCTTTAGAAACGTTACCACCCTGGATTTCAAGTTTGATGGTGAGTCGATTTATTGTATTTATTGACAGAAAAAAAATACAATCACAGCGACCGATTGTAACGTTGTTATGTGTTTTTTTATGACTTGCTAGTTCCGATAATACGCTGTTTTAACTACTCTCTTATCAATAATATCAATTTGGCCTTGATTCCTGTTCGTGTAACGATGTTATACACGAGACTGTCTGTAACAATATCACGACTTCCCTCCTTATTGACTAATACATACAACCAATTGTCTTAATATACTTTTAAATATATATCGGTTTATTTCCTGTTGTTCTATTTTTTGTACTTCTTTGTTTTTTTGGATCGATATCTGTTAGTATGTTCGTATCTTCAACTATAATAATATCGGTAATAATAGTTTGTGCTGCTACTAATATCAGTAACACTATTGACTGTCCATTGATATTGTTAACTATACGTTTTTGGTCAAAGTTATTTATTCTTTGTGCTGCTGTAATGTTGTCTTTTCACCGAGCGATGATGACACCGGTATCTGGTGATGATGCTTCTTATATGGTTCATGGTGATTGGTGTCCCGTTATTTACACCGTTGAATTTGTTTCCGATTTATGTTTACCGTTTTTTTTTTCTTTCTAAAACTATAATATTTGTCGCAATAACAGCATTGCACGATGATATTACAGGCCAATGAGCCAGAGATACAGCAAACCTGTATTTGTTTTTATTGAAAACGAGTTTTGCATGCTTTGCCCATTTGTGGGGTTACATTCCGGGTAACCAACAAGAGTTGCTTTTGATTATTTTTTTAAGTTAACTTGATAATCGAGAAAACGAAATGTAACTTTATTTATTTTAGCTAAAACTTGTAACATGGCGTGCTTGAGACAATTCCAAGGGTTTTGGCTTTGTCGTAATAATCCTCGATACTCAACAACTACCTTTTATCTAATCCGTGAGTTTTCATTAATATTATGAAGAAAACATGTATCACCAAATTTGCGCTTTTTCTTGAAGAAAAAAAATTGCTCCAACCTACATTATAAAACAAAAACAACGAAATTAGTTTTGATAATTTCAATTAATGATATGATATCCCATAATAAGCGGGATAATTATTTAATAAAAAAAATAAATTATTGAACAAATTTCAGATCCATTATTATTCAAACAAACTCTACTTTTTGTCATATTAGGAGGAATTGAATGTGGATGGCTATATCGATTTCCGCTTTCACCATGAATGGGGGAACAGTTGGAGGCCGATTGAGTTGAACTGAGCCAGGGTTTATCGACCTACTACTGTCCACAGGCGGAGCTTAACCTGTTATCAACTACTCGCACTCTAAAGTAAAGAACGCTCTTTGTGTGCAGAATCCCCATTCAATGGTTCACGATGCCGCTTGCATTTAGAAATGAAGAATTGGATATGGTTAGAATTCTGATGCACACCATTGATTTTCCGGTAGTAATGATGGGTGAAGGGAGCCTGTGAAAAATAGGGATTCAGAAGCTTAATTGTTCCTACCTATCGCTATATTAGGGGCTTATTAGGGATTTGAAGAAGTGCTAAGCACCATAAAAACAGTAAATTTTGAATATAAACGGAAGAAAAGATGTAGTTGGAGACGAATAAGGGATTTGAATTGGATGCAGACCATCTCTCATTCTGTAAGTGTCGGTGGTCTAATTGTTCAATATTCCGACTCTTAGTTTAGAGGTGTCTAGTTCCAATAACGGATAAAGCCGAGGACTTTCCGGAGGCTACGTCTCGTAAATATCGATGACTATAAATTTAATCTGACAACATTTTATCCATTGGTGTCGCTACTTATCAATTGAGACCAAAAACTAATTCCAGCTGCCGACACCCTCGACTATTAAGAGCCTGGAGTTACCTAAAGTTTGTTAAAATACAACCTTTTACATACCTAATTTGGCAGGGTAGGTAGAAATTGATTCCATGCCTGTGAATGGAGAAGCCAGTAACATACCAACCTACGTGTCTAGAATTAGTGATAGTCATACAATTATCGCTTGGAATATTAAGTAAGTACCATTACTCGCTTGGTAGTAGTGCTGACGGTAGTTCACTATCGCATCTGGGTCAATGGACGCGCGATGCATGAAGGGATTAGTCAAGCTATGACGATAATACTTGGGTACTTGGACTCTGTAAAGTACATTTTAGCTTTACTAATACTTTAAGTACTAACATAACACATAACATACATAATTTCATTTTCTACCTGAAGGTGTAGGCAGCGGCGTTAGCCTCCACTCGCCGTTATGTTTACGTCCCAAATGGAATAGGTGGCGAACCAATTGTCATACTGGGCACAAAGTTTTTTAGTCGTCAATATTTAACACACATAACTTTCTAAATTAATTAATTTCGAAAAATCATTTGTGTACCAGGATTCGAACCCACGACCTCTGGATTCAGAAACCGTGTGCTCGACCACTGGGCCACCGAGACTATTTAAGTAATAAGATTTTGTTTTATTGCTTTTAAATTAGTTCTCTACTCCGTCGGCAAGGCTGTACTAGCCTTGATAAATATATTATGCTCAAAGGAGTCAAAGGTATAGTCACTCATTTATTCATCCCCTGAAATATGGGTAATATCTCCCTCTAATAAATTCTAATTGCTTCGTAGTTAATGAGAACTTATAATGATATAGACAATGTTTATAATTAAAATATATGTTGTTTTTAAAAATATATAAAGACCTGGTGGTAAGCGATTCGTGCCGCCCATGAATACCTGCGACACAGATAGTTAAGTGGGATGGGATTGGAGGGGAAAGAAGGAGAAAGAAAGGGTGGCCTTTCAGATACATCTCTTATCGAACGAAACACGAGTAACTTTACGTCAATATCCTGAGAGGTCGTGGTATATCACCAGCTCGACTGTGGAAATACGCACGCAATTTATGCAGCCAACTGCCTATTTCTACCACTGTACAACTTTTAATAATTTTTAGGAAAGTATACAGGCTGTTTGTATTTCATCTAAATCTCATTTCATTATGACCAACTATCTATATTCATATTTAAATGATTCATTGTGCTATCATTTGACTTCCCATGTAGGTATTTTTTTATTTTATATATTTGTATATATTTAAATGAAATTGTAATTATCATTTCTGACGATATAAATAAATTAGACAAAACTAGTTAGTTATATTTAAACGACTATTGTGTCAGTTATAAAAGCTGTAGTTTACAGTATCTAATTAATCGAAGTAGGTTGTCATATGAGGTCATCAAATTAGCATTCATTCATTCATTCATGATATATAATAAGTATATAGAGAATGTTGTGAATCAGTGCAGTCAGCCATTGTCGCTAACCATCGGTCCGTGAATTGCAACGCTTTTGGTACCATTGTACCGTTTCAAGTTGGGTGGTAAGTAGGGCTGTTCAAGCTGCACCCAATTTTTGTATTACCCAAGTCATATAATATAACTTCTCCCCTTGATAGCCGAAGGAAGTCCCAAATGTACCTATGTGATGAAACCTATCATCATAGAACTAGGTACAATTTTGTTTGTAATCGATATTTATCACACATCAACTTGATCACCTAATCATCGTAACATCGTAACACCTCTTACGACACTAATTGGAAGAAATAGGGCGACACTGATGAACGCCTACCTATCAAATACATAAGTTATAAACTAAGAATATTAATTAAATATTTTTTAGAAAAGCTACCAATTCTTCTTTCAAAACTGTTTAAAATAGACGCAAGTATTGTTTACCTGAAAATCGTTCAGTCAACTGTAATTATGAATGTAATAATTAATGAATCTTTAGTTCACTCCATATATCATTGCCGCTATAATAGCAACATTTAAATACAGCCTTCGCGTAGTGGTCTGATAATCACAAAATCTACTTAATGCAACAAGCAAATTGCGTAATGGTTGAAATAGGATAAAACAAATCCGCCAGGGCTTCAGGCGTGACCGTGGCGGAAGGAAGCCACTCAACCGTCTTGCCCTGAGCGTCATATATTATTTATGCTCGTCTGCCCCCTAACTGGGGTGGGGGCTCCGTGCGCAGTAATAGTTATTTACGCCACTGGTGCATAATAAGATGTTATAAAATGTGCATAAAATTGGGATACTTAAAGCGAGAATCGAACTTTTGATACAAAAATTTCAGTCGACGATTTTTTTTTTATTGTTTTTTCCTTAGAAAGACGGATTTCAATTTATGAAGAATATTTTAATAATTGTGAATTAATATATATATTATTGATGCCTAAACTTTGAACAAATTCGGTTCAGCGATTTTAGTGTGAGGTGGTAACAAATACGCAGACAGATTCCTATCTCATTATAGATTAAAGAATTAGTGGGTATTAGAGTGTTTGTGAAAGATACGCTAAAATGAAAGAGGTACAGCAATTAAGTCAATAATATATTCACAAGACAAAGTATCATATCGTACACCTAGAACTATCAGAGGTCACACAAATGACGTATATAATATATTTTCGCTTTCCAAACCAATATACGGATAGTGTTAGTTATTTTATTGTAGGGTTTCACGAATTTAACATGATTATAATAAAGTACCTATACTGCTACACCTTTTATGCACGAGCCTACTGCTATGTTTTCAGTAGCGATATTAATATAATTGTTATTACATTTAAATGGTTTTGAAATGAGTATTTGGCACATGAGTCTGTTGCCCGATTCTACTCATGATAGCACTCGGAATCGGACCGCTCGTGGCGATTGCACCCGTGTTTCCTTGTTCCACGGAGCAACTTACCTCGAGCGCTCGTTTTTAAGAATTTCATTTTAAATTAATGGGTAAGTAAAAATAAATTAAACTGTGACTTGACTATGATAAAGCAAAGCGTGCAATCATAATGTGTGCGCAAAGGTTTCAAAAATCACTCAAGTTATGTAATTATAGCACAAACAATTATAAATCATCAATTCGTTATATAAAGTCAATAATAATATGTTATGCTGTACCTTTATTATGTGTTCTAATACCATCGAATGGAAATACAAAAAAAACTACTTGAAATATATTAGTATTTTGAACGGCAAACAGATTCTAGAACATTTGTCAAACATAATAAATATAAAATTAAATAAATATAAAATATAAAAGAAGTTTAATATAAAATAACATAACATAATTTCACGCCTTTTGTTACCCGAAGGTGTAGGCAGCGGCTGTTAAGCCTCGTCTCGCCGTTATGTTTACGTCCCAAATGGAATAGGTGGCGAACCTATTGCCATACCGGGCACAAAGTTTGTCAGTCATCGGTATTTATCACACATAACTTCCGAAAACAATTTCGAAAAGTCATTGGTGTGAGCCAGTGTCTGGAATCGAACCCCGGACCTCTGGATCAGAGGCCGTGCGCTCGCCCACTGCGCCACCGAGACATGTTTAATATAAATGTCCTTAAAAGAGTTTTTTTGTTGCAGAACTAAAAAAAAAAACTTTGTCGCCAACCCTATTTATTCAACGACACCAACATTTGTTCAAGCAACCCATAACTCACCATACGTAGGTGAAGTTAATTACATAGATGACCGACTTGAATAATATAAATTCAGTTTGTTGTTTCAAAACATTAAACGAAATACCTTTGTAGTACTTGTTATAAATATTTAGTATAGGCTTCATGCATTCTTGATAAAACCCGACCGAATCTTTATAGTTCCGAGTTTTATTGGAGTTGCGTCTGTTGTATACTGTTCCAGCAGTGTACCAGTTTTTCCGAGCATTATTGGATATGATCGTATTAAGAAAATTGGACATGTGTCATCATCATCATCATCATTAGCCTGTTGCAGTCCACTGCTGGACATAGGCCTCTCCCAATGTGCGCTACAACATCTGATTCTCTGCCTTCCGCATCCAGTCTTTCCCAGCATGTGTACTTTATATTATACATATTATTGTACATTGATATAATATCTAGGTGTTACTGTATAGAACAAAGTTGACGTTTATCCCACTTCTTATGAGAAATTGATACCCGAGACTTCTTGATTCAGAAGCGGGACTCAACTTTTTATAATTTAAACCTGGCCTGTTATAACCTTGTAACCTGGGGCGGATCGAGTCACAGGCTCCGTTACCTACGATTTCGACATTAGTAGAAGCGGACTGAGTCCCAGGTGACTATCAGTAGTAAGTAATACATAAATAATTTTCTTGTATCGTAAATACTGGTTGGTCCTTGCCTTTTTTTTTGTTCTTTTTATCTTTAATATTCATTCTTGTATACACAGAGCGTCGCGTGCGAAGTTTTGACACGCATTCGTGTATGTAAGTACAGTACTGGTAACTACACTCTGCATTATTAAACTATAAATAAAATGGTATTAAATTGCATTTGCGAGACTTATTTTCGATATTAGACGTAATTCTGGACAACTGTTGTTAAGTCGACATAACTGTCTGCTAATGACATAACGGGTTAGTTCTGTTCAGTCAGTACAGTCATGCAGTTCGTTGCATGGACCGGTGTACTACTACGACCTCTCAGAATATTGACGTCAAGACACTGATGCCACGTGTGGTTCTGTGAGGGAGGTATCCGATGCTCCCTTTCAATCCCACCCCTATTCTCTCTTAAAATCCGGCAACGTAACTGTAACACTATCGCTTCCCAGTCCTTGACCTCTTGCTCGTTTGCTCTCTATCCCATAAAAAAGCATGCAAGCCATTTCCAAAAATTAATGTACTGCCTTTCTGTTTGGATACCCTGATATATGCCCTCAAATATTCTCTGGCACGTGTATATTTTCTCTCGTGATAATGTTATGTGAGTGTTCATTATCTCTTCTTGGTAACGAAAGTACGTGATTACTTGCATGCGTTAGTATCCCCCTCATTTGACAATAACACAAGCAGTCACAATAACATTATAAACAAACGTATGAGCGTCTGAGTTTTACGATATCTTTGTGTATATATATATATATATATATATATATATATAACTAGCTGACCCGGCGAACTCTGTTTCGCATCAAAAGTAATAACTGCTGCCCCGCTATGTTAATACTGCAATATCTTCGACAAATTTGAAGTCGATAGCAGCTATAGGTTAAAAATGGGAATTTTCCATTGTTAACACCCCCGCAACCCCCCTTGTGGGTGGAATTTCGTAAAATCCGTTCTTAGCTGACCTCTACTCGGCGAAAGGAATAATCCTACCAAATTTCAAGTCGCTACGCCTTATGGTTCCAGAGATATCGTGATGAGTCAATATATAGGTGGAAATCTCTTATATATATATAGATAGATATACGTTATTATTTGTACGTATATTACGCGAATTGTCTGAAGTGATTCACGCATACGATCTGAGCTTGAGTATAGTGATAATACTTGTAACATGTTTTTATACTTATGAACACAAATTAATGTTTTATTTCTGTATATCTACACTTTGCACATATATTTTTTAATGCATTTTCAGTACAATTTATACCTTTTTTTTTACGCGAGGAAATGCTTTATGCAAACCCCCCGCCTGGGAACGGCAGGGCGTAGTGTGGAACTCTCAAAACAGTACACTGCAATCCGATCCTAGGGTTACCCACTAAAACCTCGCGGCGGCCTTCCTCCGGCGTTGGGGTGGTCCAGGATACGGTTAACCCCTCTGGTCAACTCCGCCGTCGCCCCCGCTCTGTCACAAGGGGGTGCTCATCCTCAGGCAACCTTCCGAGATTCCTTGCTTCCGAGCTTCCTTGTGACCAGATGGCGCCCTTTCACATTCGCCCAACATTAGTTGTAATACATGTAGATTAACTTTCTTCCTCCCTCCGATACCAGCTCTTCACAATTTTACCAATTATTATTTTAATCATGGAAATTCAGTGACATTCACTCTGTACAGACACAAGTATTAAATATTTACAGCTGTTCAATTAAACTACAAATCGACGTAAGCAAACGTATCTCAAACATTTTTAAAATAATATAATATTACGAGATTGATTTATATTACGATATATTATTATTATTACGTTTTATGCAAATTTGTCGTATTAATTACTCATACGCGCGTAATATTGACAAATGGTATTCAGTACAAACAAGTTTATCGACTTGCAATTATTTCCAGTAGTAATGAGGAAATGATGCCTTATACTCCTGTTTGTGTTGAGACGAATACAACTGGTTTTCTTACTTGCGAATGTGTTTGTCATCGACTACTATTTATGGGAATATTTGCTGAAATACCACGGCCTGTCATAAAATCGACTTAAATTGGCTCGTGACGCGTCTTGTTCAATCAGAGAGATATCCGGAGCTCTCCACCATTCATCTTCCTCTCCCCATGGCTCTCTATATGCTACCTTAAATTCCAGCAATACATAATTCAAAACATCTTTATTCCTTAGACTTTACAAAGTACTTAGAACCGTCGTACAAAACTACTATCTAAAATCTGCGGAGCTTAGATTCCCATTTATTACACTGTTTCGTATGTGACTGTTTCATAACTATGTCCATCACGGTGTACTAGAAGTTCATTAGCGGCACTAGGCACTTTTTACAACCAGGAGACTGACTAGCTCGTTTGTCACTATATTCGTAAAAAACATATGTTTAAATAGCAGACATAAAATGTTACAATGTTGCTGCCCATCCCCTTTTTAGGCGTGTAGATATGTATTTTAATCGGATAGGTGATTTTAAGTCTGTTCAAATGAAAGTCTACATTGAAGTAAGCATGGGGACATAGTTTTGTTGTTGTGTGACATTGATATTTTATAAATCTATTCATTATGATAATGACCACATTCGATTCCCTATGATGTAATCGAACGTATGACGCAAAACCAGTAGGTATTCGCGCAAGTATCGATTTGATTAAGTAGACCAGAGATTCACAAAGTGAACAGTATTGACCCCTTTAAGTATTATACATACAAATTTTCGAACACTGCAAAGTATTTAAACTGGCGACTTATTTTAATAGTAGCAATCTTATTAAAGTATTTTTCGGTGGCCTAACCCCTTTCCACCTCCCCTTCCCACGCATACGCATACGGTAACGCAACTGTAACACGATAAATATGTGTTCAGCTGTCCACGGGCGGCGTTTGTTGCTCACCATCATGCCTCACGGCTGCTCGTTTGTCCCTAAACCATAAAAACATCTATGGGGTTTCGAGGCATAAATTAATTTCTAAAACAGGGTCTTCGTCAAAACACTTTGACAATATCCTATGTTGACATTTTATATCTCTCTTCTTTTGTCGTTTTATTTGCATACAGTTTCGCTTGTGTATGTTTATTTTATGTTTAGTTTCTCAGAACATAATGTAACGTTTTAAGTAAATGTGTACAGAATGTGGTAATTCCTCAATGTTAGTTATTTATAAGAAGTCTTTATAACAAGTATGTAGTCGCGTTCCATTACTTTTACCCGACTGCGTAAGAATGAGGGTTACTGAAGGTAGGGCCTAATTCAACATATTGCAGACTTACCAAACTATGACGATAAATTTGCACAGGTCATCATAATATAAATCATTATTAGTAATTAATAACTAAATAAATACGTTCTAAATATCTTTTGGTAATTATTACTGACTGACTGATTCGTTGAAGCAGAATAATATTCATAAGTAAGCTTCCATATCATCCATCGTTATTATGGAGGTGGTCAGATATATATATATATATATATATATTTATACATATTACATGCTCACCTTAACGCCATATCGCTTACGGAGTAGGACGAATTGTCTTTAGAGACGGGTCACTAACTTTGTTGAACTCTTATTAGTGGTCAACAAAACTGCTTTGAGATATTCAATTCCTACATACTAAGTTATTATGGTATATCTGCGACACTTTTCTATCTCACATTTATCATCCACTGGAAGCACCAGAGCTAGTATGCAAACGTTATCTTGACACCGGTACTCCAGTTTCCTAGATCACAAGAGTGCCCTTACTGAGTTCTCCATCTGCTTGTATCACCACCTCATCATCATAAAAACGGTATGCAATATCTTAATAGTCTGCAATTTCGCAAAACAATAAGTATACATAATTGTTTCACTCTTGTATACTTTTAAATAACATAACATAACATAACTTCACGCCTTTTGTTACCCGAAGGTGTAGGCAGCGGCTGTTAAGCCTCGTCTCGCCGTTATGTTTACGTCCCAAATGGAATAGGTGGCGAACCTATTGCCATACCGGGCACAAAGCTTGTCAGTCATCGATATTTATCACACATAACTTCCGAAAACAATTTCGAAAAGTCATTGGTGTGAGCCAGTGTCTGGAATCGAACCCCGGACCTCTGGATCAGAGACCGTGCGCTCGCCCACTGCGCCACCAAACCAAATTGTTTTGAAATGCTTCTACAATCATTATACAACTTTTTTCTCAACATTTCTTAATATTTTTTTGCATATACTCACAATAATAAAACGCAAGACACAGGTAGACCACGACAGTGTGATGGCTCAATTCTCGTTTTGTATACCGGCTTTGAAAACTACCTGCCCTGCGCACACGTCACTTGATATCTTAACCAATATGTTTGGGAAATATAATTTTCGTTTGTGTTTGGTTGCTTTGACTGCTCAGGTAAAATTCCTTGTAGTCTAAGAGACTGATTATTTGAAAATATGACAAATATTCAACGAAATTTTGCGACAGTAAGAGGTGTGCGGCGCATCATGTGTTGCTCTGTTCTTTCTGCTTACCCCACAATGAGCTTAAAATGAGTGTGTCGTAAGAAAATAAAGCTACTGTTAGATTATATAACTCTATGTAATTGTTAGATTATAACTTAACCATATATTTACACTATGTAATAGTATTCAACTTCCTAATTATATACATTAGATAATATTGTTAAACATTAATAAATATAAACCTTGTAACCACTTACCCTATCCCCACGCACTTGTATCCCTTAATGTGTTCCCTTCTCCAAAACCAATAGTATATTTAAGATGATGTTGTCCCATTTCACAGTTAGTCTAGTAAGTCAATTCACAACCACAGTATCTTCTAAGTTAAATTGTATTATTATATTTCTATTCCATTTCTAAATTGTAATTTTAGTATTAGAAATAAATATTAGTTCCTAAAAACAAAAGTGTTGCCATTGCCATATAACAATTTGGCGCAGTCGGTAGGATCTTCGCAAACAGTAAGACGAAGGAAACGCGCGTCAAGTCTCCGTCATCAGGACAGCATCGCCTAGCAGACAGGAAACAACGACGTAGCGGTAGCCGCAGGCTTTTAAAGAACTTCGCCGAACCATGCGAGTCCAGTTATTACTGTTAATGTGGTAAGTGGCATAACTTGTTTTGCTCTCCTAATTCCTAACTCTATTTTTATATTTCCTAAGACCTCAAATTAATCCTAATTCTATTTTAAGTATTTTATTTTTCAATTCTATTCACAAATTCAATTATAAACCAATTTAAAGACAAATCAGAAAGAAAATTCATTTGCTCGATCAAATATAGATAAAATGTCACTCGATATCGCAACATTATTAAAACTAATACCATCTTTCGACACAAATATCAATGACCAAGTATATAGATTCATTCGTTCATGTGATTCCGCTTTTAATCTAGCCACTGAAGAAAAAAAACAAGTACTCTTAGTATACGCGTTAAATAATATCACTGGTGCAGGTGCACCGGATATACATTGTAAACGATATAACACATGGAATGAATTGCGCTCGTTTTTGATAAACAAATTCTCTAACGTTAAAACTATTGCACATCTCAGCTTAGAACTACAATCTCTCTTTCAAAAACCCAACGAAAGTATTACAGAATATTTTAACAGAGTAGATTTATGCCGAAGTAAAATAGTAGAAAAATTAAACGCCGATATATCTGATAACACATTACCGGGACGTTTAGCAACTACAGAAGAAACCGCCTTAAACGTTTTCGTAAACGGTCTGAGTTCTGACATAGGCATAATGCTTAGAACGAAAGACGTTAGTACGCTAAACGAAGCTGGCCATTTCGCGATTCAGGAAGATAAAATTCGCGCAATGAATTACGCACGTCAATCCCTATTTCGTATAACATCCCTTCGACCGACGAACCCTAATACAAACAGATCAACACCACTCCGTAGTAATTATACACCTAATAATCGAATACCTCTACCACTAAACCAACCTCGTCAAAATATGAATAATCCTAGTACATCAATACAAAAAATATGTAATTATTGTAAGAATTCGGGTCACGTAATAACTGAGTGTCGCAAACGAGCCTATAATAATAATTTACGTCATAGCCAGCCTCAACGCGCTCTTCCCGCGCCTTCTGCACAAGTAAATAATTTAAACTGCAAGGCGACCGACGAAATGAGCAATTCGTCGGAAATCGCCCCACTAACTTGCTCACCCACGTCAAATCAAACATTAGCACAGAGCTTGAACGACCTCCAACTCTAAGAGAACGTGTTAAATCTCACAGCGCGCCGATACAAAATGTTAGTACTCATGAAAAACAATTTAGAGACGCGTCTGTCCAAACTATTTCTAGTCCCATTTCTACACCTACTAAATCAATTATAACTCAGCCAAACGGACAGGGTAACCAGCCCCAAACTCATGGCTCTTCCACTGATTCAATTCCTACTACATCTACTCATTTAAATAGTACAAATTCTTATTCTAATTCTACTGATTCATATCCTACTAACTCCAATTCTAATTCTACTAGCTCAAACACAAATTCTAATTACTTAAACTCAAAATCTACTAACAAATCAAAACCTAAATCAAAACCTAAACCCAAACCGAAACCTAAATCAAAACCTAACATCGAATCATTTGCTATTTCATCTTTAATCGACGTTCCATCGGAAAATTTACTACACTGTATTTTTCACATTGAAGGAAAACCAGTCACTCTACTAATCGACACTGGAGCAGGAATTTCAGTTATTAAAAATAGCAAAATAGGATCTTCTTATTTAAACAAATCTAATATCGTATCTATTGTAGGCATATCTAGCACTCAATCCTCAATTTTCACTTCAGGTACTGCTGAAATATCTTTAGATGATTTACCAAAATTTAAGTTTCACGTTGCTGACCTAAATATTAAAGCAGATGGTATTCTAGGTAACTTTTTTATGTCTAGATTTAACTGCCATCTCTATCTACAGTCTAGAACTATGAGATTACGTGACAAATCATATAAACTTCATTTTATTAATGAAATTTCCAACTTAAGTAACTCTCCAGATAAGCAAGTACTAAATGGACGCTCTGAAACCGTAATTATGTGTAAATCAAACAACTTTAACTCCGGAACTGCATTAGTCGAAAAACAATCATTAGGTAATGGTATTGTCATTCCCAACGCACTAGTTAATGTCTTAAACAACTCATTCCTAATCACATGTGTAAACACAAATAAAACCGATGAAATTATTACCATTCCCACTCTCGAACTTATGCCTTTTAATATTAACGAACAAATAATTGACAACGCTGAACATCCAATAAATAATTTTAATATAATATCCGAAACTGATAGACAGAAGAAGGTCCTTTCTTCAATACGAAGAGAACACTTAAACGCCGAAGAATCTCTATCTATAAATAAAATCGTAGCCGAATACTCAGACATATTTTTTCTCGAGGGTGATAATTTAACTTTTAGTAACCACACAAAGCATAAGATAACGACCACAACTGACACTCCTATACACACAAAAACTTATCGGTTCCCACAAATCCATGAGAGCGAAGTCAAGAGTCAAGTTCATAAATTATTAGAGCAAGATATCATTAGACCGAGCTCTTCTCCATGGAGTAGCCCGATTTGGGTTGTCCCTAAAAAACTCGACGCCTCAGGTAAACGAAAGTGGCGTCTAGTTATCGACTATCGTCGACTGAACGATGTAACCATAGGCGATAGTTATCCTCTTCCAAATATCACAGACATACTTGACAAATTAGGTCACTCTCAGTACTTCACCACTCTCGATTTAGCTTCATTTCATCAACTCGAATTAGACCCTAAGGATATACCTAAAACTGCCTTCAGCACACCCTACGGGCATTATGAATACAAAAGAATGCCTTTTGGATTAAAAAATGCACCGGCTACTTTCCAACGCGCTATGGACTCCGTTTTGACTGGTCTTCAAGGTGAAAGATGTTTTATTTACCTTGATTATATCGTAGTTTTTGCATCTAGCCTGCAAGAACACGAACGAAAACTTCGCGAAGTATTCTCACGGCTCAGGCAATACCATCTTAAGGTCCAGCCCGATAAGTGCGAATTTCTTAGACGCGAAGTAGCTTACCTAGGACACATTATCTCAAATGAAGGTGTCAAACCAAATCCCGACAAAATAAAAGCTGTAAAAGAATTCCCTATTCCTAAATCGTGCAAAGACATAAAAGCTTTCCTTGGCCTAACTGGCTATTATCGTCGCTTCATTTCTAATTTCAGTAAAATCACAAAACCTCTCACTAGCTTACTAAAAAAGGATGTCCCTTTTGTTTGGGGTGAATCTCAACAAAATTCATTCGACGAATGTAAGAATCTACTTACTAGTCCTCCTATTCTACAATATCCCGACTTCACTAAAGAATTTATTGTGACTACTGACGCTTCGATACACGCTATTGGTGCAGTTCTATCTCAAGGCGAAATAAATAAAGATCTACCCATCGCATATGCATCCCGAACTCTTAATAAAGCCGAATCAAATTATTCAACAATAGAACGCGAATTGCTAGCTATAGTTTGGGCTGTTAAACACTTTCGACCTTATTTATTCGGAAGAAAGTTTAAAATAGTTACCGACCACAAACCTCTTACGTGGTTATTCTCGATCAAAGATCCAGGCAGTCGTTTAGTAAGATGGCGCCTTAAACTCGAGGAATACGAATACGAAGTTATTTATAAAGCAGGGAAGAACAACACGAACGCTGATGCCCTTTCGCGACCTACAATTTTAAACACAAACATAGACATACCCGATAACACAATTCAAAATCCAACCAACACATCTGAAGATTACTTACAAATAAATTATGAGTACTTCTCAGAAAATTCTCACTACAATTTCGACACTCCAAATCTCCAAATCTCTCCGGATAACCTCTTAGACGATCGACACAAAAACATTTTAATTCCAATTTCATGCGAACTCTCAGATAAACATGACATTTTTAACAACGCAATCTCTAAATGCTCTCAAGTGGGCCCATACATTAACAAAAAACGCACACTTTACGATACTGATTTATTGATTTCTAACAAAAACCAAAACATTATATTTGGGTGCTCAAGGCCCACTTATTACGACCCGTGGGACGCTGAAAGTTATTTTAAAACACTTTTAAATTGCTTACACAACAACACTCTTGAAACACTTTATATTCCTGATCTTAAAACAGACAAGACTTGTAAACTCAAAGGCAATGAACAGTTACATATCACTGCTTATCTTGCTGACACATATAATTGTAAAATTACCATATGTGAAAATAAAGTCAAGACACCAGAACCAGAAGAAATTCCCAACATCTTAAAGACGTTTCATGACGATCCTCTATCAGGCCATCGAGGCGTGATAGAAACGACACGTAAAATTAGGGACGAATATTTCTGGAAAGGTATGACTGACGCTATCAAAGAATACATAGACAATTGTCAAATTTGTCAACGTAATAAAATTCAAAGACGAACTTATAAAGCACCAATGGTAATTACTTCTTCTTCCACTGAACCCTTCGAACGCGTAACTATTGACTTAGTCTCATACTCTGACATCACCAACGAACATAATAAATATATCTTAACATTACAAGACGACTTAACCCGATTTGTTCAAGCTTACCCTATACCTGATAAACAAGCTTCGACTATAGCAAAAACACTACTAAGCTTCTGCCAACATTATGGTATACCTAAAAGATTCCATTCCGATCAAGGTACAGAATTTGTTAACACAATTATCAAACAATTAATGAAAATTCTTGGCTCCACTCATACAGTTAGCACTGCGTATCATCCTCAAACGAATGGCTCCCTAGAACGTTTCCACGCAACTCTTCGTGATCACATAAGAATGTATCACAAACGAAATAATTCAAACTGGGATCAAATAGTGCCATTCGCCGTCATGTGTCATAACACATCTGTGAACCGATCTACAGGATTTACACCTCATGAACTTCTCTTCGGATTTAAACCTCGAACTTTATCTTCACTCAAAGAAAATAACGACTATACTACACACGATTATCTGAACGATTTAACCGAAAAACTAAAAATCTCACGCGACGTAGCTAAACGTAATTTGGATCTAATGAAAGAGAAAGCTAAAGAACGCTATGACAACAATATAAAAAACATAGCAAAATTCAATATAGGCGATAAGGTAATGCTCAAGGTACCTAACCCCAATAACTTAGATAGTAAATGGGACGGACCTTACGATATAGTTAGATTAGGATTTAATGAAAACTATATTATACGAAAATCCGGTAAAACTCAATTAGTGCATGCTAATCGTTTACGACCGTTATGCGATTAGACTAAATTAATAATGTCTCTTATCCTTTAAAAATAAGTAATAGTATATATATAGTATTAATTTAAGTTCAGGGTAATTACATCCATGGCTAATCCTATTCCAATACCCGAAAATAGTAATATCAATTCAATCAAAAATCAATTATAAATATAATTATAAATTATAATTATTTCATCTCGTTAATGAATAATCCCTATTTTAGTTTATAATCTGTTCCTTAATTTAATTAATATTTTACATTATTTTATACAAACTTTACATTTATATTGAAAATCTTTACACAACTTATAAATTAATGTATCCAACTTCTTGAAAAGAAACAAATTTCTACGAAAGATATACTTAAACAACATTTGCATATAATTTCTACAACTATTACAAATTTCAACAAAACTATTTTAAGAATTAATTATGACGAAAACCGAATTAACGAAAATCTAGTTAGATTAGATCAGTTCTTATTTTAAATCCACTAACCAAATTTTATTTAATCTTACTATTTCCGAAGAAGTCTATATCTATACAAATCCTCGAAGCAATAACTTCACTAGAACAAGATATAGATGATATAATTAGTAGTATATTGTTCATCAAATCGGGCGCTATTCACCCTTCCATTATTTCTACTATTCGCATATACAAAGAGTTACTATCAACCGATCCAATCGGAATCTCGTAGCACCAATAACTTTAAGCAATATTCATCAAACTCTCGAATCAGCTTCCATTACTTCTTACATTTACATGAACAAACTCGTATACATATTAGACTTCCCTTTAGTAAAAAAATGACAAATTCACCTTATATCACCTTTACTCTATTCCTATTCTCCATCCCGACTCTTCCTTATATTCCACCATACTTCCCGAGCAAACATACATTGCCACCAGCACTACTAGACAACAGTACGTGACTACAAACTCATTAGACAGCTGCAAGACAATCGCACCAAACACCGCAGTCTGCAAATTCATAGTATACAACGTCAACTCAAGACCTATCTGTGAAGTAGCAATTCTGTCGACCACCTCGAGAAGCGTGCCAGAAATCTGCGAAACTACGACTTTCTCCGCCAATATCAACACGTTTCAAAAATTAAAATCGAACAAATGGATCTTCATTTTACGCCACAGAACTCCATATGCACTGGAATGTGGAGATAAACCAAGCCACGGAGAAATACTCGGAACAAGAATCATCTCCTTGGAAGAAGGCTGTAAATTATATACAGCACTAACAACCTTATCAACGGAAAACAGTAAATCCTCCAACATCAGTCATCCCATAATTACAGTAGACCTAGAAACTTCGTGCTTAGAAAACGATTTCAATATAGAAAAATACCAGAATTAATGCCAATCAATATAAATAACATTCCGCTAGATTCGTTAAATACGATAAAAGAAGAATTAAAAATTCATACACAGCAACTTAATGAAAAAGAAAATTTCATTGACAAAAACTCATCGAGCTCCTCATTTATAAGTCTCGCAATTGGCTTCATATTGTTATTTTTCATCTGCCTTAAACGCTGCAACATAAATGTATTTAAATTATTCCGCAAAAGAGCCGCACATCGTAGCGACACAACTGTATCCAGATATTCAACAATTGTTTTGACCGATCTCAAAGGCGACAGCAAGTCCATATGCCAATACCGATGACAGACTTCGCTGTAACAGCGCGCCCATCGGAAACCGAAGACGAAGATTACACAGCCAGAACTTTAAGTCCTCAAAAATCGGGCAAAATAGCCCAATCTTTGTTCTAAGGGGGGAGGTGTTAGATTATATAACTCTATGTAATTGTTAGATTATAACTTAACCATATATTTACACTATGTAATAGTATTCAACTTAGTAATTATATACATTAGATAATATTGTTAAACATTAATAAATATAAACCTTGTAACCACTTACCCTATCCCCACGCACTTGTATCCCTTAATGTGTTCCCCTCTCCAAAACCAATAGTATATTTAAGATGATGTTGTCCCATTTCACAGTTAGTCTAGTAAGTCAATTCACAACCACAGTATCTTCTAAGTTAAATTGTATTATTATATTTCTATTCCATTTCTAAATTGTAATTTTAGTATTAGAAATAAATATTAGTTCCTAAAAACAAAAGTGTTGCCATTGCCATATAACACTACTAACTAATGAGTAAAATTTCACAATTTCTTTATTTTATGACTCTGTAGATGGCTTAGTGATGCTGTTTATAATTTTAGCACACAATAATAACTTTTTGAAGGTGATGTGTGATGATTGGCGGATGTTATTGATGACTAGAGAAATAGAGTTTTCAGTTATCCACAGGTTATAGGGACATCGACGACAATGTACCCGGTATATGGTAATAGGTTCCCCCATCTATTTCAGCTGCGACGTAAACTTCGGCAAAGTTGACGCTTAATAGTCACTGCCTACACCTTCCGTTAGAAAATGGCAGAAGTAATGTTTAAAATATCAATAATAATGATAACCATCGTTTGTTGAAAATATTTATGATCACTCTACTAACTAATTGAGCGGAAAAGTAGCCGTGAATATAAATATTTGGACAAATCCTAATACTAAACTGACACGGTATGTCCCAGGTCAACTAATGCTACTTATTTACACATAGGTAAATATGTTTATAAAAACAAACTTTACAAAACAGTTTATTATAATTTTCAACTCCCTAGTGTTGGCCTTCAACAAACTAAGTACAATGACATCACTGTTTGCGCGGTCGGATAACTCTTTTAGTGCGATGCAATAAAAACGTACCGAAGTACCGAGGCCCTGTCATGTTTTAGCCGCTTTGTGTATAAATAATAAATGTATGGTTACATAGTTTTAAGGTAAGTACCGGAACAATACAGTGAACTATCAAGCTTGATGTTCAAAGGCACGTTTTTATACAAAAAAAAATAGAATATATTAAATCAAAATAACGGAATTTATGAACACCGAACAAGTCGAGGAAAATAAAGTATATTTACCTGCACAACATACCATTCATGCATCCTCTTCTGTCACACACTTACTCCTTGTATACTCATATTAACTTTAATACAATTCTTCTATTTCTTTTTCGACTTAGTACAAAGATGAAGAAAGAGAAGGGTGAGAAGAATAGAAAGATACCATACATATAGCAAAAAAGGCAACTCTCAATCAGCTGCAGTTCTTTATTGGTTTATATAAACCGGTTTATGTTCTAGTGTTATATATTACTTATTATACCTGTGAGGAGGGGCGTTAAACGCGTTAAACACTTTTGCATGAGACATTAGAAGTTCCACTTCAAAAAATACACAAAGAAAACACATACACCTTCATCATTAACTCTAATGCCAATAGTAGTAGTCTTCTTTGGAGTCCAAACTGTGTCTATTATTCTTTTAAAATTTCATCACTTGAGATGAAAAAAATATTTAACGGAACAAAAACGTATGCCGTGTAATTGAAATGTTCGCTCCGCTGTGTTTAGTCATAGGTACATAGATAAGAATTATTACGTAATACATATTGCATTGTATTTTATACTAAGTAAATAAATAACTGCTTTTTATTTAGTTGGAACTTATTATTTCTTGAATTGGGGTCGTGTATTTGGTGTAACGAGATTCAAAGGCATGTCTTGCATTTCATTATGAATGCTTATTTTTATTTTGATGTTCTTTTTTATGACGTGTGTGACCAATGCATTAAATTATGTTATTTTAATTCTATTTACACACCACGTGTGGCCGTCAACCGTGAAGTAACCAACCAGGTCTTCACTGTCTATCGATTTTGTCTAATCTATTTCACATTCAAATAGTGTATTAATCACTGTTATTATTATTCGGCTGGGTTAAATTAAATTAATCTTTTAGTACATTTACCACGTATGGATGAGAAATAGAGAAGCACAGATACAGACGTCGTATAGTCAATAAGGTATGCGAGGCAGTTAAAAGTGGTTATATTGATATTACAAACAGACACTACAATTTGTATTGATTTGTATTTGATGCACAAGAATACAAATGCTTTTCTGTTTTATTTATGTTTGAATAAAGTCGGTCCAATCAATAAATGAATGTTTGTATGTGTGGGTGACTGGGTGCAGAACAATGTACAAGGTCATTATACATACAATTATTATATTGTTATACACTACTGCTTGGCTCTACCACTGTTAAAATATATATTATATTTTAACAGTGGTAGAGCCAAGCAGTTCGCTGCATGAATGGGCCGGCTCGACCGGTGAAATACCACGACCTCTCAGAAGACCGACGTAAAGTGGCTCATGCCGCGTTTCGTTCGATGAGAGAGGTACCCGGAGGCCCACCCCTTTCCCCATCCTTTCCTATCCCCTATCCCTTAAAGGTTAGCAACGCAACAGTAACACTATATGTGTTGCTGGTGTCCATGGGCGGCGTTGGTTGCTTACCATCAGGTGACACGCCTGCTCGTTCGCCTCCTATCCCATAAAAAAAAAAAAATTGTATAGAACTATAAGTGCACAAATACTATGTCTTGTAGTTAGGGGTTATAAGCAAAACACACATGTACTTAGGTACTTTTGAATTATTAATTGTACGTGGTCACACTTGGAAGGTAAGACACGTCATGCCTAGCTAAACCTTCTGTTGGAACAGAGGGGGCTGGTAATCAACCCTACGGCCTACATCAAACAGCGGCTGTAAGTAGATCACTCAACAAGTTTTTTTTTTGCCTTCATACATAAATCCAACAGTAGTATGTAATGCAATCAATGTTATAATTAGTGTCCGACCGAATCTTCGGCTTCGGCCACATTCGGCCAAAAATCCATCTTCGGCAAGATCTTCGGCTTCGGCCGGACTCTGGGCCGAACCCGAAGCTTAGTTCAGTGCGGATACCTCTATCACCGAGAGAAAAGGGGCATTAGCCACTTTACGCCGATATTCTTCTTTAGCTGTAGATAATTTGAAGAAAATTATTAAATCATTACATAGTATTAAACAAAGTCACTTTTCGCTGTCTGTCCCCTTATATGCTTATATCTTAAAAACTACGCAACGGATTTTGGTGCTGTTTTATTTAATACTTAGGGGGTGTTAACGGGGTGGTTTTGATCTATAATTCACATATGACGTTGTAAAGAAAAAATTATAATTTTCGTAATTTAGCACTTTAATTGCAAACGCTGGCTGAGCCCTAAGTGATAGATCAAAACAATGTTCTACCTTCAGAAGGTCTACAAAAAAGTCCGCGAGGGCATATGTCTATCTCTTAGGGATAACCCACAATGACAATTTTTATTTTGTTACGTTTTAGGAGATATAATGGCTTATTTACGAAGCGATTTTAAACATTACAGCATCAATTTTCATCCAATTAAGTATCTTAAATAGATTGTGCATGTAATACAGATGATCCTGGCCCTTTACAGCATGCAATTTAAACGAATATTTTCAAAGATGTTGCAGTATTAACATAGCGAGACAGCATTTAAAGCCGATAAATAGCACAAATTGAACATCATGATATCCAAATTTTAATCATTTATTACTTTTGATGCGGAACAAAGTTCGCCGGGTTACTTACTAATAGTTTATAAACTTTTTAGAGATTGCCGATTAATCGGCATCGGCTTCGGCCAATAATAGACTTTTGAAATACCCGGTATTAAATTATTAATGATTGTGATAATGAATAGGTATTTCATTAAAAAAATTATAACTTTAAATAGACTAGTGACAATAGATTATAATTTGACACGTCATAATTTTTCTATTGTTATATATTAAACTATTACATGTTGATGATGATGATATATTAAACTGTGGTACTGTTAATATTGCAATTTTAAAGAACACACGAATTGCTACTTTTCTGTGACTTTTTTTTTACTATGAAATAATTATCTTTTGCTTGAATTGCATCTAAAATATAAGAGTTAATTCCATAGGTATTAGGTATATGTTGGGTTTTTCTGCTATACTACTCAATATATTTATTACGGTAGCGTGGCGTCGTTCAGCTTCGACTTGGAACAATCAAAAAGCCACTTGCTCACCTTGACAACAGTTGGCATGTGTGCGACCCGAAGCTCTCCAACAATATCGAACTTTCAATTACCTGATTCTAAAAGTGGCCTGTGGACTTTCAACTATATTGTATGTATCTTCACGACCTCCATTTTATAAGGTGTAAGAACCTGTAATTGCACATACAAATGGCCAAGTTTTTAGTCTAGGTTTTGTACCCTAAAATCGAACTCGACATCTCTTAATCTGAAGCCAGAGTGACAAACCACTGGGTCATCTAGCGACGTTGCAATACTGTGCTATTAGTGTTTTCTCTTTTTATTGACTTATTGAATAATAATAATAAAATAATAATATTCTAATTATCTAAATTAAAGTTGGATCGTTGAAATCATTTACCGTTCCGAAATTCACTTTAGAAAGTTGTTTATTAAGATATCTAACTTGTAGGTGTATAATGAATACGAATATGGATTGAGTGTATTGATTGCACATATACTCGTATTCAATATTTCAAATGCGATTTCACAGAAGTTATTCGAAAGAAATATTCATTAAAAAAATCTTGAATTGGAACTCTTTGCATCATAAAAGCATCATTTGTGTCATTAAGTGATAAAACTTCAACAGTTAAATATTATATAATTTAAAATTACTTATTGTTTATTTTTAGTAGCGTTCTTCTTTTAACTACTGTTGTGCAAATACCGAATCGCAGATTCACTCCACCAGTACCCGAAAGTTCGAGTAACGGCAACTATGCCTGCATGTATGCCGAATGAATTTTGTGGCACCAAACATGTTGAAGCGTCCAGCGTCCTATAGGTCCAGCATTTTTTTTATTTGGCGTGTCAAAGTAGTGACTGAGATGTGTATAAAATAGTGTCCTATGGTGTTGTATTCTTTCTGCCTAACCCTTGACAGTTCGAGGGATTTGGCCCTAAGTAAGTAGATTTAACGTAATTTTGTCATTCAACAAAATTATTTCCCTCCTTTCAAAGCCACGTTAAAAAATCACCGGTAAACATATTACTATTATTATATTAAAGATGACCTGCTATTATTTGTTATTGTTTTTAATTTGATAAAATATTCTTAAACGTAATAACTGATTATGTTTCGTTTTGAAACATTAATTACGTATAGTAATTATAAGTATGACACATGTTGTGGAAAATATTGCCCCGTATTGTTTCAGCAATATCTCGTGATGCAATCAACGGTGTCGGTGGCATAAGCACTTGTGTTTTGTCTTGGATTCGAATCCGCGTAGGTAATACACGCGTTGTGATGAATATCGACAATTATCAAATGAGACTAATGAAATTCAGCGTCTCAAGTCATATTTGTCGCTGCCTATATTTTTGAGTATAAAGCGTTTTAACGTTAATAAGCTGTAGGTAACCGTAATCGAACTTATACCAGAAAATTGGTAGGTTACTTTCTGGCCAGATGGTCACTGATGTTTGAAACGGAACAGACTGAGTCAGGCACATTAACAAACCCCCAGAGATCCGTAGCCTATCTACATTTCATGCAATGTATTATTCGTGTACCTAAAAATATAAAACAAAATCAAACTTTGCCTTTTGCAATCTGCGTATAACATTCCACCTATATTCCTAAAACGCCGCAAAGTACACAAGGGAACTGTGTGCACGCAATGTTATGTTTTAACATGGAAGAAAGCTCGATTTTCATTCGGTCTGACAACAAAAACCTACTGTATGGTTTTTCATGGTCTATCTCTTTTCAAAACTATTTGGAATTTGGTTAAGAAAGATATTTTTTGTGGTACATATCGATATTGAAATTTACTAGTGTACTAATATTAACGAACTACTATTTTATATTTTCAAAATGGATCAGCTGTTTCTGAAATTAGCCCATTAAAGCAAACGAACAAGTACTTCTGTTGTGCTCTCGTGAAGAGCACAGGTACAGTAGCGCCGATGCAGTCTTGGTTGCAATTCCCATTGTCTACCTTTTGAATAATTCATCTCAATTACCGATTCAGGTCATTACAGAAACTAGTCAGATATTTGGGTGGGGGGAACGCCCAGGTCGTTAAACTAACCTTGTTGTTTGTTCGTTCTCAAAAATGTTCGTTCTCATCAACATTACTGGGTCTGGCAGTATAAATTAGTAACTCATTAGTCGTGACGCGGTTCGAAGCCTAACATTTTTGAACAATTCTGTCACCAATATTGTGATCGTTACTGACTAAGCAGATGGAAAGTGTGACTTTACTTTAACTGACTATTAAGCTACTTCATAATAAAAGTTATGTGTCGTCCATAAATTACGTGAGATATTTAAAGGGGTGAGGCAGTCGAATCAAATCTCTTCTAATCTTACATTGGAGAAAGGTGGGTCTCGGCAAATATAACGCAATTTTTGTTCTGATTGAAACCAAGAATAAATATATTATTTTGAGTTATCCTCACCCCCTTACATAAACCCATTGTAACGTCTTTAGAAAAATGGCGTCTTAAAAGTCAGACGTGATCTTACCAAACGTAAGGAAATAACAAAGAGGACTCAAACATTCGCAATAACTCTAATAATCTTTACATAATTATATCTTAAGACATTAATATATGGCTATCATGTTAATGTCATTTACACTAGCTTAGTTTATCATTATGTTTTCATATTTGTCTTTGTATTAAAATTTTCTTTGTTTAAAAGTACCTACATATTTATTTATTTATTCGCGTACAACATTTTCTCTCTCAGGTCGCAGTAATATTTAATAGTGGCTGTACAGTGTCTACAAACACTACTGTTAAACAAACTTTGTTGGTAATGTTTGAAATTACGTGTGTTTTGTGACGAAAAACTAGACGTGAATAAATATAGTTTAAAAAAACACGCTTCCATGTTTGCCACATTTTTGTAAGTCGAGTTTTTTAATCTATATTTATTTTTTAACCTTTTCAATGAATAGCCACCGGAATATAGCAAATTTATAGCATCCGCATTATTATGATACAATACTATGCGTACAATTTGTCGGTATATCGATGGTTGTATACTAAACAAGACGCAATTATTATCCATCCTAGGAGTCTTTTCAGTTGCGTGCTGAGTACCCGATTAGCTCTCTCTCTTACTCGCGTGTGAATTCTAAAACTTTGCCTGAGAGTAAGAGAGATAGAGCTAGTCGGAAAGAAATAATTGAATCCTGGCGAATCTAATCTGGATAATCGGATGTTTTGATCAAATTATTGTATTGTCATCGGTCTCTAACAGATGTGCAAAGTTTAAATAAAATCGAAACGTTTAAAGTAGGAGAAAATCGAGCTCAATGAGTTTGATTACGTCCATACAGGTGTACATAAAAGCGTATTAAAAATGACCTAATTAAATTAATAGAAAAAACTGTGTTGTAAAAATAATCGACTTATTTAAAATAAAACGTTACCGCTATATATTATCTCCTTTGCAGTGGAGCAGTGCGATATACCTTATTGAAATAATAAATAAAATTTGTATAATGTGGGTAGTTAGTGTACACAATACATTAGCCAATTTGATGCTGCCCAGTCTGCCCACTTGTGACTTGCTATCACCGTGTATGGTGCACAAATATTGACTGTCCTTGGTGTTCCACTACTATTTATGCTGCGTTCTAAAAGTAAATTTAGAAACACGCGAGAAATGTTTTAAATTCCGTACATGTCGTATTAAGTTTTCAGCATAGTTTGTATGTCAGGATCCTTTTTTCCAAGCTGTTAGTCGCCTCTCCAAAAATAATTAAAAATCGGCTTATTGATGACTACTATAATCGCGAAATTATTTTCGGCAGTTATGTGTGATAAATAATATCAATGACTGGCGACTTTGTGCCTGGTCTATCGCCCTATCGCAATAGGTTCGCCACCTATTCCATTTGGGACGTAACGCAACTACTCGGCATGTCGAGACTTAACAATCTGCCTACACCTTCGAGTAGAGAAAGACGTGATGTTACATACGTACGTATAATCGCTATTTACATTTGGAGATTTTTAAAACGAAAGAACGTTTCTTATTACGATGCAAGTACATCTATAATGTAGACCATAAACAATAATTGTGTGTAGTCTCTTACAAGGAGTAAATTGAGATTATCGCTGGAATCTGTTATCTGTGTACAATGAGTCGTTTATGACAATTGCTTTGTGTCTTGTGTGTTTGTTTGTCTTTTATGATATCACCGGTTGTCTTGTCTTTGAAATATTTTGAAATTCTTACAACATGTACCAATCAATACCGAGGTGCGTGTATCATATTTCTTTTAGCACTGTGCCTGTGATAGCTTGACTACTTGTGAACATTCTTTTACAAGCACAGTATTCCTTCATTGTCCAGTCTCGTTGTCAATTGTTTTACCAGATTTGTTGTGGAATATCTTGGTAGTTGGATGGAACCCTCGTGATCAGCACAAATCTGTGCTAATAAGTAGTGTTTTTTATTTCAATTTTCTGAAAAGTCGTGGTATTGCATCGCGTATTCATGCAGCGCACTGCGTGGCTCTACCACTCTTAATACTCTCTGTACATAGGTACACAAAATACTCTGAACCTTTTAAATAGCGACAGAAGAAATACCATACCAATTTATTTTAATCAGAAAGGGTGAATGGTTAAATAAAAACATTTTAATCCCTTCCGCTTCCCTCCATTTATTTCGTTTATGGCATCGCTGATATTTTCGCTTTTAGCTCGATGACATAATGGTATATCATTTTCAATATTACATACATACATAACTTCACGTCAAATCCCTTGCAGGTTAGGCAGAGAGAACATAGCGCCATTAGGCACGATTTTTACACACCTCACCTCTTTTTCAATATTCATCAGGGCAGTAGGTATTTTCATGGAATAACGAATCGTAAATTAAGATATATCCTAAATTCTATTTCAATGTTTTATTGTTAGCATTCCACGATGTCGTTAACTAATTTTGTACTACTCATTATCCGCAGTTCCGCCTGAGTATCACTTCGTTTTCAAGATCCACTATCCATATTTAACTCGATCTAATTTGCCATCGGAACTATATAAGTTAGTATTCTATATGTAGATCTATATAACAGCAAAAATTTCGTTCAAATTGGTCTTCTATTTTCCTTAATAAGAATTTTTATTTTGTAATAATTATTAATGACCATCATTATTAAAATTCGATGGTAATTGAAAAGCCACTATTCAATAGTAAGGTATACTGAATAATATGTGGTCACCTGCAACTGGGCTTGTTACTGTGGATTCACTTAGTCGCCTAGGAAACGTTGAATATCTGTATTTATGAAACAAATGTTGGTGGCCAGGTGTGGATCAATGAACTCTGTCCAGCTGCCGATACTAATATCCTCTAGGCCACTAGCACTATTTTTGCCTATTATTTCTCTTTGCTGAATAACTTTCCTGAAGAAATGAAAGATATAAAATGAAAATACAAAATAATATTAACTGAGTAAAAACTTCATATTTTTAATATTTCAATATTTAATTAAAAAAAAAAGCAATTACATATATTGGGGCGAGATTAGAAAAGAGTTAGGTACTCTTTTCATCAACACGACAAACTAAGGCATTTATTTTTAATATTTTTCGTTGTGTCTATATATTTTTGCTGAAGTCGTGAACTTATTGAATAAATTTCTTCCTGTATCTTAGAGTTTGGAGACCTTAGCTTTAGGCATGATCTTATCGATGACTGAAAACTTTGTGCTCGGTATGGCAATAGGTTCGCCACCTATTCCATTTGTGACGTAAATATAACGGCGAGTCGAGGCTCAACAGCCACTGCCTACATCTCCGGATAGAAAAAGGCGTGAAGTTATGTTATGAATTTAACCTTTGATTAATTTCAATCTGTTCTCCTATTAAAGCTACATAGGCAAATAAAAAATAATATCAAGTGCTGAACATATGTGAGCAGGATCTCGTTCCAATGGCCTAAAATGATTCTTGGAGATCCCGGTTCGAAGGGCCAAAATGAACGGGATCCCGGTTCAAACGGCCTAAGTGAACGGGATAGCTCTCTATCGCTGGGTTGCCAAGGTTTTAAATTGAAGTAAGAGGGCACGTTGGTAACTATTAATATAAGTCGTAACTTTGTATTGTATAGTATATATAATATAAACTATTAACTATTATAACCCGTAAACTATAACTAAGCTCCTTTATTCTGTTCTATTGTAATAGCAGCCGCCCCGTAATAACTTGTATGTACTGGGCGGCTCGTTGTTTAACAAAGACGAAGACAAAGAAGAAGACCCCGATCCCTTGTTGCGCAAGAGTTTTATTGCCTGTTGTCTGCTCCCACCTCCCTGTCCAGTACCGCCGTTTGCAAAGCGTCCCTTAACTGTCTTCCGATTGGTCGAATCCAACTTCGCGCCAATTGTTCTATCGGCCGGTGTGTCAATGCCCTTCTGATTGGTGTCCCGCTTTGTCTCTATTAGTTCGCTGGGGCCTGTGATAGGGCATTACACTTTCGCGCCGAGATAGTGCGTTCTCGCTTTCTATTGGTTGACCCTCTATTGTGCGTCGAATGTTCTAGGCCATCTGCACTTGTGTCAAGGGACGTTTGACCATTTTTTGCGGTATGGGTTCTAGAGGTACTGTGGGTCGGCGTTTATCACTAACAGATGTGGCACATTCCACAAACTGCTACACAAATCTGCTACCTGCTACATCTTGGAGTCTTCTTTACAATCTATTATAAATATACTATGTCAATTATTTCTATTACACTATTTCATGAACTATTTTAAATACAATTAACATGTATACACGGATTGACGAATGTAATGCTACCTTATAAGTTCTTACATAATAAAACTATGTATTTATAATCTATATTAACTATTTACTACTGTCCTTAATATTACTATTTTAATTACTATGCACTATAACTATACACTGTTCTGCACATTTCTCCCGCCGATGTGCCTTGTCACATCATTTCGGTGCAGGGTCAGTGTCGTTGATTCGCTCTGCTTTCTCACTGTCCACTGGCAGGATCACCAACTTCCTCACTGGCCGACGAAGTATGCCGCTCTGAGTCTGGATGTCTGCGGTGCGCACGATGTTGTCTGAGCCAGGGAACTTCGCGATAATTTTACCCCGTTCCCATGTGAACCTCGGCTGGTTAGAATCTATAACATGAACTAAGTTTTCTATCTTTAGTCCCAGTCCTCGTCCGTAGGGCTCCCGCCGGTGTTGGAGTAAGGGCATTACCCTTTTCATTCTGCAGTGTCTCTTAACTATTGTTAAGGGCCGTAGACGTGCTATCCAATGTCGTCGAAGACATTTGTTGATTGTAGCTTCCATGCCCGCGTGGCGTAATTTACGATGCACGTTAGCTATCCAAAGTTTTACTATAGGCTGATTGCCATCTAATACTATCGAATTCCAATCGGATTCCTGTTGGATTCTATTTACTCTAGTTCTCTTATAATTTACTATACGTTTCGGATATCGACATAACTGTAATGCTCTCGCTGTCGAATAAGACAGTTTCTGCCAATTTAAGAATTGAGAAACGTCTGGCAGAGCTTCCGATAACTTTGATTCTTCAATGTCGATTATTTCGATTATGTGATTAATTTTTTCTTCATCTGTTAAATTTGTGTTATGCCTAGTCGTTAATTCTGAGTATCCTTTTTCTACTAAGGCTTCCATTTGTTGTGAATATTCTTGTTTCAAGCGGTGATCCTTATCGAGCTTATTTTCTATATTGCGGAGTCTTTCCAACGAATTATCGTAATTATTTGGCAGTGCGGTGTCCGTTTTCGATAGCAAGGCGGTTTCGTATCTTGTACTATCAATGTGGACTGTATATTTTTCGAGGATATGAAGCGCTTGTTCTTCTGGGTCTGTTTTCGGTTTCTTCGGATTGATACAAAGTGAGTCCATCGTAGAATATTCTCTCACATGTTCGTGTAGGTCCTCATCAGGCTGTTCTGTAATGTGGCTTACGTAGTTGACACTCTCTGGCGCCATTTTTGTATGGCCACCGTGAAGAACCCAACCAAGTGGAGTTAGTGAAGCCACTGGTTGATTTGTCTTCCCTGTCCTTATCCTTTTGGTGACGAGAATAGGCCAGTTGTCTTGTCCGATAAGTATGCCTGGTTTAGCGTGTTCATAAGTAAGGAACTTGTGGATACCTTTTAGATGACCACATTCCGATAGACTCTGCTTGGAGATCTCCTGTGCCGATATCTTAAGGTTCTTTACAGTTCTGGCTTGAATATTCACTTGACGTCCGTTGTTGCCTATCAGTGTGACGTCAACTTTTCTCGAATCTCTTTGTGATGTGTTCAACTGATTGATGGCTTGTAACTTCAAAGGTACGACAGGGCCTGTTATGCCGATATCGTCTGCTATTTTTTCATCAATCAACGTAACGGTGGAACCATCGTCAAGTAAAGCGAACGTTTTAATAACACTCTTTGGACCTGTAATTGTCACTGGAATTATCTTTAGATATGACTGTTTTCTTACAGTCCAAGTGGAGTTAGTAATCGCTGTGTGTACCATGTCTTCACTATCTTTGCCTTTTACACCATTCCTATTAAAATGTAGCATTCTATTATGGTAATGCTTACATTTCTCAACGCCGCAAGCGCGTTGTTTGCACGAATGTGCTCTATTTCTGTAGTGTAGGCATCTGAAGCAAAGCTTCCTATTTTTCGCTATGTCCCAACGTTCGTGACTATCCGCTGCTTGGAATTTTGCGCAATCTATTATTCTATGTCCTATTTCATCGCATACCAAGCATCTCGTTGACGAGTTCTCTGTAACTATGTACGAACGCTGTGGGCGTGGCCTATATTGCATTGTTTCCTGTTTCGATTGTTCGGGCTCTGCGTACGGACTGCATAACTCCGCCTCTTTTTTAAAGAATTTTTCTATTTTCAGAAGCTTTGGTTCGTCCTCGGGAAGTGTAGCAGCGAAATCAAAATATCTAAAGCGTAGCGCTGATGTCATTTTCTCAACGAGAGATTGTGCAACTTCTGTGTTATAGAGATAATATATACAATTAAGAGACTTGAGTGTCGCTACTGAATTAGCTATTTTACTATGATAAATGCATATATCTCTCGGTGAATCGGTGACGCGCGGTAGAGTCTTCAAGGTATTCATCTCCATTCTAGCAAGTGTTTCCGGTCTCCCAAATCTAGTTTCAAGATTTTTCATAATTTCTATCGGATCGGAGTTACAGATGAGTAGACTTTCAACCGATTCTTTCGCTTTCCCGACGAGATGTTTTCTTAGGCGATTTAGGTTTTCCGCTTTTGAAAACAAAGATTCTGTTTCCTGGTATGCAGATTTAAATACTAGCCATTCTTGATGTGCCCCGCCAAAGAATGGTAAATCTATTATTCTTGGCCTTGATGACTTCATGGCGATTGTTATGGCTCTCGTAAATTCTGCGAAATCGGGCTGTTGAGGCACAGTCGAGAGTGGTTTATAAATGGGCGTCTGTTGAAATTGCCCACTTACCTCGTGTGCTGTGACTGGCGGGTTGCCCTGTTCTGTTACCAGCGACGTCGGCACGCGTTGTGGTGTGTTCTCGACGGCTGGTCTGCTTATGGTTTGCCCGCTCCGTTCCACTGAAGACCTCGGGATCTGCGCGCTGTTGTTACCGCCCTGCTGCTCGTCGCACTGCGTCAACGCACCATGCTTACTAGCATCCTCGATGTTTGGCCCGCTATTTCTTTCTTCTATAAATTTTCTATTAATGGCCAGCATCGGAGGGTCTATTTGGTTTTTCAACCAGACGTTGACGCGTGTATCGGGTTCTGTTTCATCTGAATATTCAGAAGCATCGTCTTCTGAATCGGCTTCTAGGACAGCAAGTTGGGCCGCAACTAATTCCAATTTCAGGCGCGCCATTTCCTCCTTGGCTTTTAATATTTTCATTGCCTTGGTGGATTTCGTGGAGCCTGTGCGCTTTTTCTTTTCTATAGCTTGCGGTGCCAGTGGAACGGCGTATTCATCGGCGTCAGCTGTATTTGAAGTCACACGAGGTAACATTTGTATACTCGCCGACGCCGCGGTTTCTTCTATTGCAGGAGCTTCCGGTGCGAATTCTGGCAAAATCCCCTCCAACGTTGTGGCACCAGAAGTGTTTGATTCGTACGATGTTGTCATACGTACGGTCGACCTTGACTCCATTATACCGGTGTCGTCGGAGAACGGCATTATTTCCGAGGATGATGCTTGTGGTTGCGGTTCCCTGTCGGCGTTATTTACAGGTTTCTTGCCGCGGCCGGTTGAGCGGGTAATTGGCATTACGACTTCTTTCTTCTTTCTTCAAATTATTCCTTGGAGATCCAGGCTTCGGAGGACCAAAATGAGCAGGATCTCGTTCCAATGGCCTAAAATGATTCTTGGAGATCCCGGTTCGAAGGGCCAAAATGAACGGGATCCCGGTTCAAACGGCCTAAGTGAACGGGATAGCTCTCTATCGCTGGGTTGCCAAGGTTTTAAATTGAAGTAAGAGGGCACGTTGGTAACTATTAATATAAGTCGTAACTTTGTATTGTATAGTATATATAATATAAACTATTAACTATTATAACCCGTAAACTATAACTAAGCTCCTTTATTCTGTTCTATTGTAATAGCAGCCGCCCCGTAATAACTTGTATGTACTGGGCGGCTCGTTGTTTAACAAAGACGAAGACAAAGAAGAAGACCCCGATCCCTTGTTGCGCAAGAGTTTTATTGCCTGTTGTCTGCTCCCACCTCCCTGTCCAGTACCGCCGTTTGCAAAGCGTCCCTTAACTGTCTTCCGATTGGTCGAATCCAACTTCGCGCCAATTGTTCTATCGGCCGGTGTGTCAATGCCCTTCTGATTGGTGTCCCGCTTTGTCTCTATTAGTTCGCTGGGGCCTGTGATAGGGCATTACACTTTCGCGCCGAGATAGTGCGTTCTCGCTTTCTATTGGTTGACCCTCTATTGTGCGTCGAATGTTCTAGGCCATCTGCACTTGTGTCAAGGGACGTTTGACCATTTTTTGCGGTATGGGTTCTAGAGGTACTGTGGGTCGGCGTTTATCACTAACAGATGTGGCACATTCCACAAACTGCTACACAAATCTGCTACCTGCTACATCTTGGAGTCTTCTTTACAATCTATTATAAATATACTATGTCAATTATTTCTATTACACTATTTCATGAACTATTTTAAATACAATTAACATGTATACACGGATTGACGAATGTAATGCTACCTTATAAGTTCTTACATAATAAAACTATGTATTTATAATCTATATTAACTATTTACTACTGTCCTTAATATTACTATTTTAATTACTATGCACTATAACTATACACTGTTCTGCACAATATGCATTATCATGTTATAATAACAAATTGTTAAAATTTCTTTATCTTATAAACATAATGCTACGGTGATGACCGTATTCGCCATCAATACTTTAAAAATAATACTTCTAAATTCATTGGTGTTATGAATTTATCAAATACCATAGCCCTTGCTACTTGTAAATATGTACTTGTAATTCATTAAGTCCAAACAATGACTGATTTATTCTGAATAATCCAGAGGTGGTAATACTCTAACTACACGGTGTTAATACAAAAAAATATAGGTAGCAGATAAATATTGTTGACTGACAAAGTGCCAGGTTTATGGCAGTAGGTTACTTAATTTATTCTGTTTGCGACTTAAATATTCGGCATATCTAGGTGTAACAGCCGCTGTCTACATCTTCGTGTAGTAAAACAGTGTTTAAAAGAAACTAAAAAAAATGTTTAAATTAGTGACACAAAGAAATGATAATGATGGTCTAGGTTTGTGATATAAAAAAATATCTGACTATTTGCCGACTCGATCTTTCGTTAACTTTTTAATTCAAAAAGCTACCTAAATAATTTCACCTATGTTAAACACCTAACATCGTTTTCTTTGCATCTTAAGTTATAAAAGACCTTTTGACCGATTGGTAATATGTCATTTCAGTATATACAGGAAGTATTTATCAGCTTTTACAATTACAATACCATTGTAATTTTAATGGCGTTCTCATTCTCTGTGGTGAATGCGGTTCATTCATCTGAGGGTCAATGTTCGGTCAGTCGAGGTTATATTTTTAGCTACCTTTGGACATCAGGAAATTGGTCATTGGTCGTAGCCGTTGGTTGGACTTGTTAGTCATTTCATAAAGGTACATCAATCATTTGTAGAATATTATTTTAGGATAAAAAAGAATTCGAGAAAACTGCCTATCCTAATTTTTCATCGTATTAAGTTTTGTAGCTTTTCAATGATAGCTGATTTAAGGAAGGTAATTCATGTTTGAATTTCGGCTCAATATCCCCTACACTTAACTTACTTAAAATGTTGTTATTTTCAAAATAACCTTAGCTTACCTTCATCATCTTAATGATTGATTATGTAGACACTTTCTAGTCTTATAGAATTTCTGAAAAGGTGTATTTGATCTTACAAACTCTCAATCATAAGTCGGAGTTTTAAACCACTAAACCGGTTGCTTCGCTAAAGAAGCTAGTCGAAATAAAAGTATCTCTGCTGGCTACCTATCGGTAACGCTTATGTATACTATATTAAAGGTTATAATGTTTTTCACTTAATGACACCTAGTTTAGCATAAAACATTGTTAAGACTAACTGTGTACGTGTCTATCATGTTGCGATCTCTAAAACGGGCGTGTTTTGTAATGAGAAAGTATTATTAAATCTAAAACGGGTACCGGTAAATTGGAGTGATGATGTTTAATCTGCGAAAACTCGTCATCAACTAACGAGAGAATTAACAAGTTTTCTCGTAAACGACGTGAAAGGTTCTCGAGTGCTTCGCTGTGATCACATCTTAAGGGCCGGTTACGTAACTTAGTTTCGGGCTAAGCTGAAGATGTAACAGTGTGATTACATTTGCATCTAAGTAATCGGAGTAAATATACAGGGACATTTTCACAAGACGGCCACAGTATTTAACGGATTATCTATCCTACATAAACAATGGGAGAGGCAGGATGGTTTATTTCATTGAAATCTTCTTAAAATGCATGGAAGATGTGGTCCTATTAGTTATTGCTTATAGTATATTATATACTAGCTGATCCGGCGAACTTTGTTACACATCAAAAGAAAATATTCGTTTAAATTACATGCTGTAAAGGGCCAGGATCATCTATATTACATGCACAATCTATTTATGACACTTAATTGGATGAAAATTAATACTGTAATGTTTAAAATCGCTTCGTAAATAAGCCATTATTTCTCGTAAAAAGTAAAAAAAAAAACAAAATGGTCACTGTGGGTTATCTCTAAGAGATAGATAGACATATGCCTTCGCGGACTTTTTTGTAGACCTACTGAAGGTGTTTAATAATGTAGAACAATGTTTTGATCTATCACTAAGGGATCAGGCAGCGATCAAAATTATCACTTTTTATTACTACACCATACATAAGTTATAGATCAAAACCATCCTGTTGACATCTTCTATGTATTAAAAAAACTACATCCAAATCCTTTGCATAGTTTCAAAGATCTAGGCATATAAGGGGACAGACAGCGGGGAGTGTCTTTATTTTATACTATGTAATGATTGCGTATAGTATAAAAGTAATAACGTACAGGTCTCTGTTTACGAACCCCAACTGAAAGGCTTATAATTCCCTGTCAGCTTAAGTTGTAAATTTGGTAAAAGCTTTCTATCAACAAATTATATAAGTAACGAATGGCAGTTATGGGAGGCTCTATCAAAACTTATGTCAGATCGACCAGCCTGCTGACCCAGTTTGGTGGGTCGTCGACCGTGTGACGTCACGGCGGGCGCCCCCACCCTCCCGGCCATCTCCTCGTCACGTCACCCTTGGGGGTGTGTTCTCTTCCTGCCTCCATATTCGAGGTCACACGGCGCTCACGCTCCGAGCGATACAGACGTCTGTTTATTAATATCTGTGCGTGTTTTTAATTTTCGGTGAAATTATGACAATTAAAGGTGAGATTTATTTATGTTCAGCTTGATAGAGTGCTAGCCGTCGAATTTGCATGGTTGATGATCCATAGACAATTCATTAGCTTCCCATACGTGTATTATGTATTTATGTACTAGTTGTTTCTGGCAGCTTTTCTGTGACCATTTGCACAATTACGCTTACGATCTCGCTGCCAAGAGCTAGTAAGGAATGAACTAATACCTATTGAAGTTCAGTGATTTAGCTAGGTAATAAATTGTAATTGTTTGTACAATTATTCCCATTCAATTAGATTTAACTGTGCAAGTATGTACTTAAAAATAAAAGTTTACTGAGTTTACCGACATTCTGTTTGACCAAAGATTATTATGTTAGGTTAGGTTAGTGTAATGACTATAAAACACGTCAAAGTCAAGGAACCTTTATTTTCATAGGTCTTCACAGTCACTTAAAAATAGTCAACAAGTACAAAGATTTAACATATTATTTCAATTGAAATACTAAACACGAGCGCTTGAGGAAAGTGCCTCCATGGAACAAAAACGTAATCGCCACGCGTGGTCAGATTCTGTGTGTGTATGAGAAGAATCGGGCAAGAAACTCATGTGCCAAATACTCTTTTCATGCCATTTAAAATTAATAACAATAATATCATCATCGCTACTGAAAACAAAGCATTAGGCTCGAAACGGTGACCAACACACTTGAGTTATACTATTTTTCTGGTGTTGCTTAATTTTTTACCCGACTTCACTAAACGGAGCGTTAAGTCTTTCGAGTGTAATTATCATACATACAGGTAAATTCTTTACCTCACTCTTTAGACTAGTCTACTGGATGTATTAGGAACGGCTAGGTACACATAATATTAGCAAATCATAATATTGCTACCCGTCGCAGTGTGACCAAGATCACCAATCCAGATTTTTTGAGCGTCCTCTAGTTCCAAGTTAAGCAACAAAAGACTTGTGTTATGGAAACTAGATAAAGGTTATTAATACCTATACTTTTTTTTGTCAAATCGTGCTTATAATACATAAAAAAACATAAAGACGCCATACAAACATTGTGGGGATCTTTACCGCTGTCTATACCTATACCACCAATGCATCACGAGGTCCGTCAAGGAGTGTTTTTCTTAGTTAAAATATCATATCATTTTAAAATCGGTGACTGGTTTAAACCATACATTTTTATGCAGGCGAATACACTACAAGAAGCTTGTATAAAGAACCTTACGCTCGTGATGAAACACAAAATACTTATTCAAAATGTATACGTGCTACGTATATATTTTTTCCCCGGCATTTGATGTAACTTATACATTTTTCACCATGAACGCGACCTTCCAAGAAAAATTACCCGCGCACGTAGGCTCTATGTATGTAGGCTGGCAACATAAAACCTGTATTTTGATATCTTTGCATGCTAACCTCGACAGGGTGGGTATTTCGTTAGCGTTCACTTTCTTCTTTTGTGTTAGATAGATACAAACGAAATTCGTATAGTTACTTAGGGGACGTAATCGATTCAGTTTTCTGTTCGCTTGTGAAATTTGTCGTTAATGGTTCTACATCACGGTAGGCAGGTTAGACTGTGAAGTTTTCTTTTCTTTTTTTTCTTTCTCTCTTACCTTTCTGTAACTTGTAACTTACTGCCTTTGATTTCCAAGGCAGGCAGAGTATGGATAGGCAGCGGTAATTATGCCTAGACATAGTGAATCTCATGGAATAAGTTTTGCCTTTCATGCAAAAGGCACTCTATTGCCACATATCGGACACAATAGACTTGTTTCCAATATAAATGAATCAGATGGGTGAGAGTTTCTAACTATCGATTAAGATATATAGCTTTAAAGAAATAAAATAATTTATCAAAATAAGTATGGATTATTAACATATTTAGAAAAGAAAAACTAAAAAAATAGGGTCACGTGACAGTGAACGGCAATCAGAAAATGTCGTCTTGAATGACTTCGCGCCGTGCTAAACGTCGCTAATGACACTGACAATGTCCATACACAAACGTGTTTGCCACGGCGAGACGTCATTTATTAGATTTTTTTATAATGCTAAATACATAACATTGTAGATGTAGGATTTTTTCATAAATATATTTGTTAAAGAATAGTAGACACATTAAGCTATGTTATTTAGCAATTTTAAAATTTAGTAAACGTACATATTTTCACAGCTATTCATATTTATTGACATCTGAAAAAAGTCGTTGTTAGTTTGAAACCACCGACTCAGCAGGGGAGTGCTGAAAAGATTGTGAACTGGTGCTAATAAATTGTATTGACGTTAAGTATCAAACTTGTTTAAAAAGTAATACTTTGTCACAGTGGTCTGATATCTGATGAGACATAACAGTTCTTTAAATATTTTAGGCCCTATTTTATTATAAATCTTGGCTTGCTGTGTTGGTGGCAGTCTTAATGTACGACAGACGCGACGATATCATTGAAAGACTTCTTCAGACATTGGATATGTATTGGGTAAGAATCACGCATTATGGCTCTCTGCCCGTCCCGCAATGAACTTGCCGTGAAGTTATGAGTCGGTGTACTTATTAAGCTCCAGTCGCACGACGGAACAGATAGCGAAACCTATTGCCATTACGGGTTTTCAAAGAAGCATGTATATTTGATTATTAAAATCAAAGATAACATCAAAGAATTCATAGAATTCGTTATAATTTTCTTGAATGACGTGCGAGCGAGAGGCTCCACTCGATGACGTCACAGGATTAAACCGACGTGACCCACTTTCCGTACAAATTCTTCAATTTTATTGTTCCCTACTATTGCAATAGTAGTGCATGTTCGATCAACCTTATTTACGACTGCACAAGGTTGATTGTCGCTAGATTTTGCGATTTCATTCTCGGTTTGTTCCGCTGTGCAGCCTTAGTACGTGGTTCCTGAATGTAGGTCGATTTCCCCATGAATGGTCCGCGGAACTGTAAAACGGATAGTAGGCGATAAGTTGTAGATCGATGCTGTAGTTTAGAGCGTAAAAGGCTCTAACAGTTTTTGTAAGCAATTTCATTAGTTGTAAGATGTTTGTATAGATGACGCTAACTACATTTCAATTATTTGAACTGTATGAATGGACTTTAAAGGCCGGGATCCTCTGGTAGCAGAGTCGTTAGAGCAATGCAATTGCGATTGTAATGCAGTTGATAACAAGTCTGAGTCCCGTTTGAATATCTTTATTAGCAAAAAAACTGTTAAATAAAAGACAGTAACGCCTCAATTAAACAAGTCATGTTTTGACGAAATCTATTAAAATATTCTTGCGTGATTCAGATAAATTTCAATGCGAATACTCTTTTTTATTAGCACATAACATAACTTCACGCCTTTGTAACCCGAAGGTGTAGGCAGCGGCTGTTAAGCCTCGTCTCGTCGTTATCTTTACGTCCCAAATGGAATAGGTGGCGAACCTATTGCCATGCCGGGCACAAATTTTTCAATAATCGATATGTATCACACTGAAAACAATTTCGAAAAGTTATTGGTGTGAGCCAGTGTCAAGATTCGAATGCGGACCTCTGCATCAGAAGCTGTATGCTCGACCACTGGACCACCGAGACTTATTATTACTCGAAAACATAGCCTAGCTAAGTTGAATAGAGTCTAAAACATTAATAATGTTAGTGCACAGAAAACGGCAGATATCTTACATAACCCGCAATGAAACAAACAAACAAAAACAAATCCCTTTTCTCTTTATGTAACAAGCTATCTAATGTCCAGCAGAGTTTCTCATCGATCCCATCCCATCGAGTCCATGGTGTTTATAAATGGCCCACCATTGTCCGCGGTCGGATATTGAGTGTGCGTTACGTAACGTAAGCGCCACAGTTGGTGACCTTGATCATAACCGCGGTTTTGTTGATCAATTAGGTAATTTATAACCGTGGTTGAAGGAGGGGCAAGGGGGGCTGGATCCGCCTGTCTGTCTTGTCGTATTCGTATATATATACTCTCGAGAGCAATGAATCCGGGTCACTTAAAGAATGTTAAAAATCTCGGAAACTAAAAATGATAGGTTAATGCAATAAATTGTATTTAATAGACAATGTAATACTCCTTAAATGAAAGTAAAAAAAATATGAGTCACCATACATTTTATTAACACAAAATTACATAAAGAAAAAATCTGCTGATCTCTCCTTAAAACAAAAATAGGAAACATGAAATTTTTGAACTTTATTACGATTTTCTTGAATTTTAATACTTCGTATTGCCTCCTCGTGCTTCCATTACTGCGTTTACGCGGTTTGGCATGCTGTACACCGAGTTCCTTATACGATTTTGGGGAATATTCTCCCATTCCTCTGTGAGAGCAATTTTGAGCTCACGAAGCGTGATTGGGGGAGGGTTTCGTTGTTTTACGCATCTGCCTAGCTCGTCCCAAGCATGCTCGATCGGGTTGATATCCGGGCTGCGCGCTGGCCACTCCATACGAGTAATGTTCATCTCTTGAAGGTAGTCATTCACAATCCTACCTGTATGAGGTCGGGCATTGTCATGCATAAATATAGCATCCTCACCTAAATTGACCATAAATGGACCAACGTGATCATTGAGGATTTCTTCCACATATCTTACGCTAGTTAAAGAGCCGTTTTCTATGATCACCAGCTCTGTGCGACTTTCAGAAGAAATTCCGGCCCACACAAGTACAGACCCACCACCGTAGGCTACTTTTTCCTCGATGCATGCTTGCTTGAATCTTTCCCCTGGTCTTCGATACACTCTGTGTCTTCCATCGTGCTTGTAGAGCATAAATTTTGATTCGTCGGAGAACATAACTTTTGACCAATCTTCAATACTCCAATTTACGTGGCTCTGGGCATATCTTAGTCTTGAAATACGATGCCCACGCTCCAGTTTAGGGCCGTTTGCAGGTCTAAGGGGTTTTAAGTTAGATTCAGCAAGCCGACGTCTTACTGTCCATGCACTTGGGTTACTTCCTCCGAGGCGTCGAAACTGATTGGTGAGTTCAGTTCCTGTGAGAAAGCGATTTCGAAGCATGGTGTTCACCAAGTATCGGTCTTCTCGTGCTGTGGTATACCTGGTTCTGCCCGTTCCTGGTCTGCGTAGGTTAGAACCAGTTTCTTCGTAACGTCGGAGAACTCTTTGTACTGTTGACAGCGACACACCAACAGTCCTGGCTGTATCGCGCTGACTCCGGCCGGTTTCCAGCATTGTAAGTATTCTGGTGCATTCTTCAGGCGTAAGCGACATAATTTCAGCTTGAATAATGAATATAGAGCACTATCAACATGGTTTATGTACCCACATAAATGACAGATTACAAACAAAAGCAAAACCAAATGCTGTAATTTCGTAGTTCCATCTTCGAAAGTGGCCCTTTTTCAAATTTGATTTTTTTATGATATAACTTTACAATAACTAAGAAGTTTTAATACCTTCATTTAAGGAGTATTACATTGTCTATTAAATACAATTTATTGCATTAACCTAGCATTTTTAGTTTCCGAGATTTTTAGGATTCTTTAAGTGACCCGGATTCATTGCTCTCGAGTGTAGTAAGCTAGCTTACCCAGCAAAAATTGTTTTGCATCTTAATGTAACGCCCCCGCTTTTGCTCTTGTTGGAGTTTTTTTACATACATACATAACTTCACGGCAAATCTCTTGCGGGGTAGGCAGAGAGAACGGAGCGCCATAAGGCACGATTCTTACACGCCTCACTCGCTTCGTTTACTTGTATAACTCCTAACATCACCTTCCTCCAGAACACGTTCTATTTGGTCATGGAATGTGTGTCTTGGCCGTCCTGGACTCCTACTTCCATCTACTTTTGCATTGTATATCTGCTGAGCCAATCATCTATTCTTTCTACATGTCCGAACCATCGGAGCATGCGCTTTCTTACTTTTACACCGACACTCTTTCAATCCGTCTTCCTTTCTTACAACCTTGTTTTCGACGCGGTTAGCGAGGGTCACGCCGCAGATTTTGTGGAGTTTTTTAAATAAAGTTTTATAAACTATCATATATTTAACTTGGATCTAACTGCATACGGTGTGCAGATTTGATTAAAATTCGTTAAGTAGTTTGGGCGTCCATTGCGGACAAACAACGTGATACGTACTTTATATATATTAAGATATTAGATATACATTGTCGAAAGTCTGGATTTTTCGATCAGAAAACAGATGATATTAATATAACCCATAGAATAAGTGGTGGATTATTTTCCCATAAATCAAAGACAATTGTCAGTCATCAGAATCGATCACACATAACTCCTGAATAGTCGCTAACGAGTGTATCCCGGATTTTGACTGGGAATCTATCAATCAGAAATTGAAGAGCCAATCCACTAGGCCATAGAGGCGTCGCAGTGGCGTACGTAAGATTGCTTGTGGCACCGGCCTGTAAAGTCGTCCAGTGATTTTAATTGGTAAATATATACCGTCCGTTAAGAGGCAGGTCGAAGACTAGGACCAGAGTCTTAGAAAAACACGTCCGTACACAGTCCTAGTCTTCTTCTTGGTCTTTTAGAACACAACCATCGGTAAACGCGGGCTGATGCTATTAATAATGTATCCAAGCACGTCAATATAAATTAAAAACTAAATAAACTGCAACGCCTCATAAATTGGTACAATTACACTGAAATATAAGAGAAATTGTGCGAGGTAATGATCGTTTGTTCGAGCCTGAAATAAGCGTCCAACCGTTTGTGATGCAAATCGACTTTCGTTCTCAAAATAGACAGCGGGGAATGGAACCATTGTAGTTCACTCGGTCTATTAACTGCCGGGGCTGATCCCGTGGTTTAGATGAGAATTTAACACATTAGACGATAGCTTGGTGTTATTTGCACTCGTATACTAGTGGGTATTTGTTACACTTAATGATCCATCCATATTTGGTATTAAATAAACGGAATTTCTTAAGAGATCAGTAGTTTAATTATGAATCTCTATCGAAGTATGTTGCTCACAATTGCTACTGGAATTAATTTCATTATTTAATAATATATTCTTGTAAAATATACATAAATCTGCTATCACAATTTAACAATAAGATTGCTTGCGTGAAGAGTTGAGTCGTCAGTCACGGCTGTCATGAACACTTCCAACTGTCATTAGGAGTGGACGTGAGAAATCAAACCTTGGCATATATGAGCTTCACTGTAGAACTATTTTTAACAGTGGTAGAGCCAAGCAGTTCGCTGCATGAATGGGCCGGCTCGACCGGTGAAATACCACGACCTCTCAGAAGACCGTCGTAAAGTGGCTCATGCCGCGTTTCGTTCGGTGAGAGAGGTACCCGGAGGCCCATTCCCCCCTTCCCCATCCTTTCCTCTCCCCTATTCCTTAAAGGTCGGCAACGCAACAGTAACACTATATGCGTTGCTAGTGTCCATGGGCGGCGTTGGTTGCTTACCATCAGGTGACACGCCTGCTCGTTTGCCCTCCTATCCCATAAAAAAAGACATTGAATCCTTCAATAGATTGGTTAGTGTATACCGTTCTGGGTTCATGTAAAACTAATTGATAACAATATCAGAGCTATGCAGTCAGTTTGATTTTTCAATTATATAACAGTGGTTTTCTGTTTGTTCCCAGAGTCTGGTGTGTGCGTGATGCGCACGCCGAGCTCGGCTGCCGTGGCGGCGGGCTGCGTGCCGCGCTGGGCGCAGTCGGCGCCCGCCCAGCACACGGACTACGCGCACCACGCGCCGCCCCTCCACCCGCACCCCGTGTTCCTCTACGACGACAACATCAACAACCGCTTCGCGATATGGTCAGTCCAACACTCTCTCTTGTCTCGTCACCTTCATCAGTGTACCTTGGACAAGTGTATTCCACCTACCTTCTTCTATTGACTGGAATGATATGCAAGTTTCCCAAGACACAGTACTCTGATTCGTCTGGATTAATTTTAGCGGACTTAATTTACGCGAGCAGTTTGCTGATGTAATGAGGAATTATATAGGCTACATTAAATACGGAGTCGCGAACACAGAAAGTGTATCTCAAGGTCTTTAAGAATTGGTGGAGAAGATAATAGAATAGATCATGGAAAACCTAAGTATCATTCACATCACGAAAAGTTAAGTTGAAAGTTAGTTCCACTTTTTTCCCCACAATTACCAGATATGTTATATCACATCTCTCTCACCTGTAATACTGGATTATTCCTTTTCCAGGCAAGGTGACATATCCACGTTAGAAGCAGACGCAATCACTAACACAACGGACGAGACACTAACGGAGTGCAACGGGATCAACGAGAGAATACTGCAGGTCGCTGGACCCGACCTCAAGGAAGAAATCATTACGAGAGGACATGGTTAGCTTTATTTAAAATAACGCATTTGAGGCCTTTGGAAGATTGCTTCAGCAGTTCGTTAGATACGAACTGCTGAAGCAATCTTTAAACAAGAAAAGCTTTTACATAATAATCAATCGTATCCAAACTCGATTCGATTTGAAAAAAAGGAGAATTGGATATTTTCTATTAGTTTATTACTAAGTAGTTTTAAGTTTGAGAGGAGGAATAATCATTTCAATTTCATGTTTTAAATTCATATCCGCTGTTGATGTTATGGAATATGACAGTTGCTTTTTCTCTATCTCTATTAGCTTGCATATAAGCAACACTACTCCTTCTAACTAACTAAAACTAACCCTACTCATTAAATATATACATTTAAATATGGAATAGGTTTACAAGTCTTCAATTTTATTAAAATTTAATTGTTGTTAATTTTTTTTTTGTATTACTGTAATATTGAAATTATAATTTCGTTTGTAATTGGTGCTAAATTTTTATATTGCACTTTACAGAATGTCATACCGGCGAGGTGGTTGTGACCCCAGGGTTCGGGCTGAGATGTCGGCATATAATACACACAGTGAGTCCCAAGTACGTCGCCAAGTATCACACTGCCGCTGAAACATCACTACACAACTGTTACAGGTGAATATTATATTACACTAGGTTTAACCCGGGGTCTCACTCTTAATAACGCATTTAGCTATATAAAGATTAGTGATGTAACGAATATTCACATTCGCATTCGCGAATATTCGCATGTTTTTGGGTATTCGCATTCGCAACAAATATTGCGAATGTTTGGCGAATGTTTTTAATAACAAAAAATTAAGAAATTATTTATAGCAAGATGATACGAAAAATGAGCTTTATATTTTGTTTAATATTTTAGTCTCCTAGATTAGTATAAAAAGTATTATATTATGGATCAGCCATTAGTTATATATATAACTGCACGTCAAGTCCCTTGCGGGGTAGGCAGAGAGAACAGAGCGCCATAAAGGACGATTCAAACACGCCTCACTCTTTTCTTTGAGTTTCATAAATCTTGTCATACACGGTCGTCGACCTTTAAGGCTCCTGACATCACCTTCCTCCAGGACTCGTTCTATTGGTATGTCGTGGCAGGGGGGCGCCGTCAGACCACCTCCACGTGCGGCCGGGTGCTCCTTCCCGGGCCGGTGCTCCCTGGGCAGGACCTGGCGGAGTCAATTCCATCGGGTCCTGGCTGAGAGTCTGACACCAGTAGTTCAATCGTAATCCAGTCCGTCAGGCTGGGACGATGGCCGCCGCAAGGGGGCCACGAGGAAGAAAACCTATAAAAAATCACCTTGCGGAGCTCCGCTTACCCTCTGCGTATCAGAGGGTAGAGCGCGACGCTACCGCGTAGGGTCGCAGTTTGCCACGGCTCAGGGCGACGGACCAGGGGTCACGGACCCCCTCGTACGGCCTGCAGCGTGTTTCGGGGTAGGGGCGACGGACCAGGGATTGTGAATCCCCCCGTTAGGTCCTTAAATTTAAGAGGCCCAAGTCTCCCTTAACTTCTAGAAGGACTGGTACGGCGGAAGAAGGTGGGGACAGCGACAGCGCTATGTCCGCCATTTCCGCCGCATCAGAGGCAGTGCGGGCGCGTAAGCGCAAGCCAAGGAGTCCCGTCGACTTGGGAGGTGAAAAAAAGCGCGCCGTAAGAAATGTGGACGAGCCTTTGGAGCCAAACTCCACGGAGATTGGGTTCGAGATATTCGAGGCTCTCTAAAATATGGAGCGAACTGTTGGCTCGGCTAAATGCATAAGGCCGACGCCTTGGCGGAGAAAATGAGGGTGGCTGTCGCTGACACAGGCGCGATAATTAAACCACGGACCCCCGCGCCCGCTTCCTTCAGGGCAACCCAAACCAATGCTGCGCTGCGCAAGACCTGCTTGCGCAGACGCTGGTAGAGTGGTCGGTTGCCCTTTTTTATTACGCGAGGATATGCTTGATGGAGGATGTGGGACTCCCAAAACAGTAAACTGCAATCCGATCTTAGGGTTACCCACTAAAACCGCGCGGCGGCCTTCCTCCGGCGTTGGGGTGGTCCAGGATTCGGATTAACCCCTCTGGTCCACCCCGCCGTCGCCTCCCCTCTGTCACGAGGGGGTGCTCATCCTCGGGGAGCCTCGCCGAGGCTCCCCCGGCCGGGGCGGCTCCGACCGCGCGCTGTAAAGAGGCACGCGGCCGGCGGCGCCCCGGACGACCGTCCCCGGCCGCACCGGGGGTCATCCTTCCCGGGCCGAGACCCGGGCGCACCCGCGGGGTGTGCGCCCTCCCGATTACGCTCGGCGGCCTCCTTCTGGAGCATCACAGCTTCGCAGAAGGAGACCACAGCCCTTTACTCTTCCTCGCCCGCCAGCATTGCCGCGACCAACGCCGGCGGGGACAAGTCTCGGCGCTCGGCCGCCCAGGCCGGGCAGACCTCCAGCGTATGCTGGGCCGAGTCCAGGTCGGATGCGCAATGGTGGCATCTCACCGTCTCTTCGCGCCTTATTCGACTCACCGAAGCACCCGTGCCCGGTAAGTATCTGAGTCAACCTGTCGGTGACAGTGCCCCATTTACGGAGCACCCAGGCCTCGAGGTGGGGCAGGACGGCTCCGACGGCGCGATGACGCGCACAGCCCTGGAGGACCAGCGCGTCGCGCCAGTCCCCCAGGACCCGCCGGATGGTCTCCCGCCTCCGCACTTCGTGTCCCCGCGCGTCCGGGTCCCCCCCTCCCCGGCCGAGATCGTACGCGGCTGCGTACATCGGCCAGGATGTTGAAGGGGGGCGAACGTGCGAGGACCGTCGCCGCCCCGTATGAGATGGTGCGGTAGCCCCGTACGATCCGTATGGCCATGATCCGCTCCAGGCTCCTCAGCTGCGCCCTGGAGTGGGAGGCCCCCGCGAGGTCTCGTCGCGACCAAACGGGGGCCCCGTACAGGACCACGGACCGCATGACGCCATCGTAGAGGCGGCGAACTCCCTCCCCCGGTCCCCCGAGGTTGGGCAGCAGGCGATGAAGCGTGCCTGCCACCCGTCGCGCTCGGGGGACCATCCGTACGAAGTGCTCCTCGAAGCTCCAGCAGCTGTCCAGGGTGAAGCTGAGGTACTTCATGTACCGCTCTACCGGGACAGCCGTGTCACCCACCTGGATCTGCGAGGCCGGGGTTCCCCGCGGGTTCCCCACGTCACGGGGCAGACTGGTGCGGAGGACCGGATCGTATGCGAGGTTCCACAGCAGGGGCCCGAGCACGGACCCCTACGGAACCCCCCACTTTCCTCTGCTCCGTCCCGTTCCGGTCGACATAGTCCACCCATCTCTCCTGTAGGTAGGCCCCGATGACCGAGCTTAGGTAGGGAGGCACCTCGTGGTATACAAGGGGCTCCCTGATGGCCGGCCAGGGGAGTGTCCGAAGGCGTTGACGATGTCTAGCGATACCGCCCCCCCCCCCCCCCCCCCCGATCGGACTGCCAGTTCCGACAGGGCCCGCACTCGACGCACCGCGTCGATGGTCGAGCGCCCCTGCCGGAACCCGAACTGGCAGTCCGATATGTCTGGGCCCACCTGCGACAGGTGGCTGCTGATACGGGCGGAGATAACTCTTTCAAAGAGTTTCCCCGCCCCGTTCAGTAGGCATATCGGCCGGAACGACGACGGAGCGTCTCCGGTCCTCCCTTCCTTCCTGATGAGTACCAGTCTCGCCGATTTGCAGTCGAAGGGGAACACCCCGCGGCGGAGGCAGCTGGTGAACAGCTGTCTCGCCTTGTTCCCTAACACTCCCAGAGCGAGCGCCAGGACCCGGGCCGGGAGTGGCGCTGCGGGAGGCGAGTCGCGCGACGGCTCGCCCGAGCTCGTCCTCCGTCACCTCCAGCTCGTCCGGGACCGCCCTGGACCCTAGGGAAGAGTGCGTCTACGACTCCTCCCACGACTTCCGGGTCCAGGGATTCCGTCAACGGAGGGACCCACGGGGTCAGCTTGCCCAGTACCATTCTGTACGGGCGCCCCCATGTGTCCCTGTCCAGTCCCTCGACAAGCTCGTCCCAGGACCACTCGCGAGCCGCAGCGATGGCGACGCATACGGCGTGCGCGACGGCCCCGTATTCCCGTCTGGCTCTGCGAGCCTCCTCGACCGTGGTTCGCCGTCTCTTCCGGGCTCTCAAGTACCGGCGGCGAGCGACGAAGGCGGCCTTTTGCAGCCGCTCGATCTCCTCGCTCCACCAGTACACGGAGCCCCGCCGGGGCGGCCTGACTCGCGGCATCGACGCGTCGCAGATCGACGTCATCGTGTCGCGTAGCCAGGCAGCTTGCGCCTCGGGATTGAGCGATACCGCTCCCTCCGTGCAGTCCGCTACGCTGGCGGCGGCCACGACCATGTTTCGGTCGAGCCGCTTGAGAGACCACCACCCTACGCGGTAGCGTCACACTCTACCCTCTGATACGCAGAGGGTAGGCGGAGCTCCACAATGTGATTTTTTATAAAGGTTTTCTTCCTCGCGGCCCCCTTGTGGCGGCCATCGTCCCAGCCCCGCGGACTGGATTACGATTACACCACTGGTGTCAGACTCTCAGCCAGGTCCCGCCCAGGGAGCACCGGCCCGGAAGGACGCGTCCGGGCGCTCGTGGAGGTGGTCTGACGGCGCCCCCTGGTCGGTTGCCCTGGCGGTAGTCGCCGAGCCCTACCGCATCCTCGTCCACCCGCGATGGTTCGGGGATAATACGGGCTCGGTGGCAATATATTGGGCGGAAGGGAGTTACTGCTCCCTCCTATGGAAAGGGCCAGGCTACGTTGCCGTGGAGTGGGGATCCACGGTCGTAGTGGGTTGCTACATCTCCCCCAACAGCGGCCTCAATGTCTTTGAGGTCCGGTATTCCCCCCCCCCCCCCCCCCTCCTTCATCATCCTGGCCAAAATGTACGCAGCCGCGTTCGATCTCGGCCGGGGTGCCGGGGTCACGAAGTGCGGTGGTGGGAGGCCTTCCGGCGGGTCGGCGTGATGCGCTGGTCCTCCAGGGCTCCAACTCCGTAAATGGGGCATTGTTACCTACAGGTTGACTTAGATACTCACCGGGCACGGGTGCTTCGGTGAGTATCTGAGGCGAATAAAACGTGAAGAGACGGCGAGATGCCACCATTGCGCATCCGACCTGGACTCGGCCCAGCACACGCTGGAGGTCTGCCTTGTCCCCGCCGGCGTTGATCGCGGCAATGCTGGCGGGAGAGGAGGATCCCGCGGGGAAGGATGATCCCCCGGTGCCGCCGGGGAGGGTAGTCGGGGCAGCCGCCGGCCACACGCCTCTTTACAGCGCGCAGTCGGAGCGGTCCCGCACAGGGGAGCCGCCCGAGACTCCCCGAGGATGAGCACCCTCTCGCGTCAGAGGGGGGGCGACAGCGGGGTGGACCAGAAGGCTGACGCACTGTCCTGGGCCACCACCAGGTTTTAGTGGGTAACCCTAGGATTGGATTGCAGTTTACTGTTTTAGGAGTCCCATACTACCCCTGCCGTTCCCAGCAGTCCAAAATCCAACATTCGTAACGTCCCTAATAAAGATTATCAATTCTCTAAGAAACATTTTTTTTAGCCTCCATTACAGTTTTTTTTTTCAATAAACATGTCTTGTCCATGAGAATATAGTAAGCCAAAATAATGACTAGGTGAATAATAACACCGACCTGGACTCGGCCCAGCACACGCTGGAGGTCTGCCTGGCCTGGGCGGCCGAGCGCCGAGTCTTGATCGACGGGATCGGGTGAGACTTGTCCCCGCCGGCGTTGATCGCGGCGATGCTGGCGGGAGAGGAGGAGTGGAGGGTCGTGGTCTCCTTCTGCGAAGCAGTAACGCTCCAGAAGGAGGCCGCCAAGCGGGGTCGGGAGAGAGCCTATCCCGCTCCAAGGCGGCGGCGGCGAGCTCAGTGATCGCCGCCGTTGACGGACCGCGAGGGCGCTCACCCCGCGGGTGCGCCCGGGTCGCAGCCCGGAAAGGATGACCCCCCGGTGCGGCCAGGGAGGGTCGTCAGGGGCGCCGCCGGCCGCGCGCCTCTTTACAGCGCGCGGTCGGAGCCGCCCGCCCAGGGGAGCCTCCCGAGGCTCCCTGAGGATGAGCACCCCCTCGCGACTGAGGGGGGCAACGGCGGGGTGGACCAGAAGGCTGACGCACTGTCCTGGGCCACCCCAACAAGAGTTACATCTGTATGTATAGTACGAGAGCGTCGAGAAAACAACGATTTTAGGTCGGCCAGTTTTAAGATATGTTATTCCTCACACTACCGAACGTAAAAAAGGCAGTCTGGCTGGCAGTAGTGGCGTTCATTAGTGCGTAGCCTATTTGTACACGTAAAATTTTTCAAATCATTTTTAGAAGGTTTTTTGTTTGTTAGATTTTTATTGAAGTTTTTGCAACATATATTAATTTTGCCAGACCGTTCTGATGTTGCTAAAGCTGTGGCAGACGCAAGTATAGATGAACAAAATTTTGATTTTTCTAATCATTTTAGTATGGCTGAAATTTTGATATGATGTTATATGTCTATCTAAAAACCCAGATTAATTTTTCCAGATCGATATCTGCTTGCTAACCTTCTGCCAGACCCATACAAAAGTGAAAAGTGATGTGGATCATTTTGCTTGGTCTAGTGATCGTTCTCGAATAAATTACAGAGAAAGGATTGAAAATACTTAAAAATTTTTGTCAATCAGTACGGTATATTGTTGTAGAAAATTAAGATAATGATTAATCTCTAGTGCGGTTACATTCGGGAGAGTGAGAGGAATAACATATCTTAAAATGGGCCGACCTAAACTCATTGCTAGCTATTATACCATTATATCACAGTTAATCACAGTTTAAGGTAAAATTATGATGTTTCATCGACGTAGCAAACTACGATATATAATTTAATGAATTAATTTTACCACATAATGGTGTTTTATTTTTACAGGAATGTACTATGTAAGGCGTACGAGTTGGGTACACGCGTGTTGGCGCTCACTATGTTGTCGCCTCCACACAAGAATTTCCCGCCCGATCTGGCGGTGCACATCGCGCTGCGTGAGTATTATTACTTGCATCTTTACTGATTAGTAAAATCTTAGTCGACGTTTGTAATATTAAAATAGTCGCATCTTACGAAATGTTAACGACATTTTTTAAAGTGAACCTTCTTATGCGACTTGCAAACATTTAACGCCCAGTCTCCTACAAGAGGCCGCTTTAATTTATTTTTGAAATCATATTAATTTTAATATTGTTGATTGAAATATTGTTTGTGAATAATGTTAGATAATTTTAACAAAAATGGAAGTTCGTTTATGGTCATTCGGTTACAGTCGTGTAGTGCGTGTTGTGTGTAGCGTCTATAATAAGCGTAATTGTTTTGTGGGAACGGGGGCAAATGAGCAAACGACTCACCTGGTGGTAAGCTAGTGCTGTTCATAGACATCTGAGTGGGTCACAGTTACTGGCGGCCTATAAGATGTGTTGGGTAAACCGATTGGGAGATAAAGATGATGGACATAAGGGAAAAGACTACAAAGCATCCGAATATTCATCCTCTCACCGAACGGAACGCGTTATGGGCCACATACTTCGATTTTTTGAGAGGTCGTGGTATTTCACCGGGGGAACTGCTTGGCTCTAAACAGTCGAAATGTGCCGTGTGTCAGGCGCGGTGCGGCGCCACCTGGAGCAGTGCCCGCGCGGCGCGCTGGTGGTGCTGTGCGCGGCGCGCGCGCCCGACGCGGCGCTGCTGGCGGCCCTGGCGCCGCTGTACTTCCCGCGCAGCTCGCGCGAGGCCGACGCGGCGCGCTGGCGCCTGCCGCCCGACCACGCGCAGCACGACCGCCGGATACGCATCATACACAACCCGCACGAGCACAACGAGGACACAGGTACCTCTCTCTCTCTCTCTCTGCCCCCACTCCCACCTCCCCCCGCTGCACTTCCCGCGCAGCTCGCGCGAGGCCGACGCGGCGCGCTGGCGCCTGCCGCCCGACCACGCGCAGCACGACCGCCGGATACGCATCATACACAACCCGCACGAGCACAACGAGGACACAGGTACCTCTCTCTCTCTCTCTCTGCCCCCACTCCCACCTCCCCCCGCTGCACTTCCCGCGCAGCTCGCGCGAGGCCGACGCGGCGCGCTGGCGCCTGCCGCCCGACCACGCGCAGCACGACCGCCGGATACGCATCATACACAACCCGCACGAGCACAACGAGGACACAGGTACCTCTCTCTCTCTCTCTCTGCCCCCCCTCCCACCTCCCCCCGCTGCACTTCCCGCGCAGCTCGCGCGAGGCCGACGCGGCGCGCTGGCGCCTGCCGCCCGACCACGCGCAGCACGACCGCCGGATACGCATCATACACAACCCGCACGAGCACAACGAGGACACAGGTACCTCTCTCTCTCTCTCTCTGCCCCCACTCCCACCTCCCCCCGCTGCACTTCCCGCGCAGCTCGCGCGAGGCCGACGCGGCGCGCTGGCGCCTGCCGCCCGACCACGCGCAGCACGACCGCCGGATACGCATCATACACAACCCGCACGAGCACAACGAGGACACAGGTACCTCTCTCTCTCTCTCTCTGCCCCCACTCCCACCTCCCCCCGCTGCACTTCCCGCGCAGCTCGCGCGAGGCCGACGCGGCGCGCTGGCGCCTGCCGCCCGACCACGCGCAGCACGACCGCCGGATACGCATCATACACAACCCGCACGAGCACAACGAGGACACAGGTACCTCTCTCTCTCTCTCTCTGCCCCCACTCCCACCTCCCCCCGCTGCACTTCCCGCGCAGCTCGCGCGAGGCCGACGCGGCGCGCTGGCGCCTGCCGCCCGACCACGCGCAGCACGACCGCCGGATACGCATCATACACAACCCGCACGAGCACAACGAGGACACAGGTACCTCTCTCTCTCTCTCTCTGCCCCCACTCCCACCTCCCCCCGCTGCACTTCCCGCGCAGCTCGCGCGAGGCCGACGCGGCGCGCTGGCGCCTGCCGCCCGACCACGCGCAGCACGACCGCCGGATACGCATCATACACAACCCGCACGAGCACAACGAGGACACAGGTACCTCTCTCTCTCTCTCTCTGCCCCCACTCCCACCTCCCCCCGCTGCACTTCCCGCGCAGCTCGCGCGAGGCCGACGCGGCGCGCTGGCGCCTGCCGCCCGACCACGCGCAGCACGACCGCCGGATACGCATCATACACAACCCGCACGAGCACAACGAGGACACAGGTACCTCTCTCTCTCTCTCTCTGCCCCCACTCCCACCTCCCCCCGCTGCACTTCCCGCGCAGCTCGCGCGAGGCCGACGCGGCGCGCTGGCGCCTGCCGCCCGACCACGCGCAGCACGACCGCCGGATACGCATCATACACAACCCGCACGAGCACAACGAGGACACAGGTACCTCTCTCTCTCTCTCTCTGCCCCCACTCCCACCTCCCCCCGCTGCACTTCCCGCGCAGCTCGCGCGAGGCCGACGCGGCGCGCTGGCGCCTGCCGCCCGACCACGCGCAGCACGACCGCCGGATACGCATCATACACAACCCGCACGAGCACAACGAGGACACAGGTACCTCTCTCTCTCTCTCTCTGCCCCCACTCCCACCTCCCCCCGCTGCACTTCCCGCGCAGCTCGCGCGAGGCCGACGCGGCGCGCTGGCGCCTGCCGCCCGACCACGCGCAGCACGACCGCCGGATACGCATCATACACAACCCGCACGAGCACAACGAGGACACAGGTACCTCTCTCTCTCTCTCTCTGCCCCCACTCCCACCTCCCCCCGCTGCACTTCCCGCGCAGCTCGCGCGAGGCCGACGCGGCGCGCTGGCGCCTGCCGCCCGACCACGCGCAGCACGACCGCCGGATACGCATCATACACAACCCGCACGAGCACAACGAGGACACAGGTACCTCTCTCTCTCTCTCTCTGCCCCCACTCCCACCTCCCCCCGCTGCACTTCCCGCGCAGCTCGCGCGAGGCCGACGCGGCGCGCTGGCGCCTGCCGCCCGACCACGCGCAGCACGACCGCCGGATACGCATCATACACAACCCGCACGAGCACAACGAGGACACAGGTACCTCTCTCTCTCTCTCTCTGCCCCCACTCCCACCTCCCCCCGCTGCACTTCCCGCGCAGCTCGCGCGAGGCCGACGCGGCGCGCTGGCGCCTGCCGCCCGACCACGCGCAGCACGACCGCCGGATACGCATCATACACAACCCGCACGAGCACAACGAGGACACAGGTACCTCTCTCTCTCTCTCTCTGCCCCCACTCCCACCTCCCCCCGCTGCACTTCCCGCGCAGCTCGCGCGAGGCCGACGCGGCGCGCTGGCGCCTGCCGCCCGACCACGCGCAGCACGACCGCCGGATACGCATCATACACAACCCGCACGAGCACAACGAGGACACAGGTACCTCTCTCTCTCTCTCTCTGCCCCCACTCCCACCTCCCCCCGCTGCACTTCCCGCGCAGCTCGCGCGAGGCCGACGCGGCGCGCTGGCGCCTGCCGCCCGACCACGCGCAGCACGACCGCCGGATACGCATCATACACAACCCGCACGAGCACAACGAGGACACAGGTACCTCTCTCTCTCTCTCTCTGCCCCCACTCCCACCTCCCCCCGCTGCACTTCCCGCGCAGCTCGCGCGAGGCCGACGCGGCGCGCTGGCGCCTGCCGCCCGACCACGCGCAGCACGACCGCCGGATACGCATCATACACAACCCGCACGAGCACAACGAGGACACAGGTACCTCTCTCTCTCTCTCTCTGCCCCCACTCCCACCTCCCCCCGCTGCACTTCCCGCGCAGCTCGCGCGAGGCCGACGCGGCGCGCTGGCGCCTGCCGCCCGACCACGCGCAGCACGACCGCCGGATACGCATCATACACAACCCGCACGAGCACAACGAGGACACAGGTACCTCTCTCTCTCTCTCTCTGCCCCCACTCCCACCTCCCCCCGCTGCACTTCCCGCGCAGCTCGCGCGAGGCCGACGCGGCGCGCTGGCGCCTGCCGCCCGACCACGCGCAGCACGACCGCCGGATACGCATCATACACAACCCGCACGAGCACAACGAGGACACAGGTACCTCTCTCTCTCTCTCTCTGCCCCCACTCCCACCTCCCCCCGCTGCACTTCCCGCGCAGCTCGCGCGAGGCCGACGCGGCGCGCTGGCGCCTGCCGCCCGACCACGCGCAGCACGACCGCCGGATACGCATCATACACAACCCGCACGAGCACAACGAGGACACAGGTACCTCTCTCTCTCTCTCTCTGCCCCCACTCCCACCTCCCCCCGCTGCACTTCCCGCGCAGCTCGCGCGAGGCCGACGCGGCGCGCTGGCGCCTGCCGCCCGACCACGCGCAGCACGACCGCCGGATACGCATCATACACAACCCGCACGAGCACAACGAGGACACAGGTACCTCTCTCTCTCTCTCTCTGCCCCCACTCCCACCTCCCCCCGCTGCACTTCCCGCGCAGCTCGCGCGAGGCCGACGCGGCGCGCTGGCGCCTGCCGCCCGACCACGCGCAGCACGACCGCCGGATACGCATCATACACAACCCGCACGAGCACAACGAGGACACAGGTACCTCTCTCTCTCTCTCTCTGCCCCCACTCCCACCTCCCCCCGCTGCACTTCCCGCGCAGCTCGCGCGAGGCCGACGCGGCGCGCTGGCGCCTGCCGCCCGACCACGCGCAGCACGACCGCCGGATACGCATCATACACAACCCGCACGAGCACAACGAGGACACAGGTACCTCTCTCTCTCTCTCTCTGCCCCCACTCCCACCTCCCCCCGCTGCACTTCCCGCGCAGCTCGCGCGAGGCCGACGCGGCGCGCTGGCGCCTGCCGCCCGACCACGCGCAGCACGACCGCCGGATACGCATCATACACAACCCGCACGAGCACAACGAGGACACAGGTACCTCTCTCTCTCTCTCTCTGCCCCCACTCCCACCTCCCCCCGCTGCACTTCCCGCGCAGCTCGCGCGAGGCCGACGCGGCGCGCTGGCGCCTGCCGCCCGACCACGCGCAGCACGACCGCCGGATACGCATCATACACAACCCGCACGAGCACAACGAGGACACAGGTACCTCTCTCTCTCTCTCTCTGCCCCCACTCCCACCTCCCCCCGCTGCACTTCCCGCGCAGCTCGCGCGAGGCCGACGCGGCGCGCTGGCGCCTGCCGCCCGACCACGCGCAGCACGACCGCCGGATACGCATCATACACAACCCGCACGAGCACAACGAGGACACAGGTACCTCTCTCTCTCTCTCTCTGCCCCCACTCCCACCTCCCCCCGCTGCACTTCCCGCGCAGCTCGCGCGAGGCCGACGCGGCGCGCTGGCGCCTGCCGCCCGACCACGCGCAGCACGACCGCCGGATACGCATCATACACAACCCGCACGAGCACAACGAGGACACAGGTACCTCTCTCTCTCTCTCTCTGCCCCCACTCCCACCTCCCCCCGCTGCACTTCCCGCGCAGCTCGCGCGAGGCCGACGCGGCGCGCTGGCGCCTGCCGCCCGACCACGCGCAGCACGACCGCCGGATACGCATCATACACAACCCGCACGAGCACAACGAGGACACAGGTACCTCTCTCTCTCTCTCTCTGCCCCCACTCCCACCTCCCCCCGCTGCACTTCCCGCGCAGCTCGCGCGAGGCCGACGCGGCGCGCTGGCGCCTGCCGCCCGACCACGCGCAGCACGACCGCCGGATACGCATCATACACAACCCGCACGAGCACAACGAGGACACAGGTACCTCTCTCTCTCTCTCTCTGCCCCCACTCCCACCTCCCCCCGCTGCACTTCCCGCGCAGCTCGCGCGAGGCCGACGCGGCGCGCTGGCGCCTGCCGCCCGACCACGCGCAGCACGACCGCCGGATACGCATCATACACAACCCGCACGAGCACAACGAGGACACAGGTACCTCTCTCTCTCTCTCTCTGCCCCCACTCCCACCTCCCCCCGCTGCACTTCCCGCGCAGCTCGCGCGAGGCCGACGCGGCGCGCTGGCGCCTGCCGCCCGACCACGCGCAGCACGACCGCCGGATACGCATCATACACAACCCGCACGAGCACAACGAGGACACAGGTACCTCTCTCTCTCTCTCTCTGCCCCCACTCCCACCTCCCCCCGCTGCACTTCCCGCGCAGCTCGCGCGAGGCCGACGCGGCGCGCTGGCGCCTGCCGCCCGACCACGCGCAGCACGACCGCCGGATACGCATCATACACAACCCGCACGAGCACAACGAGGACACAGGTACCTCTCTCTCTCTCTCTCTGCCCCCACTCCCACCTCCCCCCGCTGCACTTCCCGCGCAGCTCGCGCGAGGCCGACGCGGCGCGCTGGCGCCTGCCGCCCGACCACGCGCAGCACGACCGCCGGATACGCATCATACACAACCCGCACGAGCACAACGAGGACACAGGTACCTCTCTCTCTCTCTCTCTCCCCCCACTCCCACCTCCCCCCGCTGCACTTCCCGCGCAGCTCGCGCGAGGCCGACGCGGCGCGCTGGCGCCTGCCGCCCGACCACGCGCAGCACGACCGCCGGATACGCATCATACACAACCCGCACGAGCACAACGAGGACACAGGTACCTCTCTCTCTCTCTCTCTGCCCCCACTCCCACCTCCCCCCGCTGCACTTCCCGCGCAGCTCGCGCGAGGCCGACGCGGCGCGCTGGCGCCTGCCGCCCGACCACGCGCAGCACGACCGCCGGATACGCATCATACACAACCCGCACGAGCACAACGAGGACACAGGTACCTCTCTCTCTCTCTCTCTGCCCCCACTCCCACCTCCCCCCGCTGCACTTCCCGCGCAGCTCGCGCGAGGCCGACGCGGCGCGCTGGCGCCTGCCGCCCGACCACGCGCAGCACGACCGCCGGATACGCATCATACACAACCCGCACGAGCACAACGAGGAAACAGGTACCTCTCTCTCTCTCTCTGCCCCCACTCCCACCTCCCCCCGCTGCACTTCCCGCGCAGCTCGCGCGAGTAGCCACAAATGAGTAACTGTTTCTTAAACTCGTCCACTTCGTTATGACTTTCAGCAATAAAGTATTTTTTGCTTAAAATAACCAATGTAACCAAATATAATTATTGCTTAAAATAGCAAATTAAAGCAAAAGAATTATTGCTTAAAAATAACTAATTAAGGAACAAATAATTATTGCTTAAACACAACTTTTCAAAAGCCGAAATATGCTTAATCGTTATAAGAATCTTAAAACAGAACAAATATTCAATCAGATAATACACGAGAACGGTATAATTCGTAATTTTATGGTATTCAAATAATTTCAATGTAATATTAGGAAGAATGTGTTCTTTCCATCCAGATTTTGTAATCTCGGTCTCGGTGGTCCAGTGGTCAAATCCAATTGAATCCGGGCTCACACCAATGAAGTTTCTGAATTATTTTCGAAAATTATGTGTGACAAATATCGATGACTGATTACTGTGACCGGTAAATGGCAATAGGTTCGCCACCTATTCCGATCTGAACGGAAACATAATGGCGAGACGAGGTTTAACAGCCGCTGCATACACCTTCCTGTAGAAAATGTATGGTTATAATATGTTTGTTATTTTATAATATTCAAATTACATTAGGATCAAGCATGGATCAAGTAATCTGGCGACATCTATCTGCATATTCCGTTCCTATTACAATTTTCATTATCAGCTAACAATAATAGTTCAGTACACCGCTACCAGCTGACGCTGTATTAATTTTTTACTTTAAAAATAACAAAACTTAACTCTGCGTCTCCATTGGTGGATTGGGAGCGCGAGTGGGCTGTTCTTCCGCATTGAAGTGTGAGCCAGAGTTCGAACCCGAAAGTACTACTTCAGAAACGGGGTACTCGACATTTTGACCACCTAAACTACATTACTTTACACATTCATGCTTAGGAAATTTCTAACAACACTCCTTCCCTGTTCAACTTAACAAATACTCTCTACGTAGAGCCGCACAGTTCGCTGCATGAAAGGACTAGCTCGACCGGTAAAATACCACGATCTCTCAGAATATCCATGTAAAGAGGCTTAGGCCGCGTTGCGTTCGGTGAGAGAGGTATCCGGAGGACCGCTCCCCATCCCCTCCATCCTTATCCTACTCCATTCAAAGCCGGCAACACAACTGTAGCACAACTATATTGCAGTCTTGCAGTTGTCCATGGGCGACCCTTGATCGTTTGCCCTCCTATTCCATAAAAAACACGAGGTTGATAAATGAAGTCATTACAAAACATTGCAAATCGCCCGAGTGGTAACTAATTTATGTCACCGATATTTTTATTGATTAAATCTAGTCCAGTTACGAATTCATTATGGGTCGTGTAATTCTGAGTACATTTAAATGCGTAATTTGAGCAAAACAAACCGTTTTGTCCTGATCGCTCGATCAGATATCATCTACCTACCCGCTTATCTTATCTACTATTTGGTGTTCTGGATACAAGTGAGGCGATTCCCAGTAATGTATTTTTGTCGGCGCACCGCAATTGTGAGTCGATAAAATAATGAGTCATTAAATAATAATGATGAAAGTTTTACTTGGACGTTTCAGGTAAACGTGATATTATGAAATAACTCTGACGAATAGTTGAAGGGGCAGAATTTGGGCCGAAAATTAAAAGCTTCTTTAAAAAACCTATTCCCTTTGGGAAGTATACATAAGTGTCATGAAGTTATGTTATGTATGTATGTATGTTGTTCTTTAAAAAAAAAAATTTAATTACGATGGATTTTTTTAGAGCTACCAAATATACATAGAAAGCAGTTCCAGAAGAGTAACACGAATTTTTTTTATAATAAACGAACAATTAATTATTTTAGCTACCGACAATTTTAGTTCGTATCAATTAATTGATATTAAATAGACGTGAAATTTACCATGAGCGACGTTAAGGCCTAGGTGACGAGTGCCGAATGATCAATCATGAGAAGAACCGAGCGAGTGCCGAATATTTTTTTCTAACGATATAAAATACATATATTCCTGTATGTAGTGCAAGCGTGAATGTGTCGTACAATATAGGCGAGTATGTGTGAATGAATAGATATTTGTGTAAAAACACAACAAAACCAATATGACTGATCGTTCAGTAAGCCCTTATCGCTGATAAAGTGTTACATATAAAATATGTTATCGGCGTATTGACGCATTCACTGTATCGAACACCATTGTTGTGGTTCCGTCTTGATTTGAGATCGTTGTGCTGATATCTGTTAAGTGTGAGCCAAAATGGAAGTGGAAACCAAGCTGAGTGTCATAGAGTTGAAAGCGAGACCGAACGGTAAGTAAGAACATGCTGACGTTTCTAAATTTGAAATTTTCAACCCATTCTGCTAAAATTACCATGCTCAATATTGTCTGTCTAGTATTTTCTCCTTTTGCCTGTGCTTATTACGAAAACTATTCATTTCAAGCTTTTTTTTTCTTAAATATCTGTTTTATCGACAGTTGTGTACCTACTTATATTTTTCAAGTTTGTCACAAACAGGATTTTTTCTTTTTATTTTAAAATTTCATGCCTGCAAATTCAAAGCAGTTGGCAGCCGTACCACGTCTAGCGTCTCAAGTCTATAAAACGTTGACTGCTAATTCGCTATATAATATTTTGTTTGGTTATCAACTGACTGCATTACAAGGATAATCAATAATGGCCCTATTTCTTTATCTTCGTGCTGCTATTATTAATTAAGTCATCGATTGTTGTGGTATTCGTATAACTTGCTTGAAATACCATCTAGCGTTGAATAGCTGAACTAATAGTGTTAAATTTTCGAATATTCTGTTTAGAACCACAGTTACGTACTTTTGCCCCTACTTCTTTCACCAAAATTTTCAGTCACTAAATATTGCATCGGATCTATCAGAAATTAAGTGAGAACTAAGGGCGCTGGGATCTTGGCCTCCGTATATTATTTAATTGAAGTATTTACTTAGCATTTAGTTTAGGAAGAGTTGACTGTCAACACACGCACAAAAGAGTTATCTATATATTAATACGTGAACCGAAAACTTTGGATCTCTTTTTTACGCAAATTGAGCGGACGGAAGACCATGAAATTTCACACACTTACACAACATATAAAATTATTACATATAAAATTTATTTTTTTATTTATGCGTAAATAAAAATACATATATACAGAACTTCACACCAACTCCCTTGCGGGCTAGGGAGAGGAAACAGAGCGCCATAAGGCACGATTCCTACACGCCTCACTCGCTTCGTTGTCTTTCATAACTCTTTTCATGCACGTGCGTCGATTAAAAAAAACGTTAAATTAAAATAATTAAAATAAAATACACACAAGCGTAGATATTCTTTTGTTTACTTGTAATTAATTCTATGGTCTCACATCTTAACTATGTAAATTACAAATTAAATACAAGATTTCGTTACAGCCCCGTGACATATAGAAGAAATTCGTACCTATATATATATATATATATATATATATATATATATACATACATACATAACTTCACGCCAAATCCCTTGCGGGGTAGGCAGAGAGAACAGAGCGCCATAGGGCACAATTCTTACACGCCTCATTCGCTTCGTTGACTTTCATAACTCTTTTCATCAACTCTTAACATCACCTTCCTCCAGAACACGTTCTATTTGGTCATGGAATGTGTGTCTTGGCCGTCCTCGACTCCTACATCCATCCGCCTTTGCATTGTATATCTGCTTAGTCAGTCTTGCATATATATATTTATATATATATTATTAAATTAACATTGATTCTTGTTGTATTGACTCTGTAAATATAGAAGCACAGTATTTGACAAAAGAACCTTAAAAATGATCAAACTTACACCTTATATTAATTATAGTCTAATGTCAACCACTGAGCGACCACTATCGAATCTATACAAATAAATAAAATTGAAATATCCGTTTGTAATTTTTAAATAACTTCATAATACATTCATATGAATAAATATACACTTGTTTCCTGTTCCTGTTTATATCTCTTTGTTTCGCCTCATCTCTGAAATCGCTAGACCGGTTTTGACGGGACTTTTACTGGCAAGTAGCTGGTGTAGTACATAGTAATTAAAACTATTTTTATTTAGAAAAAATCTTTTGTTTATTGCTTCTGAAACAACAAAACATAATAAAGATATGAACTCACGAGCGCCACAAAGGCACTTGTAGCAATATAATGAAGCTAAAAATCCACATCTCAGCTGTATAACATACCAAAATCTAGCACGATGTAATGAACGCGGCCGTATCAGTGGTGTACAAACATTCAGACAATTTAAGACTTTTTCGCAACACACATTGTTTAGTATCAACTTATACGGGTGCAATGTGATAACCAACGGCTTACTGTGAAACACTGACTCTCCTCAATGACTGTGGCACTGTGCTGTGTTTTTTATATCTTCAATGCCTAAGTATTTAAAATTAAGTTCTAAAAAAGTGCTAAAAATATAAAATATCAGACGGTATTAAAAAAGTTTTAAAATAAAACTCACACTGGCAGTTTTTGAATGACATTAGTTTAAAAAAAAAATACAGTTCTAAATTCAAATTTTGGCCTCCATTACAATAAAACAAAATTAAGATCCTTGTACAAAATAAAAATTAGTTTTATTTTCAAAAATGTGGTATGTGGATACTTATTTTGTATAAAATGTCCGTCGAGATCAAGTTTGCGCTAATAAGTATCAAGGAAAATAGCGGCTCAAAAACGTTATCCATTGTTTTAGTTATATCTGATTTTTCTCATAATGAACAAGTGTATAATAAAAATATATCTAGAATATAAATTAGTTACTGTAATAATTATGTGTAAATTAAAACAATGTATAATTAAAGTGCTGAAGCTCAAGACAGTGTGGTGACAAGCGTTTCCCGCCAAGACGGCCATATTGTTTTTAGTATTGTGCGGTACGTTCGGAAACTGTCATTGTGACAGTTTAGATAACCATGTACAACGAGGCTTTCGAATATGATCGTAAGTTGACAGCTTTTATGTGAACATGACTTCGATTGCGCCAAATGACATGTTGTTAATATTGGGTAGCTATATTAACTCCAGAACCAATTATGTACATACATATTCATAATTTTATTTTAATTTCCTTTTTTACTTATTTTTACTTACTTAACTTCGTATCTAATATCTATATATAATCTAGATCATAACATATTTTTAAAATGAATATTTTTTTATGAAACTTAATTGACTTATATAAGACTTAAGGAATCGTGTATCGCTATTATTGATGTGTTTGAATCTTCCTTCTCCATTAAAACTAATTTCGTGGACGGGAATAGAAATATTTCTGGAGACCGGGGAAGCGCACTATTTCATTTGACCAATGAGCACCAGCGGTGGCGAAATAGCTATGCATGTGTGTTGATGATTATTATATATTACTACTAATTATGTTTATTAGCACCACGTCGTACTGTTGTCCACAATAGGACGATCGGTATTTTAATTTAGTTATATAGGATCCAAGAAAGTAGGCACATATAGTATTTATGTAAGATCTAGTTGTGAATAGTTTTCCATTCAAAGCAATATTTATTATTTATAGGGATTCACTGTAATCTTTGTAAATTTATTTGGTTTTAATAATAAAGTTTATCATTATTGTCATTATAAACAGACTGCTAGTCCGATTTTAGTAAAATTTTACACAAGCCTATACTGGCAACCAGTATAGTTGTTGATTAACTATTGTGAATATTTTTATATATATCTTACGCAATCTAATGGAAGCCGTAAAACAACACAGTGTTATCACAGCTAATTATAAAACAACACAACATTAGCGCATTGCAGATTTTTATATTTATTTTCGACGTGTTTGCGTGCGGCTGATTACATTATATTAGATTACAATTGACACAATTAATTGTTAGCATAAATAATATGAAATTAACAATACGTAAAACGCTATGTCCCCCTGCGGGGTAGACAGAGAGAACAGAGCGCCGTTTTTACACGCCTCACTCGCTTCTTCGACTTTCGTAACTCTTGTCATATACGTTCGTAGAATTTTAAGGCTCCCCATGTCACTTTCCTCAAGGACACGTTCAATTTGGTGATGGAAAGTATGTCTTGGACGTCCTCGACTCCTACATCCTTCCCCTTGGGCATTGTATATCTGCTTTGTCAATTTTGCATCATCCATTCTTTCTACATGTCCGAACCATCGGAGCGTACCCTTCCTCACTTTCGCACTGACACTCTTATAATCCAACTTCCTATAGAAGTCTCATATAGAAGCAGGTGTTGAAAATTTATCTACAATTGTTTAAATTACTTTTGAGTAAAGCTATGCGTTATCTTTACTATAGTGGTTTAGAGGAGATCTTAGTTATTACGATTTAACAATTAAAATTAATACGAATTATAATTATTGTTACGGTCAAATATTATTATTTCGCCTATGTAATTTTAACATAAATAATGTATAAAAGTACATGTTCCAAAAATCCAAAAAATTAATTCTAGTTAGACCATCAAAAAGTCATTTTAAACTAAACTTTTATCATCGGAAGCGTTGTCAACGTCCATATATTTTATGTTCCTTATATTTTTATACCAAAACTTCTTGATGAAGTCCTGAGATCGATTCCGGGCTCACACCAATGATTTAGCGGAATTCTTTTCGAAAGTTACTTATGTGTGTATATATCGATGACTGACAACATTGTGCCCGGTGTATGGCAAAGGTTTCGCCACTTATTCCATTCCAGCGAAAGTTATTTGTATACTAATCTAGCTGTTGTTGTCCCCAGCTGAAGATGACACGAGTACATACGACGAAGATGCGGCTGTGGAGGCGGCGGCTGCTTTCGCCCGTGCCTGCGCCCCCGACACACAGCGGCTGCTGTCGCCCAACAGTCCCCGGGAACACTACGAGAGGAGAACCAGGATCACGGACAACCAGAACGAGTGAGTCACTTCGTATTACTGATAGAAATAGGATTGTGAGTAAATGAGCAATCGGATCATCTGATTGTGAACAAATAGTGCCGCCCATGGATGCCCAACACAGGTAATGTTGCTTCTGTGTCGCCATACTTTAAGGAAGTGGGATTTCAAGGGAGGACTAGTAGGAGTGGGCCTTCGGACACAGTCACCGAACTAAACGCGAAATAAGCCACTTTAAGTTAATATTCTGACAGGTCGTGGTATTTCACCGGTCTGTCCGGCCCATTCACTCCCCAAGGAACTGTGTTGTTCTTCCACCACTGTATAAAATGAAAATAAACTCTTCAAAATTCGTCGATGTGTATCCGAATTGGAAATGGGCATTCTGAAAACTAACTCAGAAAAGGGAATATCAAACCACTTGCCTATGGATAATATAAATACAAAGTATGTAATTTCTATAGATTCCTAACTGACCCAGCTATTTGTTTATCAAAAATGTATTTTTTCATAAACAAATAAAAATACAGGTAGAGGGGTGAAAATTTAGAATTTATAAAAAAATAATATGATTTATAAAATATCTAAAAACAAAAATATATAGGGTTGAGCTACTCTTAACATTTTGCAGAATAAAAAATTCAGTATCGATCAAGCAGTTTCGAAAAAGTATGGCCACTAACATTGTGACACGAGAATTTTATATATTAGATAGATGTTAGGTAACATTAAAAATATCCCATAACAGTGTAAGTAGAAACAACCAAACACCACATTGCCAACTCAATCTGTCACTGTCCTACATTATATTTTGTTTTTATGTATATGTACATGTACGTAATATGTAGGTATGTATGTTTGTAAAGCTCTATACAAACATGTCAAACTGTCTTGTCGCGTTTCCTCCTAACAAACAATATCACGAGTGTTCGCTCCAGTTGGTATCAAGAATAGCTACCAATCTCGCAGGACCCTTATCAGCGCTGCGCTGTCAAAATGTCTGACTCGCATTTATAATTTCTACACAACACATTGTTTAATGCATTCACTTTGTTTTGAAAATATAATTATAACGGATCCTAGTGCCTACTGAAAAGGAGTAAAATAGTTTTGATGATTTTGACTCAATATAAATATCAAATGGGTAATTAACAACGGGTGAATGTTGATCTCGATTCGTGACCAAGAGGGCACGACTTGGGTCTTTGTCTGCTATGTGCCAAATATCATACGGTCTATTCGACGATTAAATAGAATACCCGCAAGACGATAGGAAAGTAGCAATATAGCTATTAATATTTATTACAATGGTCTACGCTTGTATTGCAAGTGTGGAATATATTTTAATAAATTTTCCAAGTTTATTAGAAACTAGCTGACGCGGCTAACTTTGTTCAGCATCAAAAGTAATCAATAAGTATATTTCGGATTTATAACCTTTTCGATATGACATTATTCATTAATTATAGATAAAAACCACCCCGTTGAAACCCTCTATCTATTAAAAAAAACCCGCATCAAATTCCGTTCCGTATTTTCAAATATCTAAGCATATAAGGGGACAGACAGCGAAAAGCGACTTTGTATTAAACTGTGTATTGATTGCATGGTAGGATAGTTTTTATTTGTTTTCGATAAAGTTGCCCTAAAATATTGTTGCGCCAAGAACTAGTGCAAATTTGTTTTGTGCGCATATGAAAGGAAGGAAGTTGGATTGAAAGAGAGTGGTAGAGCCAAGCAGTTCGCTGCATGAATCCGTATCCCTTAAAGGTCGGCAACGCAACAGTAACACTATATGTGTTGCTGGTGTCCATGGGCGGCGTTGGTTGCTTACCATCAGGTGAAACGCCTGCTCGTTTGCCTTCCTATCCCATAAAAAAAAAGTGTCGGTGTAAAAGTAAGAAAGAATGAATGATGCAAGATTGGATGTTTTGCATTGTATATCTGCTTAGTCAATCTTGCGGATGGATGCAGGAGTCGAGGACGTCACGACCAAATAGAACGAATTCTGGATGAAGGTGATATTTTTGACGCTTTTAGCCTCAAAAGTCGACGCACGTGTATGAAAAGAGTTATAAAAGTCAAAGAAGCAGTGAGGCGTGTAAGAATCGTGCCTTATGGCGCTTTGTTCTCTCTGCCTACCGCGCATGAGATTTGGCGTAAAGCTATGTATGTATAAATCATAAAGATATTTGTATTTGTATATGTAGTGATATAGCGTCATGATTTAAATGTTTGCAAAAGTATCAACTAGCAGGAAATTTGTAGAGCATCTTATCTTTATAAACGTTTTTATTATTTATATTAAATAAATTAGGCTGAAATGCGTCACCTTCAGATGACTTATTCGTCAAGCGGCATTCGTCACATTGCACTAAATGATGGAGGTAGCGAACGGATGGCCATGTGTGCAAACAAAAGTTTTAAAATTAAAAACGTTGAGAATCCGCTAATGTGTTCGGACATCCGGTGCGAGGTGACGTCATCACCGCCAAGCTTTAAAACGATTTTCACAGAAATTTCATAATAAAACTACATTTACCTCTGAAAGTAAAACGAGAGAGAAATTAGTTTGAAAAGATCTACATCTTGGAATCAACCAAGGTTGTTGTGTGGATTTTTTGCAGACAGGTTTTACCCATTGATTCTTCATTGAGGAAAAGTAAAACTTAGTAATATTTAAGACAATTCCCTTACTTTCTCGATTTTTTCATAAAGATGTTGGTTAAATCATCATTACATAGTATAAAACAAAGTCACTTTCCGCTATCTGTCTCCTTATATGCGCACATCTTTAAAGCTACGCAACGGAATTTGATGCGGTTTTTTTAATAGTTAGAGGGTGTCAACGGGGTGGTTTTGATCTATAATTCATATATAGTGTAGTAAAAAAAGTGATAATTTTCAAGATTTAGAACTTTAATCGCAAACGCTGCCTGAACCGTAAGTGATAAATTAAAACAATATGCTACATTATTATACACCTTTAAAAGGTCTACAAAAAAGTCCGCTAGGGCATATGTCTCTCTCTTAGGGATAACACACAATGACCATTTTTATTTTTTTCCTTTTTACGTGAAATAATGGCCTATTTACGAAGCGATTTTAAACATTACAGTATTAATTTTCATCCAATTAAGTGTCTTAAATAGATTGTGCATGTAATATAGATGATCCTGGCCCCTTACAGCATGCAATTTCAACAAATATTTTCGAAGATATTGCAGTATTAACATAGCGGGACAGCAGATAATACTTTTGATGCGGAACAACGTTCGCCGGGTCAGCTAGTTAAGAATAAATAGAGATCATTAAATATCTACCTTGATATATTAAATCCTTTACAAATAAGGTGATTTGAGCATTTAAAAAAAATACGGTTCCCAAACAGCGTAATCTTGCCGGTAATCATAAGTTAGAGCGGTTTTTGGGTCTAAATAATAAAAAAATGAATGCAGAACTCTTTTCTGTCGTCTCCAAATTTGGTGGACTGGGCCCCTCTCGCGACACAATTGGCTGACCTATGTTTTGCGTGGAGAATTGTATTTAATTATACATATAACATGTAGTATTAGAAATCACCGCGATTAATATTTGAGTCATACGGTTAAAATTACACACAAAAGTGTCGTAAGAAAAAGCCAATCGGTTTTTAAGTGTACCACCTACTTCTTCTTACGACTTTAGTCTCGTTCGCTCTTGTACAGTAGATAATTTTTTTTATGTATAGCATCAAAAATGCGGACTTAATTAAGCGCGGCTTAGGTAAATGGACTTTGGTAATTTTAAGACGTTGATTTTATTCCCTTCTCCTGAATATTCCTAGCAGTGCGGCCTTACAATTAGTAACGTAGTACTTAACCTAAGTATGCTGTATGAAAACACCCAAAAATCATTTAATAGACGGTATTTCTATTTTTTTATTTATTTATAAAGTTACATTTAAATTAAACCAGGCACAATAGATGCGCATTTATTCATTTAAAACAAGGAGTCATCCCTCAGCTACTTCTAGAATTTTAAAAGTTTACTGCGCATTATCCGTAGATACTTGGAATGAATAATAACGTGAACTATATGAGTAGGTACTAGTTTATACGGTTAGATCTTAATGCGAGTTTTAACAGACCATAGTTTTATTTTAAAAGATTTTTGGTATTAGTTGTGAAAATGACGATAATCGGTATAAAAGTAAAGAAAAGCATGATCCGATAGTTTGTAAATGTAGAAAGAATGGATAATGCAGGTAAGACTAAGTAGATATACAAAAGTGGAAGGATGTAGTTGTCGAGGACGGCCACGACACACTTTCCGTGGTCAAAATGAGCATGTCCTTGCGGAAGGTGATCTCAGGAGACTTAAAAACTGACGTGCGTGTATGACAGTAGTTATGAAAGCCGACGAAGCGTGTGAGGTGTGTAAGAATCCTGCCTTACAGAGCCTTGTTCTGCCTACCCCGCAAGTTAGGTATTTAAGTAAGTTGTTAATTATATGAGTTGGTCTCAACTCGGTGGTTTCAGATAACTTATTAAATAATAAATAAATATATTTCCAACGGATTTGTTTTTTAGATAATTATTAAGTGCTACCTAAAAGTCTAATTCCAATTCATGATTGCAATTTATTTAATATCTAATTCGTTAAAAATAATTAAAGTTTCAATGTTAATCAACAAATTAGTAAGTTTAATGAGTATTTTAATAAAAAAGATGCATTTTAATTTGTACTTTTCCTGTGTCCTAATTACGACGCGACGCTTTGAAACGAGACAGCTTCTATAATTCAATGGCTTACAAAGTGTACGACGTACATTGAACTGAGGTTTTACTGATAGAGAACTAGTCAGAATAAGTTAATATTATATCTAAATTCAACTTGTAAGGAGTATTTCCATGGCCTAATCTAGGCCAAATTAAATCTGAAACTCTTGTCATCTTGAGGAATCAAACCCTTTGTGTAAATACTTTCTGGATATCTAGTAATAAACAATTGTTAAATTGAACAATCATCTGATCTGCTCGGGAATCGAAAATACTGCGACACAAAAAATAAATAAATAATATTTAAATTGATCTCGGTGGTCCAGTGGTCGAGCACCACGCTTCTGAATCAAGAAGTCGCGGTTTCGAATCCTCGCACACACCAATGACTTTTCGAAATTATTTTTGGCAAATGACGATGACTAAAAACTTTTTGCCCGGCATGGCAATGGGTTTGCCACCTATCCAATTAAGGACGTAAACATAACGGCGAGACGAGGCTTAACAGCCGCTGCCTACACCATCTGGTAAAAAGGCGTGTAGTTATGTTTATATTTAATTTACTCCTAAAGTGATTGGGCTTAAACAAACTAACTGAAATTTAGGTTTTGTTCTCTAAGATAACATAAAAGATTATGCATACATTTAATTTAAATAGCGATAACAAAATTATTGATAAGATGTGTCGCGCTAATATTTAAATAAATTAAGCGTCGTGATGTTTTTTCCACCCGTCATTACAGCCTTTCTGTCCACCTCTGCCAGTGGCCTTAATTAAACTAGTTTAGTATGTGTGGAGCTGTCACTCTTGACATGCGGTGTGGTTTCACTCAATGGCCTACGTGGTTCCATTGTGATATTCAGTCCAAAGACTCACAACATGACAGGTGTCGATGCGCGGAAACTGTTATAGTTTGCATTTCTCATGGTTGATATTGTTGCTCATATGAATATAGTAGGTAATATTTACTTGACTTTTTATGGGATAGGAAGGCAAACGAGCAGGTGGGTCATCTGATGGTAAGCAACTATGTACTCGCCGCCCATAAACAACGTGGTGCGTTGCCGTCCTTTAAGGGAATAGGAGGGGAAAGGGGATCGGTCCTCTGGATACCTCTCTCACCGAACGAAACGCGGCAAGAGCCACCGGCTGAGCCGGCCCCTTCATGCAGCAAACTGCTAGAATCTACCACTGTTAAAAAAATTAAAAGTTATTAATGCCTGTTTCATGTTAATCTACATTTTGGACGTGGATCTTGGCTCTCGACTCTGTCTAGAGATTGCAACCCGGTATGTTTCTCAACCCGGCCCGGCCCGGTAGCATTCGTCGCCAACCCGGCCCGGCCCGGTAGCATTCGTCGCCAACCCGGCCCGGTTGCTAGCGGAAGTGTTAACAACAAAACTTTCAAAGTATTTTACAGTATTTTTTTCTATAAATGAATGGAATAAGACAATATTTCTAGGTTAATATTTATTTCAAACAGGATTCTGAGCAATTGTCACATTAATCAGTCTCTAAAAATCACAATTAATACTGGACGGAAAAGAAACATTAGTCGTCATTATTTGAAAATAGTAATAAAATAGGAAACTAATAACGCAAAAAAGTAAAGTTAAACTTAAGGTAGAAAACAAAAAGTCATCACTCGCAGAAAAGCGAAATATTACTAATTATGTTGACAAAAATCTCACGACGATCCATTGGAACTAGAATCTTCAATAATAGTGACGAGCAGCGTCGTTTACATTATTTTTCATCAAACGACGTCAATTATTTTACTAAAAAGGGTGTCGAAACAACGAAAACGTTGGAACTGCATCACATACTATGGGATTATGCGTCATATTGATGGTGGTTTTGAGTAGACAAAATTCAATAATTATAGGTGTTTACACTTATTTTCATACACTTAGTTTCAATTCGATACAAAAGGTTGTTAAAAAAAACGTAATTTATTTTCACTGACTCTTATGGACAACAAATTCAAGAGTATTACAAAAAATTGTTAAATCGAGGATATAATTAAATTTAGTTGAAATAAACTAATAGAATTTGGTTAATAAGACTAATGTGATTTAATACTACTCGTGAAGCAAATAGTAAAATCTTAAAGATTAGGTTATATTGTAACTGTAAACAACTAAACTAAATTAACACTGCATGTTAATTATCAAAATTTAACGTAGAATTCGTGACATCAGGTAGGATTTACAAGAATAATATAGGACCGGGTCCGATCACCGGGCCCGGTAGGTGCCAGTATGAACTGGAAGTAGAGAAGTGCTCCTAGTGGAGTATATTATAATCACACTACTTTTAAAATAATATGAAGGCGTTATCAATAAAGTCACGAAATTCTTATTTATCGATTACAAAGCCAAGCTGTTATAGATTTTTGTGTACTTTCAACCCCCAAGTTGTAGATGGCTTCAAAGAAAGAAAGAAGAAAGAAAGAAAATAAATTTATTTACACAACACAAGACACACAAATGTTTTCCAAAAAATGGGACAATACAAAGGTTCAAAATAGTGTGTGTCATTGTGGTTGCAAATTGGACACTAGCTCAGCATAATGCTGAGATGTATGTTAGACACCCCAGCGCTGATTTTCAGCCAGCACCGTTGGTAGATAATACCCGGAACGCCACACAGATAGATAAACTGTACACGTATAATATAATATAAAAATGATAAGCTACATCAAGTAAATTCATGATAGTGTAACGGTTAACTTCAGCAAAATGACCAACACATAATTAAATATAAAATACCATAAACATAACATAACCTACTAGCCAAGTATACAACACTGCGCGGACTAAAACCATAAGTGAAATAACTGTGAATAAAAATATAACAATATCACATCATTGATATTGCTTGTGCCATGGTATAGCTTTGATAGGCCAATGTACTAGACAGAATTTGTTCAGTCGTATATTTATAGTATCACACTTACGATGAAAATGCATAAAGTAGTAAAATCGTTGGTGTATACCATGATTTGAACCCTGTATACTTTGTTATAACAATCATTAGATTCTAGCGTAACAAACCCTGTGCCATAAGCCTTTCGCTCCAGGCTAAAGACAACCAATCTATTAAAAAGCGAAAATAAATTTATCACATGGTTTTGGAGTTGAAAATTTTAAATACTTAATTTGAACAATTGTTTTAGTTCACCAAACAATTGTCTTCACGACGATTGCCAATTACAGAACTCTGATAAAAATAGTAATATCCAACAACAAATCTTTGCCTATTTGTGAACAAAATCTCATTTACCACTGCTTCTATCGGTTCCAAACAAAACAACGCAAAAATAAAATTATCACGTAGTCATATACACCGTTTGAATTTCAATAGCGTTGTGTTGCGACCGGTCCAACGACCGGTAGGACAATTTTCACCCCGTCTGGAGATCGATCCGACGACCACGGTGAGAGGGTGCGACACCGCCCGGGGTGGTGCTACCATACAGCCATTTCTTTAATACATACGTATACAATGTTTCCACAGCACGATATTGCTCACTGATATTCTTTATAGCAAATTCTGGTTTTTTTTTAATTGTAAGCCCTTTTTATGCCTTACGACGCTCTGTTCTCTCTGCCTGCCTCGCAAGGGTCTTAGAGTAAGTACTATGTATGTACGCCCTTTTTACCCAGCATACGCGTGGGGCAATTATGCCTCGATACGCCGATTTTTTTCGGCATCGTTTAAAATCGGATCCTGTTGCTATAAATCGGGCTTAAGTTGTGGAAAGTATTTAGTGTGCACCCGGAATCGGACCCAAGGTTTCTGATTCAGAGGCGAGGTGGTGAACCAGCACGTCGTGTTACAAAATTTATATAAATGGTCCATTTTTATACGCCATTTGCAAACGAATAAAATTACGAATCCATGTTTAAATAAAAACTCTGTATAAATTTTGCTGAATAATTTCCTACTGATAAAATGTAAATATTTGTATCTGCCGAATTTCATAAGATAAGTGATAAGTTTGAAGCTGTTACCCTTTAGTATAACAAACATCTAAAAGAAATGTTTGTTATCTCTTGTAGTTGCATAATTTGATTTGTAATTATTAGATATATGAGAGAAAAGGAATCAAAAGTTAATAAATTATCCATAACACCTTGTTCACCAAATGATACATATTCAATTCCATGGAGCAGTAGGCCCATAATGCCATACTTCTAGAAGTCACGAACTTATGACATAATCAATAGTCGCTAATTCATTAGCACGCGCGACTCGCTAAAGTCATTTGTCAGGATTAAAACTCGAGAACTTAAACGCAGAAGCTCTGTTCTATTTGACCTTAGTTTTGGGTCAGCCAACATTTGTCAATTTCAGCTAGAGCAAGAACTCCAATAATAACAAAATCTCGGTGCTCTGGAGATCGTGCACCTAGTTTCTGAATCGAGAACTCTCGGGTTCGTTTTCTGTTTCACATCAATGACTTTTCATAATTCTTTTTGGAAATTATGCGTGATAAATGTCGATGACGACATGATGATAACATTGTGCCAGATGTTATGGCAAGAAGTTTTCCCTAACCATTCCATTTAAGGTTTCTTGTAATTGTATATTATAAGATTTTCTTGATACTTATATCATAGTTTAATACTTTAATACTGTACATTTAAAATAAAATAAATGCTGCACATAGTACCTATAGTAAAAGATAAATGACTAAATTTACCCCCACGGGGCGGGCGTCGCGTCGCGAACGTTTGACGCGCATCTAGATGGACACAGAATTCTGCGCCGCTTTCAGTTTCGACGCGACTGTTGCGCGAGCTGGACGTCTTTAACTGATGCGTTTTTATAAACAATAACTACTATATATTTTATAACCACGGTTTGATAATTACCAAGTGAATGTGCAGTGTTTAAAGTGCCACAGTTTACTTTTTTAACAAACGTTTGTTATATGTCAGTGATCTTTGCGACAATCAGGTATATCAATATCGGCGTGAAACGAACGCTGGCACGTCTGTCTTACAAAGAAAATTTTTGAGGGGTTATTTTCTTTCACTAGAAAAATGGGCGGGCAATTTTTTGAATTTCTGTCCTCATGCTGTTACGGTCTACGGGTTATTTATTTTGTTTTCGCCATAATAATGAATGCAATATTGTACTTGAATTTCTTTTATAAGGCTGTCTTTGTTGACGTTATTTCAAACGTCATTGTCAGCTGAAAGAAAGCTCATTACGATTTCATCGTATAAATTCATAACTTTGAGATGTTTCTTGATGCGTGTGATCCAAAGAGTAATAGGTTTTGTGGATACAGGTATATTAGGCAAACCGACACGCCATACTAATATTCATGTTCCCACAGAAGTTAATGTTTGTACTCGATTGAAGATCAGATCCACCGGCTTTTAGGTAGTATCGAGTATGTAAAACCTATTAAACACTGGACCTAATAAGGAACAGTCCTTAATGTAAATTTAAAATATTATTCTTTTATATATTAGAAGTGGGTTCAGAATATAAGTCACCATGTGTTTATAGTTAATTAGTTATAATTAAGTATTAAATATACGTATATTGCAATTATGTTCGCGCTAAATGAACGTCCTCGCTCTGAATTACTTACCAATATGCATGGTCACGTTATTTTATTGGAAAATTATGTGGGTATGCCGCATAAATTTTACTTTACGCAAATGCAATAAACCAAAAATTCATTGGAACATTCTCCTTTTGCGCCTTTGATAGCACAACTGATATATCAAGTTTTTGTAGGGCCAAATATTTTAATACGTAAATTCACACCGAGTTCATATGGAGACAGGCGGAATGAACAGCTTCCTTTATGCGTTTAATAAGACTTCGGATGTCTCCTTTCTGTTTTTGCGATGTCGCTATTATGGAACTTGTATTGAATAACATTAACTTCCTACTCACATTACTGATGAATGATTAAATCTTTGCATTACTTTGAATATGAAATATTATTCATTTGCATTTGATAACAGAATTCATGGAAAATGTGTTGAGGCAATTCAGCCTAATCTCGCCGAAATCCTTAGAAGTGCGTCGTATTTTGACGGTCAAACTATATTACAGTAAGCTACCGAACCACTAAGGTGTACTGGATGGAGGCTCTGTAAATTGGTGACGCCATCTATCGCGCTATAACTCGCAAACAGCAGTACAGAGTAGGCGATTAATTTAAATACAATTGAATAACAACACTCCCCGTAAGAAATAATTCATTAAATTAATTAATTTATAAAATTACTAGCTGACCCAGCAAACGTTGTCTTGCCGAAAAATAAAATTTAAAAAATAGGGGTTGATCGTAGGGGGTTGAAAATTTAGGGTTGCATGTATTTTTGTATCCCGTTTTATAAAAAAAATAAGAAACAGAAATATGTCGAAAAATTAAAAAAAAAATTGAGGCGTGGGCTACCCTTGAGATTTAGGGGGATGAAAAATAGATGTTGTCCTATTCTCAGACCTACCCGACACGCACATAAAATTTCATGAGAATCGGTCGAGCCGTTTCGGAGGAGTTCAATTACACACATCTAGACTCGAGAATTTTATATATTAGATATTGAAAGTAATTTTCCCTTTTGTTTACTTTCTCGTAGTTATTTAACGGCAAAGTTATAATTAATTTATGCGAATGCTATCTAACAAGCATTATTGTATATTCGTATTATATTATATTTACGACACAGCTCCTTTCTCACCGAAAGAACAAAGAGCGTGAGCTTCCTTACGAGGATTTTACTAGATATGAGAAATTCGCAGATAAATCCGGAACAAACAAGACGATTTATGATATGGCTTACTGTAGATCTCTACAAGAGAACCAGTGCTTCATTCTGATGCCCACATTAAAATATCACCGTGAAGTTTTTAAGAAATATAATTTACAATTCTGCCCCTGACGTGCCGTTTACACGTCTGTCAGTTTCATTCCACAAACAAATAATTTTAAGTTAAGCTAAAAGTTTGTATATATAAAAATATCTTTTTGTTTTGAAGTTTGGTTTGCGTAAATATTTTTAAGTAACGGCTTTTTTTACTATTTTTAAACTTCTGACTTCGTCTCGTCATATTACTTACTGGTTCATTTGTTTGAACGCGCTAATCTCGTGAACTACTGATCCGATTTGAATAACTTCTTCGGTGTTAAATAGTGTCCGACCGAAGCTTTGGCTTCGGCTTCGGCCACCTTCGGCCCAAAATCCATCTTCGGCAAGATCTTCGGCTTCAGCCGCTTTCTGGGCCAAAGCCGAAGGTCCGAAAACAGTCAAAATTAAACGAACTGTTACGAAAGAGTAAGTGGCTGACGGACCGGACTGCACTTAGTTCAGTGCGGATACCTCTATCACCGAGGGGAGATTGGCATGAGCCACTTTACGCCGATATTCTTCTTTATCTGTGGATAATATTGAAGAAAATTATTAAATTACTAAGAGTTAATAAACCTTCGGCTTCGGCCGAAGATTGTGGAGATTGCCGATTAATCGGCTTCGGCCAAAAATAGACCTTCGGTCGGACACTAGTGTTAAATAACACATTTATGGATGGCTATCTAAGGCCGAGGCTGAGATCTGTCGTGGATAGGATAGATGACTTAGAAGCAAATAAGTACGAAGTAGGGTTACAAATTTTTCCTTGTTAGATAGATATGCAGCTATGACACATTATTGACCATTAGGTATCGCCCAGATGTGTCTCACGATGACTAAATGCTTGCGTCAAACTAAAACACTTAAGGGAATGCCCTCCCCATAAGAATAACTCAAGTCCTGCCCATGCGTTTGAACGCATCTCTTACCTTCAGATAGTAATCTTAAATAACACAGAGGCTATATTTGATTTTCTATTCAGCTAAGATACCTTGAATAGAACAATCTAAGCATATGTGCGGGTCATTCCAATCTGGATAACATTCCCTTTCGTGTAAACGTTATAAAAATTCGTAAAGGTATTATTAATATGAATGTGTCGTGTAACGAAACGACTTCATATTAGTAAAACTCTCGCAGTATTAGATAATTACAGCTGTTGTGATAGGGGCGTGCGTCCTTGCGTGACTTTGTGTCTGTCGTCATGACCTTTGTGGTCAATACATTAGTTCCAATACCACTTTCACCTCATATTTATAAATGTTATGCTGGTCCACTAGGAAAACTGTTTAAGTTTTTCAATAGCGATGATGATATTTAATTAAAATGGTTTGAAAATAGTATATGGCGCATGAGTTTCTTGCCCGATTCTTCTCATGATAGCCCTCACACTCGGAATCGGGCCGCCTGTGGCGTCTGCGTCTCTGTTTTCTGGTTCCACAGATGCATTTTCCTCAAGCGCTCGTGTTTAGTATTTCATTTTAAAATAATATTTTTAATTTATACTTTTGACGATTTTTAAGTGACTATAGCCCGAATACTGAACCGCCACTCAAATAAATAAGCGCTACTTTAGCGCTGATATGTACGTGAAATTTGAGCAGTAAGTAGCACTTTATTGATTGTCAGATTTGAGTGGCGGTTCAGTATTCGGGCGTATGAGTCCTATAAAAATAAAGCTACTTTGACTTTAACCATTTGGTAATCCTATATACCAGTCTCTAGAGGATATTTAATACTATTTTAATAAATAAAATTACTATGTAATATTCTAATATAACTGAGGCTGTAATATTTAACATAACATAACTCTTTTTTCGACCCGAATCTGTAGGCAGCCTTGACTCGCCGAATCCTTATCTTACGTCCGAAATGGAATAGGTCGCGAACCTATTGCCAAACACGTGGCACATAGGTTCAGTCATCACACATAACTATCGAAAAGAATTTCGAGAATGCATTGGGAGCCCAGAATCGATCCCTGATCCCTGACTCAGAAGTCGTCCACCGAGACCTGTATAATATTATTATATTTCTTCTTAATATTGCAGTTTCCAGTAAAATCCATCATCACCCATAGTATGAACACGGGTAGAGATTTTTCTATAAAATTGAGTAAATGCTACGCTATTTTTGTTAACTGTATATTCCATTATCTTATCTTGGTGACAAGTATCTACTTGATGTGAGTGAAGATTTAAAACTATTAGTTACTTAGTATTTTATCTTCATACTCTTTATATATATATTCGGAAGGCGGAATCGACTGACTGTGCCTCCAGGCAATCTCCTTGAAACGCTGATAACGAAATGGTCATTTTGATAAAGACGATTCTTCCTCTATCCTGATGCATACATTCAGGACATGATTTTGATAAATAATTTATATTTATATTTTTTTCTGGACAAAGAGAATAAGTGGAAACGGAAGAAGTGGCAGAAGTTATTGCTATACCGGGAACAATGTTGTCTATCATCGATATATATCACATATTAGCCTCCGAAAATAATTCCGAAAAGACGTTGGTGTGGGTCGGGAATCAATCCCAGGATTTCATGATACAGAAGCGCAAGCTCGACAACTGGACCACCGATACTTAAAATGGCTAAAAATATAGATTAACTTTTATAGAAACACATTTTCAGACTTTGTATAAAAGTTGACCTTTAGTGATCTAATAGATAACTTAGATTAATGTTTTGAGCGGACGTAAATATCTAACAAATGTTTTTGCAAACTAATAAATAGCTCTACCCCCTGTCGTGGGGATAAATTGGATGAAGGTTGAACGCTCGCCAGCTACGTGATGCGTAGCGAGAGCTGGTCGCACCCACGGAAGGTTAGCTGGCGACTATACCGATCGTTACTTACTTGATATAGTATCAATATATTTTTACTGGGATACGACTGAGGTTAACAAATTGAAACTCTCGGTCTCGTCTCGGTAGTCAAGAATCTTGGGATCGATTCCGGCTCACATAAATGAAGTTATAAAAACAATGGAAACCACAATTTAAATTGGCACTTAAAAATTTAACATCAATAAAATCTGAGCAAGTAGTCATGCGAGTTTATCAGTCAGGTGTATGTCAAGTAATCCAGTTCTTGGCTTCATTGTCTATCAATAACGTAATCCGATCGCCAAGCGAAGCCTTGATATTCAATGTCACTTTAACCTACAAGACGGTTCCGAAACGTAGCGTCCCATTTTCTTTTCAGGTATATTTAATAGATGATATCTATAATATTCTTTTATTTTATTTATTATTTTTTATTTTATTAACTTGATTTCTAGCAATCTTTTAAGCGACCTAAGACACAGTCATTTTAATAGTATTACTATCATATTATATCTTCTTTATTTATTGTGGACCTGAATAGTCCTAGTGTACTGTACACGTACATAAACTTACGCCTGTATCCCATAGGGTAGGCAGAGACTTTGGCTTTCATCAAGCTACGATCCTGACACACCTCTTTTGTCTCATCCAAAGTCATACATATCATCATGCATTCACGTCGATTTTGGGTACTACGCATTTTACCTTTTTAAACAGAACATTTATTTGGTCGTGGTAGCTTCGTCTTGGTCTCTTAGTCAGTCGGCTTTCATCCCATCTTGCAACATGACCAATCCATCTTAACATACTCCTCTCCACTTTGGTCACCACATCATCCTTTAACTTGCATTTCTCCCTTAGCACGCTATTTTTCATTCCATCCGTAATGGTGACTCCCTAGCTTAATGGTACCCACTAGTTGTCGCTTACCATCTGAATAGTTTCCAAAAGCGCAATTCAGAGCGAAGATGGTAACGCAAAAATGTAGCATAAAAGTTGTGCAATTATTTTAAATAATATACAAAAAACGCCGACAAACTTGTGTAACCTTGACGTAATTGAGTAAAATGACTTTCACATCATATGTTATAATAATTAACTATAATAAATGGATTAAATACCTGTGGATATAATTGTTTAAATATAATATATTTATATAACATTGTTTTGTAATTATTTTTACGGTAATTGATTATGAATAGCGTGCAGTAGTCTCGCCTAATTTGCTTAAAGCAATTCTATAATAAGTATTTCAGCAAAATTATAATGAGATAATGAAATACATGCTCATTCTTAAGAATTATGAATGCTCAATGCTTCGTTCCTCGACACAAGTATATTTATCGATTCATGAAAAGCGTATTCGAACCGTGAAAACATAGCTAATCGTGAAAAAATATTGAAGATTCTAGACTTGCTTTAATATATGATATTTCTACACTGGAAGCTACGTGTCGGTGAAAAAACCATATTGACGACAAAACCATATTTACAGAAGAAAATTCGAGAATTGTCATTTTATTAGTTTTCCTCCGATATCTACAATTTTGGGCCTATTATAAATTTAACATTGGTATAACCATGCAGTTCGCAGCATGAATGGCCTGGGTCGACCAGGCCATTCTCTTAAAATCCGGCCACTCTAACACAATCTGCTTTGTAGATGTCCATGGACGGCGATAGTAGCTTACAGTTGCTCCGCTTGTTCGTTTCTTTCCCAATTAACAGAAAAAATATATATAAATATTTAATATATATATAATTACTAGTGTTATAACGTTATTTACTCAAATAAGTGAGTAAAATTATTGTCAGAAGAAAGTTTGTGAATTAATTAAGTTTTAATCACTTTTACATAATTACAAACACTAATTGCAGAGCGCGCTACTTGTTACGTGTGCTTCGTGTTGTTTATTGTTTGATGTTCGCTGACATTAATAATCCATTTATAGTTGTATGCCTCCAAAAACTTGCTTAGAAATCTATTCGCTGTTTGGTCTGAATTGAATGGGATATTTTCTGTAATATCTTTTCAAGTCCACGATATCCAAAGTGTAAGGTTTTTATCTTGCAAAATGAAGTAGTATGGCTTTGAAGGAAAAAAGTCGTGATTCGTCTATTGCCTTATAGTGCCATTGTTATATAGGGCACGTTTAGTTAATACGATTTACTGAAAATATCGTGTCGTTGATATGTGCCATGATTGAAAATCTGGATTCCCAAACTTCTCTCCATGAGTTGAATAAATTTTGCGTCAATCTAGCAATATGTACATAGGTACATATTATTTTACGATTTTACGAAATTCCACCCACAAGGGGGGTTGCGGGGGTGTTAACAATGGAAAATTCCCATTTTTAACCTATAGCTGCTATCGACTTCAAATTTGTCGAAGATATTGCAGTATTGCAGTAAAAAACATATAGATGTTTTTTTGTATTTATGTCTTCTAAGCACACGGACCCATCGTTCCTAACGGTGTGGGGTTATTAGTTATTATGTATGTACCAAGGATTATTTTAAATATTCTATACTAGCTGACCCGGCGAACTCTGTTTCGCATCAAAAGTAATAACTGCTGCCCCGCTATGTTAATACTGCAATATCTTCGACAAATTTGAAGTCGATAGCAGCTATAGGTTAAAAATGGGAATTTTCCATTGTTAACACCCCCGCAACCCCCCTTGTGGGTGGAATTTCGTAAAATCCGTTCTTAGCTGACCTCTACTCGGCGAAAGGAATAATCCTACCAAATTTCAAGTCGCTACGCCTTATGGTTCCAGAGATATCGTGATGAGTCAATATATAGGTGGAAATCTCTTATATATATTCTATATAATAAGACCTCGTAATTGTAAACATATGTATGTGACCTTTCACTGTTGGACAACAATATTCGTACTAACAATTCCGTATCAAACAATGGACGTAGCAAGTGACATGTAGAACTGTATCTGATGATGATCCAAGGTGATAGATGATACCGGACAATGATATCAATCGTCATCATCATCATCATCAGCGCGACGTAATATTATTCTCCTCATTCTGTTCAACCTACATTAGATAAGACTCTTTAAAGATACACGCTTGTTAACACAGCGTTCAAATTTAGTTCCATTTTAGTTAACGCAAGTGTAGCAGATAAATTTTGTTAATAAGGGTTTATATATTATTAGTTGACCCGGCGAACTTTTTCCTGCACCAATAATAAATAAGCAAATTTTGGATTTATCACTTATTCTTTTCTATATCATACATAAATTATAGACAAAAACCACCCAGACAGACAGCGGAAAGTCAACTTATTTTATACTATGTAATGATTTGTTTTATGATTAAAAAACCTATTTTTGCGGATGTATTTTTTTTTTCATACGTATTCTTCAGGAATCCTAAAGCGGACTAAAGCTGGGCAAGATTTCTATGTTTGATTAATTTGATTGCCCTAATCAATCGTTAAACTGATAATCCAGTTTGAAAATGCCTTTTCCTGCAGACTTTCTTTTTAATGAGGAAGGTTTAAATATGAAATAAATCATCACGCTACATAATTTTATACACATACCTTTGGTATGAGTTTTCTTTGAAAACCAGTCATATGTGATGAAATACCAAATAGCTCCCTATGAAACGTCATTTTCTAGAAAAACAATATATAAACGGACGTATTGAACTAAACTAATATGCATGACGTACTTCCGAATAGCGCCAGCGTGGATTGAAACGCAATTTAGTGTAAAAATATACACAACTGTAACACGCGGCCATTCCTGGTGTACACCATGTTATTTTTGCTAACCGTAGTAGTGTTATTTATAGTTTAGTAAACATCGGTTTCTGAATGTGTGCGCCTACGCGGTGCCAGACACGGAACTGCTTCGCATACTCGGCTGTAGTATGCATCAAAATGTTGTTTATGCCATCCTTACACACCTCCATACGTTTAGTTTTATGTAACGACTAGTTGCTTTAAATAATCTAAAATAACGGAATTTTTTGATACAATATTATTATAAATAACAACTTAAATTCACGCCTTTTTCTGCGTGAAGTTGTAGGCAGTGGCTGTTGAGCCTTGACCCGCCGTTATGTTTACGTCCCAAGTGGAATAAGTGGCGAATCTATTGCCATACACCGGGCGCAAAGTTGTCAGTTATCGATATTTATCACACATAACATTCGAAAGGTCATTGGTGTGAGCTATGATTCGAACCCACGACTTCTTGATTCAGAAGCGGGGTGTTCGAGCACTGGACCACCGAGATATTACAGCCTATAGAAATTATAATTATAATATTTTTGTAAAAACGGCCTTCAATCTGTTTATGAAAATAAACAGTAACGAAACGAGTTCTACTGCATAAATAAATAATATTTAAGTATATACAGATTATGCAGACACCCTTGACGCAATTTTATACACTTATATACAGTAGTAAATCTATATACATACATTAGATAATGCAATATACAATTGTAATTTTAAAACGATCCCAACTAGTTATAGTTGTTTTTGGTATTCATACTATGTAATAGGCGTTCATTTTTTTTTTTTTGCTTGTTGTTAGTAAAATAATGTTTTACTTGTATCATTGTTATTTGACGTGATTACGTGACATTAAATGTAATTATATCTTATTTTCCTCAAACATTATTGTTACGTAGGAAAATCCTTCCTGAATAATAACATGCGATATTGTTTAATTCCCTTCCCATCAACAAATTAGAGATGCAATTACGCGCGTCATAATATTAGGTCCTGACCTGGGGAAGCGGCGGCTGCAGGTCTTTACAGATTTTCATGTTTGTAAAACGACAGCTATTTGTACTTTTTTTCTAAATAAAAATAATTATATTCCATCACATATTCCTTAATTTATTGATTAATATTAAAATGAAACGTTCCAAATTATCGATTTGTTCCGCACATCGTTGCGAAATATTGTGTGAAACTCTTAGAGACAATCGGTGATTTACGAAAATATCCCTACCCTATATCTATTAAAAAAATGTATCAAAATCCGTTACGTAGTTTCAAAGATGTAAGCATTTAAGGGGACAGACAGCGGAAAGCGACTTTTTTATGCTATGTAATATGTAAAATTACATGTTATAACATTCTGACATATAACAAACGAATCATTCTCTATAGTAATTTGATAATTTTTGTAGCTTCTATACAAATACAATTAAAAATACTAAAAGTCGTGTGTGAAAAATCTATCTGCTTAGTGAATTGTTTGTGTGTGGTGTTTTGAAGTCGAGTGTCAAAGTATCAGTGTTAAAAAAATGGCGATGGACACAATGACAGTTGAACTGCCCGACTTGACCACACATACGTCACAGCCACCTGTTGAGGAGACAGCTGAAGAGAAGTGAGTACTAACATGATACTACCTCCATGACATTTTTTAAAATCATTTGACAATTGTATTACAGATTTGCCAATTTCTGTTTCACAATCCTGTATTATTTATTTTACGAATGATACCGAATATATTGAGCCATATTCGGTATCAATCGGTTGCATCTTCACTGAAAAGTCAGTCAAGCAGTATTTGGGTGGAGCCACTTTACATTTATCTTCTGAGTTTTTTTTATGCGATAGGAGGGCAAACGAGCAGGCGTGTCTCCTGATGGTAAGTAACCAACGCCGCCCATGGACACCAGCAACACATATAGTGCTACTGTTGCGTTGCCGACCTTTAAGGGATACGGGATAGGGAAGGGGGGGGGGGGGCTCTGGGTACCTCTCTCACGAACGAAACGCGGCATGAGCCACTTTACGTCGATCTTATGAGAGGTCGTGGTATTTCACCAGTTGAGCCGGCCCATTCATGCAGCGAACTGTTTGGCTCTACCACTGTTCTGAGTGGTGTCGAACCGGCTCATACATGCAGCTAACTTATTGGTACTGATACTAACGTTGGTTGTGCTTTGCTGTTTCAACTCTGAAATTTTTGTTTTACTTGTTATTAGTTATGAAAATGATTGATAATAATGACATGCTAGTTTGAATATGGGCTATGTGACCTCCACCCTCCACCTGCCATCCCGCCTCCAAGCCACGCTGCTAGATATTACAGTTGCCGTTAGAATCATAACTTACCTTCAGCCTACAAATAAACATTCTGATGATGGAGAGAATTGATCACTTTCCTTGGGTATACGAGCGAGCAATAAAATACCATTTATATGTCTCCTTGAACAGTCGTAAATATTGAGACGAATAAAAAATGGCCTTAGACTATTGGTGAATACCTACTGCGATACGACACTCCATTTTTAAAGATTTGGACTTACTTTTACAATTTACATGTAGAGTGCCTACTAAGGTACCTAAATACTTAATTTTTTTTTTGTATCTAACGTCGCCGGTTTTCTTTGTTCAGCCTTGAAAATTAATGCTTCAACTATTTTTTTTAAATACATTAACTTTATCTTTAACTGGTGAATTCTGACTTGAGATTTTCGTATTTATTATCGAAATTCGCTGTTCACCCTCTGCTTCGCCGATCTGTATTTCAATACTAATATTGTAAGAGTGAAAGATTTATTGGATTTTTATTATTCTTTTTAGATAGTTTTTGTATTCGGGAATAATATAGGTATTTCTCAGTAGAGTTTTGCAGAAAAAAACTTAAAATAACCGTTTAATCGAATATGCCTATACGAGTTAACTACTATTTTTCTAAAATATGATCGTACCAGGAATTGAATCTTAAAATACTTTCTCTGGGAATATCATAATTAGTGTTTAAATTCTGTGGCAAATTTGAACCGCGTCGTCTAAGTTCATTTATTCAGTGCACGCAGACAATTTCTGGGAAAATTTCTTCTTAATGTTGCTGGCTTTTCTATGAGCCTGAATAAAATATGGGACCGTTGCAATTACATTATAAAGCAGTAGGATGGCTAAAAACGAACTTATATATTTTTCATTATGTTTTTAAACTGAAAAATACCTGAAATTCTAATGCCTCCCTTTGTGTAACGTCATAAACATAATCTATACATATATTAAAATCGTAGGAAAGTTGAAACTGTACATTTAATATTTTTTTAGAATACTTAGGACATGATCTACAATGGATACCGAAGCCAAAAATATGATTTTTTGAATTTTTGTCTGTTTCGAATAAACTCTAAAAGTACTGCATGCCTTTAAGTCTAATTTTGCATAAATATAGCCAATAGTTTGGGTCAACACATAGGCTAAATATTATCACGCTATCACTATTTGGATGTGAGCAGTGAACCCTTATCATGCAACAGGCATAGTATTTTTGCTTGCTTACAGTCAGCCGGGAGCGAAAGAAAAACATATGGCTGACAAGCTGACACAGCACAACACCGAAAAATGGCGGGATAACCATTTTAAAATATGGGTCAACCTAAATGTTCTTGGTAGGGGCGGGCAGCAGCGTCCCTATCTACAAGAGGTTTACCCCTGCGGTCTCCAACCCGTTTGCCGAGCGTGGGGACTATGGGCATAAACCTCCCTATGGGCGCTATGGGAGAGGCCTGTGTCCAGCAGTGGACTGCAATAGGCTGATGATGATGATGATGATGACGAAGTTGCGGGCAACAGCTAGTGGTTGTATATATATATAAACACATATAGTTTCCAGCCTACAAGTTAAAGTATCACTCGAGCATTAAGTTCCGTACTTAATGCTCGCTTCAATCTAACTATTTTAGTGCACGTGATTACGCTTATTGATGGTCTCTGATAAGCTATATATGTTAGTTTAGTAGCGACAGTGTAAATATTGTTGAATGATGAAGATGAATTCTCTTGTACACTACAAATTTTATAACTACAACTACCTGTACTATATTTCAGATCAGAATACTCACCTCTTTAATTGTTATTATTATTATCTTGAAAATTTCTTGGTCAATTGTATAAAAAATAAGCCAAATCACACAGCCGGTAGGTACTTCATCCGTTCTAATCATTCAAAACTACATTACCTATTTAATTGGCTTTTGTAATGGAGTACAATATTTGTATTTTATCATTATTGGCCATATAAACCCTTTCACTACACGAGATAGTCTTAGTTACACTCATTTTCATTTTCTAAAACAATTGAGCCGATAAATTTGCGTGTGTTTACAATATTCTTAGTCTTAATCTAAGCTCTAGCAACGTTTTTCAGCGACGACTTTAGGTCGGCCAGTTTTAAGATATGTTATCCCTGTCACTCTCCCGAACATAACACAGGCAGTCTGGCTGGCGGTAGTGGCTGCGTTCATTTGTGCGAAGCCTATTTCGTAAAATATCAAATATTCAAATCATTTTAAGATTTTTGTTTGTTATATTATGTTTATTGGATTTTCGGAACATATATTTTTTGAGAAATCGTTGTTTTCCCGACGTTGCTAGCTCTCGTACTATTATGGACGATACGTTTGTGCGACTGTAATGCATAAAAAAATGTCTGTTTCACAAACAATTGGCTATAGTTTTTTTGTGTAAATCACTGTACACCATTTGTAAAGTAAGTAGGTGCCGTGAGAACTTGAAAGTAGATTTATCACAGTAGCCAGTAGTAGTTATATATCTGTAAAACGCTTTTATGCGTAGTACTTTTGATAACGACCTTTATGAAAATTAAACTTAAATTTTCAAAAAAGAATTTCGTTAAGATTAAAATAAAAACAATAGAAGAAGAGTATTTTTTTATATTTACGGCAGTTCGGGACATTTTCTTATGCCTTGGGATACATTATTGGACATAACGGACGGAAATAAATTAGGGATCCTTACTACGGTAAGGATCCCTAATTTAATAGTTTAAAATTAGGGAATGTGTGAAAATGTGGAAAATGTTTATTTAAAATTAGGGATCCTTACAACAGTAAGGATTCCTAATTTATTTTAAAACATAATATAGCCTAAAGTCTTCCTCGTTAAATGGACGCCACTGAAAGAATTTTTGAAATCGGACCGGTGGTTTCTGAGATTAGCGCGTTCAAACAAACAAACAAACTCTTCCGCTTTCTAATATAAGTATAGATTAAGAATATGTAGTTTATTATCCTTTACACTGACTATGGTGAGCCTTTTCCGTTACTTTCATTTATACCTACTGTTTTCTTTACTTACTGTCATGCTGGTTGAGGTTATTCATACCGTTATACAATAGATCAAAGATACGTTGTCCTAAAAATAACTTACAATTGAACTCTATTTCACTATGCATGTTAAAAATAAAAGATCTGTAACTTTCCGCCTTTAATCTTTGAAGGTGTAAGGCATCCTTGACACGCCGTATTATTTTCGGTGAAGGAAACGCTCAAGATATTACACCAACCAGTTGCGAGCTATAAATAAGACCGTTTTAAAAGAGAGTGCCTATTAGGAGTGTCTGTATGCGGGCGTGTGACGTCACTCGTGAATGGGCGGGCGGCAGCTTGGCGCGACGCCAGACCGTCCATGCTCTCCTACCTACGTAGGTACCCACCAGCGTGGGTATTAATGGGGGTGTTTTGTGTACCCTGTTGACGGCTGTTGATAACTTCTTTATCACTCGCTTTTATTTTCACTTTACATATGCCACCGAATATGCTTTAAAAAAATATATAAAACCTGAAGCCGGTGTGGTATCATCATTTGCCTACCCATACTACATATATAACATGTTTTGAAACTATGACTATGCTTTGAAACTATCTATGTTGTCAAAAGAATTAACTGTGATTTTACAACAGCCCTGGTCAGATAGGAAGGGGGATGGAAGTGGGATGGGGAGGGGAGAGAGGACACCGAACATAACGCGCTATGAGCCACTTACGCCGATATTTGCCAGTGTTGTATAACGAACAATACAAGTAGAAATGTTTGTTTGTTTACAAAATCATCACGAGCTCAGTCCTTACAATTGCTTCCCAATAGGTGTAAAAGTGAGTAGCCTGTTACTGTAATTTTACGTCAAAAACCCCATAAACAATCAGAGATTTTATTTCAGTCGCTATTCATCTCGTAACCTCGACATAAGAATGTAATTTCAGCCGCATCATATTGTACTCAGAATGATCTCGGATTATGCCTCGCTTCACATTGACCCTGAGACCACTTAGTTACTTATTTAGTTAGTTGTTTACTATTTATTAACTAACTGGTCTGGCGAACTTATATCGCGCAATAATAGGGTTGTTGTTGATTGAAGGGTGAAGAATTTTGGATTGTATACAGTTTTCCGACGTTTACGAATAGTAATAGTGCCAACAATATTTTTAGGGGCTGGGCACTCTTATCACTTTGGGGTGTTACGCTTTGCTAAATACTGCGAACACATCAAATAAAAAACAGCCAGATAATAAAATTCAGCCGTTCGGGAGTTAGAAGAGTACATACATTATACATAAATTCTACAAGTACGTACAAGTTTTAATTTATACCACAGAGGATGTGACGTGCAAATTATTATTTTTCCGGTCCATTCACCGAGTACGCATCAGACTTACCCAACATTGCAACAACAATGTTAGTCTTTTGCAAAGTTAGTTGCAATACCTGCGTGATGTATATAGAGTAGTAGAGAAATACAGGTATACCAACAAATATTATTCAAAATATATGTTAATGATTAGGTAGGTACATATAATATAATTATTATTCAACTATCTTAGTCACGTATTCAAGAACAAACATAATTACGCAGGCAGGTAAGTTGAAGATTTTAATGAAATATATTTTTATTCCACTAGTCTTTTTATTACTGACTGACAACTTCGAACTATTTTTTTTTTATTTGAGATGGCTGCAAAATTGACTCTATGTTGGTATTCAAAGCAGACGAATTAGTGTCTGAACTGCAAATCTTTCTCTCTTAAGCGTATTGTTTACGTGCAATTCTCATGCCTCATTTCCATTGTATGTAATAATAATATAGGACTTGGCAGAAATAATGCCGATTATGCAGTCTTTCTCGCGAGATTGAGCTGGGGTTGCCAGGTGACCGCGAAATCCACGATTGTTCCGTTTTTTTACCTCTCTGTAAGTCTTTAGTATTTTTTACACAAAATTTAATAGCAATAATAGCATAGTAAAATATAGTTTGTTTTAAAAATCACCTTGAGGTGATAAACTTGTACCAAGTACTTGCACAAAAAACCAATTCGAAAATGAAAATCGACACCTGACGATTAGGAAATCCGAAAACTTGCTACCGTATAAAACGATTCCCCAATAAGTGGCAGGAATGTCGGTCCATAGTTCAATTACGCACACGTGCTCTCATTGATCGACGTCATACTATATTGTAGAGTATTTACCAACACCCACACAATTATTATAGAGAAATATGTATAATTATGAATAGACACTATTAATTCATCACTTCTGTTCATAAGCTTCGCGCAAACAAAATATGAGACGAATGAATCAGCAGCCCGATACCATACTGCTGTGTGAATAACATCCTATTATAAACTTCCAACTAGATTAAAACGATGTCATTGTTTATTAATATTAAACATATCGTAAGCCATATAAGGACTGCGTGGTACAAGAAAACACATTTCCGAGAGCTGTCATGAGAAGCACCGGGCTAGAAACTCATTTCAAATATACTTTTACACTGTTTTCATTTCACAACAATAGCGTGCAGTAGCGGTTCTTCGATTGCATGTTGTTAGATTTAGAAATTTTCATTACACGATTCATTGATCATCAATATTTGCTGTACTTGTTGACGATTAGAGATGGTCGCTGGACATTCAATCATCGAACGCGTGAATTACGGGTAAATACCATCCCACCATAGTATCATATGTACCCTTGCATCTGGGGTTTACCCTTCGATGACCCATACCACCCACACGCATAGATATGTACCTAAGTATAATATTATCGACGCAATATTCAGCGCATGTGCAACGTTGCCCTAACGACGCACTACGCTCAGCTCACTACCAGATCACACTCCTGGACTTGGAACTCTTATAGAAATATTATGAGTCAAGCTCCGAATTAGAATTTCAAATTTATAAAATACTTGACTTATAAAGTTATTAAACAATTTATTGTGTGCACAGTCTATTTTTATTATGGAATTTAGTTAGCAAATAGAGCGCAGTGTGGTGTCGCAGTCATCACGTGAGATAACTAGTTAGATGTTATAGAAAATGATCATTTAAATATTAACACAAGCCGTGACGTAGGTACTTGGTAGTGTGGCGCAGTAATGCGATGTGACATTCGGAACACTGGTGTGACGTTCGAGGAACTCGGTGTTTATTATAGATTTCCAACTCCAAAACTGACGAAATCGCAGTTAAAAGGAACTGTAGGTCTTACTGATACTGGCCAAAGCACGAAAATACAAAATAGCGTAGCCTCCTTGTAACTACGCACTGTACTAGTGATGTTTAGAATTAAATAAAATGTCAACGAAAGACGATACTAGTATTGAATTATTGTTCCCTTATATTTTTCTTTACCAAATTTTACTCAGTAACATTTACCAAGTGTCTTGTTGGCTTTAAAAAAGACAGCTTTGGAGTGCCAATATTTGGGAAATTCACCTCAAATACATTCTACTACTATGATGGGCTCCTAAAACAGCGGACACGCTTGAAGCTTGCAAAACAAGGTTGATGCGGACGGACATAAGGAAATAAAATAGCTAAAATAGGTGCATTGTTAGTTTTAACATTTACGATATTTACATTGAATGATTTAGTGGATAGGGTTTAGCATAATAAAACACTAAATGTTTTCCTCACGTTTTGATCATTCGCTGACTCGTCTCGATAGCCTAGAATATCTAACACTACGTCTTCTGATTATGAGACTCAAATTCAAATCATGCGCCAAGTCTTAAGTCTGACTAAATGTATCCAGTTTTATACTTAGTACTTATTTAATGTTTATGATATTGTTCTAGATACGAGCGATTACTTCGTCGTGCACGTACCGAGGATCTGAGCGAAGTATCGGGAATCGGCTGCTTGTACCAGAGCGGCGTGGACCGACTGGGACGACCTGTTGTTATCTTCATCGGAAAGTGGTTCCCCATCAGTGATATTGATCTCGATAAGGTGAGCTTAACTTTTAAGCTCTTACATAAGTTATATCAATATTTTTATATTTAGAATTACACTTTAATTAGTCTTGCTTCAAAACGCTACAGGGCAGCGGTCGTCACGCTTTACTGACCAAGGGCCGCACATGACAATGCGAGTGCCAGTGTCGGGCCGCAGAGTATGTGAAGGCGCTCCAAGATCGTTTGACATTATGTACAGAAAGCCACTCATCGACCTACCCACTTCCGGTAGTTGCTCAAGCTCTTGTCCAATGAGACTGGGATAGAGCGAGGCGACATGACCGGAAGTGGGGTAAGTCGATAATTGGCTGTGTGTACTCGTATTTAGCATATTCCGTTAATTACTTTGAACTAGCTGTCCCCGCGACATCGTTCGCTTGGAAGTTGATATCGAAAAAGTAATCATAGGTATTTTTCAGTAGAATATTTATTAAAAAAGACAGTTTATAAACATTGGTAATTAAGTAAGAAAATATTTAAAAATTTTAACGCTATAATCAAAAATACCGGTATTATTATTAGGAATTGTGGTGTTGAACTTTTTTAATTATTTCGTGTATATCGGCATCCTTTGGACTACATGCAATCCTCATTGTGTCTTCTAAATGGGTGGAAAGACGATTCCGGTATTTATTTTTTAAGAATGTCATTTTAGAAAATGAAGCTTCACAGAGATATGTTGAAGAAAATATGGTTAAAACAAATTGTGCGCTGTCTTGTAAAGATTTATACTTACTAGGGACATTTTCCCAAAATTCTATGTAATCCTGCTTTTCACGTTTTAATTCAAGATTTTATTCATTATCTGGGTTTTAGAAAATCCAAATTGGCAAAATAATTTCATATCTTCGTTTTCAACATGCCAAGGAGTTTCCACAAGTATAAAGCAGTTTTTAACTTTTCGCACATCGTCAAATCTATTTTGAATTTCCCTCAAATATTCTTTCAAATAGGATATTAAATCTTTGTGGATAGTACTGTCGCAAAGGTAAACTTCATATTGCAGAGCAGAAACAGTTGGAAAATTTGAAAAATCTCCTGCTTCGAGTTCATTTATGTATAATTGCAGTTTATCTTGAAATGCAAACACTTTATTTGTCATTTGCCCAATTATTTTGTTAGGTCCTTGCATCTCTAAATTAAGACTATTGAATTTCATAGTGATGTCAGTCAAAAAAGCCGCAAGTATCCACCAGTCATTTTGCTGTAGTTGGGGGAATTCTTTGCCACTTTGTTGCAAAAAAAAGTATTATTTCGTGTTTTAAATGAAAGAATCATTCTAATACTTTTCCTTTGCTTAACCATCTGACGACTGTATGTAAGATGACATCACCTTAATTAGCATGCAATTCGTCAAGAAGGTCTTTGAATTTTCGATGATTAAGTTCACGTGCGCGAATAAAATTTATAACGTTCACGATCGTATTCATCACGTCTTTTAATATATTATTAGAAATTATACATGCCAAAGTTTCTTGATGCAGCAAGCAATGAATTGGCAACAAATTAGGTAAATTCCATTCTTTCTTCATTAAAGCAATCAAACCATTATTTGCACCCACCATTGACGGACAACCATCAGTACATACTGATATAAACTTATTTACAGGTATTCTGTATTTTTCTACAAATTCTTTTAGAACTTCCATAAAATCACAACCTCTCGTACGATCTTTCATAGTAATCACTGCTAAGAAGTCTTCTTCTATGATTCCATCCATTGTGCAGTACCGAACAAATAATGAGCACTGAGACATAGAAGTTATATCCGTACTAGAATCGCAAGCAAGACTCAAGTATTTGCAGTTTTTCAATTTGTCGCCAGTTTCGAACGCAAACATCGGTTATTGAATTTTGTTTATGCCATGTGGCTACAATTGAAACTGAAATAATTTACTTTATCACGGGCCGCACAAAAAACTAACACGGGCCGCATGCGGCCCGCGGGCCACGGCTGACCACCACGGCTACAGGGTCATATTATTACATTATTGTAGTTGTCATTTTTGCCCTTATGTGTAGTCGGCACAACATGTCATGCTTGTCTATGTTGTCAAAAAATTTGGCTGTGGCTTTATAACCGGTCGTCTTGTCATTTTTATTATATGTATTTATTAAATGTATCTTTCTATGTTCCAGGCTCTGTTGTACCTGATTAAGCTATTGGACCCCATTGTGCGCGGCGACTATGTGATAGCGTATTTCCACACGCTCGCGTCCTCTTCCAATCATCCGCCGTTCTCGTGGCTCAAGGAGGTCTACACCGTGCTGCCTTACAAGTTAGTATATTTTACATTGCAAAGCCTTAATAACTTATACAATAAAAATACAATAAAATAAATAAGTATATGAGCTAAACTTGAAGATTATATTGATCTGGTTATATTTTGATATTTGTGGCTTACTGAAAAGTTTGGGTTCCTATCGATTGATAAGTTGATTGAGCGCGATTTAATTTACAATATTATTTCGATGTTGTGACTGTCGTTTCCGAAAACTTAAGACATTAACATTATTCGATCTATTTTTAGTTCTGGAAAAAAGTAATGCTCTTTCTTTCTTGAGTGTCTTTTTTACCCTTTTTTTAACCGTATCATCAAACTTATTATTGATCTTCTTAAACTTTGTAGTCGATTAATACATTCCATCTACTTACCTTGAATAAGAGATGAGATGGAATGTATTAGTCTAGTAAGATATCACGTGTATTTATTTTTTCCACCTTATTATTAGAATAAAATAGATTAGTGTGAGCCTAGAATTGATCACACGACTTTCATCACATGAGTTATGAAAGTCAACGAAGCGAGTGAGGCGTGTAAGAATCGTGCCTTATGGCGCTCTGTTCTCTCTGCCAACCTCGCAAGGGATTTGGTGTGAAGTTATGTATGTATGTATGTACGTTCTTATTCAAAGTTCCATCGGTTATATAACAAATAATTATAATTTGTTTGGTTTGTGTCACGTGTTCTATAACACTGCTAATTAGCTATTAGAATTTTAATTGCACACATAATTGAGTAGGTAACGAACTAAGTAACCTCCGCTGGAATTAAAACAACTAAGCACTTTATACAATAACAAGACATTTATTATTTAGATATACTAAGATATGAAAAATAATAAGTATCTCATCTGTGTTAGAAACAGGAAGTAAACAAAACTATGATTAGGACTCATCATGGTAGAGCCAAGCAATTCGCTGCATGAATGGGGCGGCTCGACCGGTGGAAAACCACGACCTCTCAGAAGATCGACGTAACGTGGCTAATGCCGCGTTTCGTTCGGTGAGAGAGGTACCCGGAGGCCCACCCCCCTTCCCCATCCTTTCCTATCCCACTCCCTTAAAGATCGGCACCGCAACGGTAACACTATATGTGTTGCAGGTGTCCATGGGCGGCGCTGGTCACTTACCACCAGGTACACGCCTGCTCATTTGCCCTCCTATCCCATAAAAAATCATAGTTTCGTAAGCTTTTCTCCTGAAATCTGTTATACTGAATGTTCTGAAAATACCCATAAAGATATACCTACCTATTAATACTAATAATGATTATTTTCAAAAGAGATATTAATAAAAATATGTTTATTTACAGATATAAGAAGAATTTAAAAGCATTCTACATCGTGCACCCCACATTCTGGACAAAGGTACATTATTTTTGTTTATTTAACATAACATAACTTCACGCCTTTTGTTACCCGAAGGTGTAGGCAGCGGCTGTTAAGCCTCGTCTCGCCGTTATGTTTTACGTCCCAAATGGAATAGGTGGCGAACCTATTGCCATACCGGGCACAAAGTTTGTCAGTCATCGGTATTTATCACACATAACTTCCGAAAACAATTTCGAAAAGTCATTGGTGTAAGCCAGTGTCTGGAATCGAACCCCGGACCTCTCGATCAGAGGCCGTGCGCTCGCCCACTGCGCCACCGAGACTATATAACTTAAACCTAAATAAATATATATTATATACATTAGCTTAAGATATCCCAAAAGATATTCTTTCAATATGATATATTGGTGTTAATACAATAAACAGTTAGAACTCAATGAACTGAATTGAAATGAATTTTGAAATTTCTATTCTTGCAGTGAGTGTTGCTAATAACAAAAAATACTTGTTTTATCTAGGTGTTTTTTTAAAAGCAGTTTACAGGCCACCTTTAAACATATAAAATGTATACATTTAATCATCTTTTTTGTGGTAAAATATGTACATATTTATGTTGAGACGACTGATGTTCGTCAGACAAATATTGTTTTGAGTATGACCGTAATGTTGCGTGATGTCGTCAGATGATGACGTGGTGGTTCACGACGTTCATGGCGCCGGCCATCAAGGCCAAGGTTCACAACCTGCCCGGCGTGGAGTTCCTCTACTCCGTGATGGCGCGCGACCAGCTCGAGGTGCCGGCCTTCGTCACCGAGCACGACATGACGGTACGGACATGCAACTTGCCCTCACTTCTTTTATCTTTATCATCGTCTTTTAAGTACATTTAAATGTCCTAATACTTCATTTCAAAAGAAAATTTTCACTAATATCCGTTTTCCCTATAAAACAATTCGGCATGTCATGATTATACTCAGAAGCTTGTCGTAATTATGTCTTTTTTTTTCTTCTTGTTCCACGGGGACACTCTCCTCATGCGCCCTTGTTAATATTTAGTTTAAATTTAATAATTTGTTAATTTTCATGTATCCATAGATTATTAAAATTAAAGCTATTCTGATTTTATTCATACATCAGACTAATAACACAGGAATTAATAAAATTGTGTATTTAATTTTTCAGATAAACGGTCTGCATTACTTCCAACCGGACACGAGCAATACGTAATTTATGTAGGTGTTGATCACATTGTTGCATTAGAGGTACGACCGGCCGCGAGTTGCCTGCAAGTTTGAATGTTGAATAAATTTGGGCTATTTTTATATCAAGATTTTTTTATCTACTGGATTTCTTTACTACTTAAATTGTAACTTCACAACTTTCATTTAATAAATAAATATAAAAAAAGATATAGATATTCAATAAGTAATCGGCAGAAAAATCTTGTAGCCCAGTAGGTATGTTTAAAAAAAAAACAATGCTGGCAACATCGCAATTTAAAAATAGAATGACCAGTTTTGAAATTTGAACGTTCATTTTTTTTTAATACGCAGGTAAATTGTAATATTACGGCCGCTGTTATATATAAGTGGGATTTTTATTCGATGTTTGAAATTTCAAATAGAGAATCTCTTTTGCAAAACAAATTGTTTGGATATCGATTTTTTCAGGGGTTTTGTTAACGGGTTTAATTTATTCCAAGTGAATTCCTTTGATGTCAATTTCAAGATTCCTATATGTGACATATCAAGAGAATTGTCGGGTCCAGATACGAATCGTTACATTAGAGATGTAGGTAGGCTCATGTTAGATAAAAAAATTATGGACGATTTTAATTTAAATTTTTTATTTTATTTGCGCCCAAACGAATCCCAAAAGTTTTTCTTTGACCAAGTTCATATGTTATATGTATATTACTTTTGTAGTAAAAGTAATATAGTTACTAACTCTTTATTGGTGTTTTTATCTTCATCATTGAATAGAAATTCCACAGAAAAATGTTTTAAAAAATTGTTGAAAATCTTGTAATCTAGTATTAGTGGTGCATTTTTATAAATAAATATTATATATAATAAAGAATTACTTTAAGACGCAATCGATCGTTAGCTGTTCTTGCTGTCTATATTTTTACCCTTGCAACCCGGTCTTTCTGTATGTATAAAAAATAAAGTTATAACATCACATGTGAAATAGTTTTTTAACTAATATTTTTTATATAACGTAGGATTATAAAAATATTGTTGATGCTCTGTTTAAAATGTATTCGAGTGAGTAGAGTGAAAAAAAAAGCCAAAATGTTTTGACTAGTTTTTAATTTTTAGACAAAAATTCACCCCGTTCTCCCCTCACGTGTTACTTCAAATTTCCACACACTGTTCAGACTGCAACAGGGTATTTGTTTAGCGAATAGCGGGATTTATTAGCGAAGACATGTTCATAGGACAAGATCATAGGTCGGTCTAGTTGTATACCTGATGCCGGTTCATTAAATTAGGACCTGTCAAAATTGATTTCCGCTCGAAGGTGCTTAAATAAATAAATTTGCATAGAATGAGATTTTTTATTTATGACATAGATGAAACTATGATAACGTTAGTTGTAAGTGTTGTAAATAAGAAATATGTAAGCCGTTAATGGTTTAATAGTATTTAAATACGTATATCGTCGATGCGACATATTTCACATTTTCGCAATTTTATTTCTATCTATTGAAAACAATTGAAAATTAGCATAAAATATATTTCATAACATTGAAAAAAGAAATGGATAAATCGATTGTTAGAATCGTTATAAGATCATGCTATGTTGTTGTACTGTGATGCCTGTCCAGTGTTGCCAAATTAAAATTATTACCACTGCCATACATGACGCCGAGAATTTTCTGGAATGCTTATTATTAGCATGAAAGCATGCTCTCGATACTAGCATGTGTGTACAGACCTTGCTAGTAATGAGCGTGCTAGTTTCGAGCATCCTCGAAAATCAACAGCCATTCTATTAATTGATTGAACGCTCTTTGAACATGCTAATTATTAGCATGTGTAACAGTACCTTTAGAATCATCCTTTTTATGTCACGAAAAGTGATAGTAATAACATTTCATACAGAAAATTTGATAATGCTTTGAATTATTACAAGTAATATTAAGGCGATCAGTGTCCTGTTAGGAATACGCCTGCGGCCTACTCGTATTATTGGAGACCAAATTTATATAAGTCTATAAAAAAAAATCTAGTGGTCGATCAACCCGCGTCTGAATCAACATGTCGTGGGTTCCAATCCGGGCTCACACCAATGACTTTTCGAAATTCTTTTCGCAAGTTATGTATGATGAATACCGATGATTAAAAACTTTATGTCCGGTGTATGGCAATAGGTTCGCCACCATTTGGGACGTAAACATAACGGCCAGTCGAGGCTTAATAGCCGCTGCCTACACCTTCGGGTAGAAAAAAGCGTGAAGCTATGTTATTTTAGCCATCTCTTGACGCTGAAACATTTAGTTCGGTGTTTCCGAATAGCTATAATGTGGATATCTTCAAAAAGAAGCGAATAGGTAATCAACAGGCCGGGGCGCTTCCCAACCAACTTACACTTACCATCAGGTGAAGTGTTATCAAGCAGTGTGGTCGGTTTAAGTTAAAAATAATCTTGTGGATTTTGTTGAAGTGTTTCATTGTAATTAATAGTTATTTCTTCATTCGGTTTGGTCGTCTCGGTAGCCTAGACGTTCTGCACACCGCTATTGAATCAGAAGTGTCAGATACGAATCTGAAATTTCTGTTTGTGAATCTTCAAAATCTATATAAAAAAGCAATGTAGAGATGTATGACGATATTGTATTTGTAATACTGCTTTATTCATTCTTTAGACTAATTAATAGTATCTATGGCAAGTAATTAATGTAACTAATTTCGCTAAATAACAAATGGGTACACAAAAAGAGCTGCATTGGTTATAATACCTGATAAGACAAATATATATTTATATTTTCTTTTTTACCTTCACACTTCACATTCCTTTGGATGTAAAGGAAGTTTTAAAATCAGTGTTATAATAAACTTTATTTTTTATGAAATTTATTTGTTCCACTAGCGAATTAAAAAGTTAAATTAAGGCCTTAGACGTGTTGCCTATTGTTGGTTCTGTATAGTTTGTGTTGTGTTGCGGAGTATGCTGATGTTGAAAGTTGTTTGTGATGTCACCAATATTAAGTATTTGTTACGCTAACATAGAGATTATAAAGAAAAAAAATATGTGATCAAATAAATGTTGGTTAAGTTTCATATTTTATGAATAAATTTAGATTGTTAAATAGGCTATGTAAATATTTAATAAAATACAAAATAAAGTTATTAATTTACTATATTTTAGTTTTATTTGTGTGTTGTCACCTCACTAGGCAAAGGGGACTAACATATATCTACAGTGACCACTCTACTGAAAGAAAAGCCTTGTCGACTATTCAACTGACCAAATAATAATCACGTAAATATGTATAATGCCTTCCTAGATAGAAACCAGTGGCAATATTACATTGGCAGAAACAATACTTTTCTAAATAAAATTATTAGCACTAAATTAAAAAAAAAAACTTGTCCAAAAAGCAGTTGGTGGTCCAAAAAAAAAATGGTGGTGTCATACACGATGGAAGTGAAACTTCAGTAAATCGATATAGAAATATATATATAATATAATCCATGATCAGTATAAAATAAAAACCAAATTTATTGATTGAAAAACATTGAAATATTAGTTTATAATTAAAACAGGATTAAAAAATATTTACACTTACCATTTATAACATCAGTCACATTAACATTTATATTTGAAAATTTGAACATCTATTTTGATTGTTCAATGAAATGAAAATGAAACTCGCGACTACGTTCTGTTGAACTTTTTCCTGGATTTTTTTCGGATATTGACGACACATTTCGGCATTAGTTTTCGGCATCTTATAAAATTTATTATTTACATTGTAAATAAAAAAAAAAAAAAATTTTACAAGATACAGAAGTACTCACAAACACGCAGTTAAATAATAATACACATATACCTAAACATACTCTTTTGATGTGAACTCTAGTTTATTTTAAGAATGTTTTAAAAAGAAAAATATTTTAAATTTGGAATGTTACGTTTCATTTATTTATATGGATGTGTTATTTTTCTCTGTACTAACTGCATATGTCTCCAATACAAGCATTTTTTGAATTATTCGCATAAAACGAACTAAAGTAATACTGGCTCATGGCTGACACAAGTATTTAAAAACAACTCGCTCAATTGTTTTCACTATTGATAATTATTAATTTAGTTCATAGATGTCGCTAAACCTTAAATAAAGTTGAGGAAGTCGTTCAAATCTACATCGGTAATCTGTCTAGTAAGTTTGTCTGTGTATTACCTGATGGACATAGATGGCAATACAATAAATGAAATCGCATTCCGAAATTTTCGTAGTTAGTTATTATATATACGGGTAATTGACATTCAATGCAACTACCACCCGTAGCCTAGTGAATACGCCTCTTTCGTCAACCACTACATTGCGTGACATTGAGGCTGAGCTTAGCCATAGGATGTTTTTGTGATTATAAAAATTGTTTTTATACAGTTTGTCAATGTAGAAACTGAAATTCCAAAAAACAAGGAGAGACCGATAAAATAAAATAGTATGTATATTTCTGTCTCATTCTTTCCTGGCTTCTTCATCCTGTCGTATTTCCGTTGCATCCGGTTTGAAATCACAACGAGTCTAAAGAAGTTTCACTTCAAAAATTTATCATTAGAGTTATTGACATAAAATTTTCATCAAAATCGGTCAAGCCGCTTCAGAGGAATGTGGTACTGGACTACGATCATCATAATTACCTAAAAATAATCACTACCACTAATTTGACAGTATTCAAAAATACTGTGGAGTAAACTCAAAAGTGATGGTAAAATCACAACTTGAGCCCTTATTAGGTAAATCAGTATACTTTGATATTACTATTAACTACAAGATCCAGACTATTAAAATTATCATAAATAAGTTTGATCACTTTTCAAGCTAAAATGATGGCAACATGAGTAACTTCAACAAAAGAGAAATCATTGGAGATTATGATGATTAAATAAATATTCTTTCTACTGCTAGCGGCAAATGAATGTCTCAATAAAAATATAAACTAAGACCAAACAATACCTGAAACTTGCACAAAAGTAATTAATAACTTTAAAAAGAAGGTAATAAAACATGACTAATTGTAACAAAGATTTATTTTACTTAATTTAATTACAATAAATAATAATTAACAATAACTATTAATCATTACATAGTATAAAATAAAATTGCTTTCCGCTGTCTGTCCACTTACATGCTTATTTCTTTTAAACTACTCAACAGATTTATATGCAATTTTTTTAATAGATAGAGGGTACCAACGGTTTTTATTTATAATTCATGTATGTAGTAAAGAAAAAGTGATAAATGCAAAATTTACTTAGTTATTACTTTTGTTGCGGAACAAATTTAGCCGGGTCAACTAGTTACATATTAATTAACAAATCACTTAGACACTTGTAATTTATCCAGAACATTAAATAGTATGTTTAATGATGGATGACTCTGTGATGCTATTAAAAGAGAAACTTTTAATATTGTTAATACATTAGATAATAAGAATCCCCCAATAGCCCCGAGATAACAAGGTATGGGCCACACTTGCCAAGGGGTATTCCAATCCAATGGTATAACTGTAGCCCCCAACCACGCTCCGCATATTGTAAATAAAGAGTTATTAACAAGCATTTGAGTGATAGTCTGCTTTCCAAACTGTTTCATTCCAAATAACAGTTGCATTGAAGTTTCGATTCCTGTATGGGCAATCAACGGGAACACAGTCAATAAAGTCAGCAAGGCTGATAACATCAAGGTTTCCTCGTGAAATTCTAGCACCGGCGCTCCAAATAATATTATTCCCACGAAGAAGCAAAACATGACACACAGCAGAAACACGAAGGACTTCAAACAATCACTGACATAATTTTTGTTCTGTTTTAGTTTTTTCGCTTGAATATCATTGTTGGAATTTAAATAAACTGATTTTAGTAACTCAGCAGTAAATATAAGGACTAAAACATACAAAGATGATGCATTTCCAACCGAGTACAATAAGTCTTTATATGAGATAACAGTAATTATACTGGGCAGATAAATACATGTTATCAAACTGTATATTGTTATTTTTCTTAATTCCGATTGATTTTGTAAAGAAAACATCGATAATATTTAATTTACAAATCAGAATAAATTTAAACGCTGATTACAGACTAAAGTGACATTTGGACAAGACAACTTTGACATTTGACAATTTACTTTTTTTTTCCTTAGTCATTTTTTTTATATTCGTCCAATTTTGGACAGGCTACAGCTTTGAAGCCATATTGCCTTATCTGTCGTATTTTTTTTGAAAGTAGCAAACTTAATCTGACCTAAACTAAGCATCCATGAAGACGTCGCGGTTTATGCATGATATTTTTTGTTTTTTAATTTAATGTTATCCTAAAATCTTTAACTACATGTTCAGTCAGTGTCACACAAAACCACTACATGGTTTGACTGTGAGATTCAGTCTCAGACAAACAAAACAAGTCACATAATACATAAAACAACAACACAAACAACATAACAGTTTATAAAACAACACAATAGTTACACATTAATGTTATAAATGTGCCGTAATTACACATATTCTTACATTTTAATTTCAGTTAATGTTCATGTGTTGAAATGTAAATATCCTGAAAATATAATATACGCGATTGCGCTGTCAGTGATGAATATTAGTCATTTTGTTTCTACGCAAGTGTCAAAAACTAGTAATACGTAAATATACTATGCATGGTACTGCTTTTTGCGTAAATAAAATAAAATATGCATAAAAATAACAACTATATTTATATTATATAACCCAGCTAATTTGGTTTCCTCTCAGAGGCAATAAATTAATAAATTTTGGCTTTTACTAAGTTTAATAGGCTCCATGAAAGTTTTTAAAGTGTAAAATGTAACGAATCATATATTCAATGCACAATGTTTGAAATCACTTAGTTTTTTTTATGGAATAAGAGGGCAAACGAGCAGGCGTATCACCTGATGTTAAGTGATCAGCGCCGCCCATGGACACCTGCAACATTATAGTATTACAGTTGCGATGCCGACCTTTACGGGAGTAGGATAGGAAGGGATGGGGAAGAGGGATGGGCCTCCGGGGACCTCTCTCACCGAACGAAACGTGGCATCAGCAACTTTACGTCGATCTTCTGAGAGGTCGTGGTATTTCACCGGTCGAGCCGGCCCATTCATGCAGCGAACTGCTTGGCTCTACCACTATTATGTAATGTAATGTTACCACTGTAAGATATTTTTTTATTTTTAGTAAACGTAGCCTAAATTACCCCTTAGTACATTATGGTTTCGTAAAAATTGGTCCTGCTATTTCATAGATAATGAACAAATAGATAAACAGACAGATAAAAATTGTTACACATAGTACTATACAGCATAAAAATTGCTTTCTAGTTCTTATTTCAAATCTACAGGAGCTGAGCAATGCAGTCATGTGTGGAAGAAACATGTTCGACGGTCGACCTAATTTGGAACGAACTTAAGTTTTAATAATGAATTGTTACTTTTTAAAAATCGGTATCACATCGGCATATTATATCTTTTATTTAATGCTGAATAGAAATTGACATAGCCCAAAAGACTTTCCGTCGATTAAAAAACTATTAAGAACATAACATGCCAAACCCGATGACAACATTGACAACTTTCAATTCAAAACTTGCAATCAAAATTTTTCGTGAAGGCAGTATGTACTTGTATTAGGTCTATACCTACACTGTTGTTTCCTCGCAATCGATATGACGACACCAACTTTATAAATGAAAGGAACCGTCGTTCGGCCGGCCAGTTGAATGAATATCGCGTTCGGCTACAGTGAGAGCCAACGCTCCTACACTCGAATATTATTAAAGTACTTTAATTTTGTGTCACAAGTGTTTCGTGTATCATTGATTACATAAATAGTCAAAATGCCCTGTCCGTTTATAGGATCATTTAATCAGAGCTTCGTGAAAAATTATGGAGCTAATCTTTTGAAGCAATACGGAAAGTTCTGTCCAGTGCTCACTCGAGGTTTCCGTTCATTGGGAAATGACGAAACCAAGTGTCCTTTCATTCAGCAAAATGCTATTATTTCTGAAGCCCCAAAAGAAATGACTGAAGACATCCTGGAGTCTGTTCCACCCTATAAATATGAGCAATTCTTCAATGAACAAATAAATGCTAAGAAGAAGGATTATTCATACAGAATATTCAGAAAAGTGTCGCGTTTGGCTGCTGACGGTATGTACCCTCAGGCATTGGAAGGCACTGAAAACCGCCGAGTTACTGTCTGGTGTGCTAATGATTACTTGGGTTCTTCTCGCCATCCTGTGGTTCAAGATGCTGCTATTAATGCTATCAAATCATATGGTACAGGAGCTGGAGGAACTAGAAATATTGCTGGCAACTCCCAGATGACAGAGAAGCTGGAGGCTGAAATAGCTAAACTGCATAATAAGCCAGCTGCACTGATATTCAGTTCTTGTTTTGTTGCAAATGATGCTACTCTATCTACACTGGCGAAGATATTACCAGGGTGTTTGATCTTCTCAGATGCAGGAAACCATGCATCAATGATACAAGGCATTAGGAACAGTCGAGCTCCTAAACAGATATTTAGACACAATGACCCTAATCACCTGCGAGAGCTATTAGCTCAATCTCCTGATGGTGTCCCGAAGCTAGTCGTTTTTGAGACTGTCCACTCTATGAGTGGAGCAATTTGTCCCTTAGAGGAAATGTGTAATATAGCCCATGAATATGGGGCTTTGACGTTTGTGGATGAAGTCCACGCTGTTGGGTTATATGGAAAACACGGTGCTGGTATTGGAGAAGAAAGAGGTTTACAGCACAAAATAGATATAGTGTCCGGTACATTGGGAAAAGCTTATGGTAATGTTGGAGGTTACATTGCTGGGTCTTCTTTATTGGTTGACACAGTGAGGTCATTGGCACCCGGTTTCATATTTACAACTGCACTACCTCCACCAGTACTAGCTGGGTCATTGGCTGCAATTAGACTCCTCGCTAGTGAGGAAGGCAGGAATTTACGAACAAAGCACCAAGCTATAGTCCGTTATTTGAAGCTATCGCTGCTGGTGGCTGGATTGCCACAACTGCCGTCTGTGAGTCACATTGTACCTGTCCCTGTGAAGGGTGCAGATAAGGTGGCATTAGTCGCTGAATCTTTGATGAAACGTGGTCACTACGTGCAATCTATTAACTATCCCACCGTCGCACGTGGGGAGGAGCGTTTGCGTTTCGCACCAGGTCCCTACCATACACCAGAGATGATAGACAGCCTGATCACTGCCCTTACTGAAGCATTCCATGAGAATAACATAAGTTTCGATGAGTTTATAAAGAACGGGGCCTGTCGTGAATGTAGTATGGAGTACAAGGTTGATATTGCATATGAGGAGCCGTACAAGTACCCCATGCAAGTCGCATAATCAGAATATATATATTAATCATTGGTGGAGCTTTATTGAAAAAAAATTAGCAAATCTCTAAAAAATGTTATTATTTTCGTTATCTCTTGCGGTTAATGGGTCATGTTACGTTTGAATTAAAAGATGGTTCTTGGCAATGATTTCTTTTATTTTTAATCCCAATATTTGATGACACCGTCCCAGCCAGCTGTGAGCAACTTGCTGGGCTCGTGTGGATGCCATAAAGATGTGATGCAGACACCGTCGTGCGCTTTCCACTTTTTATACAGTTTCGTCGTTTTCCAATCCCAGATGTAACATTTGCCGTCAGCGTCACCGCTCACCAGGTAACTGTAAATAACAAAAAGAAACATATAAAATAATTATCATCAAAGTCTAAACTTTATCTATACATTTAAATTAATCAATCTCTGAAATGGCTGGACCCATTTTAACGGGATTTTTATTGAGGTAGGTGGTGTATTAAGGAGTCACTTAATATACATTTCTTTTTACAAAATATGTATATTGCTTCCGCGGCGAAACACAATTCGCCGGCTCAGCTAGTAGAGCATAATGCTGTTAGCCATTATAATTTCATTTTGTTTGCGTAATAATGGAGTAAACCTAGAATTTTACCCAATTTAACTTGGTTTACTTATCTCGATTCGCAATTCACATCCAGTCTCTAAATATCTTCTTGCCCGGTTTCCTACGTGAAGCTATATGCCTTTGTCAAAAAGATAATCAGACGTATATTTGTTTTTTATTTTAATTTCCTTTTGCTACTACTGCTCTAACAAAGACGTGACCCTATTGTGCTTCTACTATACGAATAGATGAAGTAACTGTTGTAATGTCCAAATAGTTTATCACGAAACTGTAAAGTCAAATGAGATTTTATATATTTTTTTGAGTTCATCACAAAAGAAATAATCTTTTGATAATGGCTTCACGACCCGGGACAGCACGGCCTCGCCGGAAATTTCGTGCGACATTAAAAGACCCTTTAGTCCCACGGAGGTCATTATGAGTATGTCATGACCTTACTTGTGATCAGGGCGAATCAATCGCAGAAGGGTCAATTCAAGGTCACAAAGATACTAGTATGAACTCTCTGAGCGAGAAAATCTAAGCTTGACATGTTCAACATTCACAGGAAATAAAAATATATATGTTTACTTGACACATATTGTTCTCTCTCTACTTACATTGCAAACTATTTGGTGTGAAGTTATGCTATATCAATTTCCTTATGGCCTGATCTTGTCAAGAGAATCTATATCTGCTCTATGCGCAGTCGGGTAGTAAAAATATTATTAGCATGAAGGGTTCCGCTTGTAATCATTTTAATTTGTTTTATCCGCTAAGTTCAGACTAGATATGGTACAAATTATATCAAAATCTGTATAGTAATCGACTAGATTGTGTGATGTTCTGGTCATGATATTGTCAGCTTCCGTTTAAAAATAACAAATAGCCTTATACACATATTATTTATAATTACTAATACTATATCTATTTAGTATTAATATTTTTATACCTCCAAGCCAGAAGCATAGAAAGCGTAAAAATATTTGGCCCCACAAAATAGATGATGACATTTACGGGCTGTGAAGAAATTTCACGAATATATGTTTATGGAAGTATTTATTCAAGGTTAACCAAATTCTATTTCACCGGCTTTGCAGTTTCGTAATGGTACCTATCTATGCACTAAACCATTTACTGTAACTGTAGTTATCTACTACAAAACTATTGACATGTATTTATTGACTTTTATAAATATGCAGTAGAGAGCATTCTAGTAAAGTTCCTATAAAAAAGATTTTTCGTGCCCATCTTGGAAATATGGATTCTCGAAGAAAATAATTTGCCCGGAGCCATTATTTTTACTTTATACGCAATTTAATTAGCTACTCCAAGAATAAAACAAATCAGGTCTGAAAGGGAAGGAAGTAATCGTCTTATCTATTTTAAATTGTTTAAGCATTGAATTATCCTTATAGCACGGAAAATATACTGCAATTATTTATACCAACAATAGTTATTATATATTTTTTAGTAATTGGTCGATTGACATCGACTTTACCTTCAGTATAAATATAGATTAATTATAAAAAAGTACCTATCAAAAAAATTATATACAATCGTAACAATAATATAGTCATTATATAGCAATGCAATTTTTACTCGCAGCTGAAGTTAGCAAGCTACTTATACTGCGAGTAAAAAATGAAGCGGCTGGATCGATTACCATGGAACTTTGACTGGTATATAGCTGATGCACGGAGTAGTAGTTTAAGCTTATTTTAATTTAGCAACTTAAATAAATTTGGGCATGTGAACGGGAATTAAATTAATGGGAAGACTCGAGATTGGAATGACCAAATGAAAAAAAACTCGTTGTGACTTGTTCGTGTGTTTAACATGCATAATTCATACTAAGTACATAATCATTTACTTTGTAAGTACATTTACGATAGATAGAGCTAATAATAAAACCACAAATATTTGAGAAATTCTATTTGATATGTCAACACTTCCCAGATCAACGAAATAAAAAGACATGAAGTTAGCCTTGAAGTTGATTTTCATTTAAAGTTGTAAATAAAATAAAGAGCGGGGTAAAATTTGGTCTTGATGACGAGTGTATTTTTTTAATTTACTGAAAGTGTAGACATGGTTTCACATATATCATAGCATTCCTCGAATGCAATAATAATATTTAGTCATCAAACATTATTACCGTATTCATAGTATCATTCAAGATTCTGGGTTTTATTTGTATTTTGGAGAATAAATTCAAAGTCAAAATAGTTTTATTTTCATAGGTCTTCACAGACACTTAAAAATAGTCAATAATTACAAATTTAAACTTATTATTGTGCTATAATTTAATGTTAAAATTAAAACACGAGCTTGAGGCAAGTGCCTCCGTGAAACAAGTTCACACGGACGCGGACTCAATCGCCACGAGCGGCCCGATTCCGAGTGTGGGGGCTATCATGAGAAGATGAAGGTGACATCAAGGTGCCGTACTATGGCTTATTATCATTACATAGTATAAAACAAAGTCTCTTTTAGCTGTCTGTCCCCTTATATGCTTATATCTTTGAAACTACGCAACGGATTTTCATGTGGTTTTTCATAATGGTGGTGGTGTGGTTTGTATGTATAATGTGGTAAAAAAAGTGTCAATTTTAGAGATATAGCACTGTAGACGCTGCAAAAATTAGTTTTGTTGCGGAACAAAGTTCGCCGTGTCAGCTAGTATGTTATAAATGTAATATACTGTAAAGGCACACCTAGTAAAAGACGAATAGTAATGGAATATAATCGAATGTCACCGCTGCATTCTTATCTTAAAGTGTTCCTTTAATATCGACATAAAACATCAATTCAAATGACTTTCTTATCAACAGATCGCGACTCATTAGACGAATTGGTATTTCTTTTTTGCAAATAAAACACACAACGCAACAAAACACGCGGAACAAAGCCATTTTACCTATCTACATCGAACACTAAATTGAAAGCTGAAATGGAATTCAGACAGAAAAGTGACAATATATTTTAACTTGAATCACCTGACTACAACGTGGTTTGAGTTTACGAGGAGAATTCTATTTGCAGTTACCGCTTCTTACATTTAGTTAGATGTAAATTAGATTGTCTGTCTTAATTAATCTATTTAACTAATATATTTATTTCGATATTACAATGCCCGCGATATATATACCTAATTATAAAATTATTGTTTTAATTCTTATGAATATTATGAGCAAATACAGAATAAATGAATATTATGAGCAAAAACACACGACAAACTTGTTTATAATCACAATTCTCAGGTATGCGTGAGTAAAGTAAAATAAACGCTAAAAAACTTCAAAAATATTATAATATATACTAGCTGACCCGGCGAACTTGGTTCCGCATAAAAAATATATTTTACAGCGTTTACAATTAAAGTGTATTTAACACTATTGTTGTAAACGCTGTAAAATATATTTTTTGAAATTATAACTTTTTCTTTACTATATTATATTTGGAAACCACCCCGTTGACACCCTCCAGTTATTAAAAAACCGCATCAAAGATCTAAGCATATAAGGGGACAGACAGCGGAAAGCGACTTTATTTTATTCTATGTAATGATGATGGAAAACTTTTGAAATAATTTGATTAACTCAGTTTATTTCAAAAGTTTATATATTAGTTTAATTACCTGATATTGTTAACATTTGCAAAATAAATCGTTGGCGAGATTGAATTATCCCCGCGTGTATGTTGTTGTATCCATACGCCCAAACCATCTACCATGAAGTCCCCTCTCTCGTTATTAAACTAACCACATATATCCTGTATGTCTAGACTCTACAAATACACATTATATTGTATATATTAAAATTTTATAACAGTTTGTCAGTTCATTTAGTGTTAAGAAGTTATAAATTTACTACGCGAGCTAAAAAGATTCGTGCGCCGCTCCTATTCACCATATCGTAATGGTATATATCCTTAAACCATCCTCTATAAATGGACTATCCAACACAAACATAACTTATCAATTCGAACCTGTAGTGCCTGAGAAAAGCGCGTACAAAAAAGGGTCATTCCACATCAACTCAACACGGGGTATAAAGCTGACCACCTCAGAATTTGATGAAACTTGGTATGATGGTTGTCCTCATACCGTCTTATTACAAAACACAGACTAAGGAAAGAGTCAGGTTTATAACAAGTAACAAATAAAATTCTTATTACAAAATGAAGATTATCGCAAATAGGTGGTCTATGTTTGGAAAAAAAGTTAGTCTCGCCAGACCCCTAGTTTAAAGATGGTACCAACTGCATAAACGTCAAAATTGTTTACTTTTGAGGTTAGCTTGAGTTGTTGTATTGCTGATCATTATGGAAATATTTTTTAAAATGGAAGACAATAGGACTAATTAAATTGATTTTGAAGATTTAAAATTAATCCAAACTATTCACCGACCTCTAAAACAACAGTCTCATATGAATACGTAAATGACACGAGTAAAGTGATGACAATTTTCGCAATCAATATAGAAGATTTTGGTAAACAGATTATTAAATTAATAAGAGGATTTATCCAATGATTCTCGTGGAGAAATCCAGGTAGCATGTGCATTGCGAAGTTGGGCAGTAAGTAATAGTGTATTTAACATAATAGTTAACATAATAGTTTACGATTGTATTCCTTTATAAACATACATAGCATAACTTCACCTCTTTTTCTACCCAAAGGTGTAGGCAGTGGCTGTTAAGCCTGAACTCGCTGTTATGTTTACGTCCCAAATAGAATGGGTGGCAAACCAATTGCCATATCTAGCACAAAGTTGTAAGTCATCGATATTTATCACGCATAACATTCGAAATTAATTAATTTCGAAAAATCATTAGTGTGAGCCAGGAATGGAATCCGCACCCTCTGGATTCAGAAACCATGTGCTCGACCACTGGACCACCAAAACTATATATTCTTACAATAACTAGTGAATTTATTTTTATAGGTTCATAACATTTCCATTGATAAGAAGGAAGGCTTGTTTCCAGCAGAAGATGACAATGTTGGTGGCCAAATCTAGTGGTCTTGAAAGAATACCACCCATTGTAACCAATACTGTACATGGAAATATTATAAAAAAAACAATCAATTCCAAATTACTTTTAATATGTCTTAAAATGGTATCATTAATTATAATAACTCATTTAATATTAATGGATAAGTTGAAAGCAGCGGAAATCTGTAAGCAAAACCTGTTAGTAATTATTATTATCCTTTAATGGTGATAGGATAAAAAAATAAAGGTAAAAAGAACATTTTAATTATTAACACATATGTATTGTTTAGTTGACCTTTTTTCTTCTTTATAATTAAATTTATCTTAATGTCTAGGTAGCAAATCTTAATTTTTAATTTATATTGAATATTTTAATATTATATGAGTGTTCAACTTTCAATAACTACAACTATTAGATAGCAATATTGAATACAAAAAGAAAACCTCTTTAACGGAATATCTTTTAGTATCTTTCCTGTAAATTTAAATAAAAAATACTTTTAGTAATAAAATACAATAGTTATATATAAACATCATATGAGACCACATGTATTAAGTATAAGAATATTTTATATACATATTTTTGTGAATAGAAGTACTACTGATATTCTGCATTGTTAAGAAAAGAATTTAGTTTTGTTTCACTGTGAAGTAATCATTTGTAAAATATAGAATATTTTATTAAATTGAAAATACATTTTATAAGACATTTTTTATCCTGTTGCACCAATAAAATTAAAAATAATATTACAATATTAAATCAATTAGAATATTGTTTTTATCACTAACCTTTTTTCTCAATTCTTGGTTATTTTCTATGTTAACGGGTGTTTCTGAACTACATACAGCTCGGTTCACTGACATCAACATCTGGACCATTATAAATCTATAGCAAAATAATATTAAGTACATACTTTACTATAATAAAAGAATACATATCATTAAGTTAGTATGTACTGTTGCAACCCGAAGAACTTAAATCATTGCCTGCACGGCATCACTGTCAAAGTTAACGCCACAATACCATAATCACGAGGACAGATTTTAATTACTGCTTGGTCCTGTGAAGCTGATGGTGGGTTTTCACTACCAGCTCTCTGAATCTGTAGTTGCTAAAAGATGATCGCCTTTTCCAAGCCAATTTAAGTTCACTTTCTTAACTTGTGTTCCCTGTTAGTATGTATAATCTAGAAATTTAACATCATATAAAATTGCTTAATTAGTGCAAATTATAGGCAGCAAATTGTACTTACTTATTTAAAATACTCTCATTCTTTTTGTTTCTTCAAAGTTTTATTAGATATTAAGAATTTATATAGTAGAAAGACGAGTGGCGATAGGAAATAGCGTAAATGGAGCGTTGGGCAGATTCCTGGGCGCAAAAAACATTAGCAGAAAAGCCCAGCTAGCAATCCACAATGCAGTCCTGATCCCAAAGCTAACTTATGGAAGTGAGAGCTGGGTATGGCAGAGTGTGCATGATAGTAGAATAAACGCGGTGGAAATGAGGGCACTACGCAAAATCTGCGGAGTGACTCTCGCTGACCGCGTAAAAAACAAGGTTGTACGGAAGGAAGTTGGTTTGAAAGAGTGTCGGTGTAAAAGTAAGAAAGGGCATGCTCCGATGGTTCGGACATGTAGAAAGAATGGTTGATGCAAGACTGACTAAGCAGATATACAATGCAAAAGCGGATGGATGTAGGAGTCGAGGACGGCCTAGACACACATTCCATGACCAAATAGAACGTGTTCTGGAGGAAGGTGATGTTAAGAGCCTCAAAACCGACGCGCGTGCATGAAAAGAGTCATGAATGTCAACGAAGCGAGTGAGGCGTGTAATAATCGTGCCCTATGGCGCTCTGTTCTCTCTGCCTACCCCGCAAGGGATTTGGCGTGAAGTTATGTATGTATGTGTATGTAAGAATTTATATTCTACTATATGTTTCGACTCGGAAATCAGCTGGCGTTATATTTCCTGTCAAGATATATTTTAGGACTCCAGTTTTACCACTTTGTATCTTTTATTGATCCATTTTAAAATATAAAAGCTATATCCATGAATCTAAAACGACCTAATGACAAGAAGTAGTCAAAGATACTGAATGCTTGCGTGGCGTCCAGTTCACACACTTATCGCATCATTTTACAAATATATTACAATTGTTATTTACATTCCGGGACAACAAATTGCTTTATCAAGGCTTCTTTCGTTATTGGCAAAGTGGGGACCACTGGACCACCGCCAGGTTATACCTTTCAAAACTGAACGATAAGACCGAATTACATTCAAATCAATGAATCATTGTGTACTCTACTCTGTGAGGGGAGATGCCAATCTTAGTACAATCAAGACTCGGTATAGTTTGCGATTTGTAATGAGGAGGAGCACTAACCATTTGGAATCGAATCAGACCACGATCTTTTAAACCAGTCTAACTAGCTGTTTTAGTACATCGATTTGTAATAAGGCGGATAGAGATTAAGAAAAATCCTAATTTTTTTTTATATATCTCAAACGGTTTCAAAGTTACGAGTATGAAAAGTTTCCCGAAATCCGCAAAAATTACATAACCAACGTATTTTGAAATCACCATAACTTTTTTCCTAATTGAGCTAGAGAGTTGGGAGTGGTGGCATTTTACTCAATTTTAACTGCCCTTTCTTTTGATGTACAACACAACATACTTTGTAATAAAAAGATTTTTCGGAAAATCAAAATCAAAATTTTGATTTCAATTTTCTCAAAAAGTGCATTTTTGAAAATTAAAAAAAAAAATCCTATAGTTAGGTTATATTTTTGTTAAGTGATACTAAAAGTTTCAAAGTGGGAGGCTAATGGGTTCATAGTTAAATTGTAATTTCAAAACGGAGTGTTTTACAACAATTCCTGAATAACCGTTTCAACCAAGCAGTGACTATTAAGGGGACACAGCAATATCATGCTTATGTGCCAGTAAATGCAAGTGTATCCAAGATATGTGTAAAAATATTCTCTGCAGATATAACCGGGGAAATAATGATCATCCAAAAATGCCCTGAAAAACTACTAATGAACGAAGTTAGTGGATATGTAACTGCTGAATATGATCAAAAGTGGTGGCTGGCTTATGTGTAAGAGAAGAATGAAGAAGAAGATGAACTAAAAGTGACATTCCTGCATCCTGCTGATCCTTCATCATCATTTTCATATCCAAGAAAACCAGACTCAATGTGGATACCACTGTCAGCTGTACTTTGCAAAGTTGATCCCACCACTCCTACAGGAAGGATTTATGTAATAACACCTGAAGAAGCCTTAAAAACCTCACAAGCTCTTTCATCAAGTTTTGAGTAACAGCTAAGAGATGTAAATATTAAAAAAAAAATGTAAATTCATGACTATTTTAATAGGAAAGAAAGCTGTAGTAGGTAGACAAATTAAAGTTTCATAAAACAAATTAAAAAATTTTTCACTTTGAACCCATTAGCCTCCCACTTTGAAACTTTTAGTATCACTTAACAAAAATATAACCTTTTTTTTTTAATTTTCAAAAATGCACTTTTTGAGAAAATTGAAATCAAAATTTTGATTTTGATTTTCCGAAAAATCTTTTTATTACAAAGTATGTTGTGTTGTACATCAAAAGAAAGGGCACTTAAAACTGAGTAAAATGCCACCACTCCCAACTCTCTAGCTCAATTAGGAAAAAAATTATGGTGATTTCAAAATACGTCGGTTATGTAATTTTGGCGGATTTTGGGAAACTTTAAATGGCCGTAACTTTGAAACCGTTTGAGATATTTGAAAAAAAATTTCGTTTTTCGCAATCTCTCTGAGGACTATCATCATACTAAATTTCATCAAATTCTAAAACGATCAAGTAAATTTTTTCATTTTAGTGTGATGATTTCGTGCGGAATGACCCAAAAGCAAAACAATCTTTTCAGCTTTATGTTATTAGCATTGATTACTCTGGTACTGTTTATCTGCGAGGGTATCACGCTTACAGTAATTTAATAAAGTAGTTAAATACGATTAAAACACATCTTAACAATTATAAAACCTTGTACATGGTAACCTCATTTAGCGCACACATTTATTTTAAGCCTATTCAATTCGCGTGCCGTGTTCACTTTACAAGTGTTACGGATATAGGGATAATTATTTAATCGTCTAAGAAGTTCGTGATTATCAGTAAGTTGAAATTAATTACAGAGAGATTACTTAAGCTGATCTAAATTGAACTATAGCGCGTACTAGAAACACTGAGTAAAGCGTTGTGAAAACGTCTGTCCTAAATACTACTAACACCGCCATTTGTCTGAAAGAATGGGAATACAGACAAACTGACGTCATCATTTATTTATTTTATCATTACATAGTATAAAAAAGTCACTTTCCGCTGTCTGTCCCCTTATATGCTTATATCTTTAAAACTACGCAATGGATTTTGATGCGTTTTTTTTAATTGTTAGAGGGTGTCCAACGGGGTGGTTTTGATCTATAATTCATATATGGTGTTGTTTTCATACACTTAAATGGATTGTGAATGTAGTATAGATGATCCTGGCCCTTTACAGGATGCAATTTAAACGAATATTTTTGAAGATATTGCAGTATTAACATAGCGGGGCAGCAGTTAAAGCCGATAAATAGCACAAATTGAACCTCATGATATCCAAAATTTACTCATTCATTACTTTTGGTGTGGAACAAAGTTCACCGGGTCAGCTTGTATACATATTTATATATTTTACTTTGAACAATTTGGGCAAATTTGGTGTTGGAACAATTCAACGTTTTAAATTTAAGGTAATTTTTGTTTCGATCTGCCTGTCTATTAATAACGGCCGGGGAAAACATTGATATATGGAAATTGGTTCCTGTTAAGATCATGTAGTAGAGTTATTGATAAGCTATAGGTACTTAGATATTGAAAAAAAAAATGAACAGCATAACAACTTCTTGTAACTATTTTCGTTTGTAACTTCACGGTATTTTCTTTCCTCGGCAATAGGCAGCGGCAATTACAATACGGCAAGCTTGTATTACGCATTTTAAAAAATCAAACATGCGTTTTTGTGCAGAAATCTGCACGCTCCAGACTGTCTTGGATGACGTTTCGCCGTGGCAAACACAATATCTGTTTATGTAAGTGTTTTAGTAAGTTTTAGCACGGCGTGACGTCATTAATTCGACATTTTCTGATTACCGTTCACTGTCACGTAACTAATTTAGAAGATTTTTCTTTTCTAAAAATATTGATAATAATATTTACTTAGTTTTATAAAATGTTTTAGTTTTTAAAATCTAAATAACTTAATCAACAGTAAGAAACTCTAACCCATTCGATTCATTGTTGGTGGAAACAAGTCTATTACATGCATTTTATTTACGCTGAGACTTACAGGATGCACAGCAAGGATATAAAGAATAGCAGACTCGGACCCAGTTATACATATAAAGAGACTGACAGGAAGACCGACAGTGTCAATATTTAAACTAGTAACTAAAGCAAAATCATCATAATACATTTACAGTGTTCCAGTGCAATAATAAACTTCTATTATTTGTGAGCGATAACAACCGGTCTACAATACAATAGACTTTTGGGTTATCCTTGTAGTAGTCTATAAATAATATGGGATATGGTTGCAAATGAACAGCCGTGTCACCTGATGGTAAGCAACAGTTCACACCTGCAACACAGATTGTGTTACAGTTGCGATGCCGGTCTGTCGGGTCGGGTCGGAATTGGGATAGGGAAGGGGCAGGGACACTCAGAGATGCAGATCCGTCAAAATCGATAGCCATTTCAAAGGGGTTTAATTATAAATCCGGTGACACAAGATTTTTTATCTATACATATAAATATAATTGAACTGTTTGTTTGTATTATTGTACCTGTAGGTACGGTACATACACCAAAATAATATTTATGGTGTAATAGGGAGTAACTTAGGCTTCTTTTTTATAGAAAAAAAACATTTATTTATTGTTTTGGAGGCGAAACAAATTTCAGCAACATAGTCAGCTAGTATGAAATTAAATTGTAAAACATGTTATTGTACCTTATATATGAACTATTTGTTAGAGAAATTAAAAAGATAAAGCAGTCTGTTTTAAAAATTATTTTTGCTGTTTTTAAATGTGGATATCAGTAAATAAAAATAATATAATGAGTCTATATCGATAACTTAAACAGAGCGACGCCGTTTACGAAGATAACTACGAGTCTGAACTGTGGTGTGTGTTCCTGGAAGCTGCTTCCAAATATTTTTTAGAAGAATATTTACGTAATTATAAAAACAATGAACGGTCAAATACCCCGCTTCTGCATCAAGAACTCGTGGGATCAATTACCGGATGAAATGGAATTATTTTCGAAAGTAATGTATAAATTAGAATAAATATCGATGACAGAAAACATTGTGCCCGTCGTATGGTAATAGGTTCCGCCACTCATACCATTTGGGGACGTGAAAATTCGCCGAGTCGAGGCTTGACAGCCGCTACCTTCACCTTCGGGTAGGTATAATAATAATAATGATAAAATAGAGTTTTCCTATTTAGCGAATGCCACAATTTTGGATCGTCGTGTCAGTTTTATCACGTGACCGTGGTGTTGCCAAGAATAATGATACCAAAATAACTACACACCAAAACATTCGCAAAGGTCATTCGACGATTACAAAACATACACATATATTATATGTGTATATATATTATTATCATTGAACACGAATTAAATAATCAAACGAGCCAATAATTATTAATTATTTCTGTTTGAATCTGCTAGTAAAATTTTGAAGACTATCAAAATCGAGACAGTATCTTAAACGTCGGGAAATAAATAAAAATAAGTAATAAATAAACGCGATATAATCCTAAAAAGTTGTTTTAATGTTACAATATCTTAATTTAATATATCATCACGGCATTTAATACATTCACGAGTACGTTTCTTCGTGGTTGCAGTTCGCCATTGCAATTCGCTGCACTCCTTCAGCTATCAGAAAATAGCAGTAAAGTGGCTCATAAATAAACCGTTTCCACTTTTGTTTACCATTCGGTGATACGCTTGCTCGTTTGCCCCCCTTTAAAATGTAAATAAATTTAATTCTGGTCCAATAGGATAGGTGTTCTCCTGGTGCCATGCATCTGCAATTCTGCATGCCATAGGGAAGGGATGAGGAAGATATATGTGGATCTTAGTTGTAGAATCCTGCACAGTTTTTTAAGTCTCTACTCCATTGTAGCGTTTTTAGTAGATTGGATAAATATGATCAGGTTCAGGTTCAGATGAATATGGTAAATATGATCACGGTTAAATAAATAAACTAGTCAAAATGCTCTAAGCAGATAAAATCCAGTTAAAACTAAAATGTATATAAACATGATAGTAACCCCAAGATTATTTTTAGTTATTTAGTGTTTAGTTATTTTTGGTGATTAAAGTTCACAATGATAGGTCACGTTACACAGCGCCATCTAGTTAAAAGATAACGCACCTAATGTTGGAAAATTTTTAGAAATGAAAATGTCGCAGAAATGTGTACCGAGTCGGGAAACGAACCTCAACGTTGGTAGCATTCGAACAGCAACTTCGGCAAAATTCTGGGCAGCAACTAGTTTATCATATAAAACATTTTCAAACATTGTATATCAGTCTTTAATGTAACATATATCTATTTTTTATCTATATGTTTCAGTCAGATGCTTTTTAAGTCAAATAATAAAATTCTTAGTTTTCCTTCATCCTGTCTTGATTTCCCAATAGGTACATAGTTAGAAACGCGGTCTTCTGTTTGGAAATATCTGGATATTCAAAAATTTTCGTGCGAGATGTGTCGTATCGTCATCATCAGCGTATTGCAGTCCACTGCTGGACATATGCCTCTCCCAATGTGCGCCACAACATCCGATTCTCTGCCTTCCGCATCCAGTCTTTTCCAGCAGCCTTTCTGAGGTCGTCTGACCATCGGGCTGGTGGGCGTCCTACGCAACGTTTACCAAGACGCGGTCTCCACTCTCTATGACCTTCTTAACCCATCAGTCCTTCGGCAGATATGACCAGCCCATTCCCATTGTTGTATGTTTGGATATAAAGTTACATAACACTCAAACTACGACATATACAATCAATAGATATAACAATGGCTGATAACGACTCACGTGTCGTAGATTTTTAAGTGTACCATTATCGATGGTGAGTTGCGTATAAGCATACTCTAACTCCTATCGAAATCGAGTACCAATTTAATCTCTAGCCTAAACTACCCATAGACTATAAGGGGCCGTCCATTAATCACGTGATGATTTTTCATCATTATTTTGACCGGGGGGGGGGGGTGTCAAAAAATGATGAAAAATCATCCCTGATACGTCGTGATATTTAAAACTACCCCGCCGCCTCCTATCCAACATCACGTTTTTTTTAATACCTACAAGGAATCTTAAGATTTTTAGAGTATTATCTTTAATTCATCATCAATCTCGCTGGTCGAGTACTCGAGCGGCCCGCTTCTGAATCAGAAAGTCGTGGCATCGATTCTGGGCTCACACCAAACATCATCATCACCAATAACTTTACGATATTTTTTTGGGTAGCGATGTGTGACAAATATCGATTACTAATATAAAGTTTAATCTTATTGTATTCTAAAATTAAGGAGGAAAAAATAAATACACGTGATATCTTACTACTTAGAGAATTCGTTTATATATAAAATATTTGTAAATATTTTTGATCAAAAATAGTAAACATTAAAAATATGGTCGCTTCTGATCCAATGTCAATGATATCTCTGAATACTTTTCGGAAGTTATGTGTGTTAAACATCGATGACTGACTACATTGTGCCCGGTGTAAGGCAATAGGTTCCGCCACCTATTCTATTTGCAACATAACGATGCGGCGAAAACCTTCGGTTAGAAAAAGGCATGTGAAGTTATGTTAATATTATTTTCATACAATTATTTATAAATACAAAACCTGGGTTTATTTAACTAATACCGCTTGGTAAATCAATGGCTTGTAGATTACGTCAACAGTGGATACAAAAGGTCAAGTAAGACATTTAAAAGTAAAAATAAGTAACAAACAAACGTATGTATTGCGAATTTAAATATCGCCGAGTCACTACGAAAAAAGCCCACGACACGTAACAAGCTTGAAGATGACATGAGAGAGAGATATCACTCTAGTGTAGAGTGTCACAGTTTCATTACAATGGGAAGAAGATATATCCTTAATTTCGTTGCAGAAAGAGATTTTCGTTATGACAGAGCCACGCAGTTGCATGTCTGGGCCGGCTCAGCCAGAGAAATTCCACCACTACTCAAGTAGATCGACGTAATGTGGCTGTTGCCGCGTTTTGGTGAGATAGGTATCCGAAGGCCCTCTTATTGCCAAACACCTTTCCTATCCCATCTTAAAAGCCGACAACGCAACAGTAACTAGTCGTTAACTATCAGGAGTTGACCCGTTTGCTAGTTTGCCACCCAATCCTACAAAAAAAAGAAATATATAGCCCTAGCTAAGAAAACTTCGCGCCGTTTACAATTTTGGCCTGTTCTCTTGGACCCAATGTATTTTCATGGACAACTACGACGATGTTAACTTTAAATACCCAGCTATGTCTATATTCGTAGGCACTTTATTAGTCTTAAATTTGTAAATATTAACACATATGTACATTACTTCACGCCAAGACCCTTGCGAGGTAGGCAGATAGAACGAATCGCCTTAAGACACGATTCTTACACGTCTCACTCGCTTCTTTGACTTTCATAACTCTTGTCATACAGGCACGTCCATTTTTAAGGCTGCTGTCATCACCCTCTTCCATAACTCGTTCAATTTGGTCATGGAAAGTGTGTCATGGCCGTCCTCGACTCGTACATCCATCCGTTTTTGCATTGTATATCTGTTTAGTCAGTCTTGCATCCATTCTTTCTGAATGTACCATCGGAGCATGCCCTTTCTTACTTTTAAAGTAAATAAAAAAAGGTAAATAAAGCTGTACTGAAAATTGATATTTAGCGTGATATTAAAGAACACGTTTAATTTTGGACTGAGCACAGTACAGTCATGCGGCATACGAATGGCTCCCTTACTCAAATAATGGCTATTGTTTTCAAACAATGTCACCGGTGTCGAAATATAACTATTACAGTATATATTAATGGTTGTACAATTACGTTCAAATATTTGTGTTTTACTTACACGGCGCAAATTAAAAGTGCTTTTAATAAAGATTTTTTTTTATTGTGGGATAGGAGGGCAAACGAGCAAGTGGGTCACTTGATGGTAAGCAACTACTCACCGCCCATGAACATCGTGGTGCGTTGTCGTCCTTTAAGTGAGTAGGAGGAGAAAGGAAGGAGAAAGTTCTCTCATCGAACGAAACGCGGCACGAGCCACTTCACGCCGATATTCCGAGAGGTTGTGGCATTTTGCCGGTCGAGCCGGTCCATTCATACAGCGAACTGCAAGACTTTTACCACTATTGAAGATCGAATGTTGCAGTAACAAGTTACATTTTTGTGGCAATTATATATAGATTTCTTTTTAGTATTTTATTAGTGTATACTTGTAAATCATCTACTATAATACCCCGCCCTTAGTATTCGTAGTTATAGGCAGCGATAAATACTTGACAAGCTAGATCAGTTTTCTAGTCTTAAATTCTCGTATAATTGTAAGTCATAGTTTACATAGGCTAAGCACCTCGCTTCCTAATCAAGTAGTCTCGGAATCGAATCCTGACTCACACTAATTACTTTTCGGAAGTTACTTGTGATAAATATCTGATTGCTGAAATAGTGACCGATATATGAATATATTTCGCCACGTATTTCATTTGGAGAACCTTTTCCATTCGGCGAGTCGACGCGTTAATTGCCGCTACCTACCTTTGGATATTAAATGGCATGAAGTTATAAAAATAAATAATTAACCGCCACAATTCAAATAAAATAATCATCAATATTTATCATACATGAGTTCCGTAACATCGTTGGTAAGTGCCAAGTCACGTATGGTCACAAATTTCTCATTAAAAAAAATACATATCGGAACTATTCGGAACTAACAACTACACTCAATTCTTTTTAAAACACTTTACTTATGCTTATACGTTAGTATACAAGTAATTGTGTAATCTTTTGTACTGAATATTTATCCAAGATATGGATTGATAGTGTTTTATCATTGATTAAAAATATAAACTTATTAAGATCCGCATGGTAATTAAAAAATAACTTCCGGTAGTCTTAGGAAAATCGAAACAATACGAAATGCACACAGCGCCATCTAGTTACAGAATAATCAACTACAGCTTGTGAGTAACTTTTCAGAAATTATATTGAAATATTAACGATTTCTTTCAATTTGATTTTTTGTTTAGATTGATAGAAGCTACTTTTGTTTAAAGGTTCCAAGACCAGCCAAAAATGGTAGATATTTATATAGTTATAGGCTATAATTATTTTAATTATAAATAATAAAAGTCTAACAATTACATAGTTTGATACTTTTGTTTGAGAGGAAAACCACTGAATGACGTTGACATAATCGGTACCAATTTTTTTGAAAAAACGTTACTAACGTACCAAGTAGAGTACTGTATTTTAAATATGTTAAAATTCAACTGCTGTATTAGTCCACTCAACTATGTAGGATCCTTGGAAACAGTTCTCCATTTAAACATTTTAAATAATAAAGATTTCCGACAAAAGTCAATATACCTACTTGCACGATCTTAAACGATGTAAAAAAATACATTATAAAATCTTGAGTTCTTTGAAATACAATAGCGTTTACTTGGTTCATACAGAAAAAAATATTTAAATAATTAGTTTGTTTTTAAAAACTTTGAATTCGCAAGAATAGAAAATAATAATAATATATTGGACACGATACACACAGCGCCCTCTAGTTTCAAATTAAGCAATCAAAAGCTTGTGCTATCGATACTAGACAACTGATATACTTTTTTTTGTAAATACATACTAATAATACATAAAAAACGCCCAGACGCCATATAAAGATTCATACTCGTCACAAATGTGTACTCGAGTGGGGATCGAACTCGGTAACCTCGATTCTGCAGTCGGTATCTTAACCAATGCACCACGAGGGTCTTCAAAATCTATTCAAGTTATTGGTTCTAGCAATCTCAAAACATATACGTTGAAAGGAAGAGGACATAACTTGTGACCCCTAAAAAGGTCATGATGATGATAATAGGATGGACGATGACAAGCCTTTTTTATTAAATGCAATGACAATCAAGATCGTATACCTAATACAGACGGGATATGTAACTTATCAGTCACAGTGACTTTGCTAAATAAATATTTATACTCGATATGCCAAAATCGATTCTGTAACAATGATTAAGCCAAATACATATATATATATCAGTTGGATATACGGAACCGGCACACGCCAAGGCAGAACTAGACGAACCTTCACTCATTTATTTTGATATAGAAAACTATGAATAGAAATAAATAAAATAATGACAAATGACGAAACTCATATTATCTACTTAAAACATAACTCAACAACATAACTTCACGCCTTTTTCTACCCGAAGATATAGGCAGTGTTGGTTAAGCCTCGGCTGGCCGTTTACGTCCCAAATGGAATAGGTGGCGAACCTATTGCCATACCGGGCAAAATCTACTTAATAATTAATGTATTTTTGTGGAAGTATAATGATGATGAAAAACAAATTGTCCATTTGAAACGAAGTAAATTTAATGTCAACTTAAATCGAGGCAGAGAGAAAGACGAAAACATTATGAAATGGAAGGCTTAAGAATAACCTACATAGGTAAAAACACAAGAAGCCTTTGAATGTAGGACAGGGCAGCTTAATAAAGTTCCGTTGTATCCTATGGAGTGGAACTGATGCGTTAAGATACAGAAACGTCACGTCACGTGTTAATTTCAGTTATCACACTTAACTGCATCAAAATAACGGCACATTAACACGTTTTGGCACACAAAACCTCAACACGCTCATCAATCAATCGGAACACGAAACCTCAACCGAATTAACCATCAGCTTTATACATTCCTACTTGAATGTTGACCAATATTCGTGTATAAAATATGAATTACAACTATCCATAAATTTTAACTAGTTAAAAGAGAAAGAAACATGAATTCCGCTTACGTGAGCTCAAAATTATTTCAGGTATAAAAAGGTGTGAAATTATAAGAAAAGAATTCATAAATAAAATAACAGTTCGACATAAAAACAACACAGTCACATAATGTTAAGTTAATGATTCCATATGGTTTCGTTAACTATCTCAATGATGGGTAATAAATAACCTAGTATTTTTTTAACTTTAACTTTTTACTAAGCCTTCGACCAAAGTAACAAAGTTGCGGGCAAAGTTTTGAAATGTCGATGCCGTCAAAGTCTTCTCGCATAAGTGTACAAAACGTTACTTTCAAATCTCAACATGCGATGTTGAGGTCACACAAGCCTTCGATATACTGCATTTGCAATGCAAACGTGTTTTTGTCACGAATTTTTCTACATCCATTTATCTTAACTTCAACATCATACACATATAATTGTTGACTAGGTAAAACACACCGGCAATCAGGCCTGAGAGACTACTCTACTATTTATATAGACAATTATATGTACCGTTTAGATAATTATTTAAAGGATATCCAACCCTACCAGAAAACGTAACCACGGAAGACAGTCAATCATATGGGAAGACGACTTATAATTGACAGCGAGTCTAAACTGGACCTGCTGTCAGACAAATGGTAAACTGTAACGGAAAAATTTAATGGAGAGGCCTCCTCATAGACATTTCAGATAAGTCATATATTCTTTGATTTAAACCTACTAATAATTTAGTTATAACAACTATATATTGGTATCAAGGTTGCAAGATTTGTCTGGTTTAAAAAATAAAGGTTTATTATAATAAAAAAAAATTAACGTATTTAAAATTCTCATTATTTCATCCCATTTGATGCAACAAGTAAGTTGAAGCAATAAACTCAAAGAGCTCTTATAAAGTTGTTTGTCGATGCAAATTGTTTTATTCATGACCATTAGGCGAATTTTTCACGAAAACAAGGGCAGATGAAGGTTTTGCGCAATAATCTAATTGTTATTCATATAACAGAATCCATTTCGATAATGTGACTAAAAATAATTACAGTTAAAAGGTGCCTGTTTGAATATTAGTATAGTTCCGTAGACACAGATATGTAATTATTATTATTAACTAGGTGACCCCGGAAACTTTGTTTCGCTTTAGAATAAAAAATGACCGAATAAAAGAATTATCCTAAAATAAAATTTGCCTAAGTTACGCCATATTAGGTACATTCTAGTTTTATCATTTTTGCCATTGCTTCAATATCGAATAACAATTATTGGTGTTTACCTGTTTAGTTACCTGGGGCTTTTCAAAAATTTGTTTTTTTTACATAAACTCGAAAATGTGAATTGAGCGATGTGAGCATATTTTGAAATATATATTAATGATTTTGTAGTTCTTGTTGTAAAAAGTGCATATGGATATTGTGTAAGCCAACATACCATAATTGCGTCACTTTTACGCAGAAATGCTGAACAGCGAGATCAAGTGAGTTCATCAGTATCAATTTATGCACCGGAAATTTATAATTACGAAAGTCTTAATTTAGTAACAATTAATATTCCCCATTAATATTCTATATCAGTTGAAATTAAATTTGATTAAATACTCTTTTAATTAGTAATTTAGGTTTAAAACCTATTTTGTATTTCTGGTCTTTCTCTTAATTAATTTATCTCTATTGTACTTGGCTCTTATTTATCTTATTATTATTATTTTATTTATTTTGGAGCTTTGATCTCAGATAAAGGCGGCTGCGTAGATGAAGTGAAGCGACACATGGCCATGACCAGAACTACGATGGAGAAGCTAAGGAAAATATATAGGAATCGCAATATTACTAAATGATTTTCTTGGCAAACTCAAATATTATTTGTTGTTGATTCATAAAAAAAAACATATACAGATAGGATAATAAATATAATTCACACTTCAAAAACACATGACTACTTAGAAGGAGAGAAGTAATGAGGTTGGTGGTTAATTAGGTGATGGGCTTTTTAGTAACTTTCCTCCTCTTTTAGGGTCACCTACCCGCTGGTGACTGGGCAATCCCTTATCCTACAGGTTATTCCGTTAATCTTTAAACACTGGAGTCTTTTAACTTATTTATACCAACCATATGGTAAGCCAAAGTCGATTTAACAGAAATCACGCATCATTAATCAGATTAGAAACCGCGAAAAAAGGTAAAAAAGCTGTGTATATTTGTACTCTGTATATGTTCCTCCCCCTCACTCCCCCTATCATCTTGTGATGATTCGGACCTGCATCTCCTATGCCACCTTGATACTTATATACTTATTTACAATGACAGTATTGACTTTTTAGCAATACAAAAAAATCTCTCAACTCTTTTCTGTGTATTACCAGTTCACCGGTTTTCACAATCGTTCCCTATTGTACATTCAAGCTTTAATACTTGAAGGTATAGACAGCGCTTTCCCATATTTATCAAATAGAATAATTGCTTTTATTAAGCAGCATCTCGATAATAATTTACAGTTAATAGCATTTTTTTATTAAAATGTGTGAAAACTGTTCGTATAAGTTTAACTATTAATTACTTACAAATTGTTCTCAACTCAACACAGGTCAATACTTTTGAGACGATCAAAAGTTTGAATAGAATATATTTGTCTATGTTTTACTTTATAACGGAACCCTAATCCATTTAACGCACCCTTAATACATATACAATGAGTTTAAATATTATTCAATATTCCATTTATACAGAAAAACATGAAGACGGACGCGTTATTAATTCAATAAAACTGGCCACGGGCGGACGCCATATTGTTATGATAAATAATATTTGTTTATTTGGATTTATTCCGCAGAAGTGTCGGTGGAAAATTATATTTTCGAGTTTCCTGCCAAGTGTATGGAATATTCTGAATGTGTTATTTATTGTATTTAAATAAATATTATCAAGATATTATGAAATAGAATAAAGTAATAATAGACAATAATCAGTCTCCCATTTTTGTTGATTTGGTGTTCTCGGTAGTCCAGTGGTCGAGCACTCCGCTTCTAAATCAAGAGTTCGAATCTTGGCTCACAATGCCTTTTCGCAATTCTTTTCGGAAGTTATGTGTGATAAACATCGATGATTGAAAACTTTGTGCCCGGTATGGCAATAGGTTCGACATCTATTCTATTTGGGACGTTAACTTAACGGCGAGTCGAGGCTTAACAGCCACCGCCTACACCTTCGGGTAGAAAAAGGCGTGAAGTTAGGTTAAGTTAAGTCTTCCATAAGTCTTCAGCTCTGATTGTTACTAAATTATGGACAAGTAATAATAAGCCAATAACATCTTGGATCTTTTAATACCGTTAGATTCAGGCAGTTTGTTGCGTGAATGGTTTGGCTCGACCGGTGAAATAACACGATCTCTCAGAATATCGACTTTTAGTTGCTCACGCTACATATCGTACGGTGAAAGGTATCCGGAGGCCAAACCCCTCTTACCCTTCCCTATCCTATCTTAAAGGCTGGCAACGTTGCTGGTTATTTACCACCAGGTGATTACAAGCCAAATCATGAATGCACCCGGTGTTCCAGACGTGTTTTTTCAGTGGTTATGTTGGATTCCAGGTTTTTTTATGAGATAGGAGGGCAAACGAGCAGACGTGTCACCTGATGCCCCTGATGGTAAGCAACTAACGCCGCTCATGGACACCAGTAACACATATAGTGTTACTGTTGCGTTGCTGACCTTTAAGGGATAGGAAAGGATGGGGAAGGGGGTGGGCCTCCGGGTACCTCTCTCACCGAACGAAACGCGACATGACCCACTTTACGTCGATCTGCTGAGAGGTCTATGTATTTCACCGGTCGAACCGGCCCATTCATGCAGCGAACAGCTTGGCTCTACCACCAGCTCCGATAATAATAAACACTTAGCGCAACAACTCTTTACATTTTAGCCTTTTGTGTGGTGGAAATGGGATTGGTGCGAAGAGGTAGAATGTCTTGGCTTGACTATTACGTAACTATGTGTATTGCCACAATATGCAACAGATTGTTGACCGATCACTATGTGTTTGTTTTTACTAGTGTTGCTCTTCCTGTTAGGTAATCACCCCACGGATAAATGTTAAGGATATGATTTTTTCGTAAATAAATCCTTATAATATGTGGAGACTGTAAACTGTTAAATAACTATTAAAAAATAAGAGGTAACGAGTAATTTAACAGTATTAGAAGAGCCAAGCAATTTGCTGCATGAATGGGCCGGGCTCGACCGGTGAAATACCATGTCCTCTAAGAAGATCACCGTAAAGTGGCTCATGAGGTACCCGTAGGCTCATCCTAGTGGCCCTACTCCCTTTAGGGTCGACAACTCAACTCTAACACAATCTGTGTTACAAATGCAAGCGAGTAATTTTTTTAGCAAAAGTAGGTATATATTATATTTTTTTAGTAGGTACTATGAATACTACTACTGCCACGCTTTGCTTTGTACAGAAACTTATAATCAAACTGAAGTTTAGAATCTCATCGCTAAGCCTCGGAACGTGACACAGCCCATGTTTTAGGGCTTCATATTATATTTGATCAAATATTGGATTCAAAGTTTAACAGCATACAAGAGCTGATTGTCTGACGAGTCCATGACAGATGTACCTACAGAGTTCTGTATACAGGAAATTCCAGTAGTCAGGAGATCGAGCAAAAAATTTAATTAAAAAAAAAAAACATAATTTACAGTGGAGTTATGCATCAAAAACCCCGTTAAATAACCGGGACTCGAAAAATATCCATCTGGTATCCAAATCGGAACAGCAGTAGCGGAGATGAAAGCGTTAAGACAAGTCAACTCGACTTTTTACTATATTAATCTGCAGATATAATTGTCAGAGTGGTCAAGCACGAACGGTTGCGTAAGTATGAACACGTATTGAGTTGAAAAGGAGGGGTTATGTTTGTGTTAGAACAAAATAAACTGTTCTGTTCCATTGAGCGAGGTCGTAACGACGAGAGAAAGTTACGACCGTATACATATATACATCTATACATATAAATAAAATTGGCGTGTCTGTTTGTAATATACAAATAACCGCTAAAATACTACACGCATATGAATATATATGTAAGCCAACAGTGGTAGAGTCACACAGTTCGATGCATGAATGGGCCGGCTCGATCGGTGAAATATCAGAATCAGAATATCAACGTAAAGTGACTCACGCCGCGTTTCGTTCGGTGAGAGAGGTATCCGGAGAATCAAGCCCTTTTGCTCTCCCCTTCCACTTCCGACTTTTTAGAAAAGATCTTTTGTTTATTCTCATTTATTGCTTCTGAGGCGAAACAAAGTTCCCCAGATCATATATATAAAAATATTAATAAGGCCAAGAATAAAATTGAAAATAAATATATAAATATTAACAAAATATTAACAGCAATAAGGCCGCCCTTTGTACTTACTATATTTCAGTACCATCTTGTAATTCTTTATTATGTGTGCAATAAAGTGTATATAAATAAATAAATAAATAAATATTTGATAAGAGTTTGCATAAGGTAGATCGGCCCGCAAAAACATGCACTAGTTTGGTTAGTAGCCGCGGACTATTACGGAGCTCGTTATAATTTAGCGAAATTAATGTTAAATTATACAAAGTTGTGCTCGTTATTTAATACTAGTTGTGGCCTAAATCTGTACTCAAGTCGCCTTTCTGATGATGAGGACCACTTGGTTTTTTACAAATATCGGAGATATTAATGAGAGAAAATGAAGAAGTCATTCGCCAAGCTGAAGTCAATCAATCACATAAATGATTAGTTTCGGGAGACCAAACACGATATAAAGAAATACAGACAGACCTAAAGATCTTTCAATTCTCAAAATAAAAGTCTAATCTTCCAATAATTATTTTCATTCTTGATATAATCTTTAAAAGAATTGACATGAATTTTATACTGATTTAATATTCTACATAATACTTTACGCACTTAATATTCACAAGCAATATTTTTTTAAAGTCACTTAAAAACCTTGATTATTATAAAAATCAAGGTTTGTAATAAGATTACCTCATTAACGAACTGTTAATAGACCAGCAATATAGATACATTTTTATATAAGGTATTGGCAAAACTGTGTCAGAGTGGCTGTCTACTCTTTGCCTTTTTTTTACTACTGAGTACTGTACTGTACTACTGGGTTTAATCAAATCACAATACGAACTCTCAGCGAGACCTTGTTAAGATCACATGGCGCACCACGTAACCATTTTGTAGCTAAAAAGCTGCACCCTCGGGTTTCATGCGTAATTTTATCATTGATTGTAACGAAGATTGATCGAAAATTTCAGTCGAAATACAGCCTATCAAATATGGTTACCAATTATGCTTCTATTTATTTGGGTAGTTTAGAAGAAACATGAAGATCTGTAAATTAGATAAATAAACGCAAAGCTCCTTGTGAATCAACAAGTTGTGAAAACAATTCCGGACTCACTCCAATGACAGACAACTTCGTGCCGTGTAAGAGAATAGGTTCCGCCATTTGGGACGTAACGATTCGGCGAGTCGAAGCTTAACAACCGCTGTCTACACTTTCAGGTAAATAAAGGTGTGAAGTTATAAACAAAACTCCATAAACAAGTGTTCCACTATTATGAATATTGTTAGCGCAAACACAAGAAAACTAGTAGTTTGGAATGTATATCAAACTCATCTTGAAGTGCATAACTACATGTTTTTATTATGCTCTCATACAAAATTTACGATCTTTAATAAGTAAGATGTGTTCCAGTCTATATGTACTGCAAATAACCATAAAAGTCTAGTACTAAGGTCATCCAAGGATCGTTGAAGGTCGATAAGACGACGGAACAATTACGTAATGGCTCCAAGAGCTAGGCGTCGAAGAAATAAAATTGAGATGAAAGATGTATGTTTTGTCTATTATGTTTTCATTTCAAAAATATATGTAGAATAATCCCTTACAAACGATTAATATATAAATTCACGCTAAATCCTTTGCGATGTAGGCGGAGAGAACAGAGAACGCCATACGGCACGATTCTTACACGCCTCACTCGCTTCTTTGACTTTCATAACTCTTGTCATACTCGCTCGTCGGTTTTTAAGACTTCTGAGATCACATTCCTCAAGGACTCGTTCAATTTGGTCATGGAAAGTGTGTCGTGATTATCCTCGACTCCTACATGCTACATATCATTTTTTCGGAAAGTAGTCTGTACTAATGTTTATTCTTAATTATTGATCTGATCCAATTAATTAATATATATTAGAGAGAATAGAGAACGCCAAAGGGCCAAAGCGAGTGAGGTGTGTAAGAATCGTGCCTTATGGCGCTTCGTTCTCTCTGCCTACCCCGGGATTTGGCGTGAAGATATGTATGTATATAATTAATTAATTAATTTTTTGAAAGCCTATATATATAAGACAACCCTACCCAAGTGGAGTTCGTTAGTGGGTAGGCATCGGTAGCTCTCGCCTCAATTCGGTAGTATTTTTGGTAGAAATTAGAGAAGTAACGGATATCCGGTAACTATCCGGTATCCGGCCTATCAGGCAGCCTTTTTGCTATCCGGCCGAATACCGGATAATTACTATTTGGCCGGATAAGTATCCTACCGAATAAAAAAAAATTTGATAAAAAAATATTTTTAAGTAATTATTTGCTTTATTTAGTTAGCTTTAGTATCACTTAAGAAACATAATTAGTTTAAATTTTTAATCACACAATACAAAATGAATGTAATAGAAAGAAAATCAATTAATTAGTACTCATACTGCACTAAGGGCAAATTATGGTGAATGAATACTATTTTTTCTGCATTGAGAGGTGGCAAACGGTTTCACTTATCTTCATTATTAAGGCCAGCTTCAGTAAAAAGTCTTTCGCTGTACACACTGCTGCAAGGTGCTGAAAGATTGATCTTGGCAAACTTTGTTAAATTTGGGTGCTGTTTGCCATTAGCTGCCCACCAAGAATAAGGGTCACGATTGCGATAAAAATCCAGCTTACAGGTTCTCGCGTTTCTTTCTTCACGAAAAGACCTGAATCTAACCGAGTCCAACCCGATCGTTCGCGCGCCGCCTACGCAGTGTGCAATGCACCAAACGGCTAAGTTCCGCCGAATATCCGGCTATTCGGCCACATGCTTGGCCGAATATCCGGTATCCGGCCAAACTACTATCCGTTACATCTCTAGTAGAAATCCTATGGCTTTATTATTATTTAGTTAATAGACCAATATGTTCATGTAATACTGATTGTAACTTTTTCTCTGAGTCATGATGATATCGTTATATGTACACTTATATCTTATCACCCACAGTCTTGCCACTAGACAATCGTTGTATAGAAAAACACGCGTATATTGCATGGTATAGAAAATAATCTATATATATAAACAAAATTGAAGTGTCTGTTTGTAATACTGAAATAACTGCTTTCTACTGCATTCATGTGAATATACTTAGTCATGCCATAAATATTGTAACAAAGAAAAAAAATTTTTTTTAATTGCAAATAACATTTATTACTTATACAGTGTGTTACTTTAATACATAAATATAAAACGATATAAAAAGCTTATTCGAAGTGGTCTCCATTGGCTGCAATACAGGCCTTTAAACGTTGAGGCCAGTTATCAATAGAAACACGCACTCTTTCCATGGGAAAATTCTTCACTGCCAATCGTATGGATTGTCATAATAATTTAGAGTCCCTAAACTCTAAATTATTATGACGTTTAGAGCAAGCCGTACTCTCTAAAACTGACCACAAATCATAATCCAGTGGGTTAAGATCGGGACTAGACGATGGCTAGTCTTCAGCTCTAATGAAGTCCGAAACGTTCGCTTCCAACCAAGATTGCGTGGACCGAGCTTTATGACCCAGTGCCGAGTCTTGCTGGAAGGACCATACTTTGTTATTGAACATGGTGTTGTTAAGGGGCTTGACTACTTTTTCAAGAATGGTATCTTGATACACTTGTGCCGATGTTTTGATACCTTTTTCACAAAAATATGGCTCAGTCACACCTTCGTAGCTAACACCCCACCAAACCATCACTGAAGTCGGATAATGCCCACGTTGCACTCTGTCAACTAATTGGGAAGCTTCCTTAGAGCTTTGAGCATAAATACGGTCATTTTGTTTGTTAAAATGTTGCTCAATTGTAAAAACTTTTTCATCCGTAAACAATATTTTTCTGTGACCTCGCTTTGCGTACCGCTTCAGTAGTTGTTTACATTTTAACACCCTATTCTTTTTTAAATTATCAGTTAATAAATGACCAGTGCGCCTCTTATAGGCTGCAAGTCCTAAGTCATCTTTTTAAATACGCGACATTGTTCTAGGTGCTATCTTCATCTCCCGAGATAAAATCTTTTGCTTGCGGACAGGATTTCTTCGAATTCTTTCCCTTACTGCTTTGACCACCTTTTTCGTACGAACACTACTTGGACGGCCAGGTCTTTTTCTGTCACAAACAGAGGAGGTCTCATTGTACCTATTAATAGCCCGGTACACAAACATTTGACTAATACCAAGTGTATGGAGAGTTTTAAAAATTGCATTTGGCTCCATACCTACTTTGTGTAATGCAATCACAGCGATTCGGTTCTTTTTATCACCCCACTCCATTTTAATATCGCAAAATATTGTACAATGTATTGGCGCCAAAACGAGAAAACACAATGAACAATCGTATAAAAATGACAGATTCCAAATTCAAATGTAATATTTTTTTATTTTTAGTTGTAACAGTATTTATGCCCAGACTAAGTATATATACGGTACATAAACCAAAATAACATTTATTACAATTTTTGTCGTCTGTCTGTCTGTTTCTTTCGGGTAATCTCTGAAACGACTAGATCGATTTTGACGGAACTTTTATTGGCAGGTATCTTTTATTTTTTGTATCTTTTATTTTTTGCTTCCGAGACACAAAGCGACACAAAGTTCGCCGGGTCAGCTAGTACCAAATAATATCTAACGCCTGAACGGACTGTCCGTCGCGAGGCTCGTTAGCCTTACCTAAATGAGTTTCTTTAATACTACCATTTGTGTTTAAGTTTATTAAAAGCTAATCAACATCTTTCTTTCTGTAGTTTTGTACAAAAGATATAACAAATATACCTACAAATCTATTTATATTCACATTTTTTTTTTTAATTAAAGCTCAGTTTGAATTTTAACTTTTATGATTAAGTTTGTTCAATTGAATCTAAAATTCTGATTTAAAATTAAATCAATTTTGACTTTATATTCCCGGTGGTCCAGTGGTCGAGCACACGGCTTCTGAATCCGAAAGTCGCGGGTTCGAATCCTGACACTGGCTCACACCAATGACTTTTCGAAATAGTTTTCGAAAGTTAAGTGTGATAAATATCGATGACTGAAAACTTTGCCCCCGGTATGGGAATAGGTTCGCCGCCTATTCCATTTGGGACGTAAACATAACGGCGAGACGAGGCTTAACAGCCGCTCCATACACGTTCGGGTAACAAAGGTAAAGTTATGTTATGTTTGACTTTATAGGCCAAGTCCATCGCGGGGTAGGCAGAGGGAACATAACGCCATAAGGAATGATTTTACACGCTTCATTCGCTTCTTTGACTCTCATAACTCTTGTCATACACGCTGGTCGGTTTTTAAGCACCCTGACATCACATTCCACAAGGACTCGTTCAATTTGGTCATGGAAGGTGTGTCGTGACCGTCCTCGACACCTGCATCCATTTTTTTCAACATGTGCGAACCATCGGAGCATGCCCATCCTTACTTTTACACCGACACTCTTTTTGAATACGTTACGCATACGCATTCGTTTCTTTATATTAAAATTAGGTCCCTCTCGTTGCATTTTTTAAACCATGTATCGGTTTTTAATGCAGTTCATGGACAATCGATATAAATCTCGACGAAAACGTGAAAGACCGCAAACGTGAAAGTGGGTCAACTGATGGTAAGTAACGTCTTACCGCCCGTGTACACCGTGGTGCGTTGCTATCATTTAATGGAGTCGGAAGAAAAAGGAAGGGGAAAGACGATCAGGCTGATTCAGACCTCCCGATACTTCTCTCACCGAACGAAACGCGGCACGAGCCAGTTCCCACCGATATTCCGAGATGTCGTGATATTTCACCGGTCGAGCCGGCACATTCATTCAGCGAACTGTAAGACTCTACTACTGTTAAAAAAAAAACTACATTTTTATCCATACAAAAAGCTATAAAAATAACCATTTTATATTCATCATTCAGTCTATTATTCCAGCAAGGTCGCGAGAAACAAACGGACATTAATAATACGTGCTTTTGTAAGTTAATAATAATTGCATAATTCATATTAATAGCATATTATTACTTAAATTAATACTAAGTAACGATATGTTGTGCGCCGTTCACCTCGTCTATATTATGATGATTAGTTACCTATATAATATTCATTGACAGCACATTTTAAAGAAACAATGCTTTTTGCTATTTTATTTTTGCGATTTGTGCTTTATTTTATTTTATTATAATAGTGTAAAAAGTTATATTCAGGCCTATTGATTTAATACAGAAAAAGGTGTCTCGGAAGTAGTCACTTAGTCAGTAACTTTGTCTATGAAAGGAAATCCTGCAAATTAATTAGGAATTCAAAATAAATGACTACCTCATCGAGTGGAATTTAATATTCGAGTTAGTCAAAATGGGTTCAGCCGTTTACGAAATTTAAGTTTTTGAAATTGTTAATTTTTACTATAGTAAGGCGAACGAGACGAGATAAAAACTATAAACAAACGGCCCCTTACCGAGTTATCTTGAGACAGTTAGCGATTGACACGAATATCTGAGCGATTGATATCTCTGTCCTTGTTACTCCTATGCAGTAAAGACGTCACTTAGTCGAAAACACCTAGCGTTGCGCACTTCGTGGTACATGATAGCAGTTGATACCGATTAACAGGTTCATTCCTGTATGAAAAGCGTTCTAAGTGACTCGCATTTTCGTTTTCCGTATTTGGTTGTTTTATTCTTGTTATTAATCCGTTACTTTTTTAGTTCTCTTGTTAATTTTCGCTGTTTTTGTTAATAATTAGTTGTTGATTTTAATCATGGAGAAATGATAAATGTTTTGAACCCCTGAATCTTTGTTTATATTTTTTATCTCGTCTCGTCGGCCTCCCTATGGCATCATAGACATTTTGCTACGTACCTCATGTCGGGCGAGAAGTCCACGGCGCAGGCGTACCCGGCCACCATGTGTCCGCTGAAGGTCTTCTTGCGGTTGAGCTTGAAGCGGTTGAGCGCGCTGAACACCACCACCTTGTTGTCCATGGACTGGCACGCCAGCCACTTGCCGTTGGGCGCCGCGGTGACGGCCGGCAGCGAGTGCATGGACGGGTCCGCGATGTACTTCATGTCCACCGGGATGTCCCTGGTGGAGACACGCGCATGACACTCGCTTTTATTTCACCACTCGCTCACTTTTATTTTGGTGAGAGGGGTATCCGAGGGGCCCACCCCCTCTTTATGCCAGCCAAAGGCTGGTAACGCAAATGTGAATCGCTCGGTGTTGTAGATGTCCATGGGCGGCGCTAGTCACTTACCATCAGGTGAAACTATTTAAACCTTCACCGAGCTCGATTTTCTTTCTCCTACTTTGAACGATCCGATTTTATTTAATCTTTGCACACCTGTCATGGACGGATGACAATGCAATAATTTAACTAACACATCCCATTACCTAGATTAGATTCGCTAGTATTCAACAATTTCTTTCCAACTAGCTTTATCTCTCTTACTCTCATACGAAGTTTCAGAATTTGAATGCAAGTAAAAGAGATAGAGCTAGTCGGGCGCTCAGCTTATTACAAACTCCTATGCCATGGCAATAATGGTCTCTGGTTAAGTTTACATTCAACGATATATCAACAAACCCCGAATATATTTATACTATCGCCTTAATGTTATATTTCGGTGGTTATTAACTAAAAAGTAAAAAATAAATATAGTTTAAAATTTTTTTTTTAACTATATTTGGTGCATTGTGTCTAATAGTCCCTGTAACTCTGGTGCCAATAATGAAGTCCACTCACCACTCCCAGACGCGGAGGCTCTTGTCGTCGGAAGTGGTGACGAACCTCCTGTTGTCGTCCACGAACGTGATGGTGTTGACGGCGCCCAGGTGACGGTCATATTCCTGGACTATCTCCCCGCTGCGGACGTCCCACTGGACACACAACGTATATATATGATTTATTACACTCATGCGTTCATATTACGATCGGTTTCACCGCCATCTTGGTGATGATGACGTAGGTAAACAGTAAGTACCGTTCGCAACATCGATATACATCTTGCGATTGAGTTATAATTGTTATTGTTCAAAATGTTATAATTTTACTTTGTTATACTATTTTATTGTAAGGTGTCACACTTACTCGACACAACAACTTACAGCTGAAACTAGTTCTGGTTCAGATGATAATATTACTACTACAGAAGTAGTTTTAATTAATTAAATTATTAAATAATTTAATTAAATTAAACAGTAGAATTTTTTTTTATAAGAATATAAAAAAAATTAATCATTGAGTAATTCAATAAGCGAATTCCACGAATGTTTCTGGTATCTGTATTTTTTTTAGGTAAATGACGTCATGCAGCTGTAATTATGACAAGGTTCCATCGCAATACCAACGCTTATTCAAGAGTTTTTGTACGAAGATAGTGTTTGACCACGACAAATTCCCCCTTAAGGGTACCATTTTGACACAGCTTAATTTCAAGTAGACATGATTGAAGTTATGTACATTAGGCAAAGTAAAAAGTCACATTATGTATTATAATTTTAAAATAAACAAAAAAACTTACACATATGATCTTCTTATCTGATGTGCCGGCAACGAAGAGATGCTGTTTATCCTCATCAGGGTGGAACTTGGCGCAGTACGGTACTTTCCGGGAAGTGAACCTTGACACACACGCACCAGTCTCGGTGTCCCACAACTTGATGTACCGGTCGTACGCTAAATAATAAACACACTGTCACTCGGCTTTTTGTGCAATATAATATGTATGTCATGGTATGACTAATCTGTGAAACGGCAGAACCGATTTTCACGAGAATATTATTAGTAGATTACTGATAAAATTGATATAACATGGGCCTATTTGTTTTATTCAGAGTGAGTCGCGAGTGCTTATTGGCTACTTTTCATAGAACATGTATAAAATTAGTAAAGTAACAGAATGGAATGAATGAATTCAGCAATAAATAGTTACCAGCAGAAAGGAAGTGCTTCCCACAGTTATTGAAGTTGACATCCCTTACAGCCTGTCTGTGTCCGAAGTATGTCCTTATACAGCGACGCTCACCGTACACCTCCCATATCTGGAATATATCATTTCATTATTTAAGATCTAAATCATAGTTAAAGTTTTAACCCCTCTAAGTGGTCCTCAAAGTGATTTAATTAAACAATTTAGTCTGAGTTTAGATTTAGCAAAACCAAAATCTGGCAAACTTACACTTTTCTATTCAATACTACCCACTATCTTATATCCTAAGAATAGATTTATTTGTACTGACCTTGACCCTTGAGTCCATTCCCGCAGAGAGCATGAGGTGAGCAGTGCCTGGGAACCAGCGAACTGCTGCCACACCTTTCGTGTGACCCTTCCATGTGAAGATGTGGGCCTGAAACACAACATATCACATTAATATTCTCGGTCTTGGGGATTATATTAATTCAAGAACTATCTGAAATTTTGATCTTGAGCTACTCATATGATGTATTTGTGATTTCTGTACTAGTCACCACAACACACACAGTCATTCACCTTATATTTATTTCCACAAAAGAATTCAATAATTAAATATTATGTTATTGTATGTAGACAGACATCATAAAAATATTGAAAACATACTTTGGGCAGGAAACATTTGTCAGGTGGTGTGTCACTCCTGAGTTGTGTCTCGCTGCGGGGGGGCTCTATCCATGATCTGCCCTGGTAGTCTGTCGGATTGTCAACTGCAAATAAAAAAATGTATATAAGTAAGAATTACTTAAAATTGGTGAACACACAGATTGGAATGTTTTGTGGACTGGAGTTAATAAATTTAAATATATCATCATTGGATTAAATAAACATAGAAAAAAAATATAACATAACATCACGCCTTTTTCTACCCGAAAGTGTAGGCAGCGGCTGTTAAGCCTCGTCTTGCCGTTATGTTACTTCCCAAATGGAATAGATGGCGAACCTATTATTACCATACCGGCAACAAAGTTTTCAGTCATCAATATTTATCACACTTGATTCCGAAAAGAACTTCGAAAAGTCATTGGTCTGAGCCAGTGTGAGGATTCGAACCCGCGACCTCTAGATTCATAAGCGGGGTGCTCGACCGCTGGACCACCGAGACCGAGAAAAAATATAAATACAATGTAACATATCTGTATCTTATCTTCTCAATTTGTTTTTTTTAATTTATTCTCAGGAATAAATTTATAATGTGGTAAATAAAAAACTAACATGAAATATTTTAAACTATAGTGTAAAATATTAAGTAGTAGTAATATTAAGTAATTAATATTAAAATATTTCACTTGATAGATATCAACTTTGCACTCACCATGTAATATAGATTTCTCCTCCAATGGTTTGTCATCATCAACTTTGCCCTTCTTCTGGCGTTTTGCGACAATCTCGGCTAATTCTTTTGCTTCATCGCCTTCTGGCTTCATTATCCTTAAATATTTGAAAAAATATGTTAATATAATAAGCTATTAATGTCAAATAAGCGAGTGAGACATGTAAGAATCTTGCCTTATGGTGCTCTGTTCTTCCTGTTTACCCCGCAATGGATTTGGCGTGGAGTTATGTATGTATGTATTAGTGATGTAACGAATATTCGCGTTCGCGAAATTCGCATGATTTTGGGTATTTGCATTCGCAAGAAATATTGCGAATGTTTTTAATTACCAAAAATAAAGAAATTATATATGGCACGAGGATATGAAAAACGAGCTTCATATTTTGTTTAATATTTTACCCACATAGATTAGTATAAAAAGTATTATATTATGGATCAGCCTATAGTTATATAAATAACTGCAGGTCAAGTCCCTTGCGGTGTAGGCAGAGAGAACAGAGCGCCATAAGGGACGATTCATACATGTCTCACTCGTTTCTTTGAGTTTCATAAATCTTGTCATACACAGTTGTCGACCTTTAAGGCTTTTGACATCACCTTCCTCCGGGACTTTTGGTGAGAAAAAATATGCCTATCATAAAGAAAAAAGCCTATTCAAACTGAAGACCACTGAATCATATGTGGTATTAGGGCAAATAAATTTACATTTATTTAAAAGTAGTAGGATCCACTGTATTAGCTACTGTTATTAATATTGCAAAACTCAATCATGCACAAGTACACAATTCTGTCAGAAAGGGAAAGGTATTCTGCCATTTTTATTTTGACAGAGATTAATCATGTTGTGCTCAATCTCTTGTTTTTCGCATAAACTTATAGATCATTATCTTACAGAGCACTTTAGATTTATAAAGCCCATTAAAGCATATAAATATAAAATAAAGCACATTTACCTTTGTTCACCCTCATATCCACCCCATGGCCCCAAGAATCCAGTTATATCCTCAGGATTATCATTCCTAGTTCTTTTCTTTTTGTCCAGTGGCCTCTTTTTTATAGTTTCAAACACAGATTTGCCTTCTGCTTCTTCAGGTGCTGCAACCATTCCTGATACTGGAAGTAATAACCAGAATGGGTCAAAGCCAACGCAACAACAAAATTATACGGCTATTAATATACCTAAGTAATAGAAAAATAAGAGTTAATTTATTTATATGCTATGACAGTTTTGCTGTCTGATGATAAGTACTATGGTGTAAAGACACCATGAGCAGCTAGCATCTTCTTTAAAAACATATCCATCATTCTTGAATAGGGTCTGCCTACTGCATAAATGGTCTAAGCCATTAAATATTTAATTAAATATTACATTAAATATTGTAGTAAACATAATGTCATAGAATAGTAGACAGATTTGAGAGTTACACTTACCCACAATTGCATCACCAGTTGGAATATCACTATCTGTTGAAGGATCTACAGCATAACCGTAACTTGTAAATGTTCTTCTCTGATTCTCAAACTGGAAGTCACTTATATGTGCTTTTTCTACATAACCAGATAATATATTTCTATTTGCTTTCATCTGTTGTGTTTGAAACGGGTTCTCTGGACCAAATGTGGGTGCAAACAATTCTTCATATTTGGGATTGTGCATTAATTCTTCATTATTAGGTATCAGAACCCTTGTGTCATCATTATTCTGTAATGTGTATATTGATATGCTTATTAATTTATTTAAGGTTTGTATAAAATTAACATGAAATAAGGAATGCTACCAATGCATACATATTTATAATAATAATAGTTGATAAATGCCTTAGCATTTGATAAGCTAATAAATTAGTAACTATTTTAAAATGTTCCTTATGTACAAAGGTCTGACATTCTATTCCCCAGGACAACCTCTCTTTTTATGTACTGTATTGTATGTGGCAATTGACTATCACAGGTCGAACATTTGCTAAACTGGCACATTGGAAATAAATGTATTCATAGCTGCAATCATTTCTTTCTTGATGTTAGGACTATCCGACCTTCATGACTTTGCTATTTTTCAACTTATTGGGTTTAGAACAGCCATAAGCAAGAGTAATTACTAACCATAGCTAAAGAATAATAACAAATTCTGCAATAGTCATGCGTATTGATATTGAAAAGTCTGGCTGGCTGGCTATATAGAAAGTTTTACTTACTGTTGGCATAACAATTGGTGCAGCACATATTTGCATGGATTTAGCAACAGAAAAGTTTTGATCAACAGGTTTTAAATGTGTCAACAATTTCTCATTACTATGTTCTTCTACTACCCTTGTGTCGTTGTCGTCTTCATCTTCTGAACTGCTACCATAATTTTGTATATTTAACATTATTTAATTAAATTCACTTATAATTACCTAGATAAACTTAAAATAGTCACCATTAACATGAATCAAAACATTTATTACACAGTGTTTATAAAATTCTAACCAAACCAAACCAACACATCACAGAGCAAGTAAATCAACATTCAAGTAATCTTTATTATTCTATGTCATCTTTACTTGCTCTGCGAACAGCGGAGTTTTGGCGGGGCTGTGGAAGAAACATGTCCGTTATTTGCATAATTTTCTCAAATTTGTGTTTCAATGGATATTATTGGATAAAATTCGTGGCGTTTTATTTAATAAGTGTTCGTTTAAGAGTGCAAATGTGGGGAATGGTGTAAATATCGTGTTTAGTGTGCTCTTCTACATTGTCGTCAAAACTCCCTCGGAAAATCATGCATAAAGTGCCACGACTTTATGGATGATTAGGTTAGGTTAGGTCAAGCTGTAGGTTTAGGCTAGGTTAGGTTAAGATTAGTTTAGGTTAAAAATGAAGACGTTATTTATAACAAAAAGACTCTACTTAAAGGTCTTAGCAACCAGGTCGTTAAATCATTAAAAAATTTCTGCGAGCAACTACTTTTTTTTCAATTAACCAATTTCGGACAGCCTAAGGCTGTAAAACCATACTGCCTTGTCTGTCACAATATTTTTTTGGAAGTAACAAAGTTAATCTAACTTTAACTAACTCAATCTAGCCTAAACTAACTTAAACTAATCTTATCTAATCATCCATAAAGTCGTGGCACTTTACGTATGACAATTTCAAGGGAGTTTTAGACACTATATTTACCCCATTTTCCACATTTTCACACATAAAGGAACACTTTATAAATAAAATGCCACGAATTTTATCCAATAATATCCATTTAAAGACAAATTTTAGAAAATAATGCAAAGAACGGACACGACTCCTTTATATTCCCGCCAAAGCTCCCCTGTGAACAACTCATAGAAGAATCATAGATATTTTTGCCATGCGTCTCAGGGCGTCGTCTGCAAGTACTGAAATTACCGTCAAATGGGGTGACTTGGGATCTAAGAGTGAATAGAGATAGAATTTTCCACCTCAATTACTTAATAACCAGTACAATACAGCTAATACTTTCCTAAGTAATACTCAAATAGGTTGCCTATTTGGAGATTAAACAAAAAGTTATTAATTTTAGTTTCGACTCAAATAGAATTGAGGTGGTAAATTTTCCATATCTTGATCCCAAGTCACCCCATTTGACGGTAATCTATTGATGAATCACTAGGTATTGTTACATTCGAATGTTATTTTAATTTCAAGTGTTGCAAAACTCGGTTATTGCTAGTCTCAACGATCTCGCTCCTCGCTTCTAACTCAGAAGTTGTCGGTTTGAATCCCGGTCCCACAGCAATAATTTCCTAAAATTATTTTTGGAAGTCATGTGTGATAAATATCGATTTATTACCACTTACTGCCCGGTATACGGTAATAACTTCCGACACCACTTGGGACATAACGTTTCTGCGAGTCGAGGCTCAACAGCGTACACCAGAAAATGGCGTGAAGTTATTTTCATGGTTTTTAACTCATGGTCTTATAATGGAAATATCCATTATAAGACCATGAGTTATTTAGCAAGCCTGGGAAACTCATACAAGACGTACGGTAGTGTTACATAAGAGCAATGAGCATCAACTGTGATGTGGTCAAATTATACTTTGCTATTTTATGCCTTTATGAGAGAGGGACGGGCAATTGAAATAAGAAGAATGTGTTGCAGGTGTTACATATTTATTTCTCAGGCTTTCGCGAATCTCACTCATAGATTAAAACAACTTTTAGTATTTTATCGCGTTTATTTATTACTTATTTTTATTTATTTCCCGGCGTTTCGAGCTCTTTACAGAGATCATTTTCACGAGTGATGAACAAAAAGATGGTAGTCGTTCAAAAGCTATTTTCATTGATATGGCGAGCACCCACTTTTTTGGAAATAAAAATCAAAAAGTTGATGTTAAAAGTATGATTTTTACTATTGGTAACCCCCCACATCAGACCATGAAACAAAAAATTAAATATTTATTTATAAGATGTATTCACTAAAGAAAAACAACTTACCATCAGGTGACACGCATGCTCGTTTGCCCTCCTACCCCATAAAAAAGACGATTCTAAGTGCTTAGAGAAGTCCAATGAATATTTGGAATTAAAATTTTTAAAATTTGTCACACTTTAAGCTTTTGTTGATTTGTATGAGCCATACCAGGAGCCAACTTAGCAAAATTTTTGCGTTCTTTTGACTGCAATCTGTTTTCAAAATGTCCATAGCATTACCCATGACTGAACAAATTATGGTAATGGCTATAAATATGTAGCTACATCATAAGATAAAACAAAAAATTCACCACAATCGACATTTCCTACCGCTCTTATAAAAAAAGACTACACATTTAGACAAATATTAAGGGATTGTATTTTTGATGATAGCAGTCTCGGTGGCGCAGTGGTCGAGCACACGGCTTCTGATCCAGAGGTCCGGGTTTGATTCCAGACACTGGCTCACACCAATGACTTTTCGAAATTATTTTCGGAAGTTATGTGTGATAAATATCGATGACTGAAAACTTTGTGCCCGGTATGGCAATAGGTTCGCCACCTATTCCATTTGGGACGTAAACATAACGGCGAGACGAGGCTTAACAGCCGCTGCCTACACCTTCGGGTAACAAAAGGTGTGAAGTTATGTTATGTTATTTTTAATCACAACACTAAAACAAGGTGAAATGAGTTACAAAATTTAATAATCAACCTAACTAAATCATATTAAATATCAATTCACAATAAAATCGATTACAATGATTAGATTAGAAAACGTCATTATTAACACTATGACACCGGAGCGGGCACTCTCATTGGTATTGTTTCGACCGAGCTGCGCGCTCTTTGTGAAATTGTCATCAGCCTCGCCAACCAGTGAACGATGGAGATCTGGAAAAATAATTGTTTCATATCATCAACTCCATCATGATAATTTAACTAATCGTCTAAGAGCTAGCAACATTTTTGAAAGAGATTTTAGGCAGGCCAGCTATTTAATATGCTATCTCTCTCACTCTCCCGCACGTAACACAGCCTGGGTGGGTCATTTGTTCGCATTAGACGTAAATTTTGGTTTTTTTTTCGGTTTTATATGGGTATTGAGCTTTTTGCAACACAAATTAATTATTGCCATATATTTTTCTTGTTGTTTAAAATGTGCAAGACTGCAATTTAAAATTTATGGTTTTTTTTCAAAATAATTTAGTATGACTGAAATTTGGATGTGATGTTATTTATGTATCGAGCACATTGATTTTTAACATCCACGTACGTGTTGAAGGCAGGCTGTTGCTGCTGCGGCTGTCCGGACTGCTGCGCGAGGTTCCCGAACGTGAGCGTGTTCTGAGTGGCGAGGCTCTCGAACGTGGCGTTGGCCTGGGGGGCGCCGAACGACGGGGCTGCCACACAAACCAAAGATTAAAACACATATTTGACAAATCTATAATGGAGTAAAATTATCAAAGGTATACCAAAGGTGTACCTGTTGCGGAGCCCCCGAACAATTGCGTGGGGGAGGCGCCCCCCGCGCCAAAAGTGGCGCCCCCCGCGCCGAAGGTGGCGCCCCCCCCGAAGGAGGGCGGGGCGCCGAACCCGCCGGGGCTCTTGTTGAAGCCGCCGAACGAGGAACCGAACCCGCTGGTGGGCGAGCCGAACGTTGCGTTGCTACCGAAAACCGGTTTACTACCGAACGAGGGAGAACCGCCAAACGTGGGACCTGCAACGATACTCTTGAGTCACCCACTTTGCTGTTCGAAATTCTGTTTTGCTGTCGTTTAATCGAATAGAAATAATAACAGCTCAGAATTGTACACATCAAAATGTTGAAACGTGATCAGTGATCATGAAAGCTTTATACCTTTGCCATTTGCAACAGATAAAATGACTATTTTCTAAGTTAAGTTAGTTAAAATAATAACATTTCATTACCAGACCCGGCTTGTTGCTGCGCGCCCCCGAAGGCGGACGGCGCGGGGGCCGCGGGGGTCGCGGGGGACGCGCCGAACGGAGACGCCGACTGATTGGTCGGTGCGGCCCCCCCTGCAATGTACAACTATTATTACTATCACAACTCTTTAAAACATAATAGTTAAGTAAATAGCGTCTCGATCGTATTAATAATAATGGCAAATGGAAAAGTAAAAAACGAAGTAGTACCGAATGTCGGCGCAGGCGAGCCGAAGCCCGCGGCGGGGGCGCCGGCCCCTCCGGACCAGAAGCTGTTGGGAGCGCTCTGCTTGAACGAGCTGGCGCCCTCGCCCCCGAAGATGGACGCGGCCGTCTGGTTATTCTGTCCGAACGTCGTCTTATTGCCAAATATATTCCCTCCAAACACCGAGCCGGAAGAGCTGAGGAAAAAATTGTAGATTATAAATCTATATACATTGATTACTAACACCGTGCCAGATTTCTTGAACAATAATCGTAAATTCGCCAACAGCTTTCTAAAATTAATTACTTATTTACTAATATACTTTTGTAGGGTATACACAGGGCGTTTTCCATACTTAACTAGTAACTTTGATAATACTTTAATTCCATTAACTTGCTTGAATCAACGGAACATAAACATTCTTACACCTCAAAACTGTCTCTACATTTAATAACAATTGATATGTAATGATTTCATACCTTCCCCCAAATATACTGCCACCGGTCTGTGAGGGTGCACTTGTTGTTGAAATACTGGCTGCAGCAAAGAGATTAGCTTCTCCACCACCAAACAGAGAACCGCTTTGTTCAGTCTTGACAGGTGCAGCACCAAACACAGACGTTTGTGAAGGACTTCCAAATATGGACGCCTGAGTTGTTGCAGCAGGTGCACCAAATACTAAATGAACATTATTGAATTAAACAAATGCATAAAATAAAAGCTTGGGAAAAGTATTCTATAACTTTTGTTATCTTTTTAGACTGGTTATTGTCTGACTCAACAAAGTATGTTCCATATATTGTAATCAAAATCAAACACTATATTCAGGGTTTCAAAAAGATAGTGTTAAATAAACTTACCAGAGGACTGTGTCGTAGGAGTACTTGCAGTACCAAAGACAGACGCTTGAGTTGTTGCACCAAATAAGGAAGAAGCTTGAGTTGTAGCTGTGGGAACACCGAACACAGATGTTTGATTAGCCCCTGTTCCTGCACCAGCAAAGACTGACCCTCCAGAAGTACCGAATATTGATGATGTGGTAGTAGTGGCAGCACTTGACCCAAAGATGGAAGATTGAGTTGTCATAGGAGTAAATGCGCTGGGCGCAGAGGTAGCAGAACTAAACAAAGAGGCTGCAGTTGTCGTTGGTGATGAACTAAAAACTGACGGCGTCGTTACAGTAGCACCAAATACAGACGCTTGTGTGGATGACGTACCAAAAACTGAAGCATTCGATGAAGCAAAAACTGATGCAGTAGTAGATGCCTGGGTGGTTGTAGAACTGAAAATTGAGCCAGACTGAGATGTCGTTACAGCTGATCCAAACACGGATGAAGAAATAGGAGAGGCCGGTGTAGGTGTGCTAAAAACAGAAGGTTTGGAAGCAGTTGGAGTAGTTGAAGCGGTGGATCCAAACACGGGAGTTTGAGTTGATAATCCAAACAATGATGTTGTTGTAGGTGGAGATGATGACACAGCTGAGGCAAATATGGAACTGGCTTGTGATGCAGTTGTAGTCTGCGACGCGACGGCTGCTCCAAATATGGAAGCAGCAGAAGAACTAGAGGTAGAAGAAGAAATTGAAGATTTTGATGTTGTCGTTGTGCTTTCAGAGGACGGTACTGGTGATTTGTCGGTACTTGCAGGTGGTGTCGCTCTTAAATCTGAAATTAAAAAAGGACAATTTGTAATTAAGGCAAGTTCTTTTCCATTCTCTTCTATCACTCGTCATGAGCACACTAACTTCCTTCATATAAACTTTTACAGTCATTTTTTGGCCTTGCTCTACTAATATGTTCATCCACAGTCATTCTCATCACTCTCCTAGAAATATGACTTTCTTGCCTCATAGCATGCCCTGTCCATATTATGTCCAATTATTTCAGTGATCGGAGCTTTCTTGCTTACCCGTTCGTAATATTATAAAACCGGTTTTACTAAAAGGATACCCACCAACAGGGACTGTAGCATTGCCAGCAGCAAATATAGAAGACGCATTTGACGTTACAGCGACAGACTTATCTGTTGTTTTAACTGCTTCTGAGACTGCCACAGATTTCGTTTCATTAGGTGCTGCGGGTGCGACTAAACCAGAAATAAAGGCGTTATAGTTTAAAATTTTTACCAAAGATCCCCTCTTGAATAAGGTTGGAGGTATTGTGCAAGGTACGTCTACGTAAATGGAATTTTACAAATAGCTCGTTTTATTTGGGTGAAAAATAAAAACAGTAAATACATAGTCTAAATTACCTGGACTTGGCACAGGCTCGATATTCGCAATGACTTCAGGTGCTGCAGATGCTTTGGTAACCTGCGGTTCCTTATTATCGATCGCCGATTTCAATTGAGCTCCACTATTTTGAGCGGCATTTTCTTTCTCTACTGGTTTTTGTAGTGGTTTATTATCAGATTGTACACTTGGACTAATTTTCACAATGTCAGGAACATTAGATTTAGTTACAACTGGCGTCGGTTTCAAACCGAATAGATTGGTGATTGGTTTATCAATTTTCGGTTTAAGAGTAAATGTTTTAGTTTCAGTCGCTTCAGGTTCACCAGTTTCACTTGATTTCGGACTAATAGTTTTTGAAGCTGCTGATTTTGGCTCCTGATTGGTGCTCTGAGTTTTAACATCCTGTATTAAAGCCTGCGGCTTGGATTCCAGTGTGGGCGATTTAGGTTCTTGTCCAATGGTTGGTTTTGTTTCTGGTGCAAATGGTTGAGGTTGGAATTTACTAAACATATTTGTTATATCCGAAATAGGTTGTGCTGTAAAACTCGTTTGCGTAGGAGTAGTAACAGATGTAGATGTTTTTTGCGCGACTGTAAATTTCAATTAAAAAATGTTATAAATGAATAATTTTAGAGCTGTCCTTTTGGTCCAAAATTGATGGGGGTCTAAAAGACAATTTCCTCAAAGCAACTTTCACTGTGAAAAGACTATGTATTTGAGATTGATTTTCTTCAATAATCTTCATTACATAGTATGAAACAAAGTCACTTTCCGCTGTTTGTCCCCTAATGCGTATATCTTTAATACTACGCAACGGATTTTGATGCGGTTTGTTTTTAATAATTAGGGGGGTCAACGGGGTGGTTTTGAAATATAATTCATATATGATGTTGTAAAGAAAAAACGATAATTTTCGAGATTTAGCACTTTAATTGCAAACGCTGGCTGAACCCTAAGTGATAGATAAAAACAATGTTCTACATTATTAAACATCTTGAGAAGGTCTACAAAAAAGTCCGCGAGGGAATATGTCTATCTCTTAGGGATAACCCACAATTACCATTTTTATTTTTTTACTTTTTACGAGAAATAATGGCTTATTTACGAAGCGATTTTAAACATTACAGCATTAATTTTCATCCAATTAAGTGTCTTAAATAGATTGTGCATGTAATATAGATGATCCTGGTCATTTACAGCATGCAATTTAAACGAATATTTTCGAAGATATTGCAGTATTAACATAGCGGGACAGCAGATAAAACCGATAAATAGCACAAATTGAACCTAATGATATCTAAAATTTACTCATTTATTACTTTTAATGCAGAACAAAGTTCGCCGGGTCAGCTAGTCAATAATAATATCAACAGCGAAAATTCACATGATTAAAAAGCACTTGTTTGTTAACAAGGGTCTTTACATCATTTTCAGTTTGAGTAGTTTGTCTTAATGTTTTGTAGCACCTACTAAGCAGATATACAATGCAAAAGCGGATGGGTGTAGAACTCGAGGACGGCGTCTACAGACTTTCCATCATCAAATAGAACAAGCGTGTATGATAAAAGTTATGAAAGTCAAACAAGCGAGTGAGGTGTGTAAGAGAAGAGAAGATGGCGCTCTGTTCTCTCTGTTCCACCTTTCAAGGGACTTAGCATGAAGTTATGTATGTATGTCTCATACTTGTATAATTTTCTAGAAACTTACACGTTGGTGACGACGGTGAACAAATAGGCTGTCCCATAAATGTGTTAGCATCATTTTTGGCTTCGTTTGATTTAGCTTGAAGGATGCTTTGCTTATTTTGCAGCAGGTCTTTAAGAACACTTCGCGTGTTGGCTGGGACGGCTGGTGATGCAACCGGAGTTACTGGAGTTATTGGTGAATATTGCTGGGTAAATGCAAAAGGGGCTGTTTTATTTTGAGCAGGTTGAGCTACTTGGACTGGTTGTGGAACTTGGATTGGCTGTGGAACTTGTATTGGTTGTCGAGCTGGTACAGGTTGTGGGACCTGGATAGGTTGTGGAGCTGGGAATGGCTGTGGAACTTGGATAGGTTGTTGAACATGAACCGGCTGACGTACTTCTGGTTTCTCTGAAAGTTGCCAATAATTTAGCTTTTAAAATGCACAGAATAAAGCTGTTTCATTCATATTACAATTTTTCTATAAAGAATTACATGTTATCAAATTCGAAAAAATATATTTTGTTTACAAACATTACAGCTAGAAAATAAATAATTCTGAGTTAAAATAAGACTGACCGTCAGTAAATAAAGTTCTTGCGACACTACTAAGACCTGGTATTGTAGGTCTAGCAGCTGAAACTGGAACAAACGCAGGGGCAGCTGATGGCTTCACTTCTGACTTTGGCTCCATCTTCACCTCAACTTTGGGTACCACCATTGGCTGTGACTGAGGTGGAGCTGCAAATATTGATACCTATATAAGTTTTCTCACTATTATTTATAAATTTACTCACTTCTCAGTACTAACTACTAAAAACCAGTGAGGTGAACATATTCTGAAATACTACAATTGGGCATTGTCAATTGAAATATTCTAAGGTATATATATATTTTATTACTTCACCCCTATATCTACCCAAAGTAAAATGTAATAAATGTAGGTAGAGGCTGTTAAGCCTCGACTCAACAAATTTGTAAGTTTGAGAGGTAACTGAGCCCGGAATTACTACAACCTTGAACGACTTCTTCGATGCTTGTATATCCCATACCCAATTACAAATAAACACAGGATAGGATGGGAGGATAGAGACCATTCCTTTACACTGTCTACCTCTCTGGGTATTCAAGGAGCGTTGATACTTTTTAAATCTTACCTGGTTGTGTCGGGACATTCATGGCAGCCAGTTTAGATTTTTCCTTTAAGCTTTTCTCATATTTTATCTTCAGATTGGCCAAATGATGGCTCATCTCATCGCTAACAGGTTTGATTTTAATAGTTTTGTGATTCGACAGCATGTCTCTCAAAGCATCCAGTTTCTGTGCAGATAGCAATGGTTGCCTGGGTTTCTCCGATTCAATACTCATATTGAGTATGTTCTTAGTCAGTTTGGCTAGTGGATCTCTGTGAAAAATAACTTTATATTGTTATTCGTGCCAATTGCATACGTGCAGAGTGCAAGTATTAGCAAATTAGATGACCGACTTTAACAAAAATCTAAAATGTCTCATGAGAACGGGATTTGTTGATTGGTTTGATTTATCAAATTAATTCATTAAAATTTTTGTCACACCAATAATTGACAAGATTTGTCAAGATCAGTCGTGACCATTATTTAAAGATCTATAAGATTATTTTGTAAGTTATAAATAAGCTGTCTCAGTGGGGAAAATATAACAATTTTGATTTGAGCGTATTTTGTGTTCCTCGCCATCTCCCAATACCTACTTGGTTTTGAAGGGGGTGGTCCTGAGCAGCGAGGTGGCGGTGAGGCGGCTGGCCTCACACTTCCCCAGCGCAGCCCTCAGAGCACTCAGCTCGGCGGCCTGCCGCGCCAGGACCTGCTGCTGGCGCACCAGCGGCTGGTACACGTCGTCCAGCACCGGGTACGTCATGCGCTGGCCGGGCCTGGGGGGGGGGGGGGGAGGGGGGGCTCGTCTTGTAATAAATAAATGGGCCGGTTCCGGTGAAATAACGCGACCTCTCAGAATATCGACGTAAAGATCATGCCGCGTTTCGTTCAGTGAGGGAGGTTTCCGGAAACCCACACCGCTTCCCCTCCCTTTCTCATCGTAATCCTTTAAAGGCCGGCAACGCAACTGTAACACTATGTGTTGCAGGTGCCCATGGGTAGGGGTAGTTGCTTAACATCAGATGCCCCGCTTGCTCGTTTGCCCTCCTAGTACTTAAAAAAAGAGATAAAATCCGAAATACGGAGATCCGTAGACGTACGGGAGTAACTGACATAGCCCGTTAAGCTGAAGTGGAGGCGGACAGGCCACATCGCTCGAAGAACCGACGAACAATTGAGAAAAAGGTTCTGGAGTGGGGAATACGGACTGGACTGCGCCGCGTAGGCCGTCCCCCCACTAGGTGGACTGACGACCTGGTGAGAACCGCTGGGAGTCATTGGATGCTAGCGGCACAGGACCGGCAGTTGTGGCGTGCTAAGGGGGAGGTCTACGTTCAGCAGTGGACAGACCTGGGCTGACGATGATGATGATTTAAAATTAACTCTGTAATATGAAAAAACAATGTTCTAGGAATCTATTAAGATATCAAAAACTAGACAAACTTGTTAGACTGCAGATCTCTATCCATAGCTTCACTCCACCTGTGGCTGAGCGCCTTCTGGGCTTGTTCCACCTGGTTCTGTACGTAGTAAGCCAACTTCTTGACCGAGGCCACACGTTTGGTTGTTAGTGGATCCGCCTGGGTCCACTGGTGCTGGTCTTTTGCCCTATAAAAGAATATTATGTGATTATTTTAAAAAACGAGCAAGTTTGTCTGATGTTTCAGGACTTGTTTTTTGATCACTTTAGAACTTATAAAACTTTTATCATTATAGGGGTACAGTAAAATTCATTGAACAAATACAGTAATTATAACTATTTTTTTATATTAATGTTAAAAAAAGGTTTAGGGGTAAGGATTATTTCTTTAATTTCAAGTAATGACCAATAATTTTGTTGATTTTAAATTCTCGGCGGTCCGCTGGTCGAGCGCCACGTTCCTAAATCAAAAAGTCGTGAGTTTGAATCTGGGCTCACACTGATGACTTTTCATAATACTTTTCGGAAGTTATGATAAATATCGATGACCGAAGACCTTGTGCCCGGAAGGGCACAAAGTCAGGGGTTACAGGGTTAGAGACTTAACAGCCGCTGCCTACACTTTCAGGTAGAAAAAAGCGTGAAGTTATGTATGATAAATTCAATATTGTTAGTTTTATTAATTAGATATTAATGATGTATCCATATTTTCATAAACATTTAAGTTTTCAATTTATATATTTGTATTAAACTCACTCAGTATGAGTCCTGGCTTCAGCTATGACAGCGCACGCCCTCACCAGCTCCAACTTCAGCTGTATGACGGAGCTTCTCAGATCCTCCAGTGAACACTCCCTCTTGAGCTGTTCGCTGTCCAGATTGCTCATGTTGAAGTTAGCATTTATTGACTCTATGTCGTGCTGAAGCTGGAGGAGTGCATTACATTGAAAAAAAATTCTTGAGTTTCTATGAGTTTACATAGACAGGCTGCAGAGCACCCCAAAAAAATATGCATAACTCTCTTCTTTGGGCAGTCTGGTAAAAACTCCCCGTTTAAGATAAAAAGGGGGTTAAATTTAAGTTCGCTGCATGAATGGGCCGGCTCGACTGGTGAAATACCACAACCTCTCGAAATATCGGGGTGAAGTGGCTCATGCCACGTTTCGTTCGATGAGAGAGGTATCCGGAGGCCAGAACCCCTTTCCCCTTTCTCCTCCTGCTCCCGTAAAGCTTACTGGCTTACCATCAGGTGACGCACTTGCTCGTTTGCACTAACCAACAAATACAATAAATTTTGGTGTACAAAAATAATACCTTAGCTTGTGCCTCTCTAGTATTAACCATAAACTTGTAGAGTTCCATTTGAAAGTCATTAATTTCCTTTATGAGCATATTCTTCAACTCCTGATTCACTTTGATCTCGTTGATTCGTTCTTGTTCGGCTTTAAATGCGGCTCGCTCTTGGGTCTGCTGGGTTGTTGGCGCTGTCACTATTTGAGCTTGAGCAACTTGAACCTGTAAAAGCAAAAAAATCATAAATAACTTCACACCAAGTCACTTGTGGGGTAGGCAGTAAAACAGGCTGCCATAGGATCATCAGATTCTTAAACACCTAACTCACCTCTTTGACTTTCATACCCATTGTCATACACGCTCGTCTATTTTTATCTCTCCAAATAAATAACTAAACAAAAACCCAAATAATAATTGGACACAATACGAACAGCGCCATCTAGTTCCAATTCTAATTAATCTGTTATGAAATTAGATAAATGATATTAATGGGATATATTCACACTCTATACAGCCAGGCAACATGTTTCACTGAGATACATCGGATATTAAAAGCGTAAAGATATAAAAAAATAAAGTCTCGGTGGTCCAGTGGTAGAGCACACGGTTTCTGATCCAGAGGTCCGGGTTCGAATCCTGTCACTGGCTCAGACAAATGACTTTTTGAAATTGTTTTCCGAAGTTAACTGTGATAAATATCGATGACTGAAAACTTTGTGCCCAGTATGGCAATAGGTTCGCCACCTATTCCATTTGGGACGTAAACATAACGGCGAGACGAGGCTTAACAGCCGCTGCCTACACCTTCGGGTAATAAAAGGCGTGAAGTTATGTTATATAAAAAATACATACCGGAACAACTGACACCGGTGTTGGTTGCACCACTGGTATTGTTGGTTTTATATCAGCTTGCTTCTGTTCACTCTGACGTTGTACTGAAAAAAAAAACAGCATTAGTCTATGCTTATTGTAATATGTATGAATATCATTGGTACATTCATTTCTATAGTTTTTATATATGTTAAAACCAAAAATAATTAAGTAAATACCTGGTGACACAAAAGACTGGTTGCTGGTGTACTGTGGAGGCGGTCCTGCCGGCTGTGTTTGTGGCGCCAACTGTATTGGTGCCGTCTGCGAATTATTGTATACCTATATTAGCATAGACATTGTATTTTTTAAAACTAAATTTATCCGATTGATTCATATTAAGTGGTAGAAGCCACGAATTCCTCTCAGAGCATTGCCGTAAAGTGGCACATGACGCGTTTCGTTCGGTGAAAGAGGTATCCGGAGACCAAATCCCTTGCATTCTGCCCTCTATAACCCTTCCGTTTTAAGGACGCAACTGTAACACTATCTAGCAGGTGCAGGTGTCCATGGGCGACGTTAGTTGCTTACCATCAGATGACACACTTGCCCGTTTGCCCACGTATCTCTTAAAAAAATAATACTTACAACACCGGAATTCAGTGTAAAAACTTAAGTCATGTATGGTAACTATACCTGCACCACTGGAGGAACTGCCACTGGTGTGATCGTAGGCTGGGCTTCGACTGGTGCTTGTCCAGGGATCGCACTAAACATAAAAGAAATATATTTATATAAGGTTACTCCATGGAAATTCATTTGAAAAACAAGTTCTGATCTTCTTTGATATGCATAAATGTTAAGCCCAACTCCACCATATTAGTAAGTTGGGGAGTACTGACACCAGATTGCTTACCTGGTCATAGCGGCAGCTGGTAATGTCAGCTGTTGCGGAGCCACACAGACCTGGGGTGCGTCCTTCTTCAAATTGATGATGTTGAAGATTGTGAGTAGACCATTGTGAGATAACACGTGCAGCATTGGCATGTGTGGCAGCACCGAATTCTCTCCTGATAATAACAAGACACTTTTACAAACTACTATTTTTTATGCCATAGGAGGGCAAACGAGCAGGCGTGTCATCTGATGGCAAGTGACCAGCCCCGCCCATGGACACCTGGAACACATATAGTGTTACAGTTGCGTTGCCAACCTTTAAGAGAGTATGAAATGAGATGGTTGAGGTGGAAAAGGATGGGGAAGGGAGGTGGCCTCCAGGTACCTCTCTCACTAAACGAAACCCAGCATGAGCCACTTTATGTCGATCTTCTGAGAGGTTGTGGTATTTCACCGGTTGAGCCGGCCCAATAATGCAGCGACCTACTCGTCTCTTCTACTCTTTATTAAAACAATGTTTAGGACACAATTTACACAGCGCCATCTAGTTCCAGGCTAAGCAAATAAATCACCTGAAGAAAATCAGTATGAGATCAAATTTAGGGATGATATGTATTCCTATAGGAAAATTGGGGATTCCTGAATTTATTAAAAACCATAGCAGATTATTATGTAGATTTTACGACTTGATTAAAAAAACTTTCTTTAGATAACTTTTGACAACATTATAAATATTTTGTGAGTAGTGCAAATTCACTGACAAAAACTAGTAATGCATAAAATAGTTTCCTGGTATAATCGGAATTTATAATAACAAAATAAATAGAATAACTTACCCCATGGCAACTGATGTATGGCACAAATGTCAATGCTAATACCAACAGGGAAATTCTCAATCTTTTTATCTGTCAAAGGTAGTTCAGGTCTCGCTTCATCATTCTGTAAAATAAAAAAAAATATGAAAAAAAAATAGTGAAGTAGATAAATTTATAATTACGACTAGGAGAAGAAATAAATAATAGTTTAAAAAAACTAAAAAACACGCTTTTTATAGAAAACCGAACTAAAAAATAGAAAAATTAAAAAAAAAATATTTTATTTTAAAAAAAGCGTGGGGTGCATGGTGTCAATAGTTATAAATATTTTATTGACAGATATTAGTAGAGTTATTATCATTTCGATAATATCTTAAAAAGCACCCCACGCTTTTTTTTAAATAAAATAATTTTTTTTATTTTACTATTTTTTAGTTCGGTTTTCTATAAAAAGCGTGTTTTTTAGTTTTTTTTAAACTATTATTTATTTTATATTTTTTAGTTCGGTTTTCTATAACAAGCGCGTTTCTTAGTTTCGAATTTGAGGAATAGCGCCATCTGTGACTTATATAAGGAACTCGTTTCAAGTTGATAACGTAAACTTTCCGCTGATTGCCACTAGATGGTGCGATTTGTGAACTTTCATAGTTCACAAATCGCACCATCTAGTGGCAATCAGCGGAAACTAAAAAAGAAGTCGGTTACAAACAAACCTACAAACATACATACAGGTGAAGCTAATAAAAATGCCTAAGCAGATATACAGAAGACAAGGAATCAAGCTATGTGAGGATTGTGTATTTTGGAACTCAGTTATTTCTCTCCTACTCATCTAGCAAGGGACTTGAGATGAAATTGTATGAAAGTAAATGTAAGTATGGCAGTTACCTGACACCACTGAATCCAGACATCACCTTCTTTAGAACCCATGGTAGCAATTTCCATACTGTTAGATGATGACGCCATGATAATGGACCTGTAATAAAAATTAAATGTAAATTTTGGAAAGAGAAAACAAATTGAGAAAAAAATTGGTCCAGTTGTGTAACTGCCTGCTTCTGATTCAGAAGTCGTGGGATCGATACCGGGCGCACACCAATGATTTCTCGGATTCTTGACGGAAATTGTATGTTAAAAATCCATGACTTGACGGTTTTTTGCTCAGTGTCAGTTAAGCCTCAATCGGGCTTAACAGGCACTGTCTTACACCTTCGGGTAGGAGAAAGCGTGAGAATAAGATTATTATGTGAATGTGTTAATATTTATTACTATAGCCACTAATTGTGAGTGTAAGCAGTGGGGTTGTCTCTTTTCGCCCAAAGAAAAATTTACGGGCGTCGTGGCGCATTGGTAAAAACTACCGGCTGCAGCACTGAGGTCGGGGGTTCGATTCCCACCCTAGCACAAATATTTGTGACAACATGAATATTTGTGCGGCGTCTTGGTGTTTTTCTATGTATTATAAGTATGTATTTACAAAAGAAAAGTATATATGTATTAGTATCCGTTATCTAGTATCCATAGCACAAGCATTTAGTTGCTTAGTTTGGAACTGGAGGGCGCTGTGTGTATTGTGTCCAAGATATTATTATATTATTATTATTGGAATTATACAAGGGACTTTAAATCAATATTAAATTATGAAATACAATTATTGGTACGTGTGAGGATTAAAATGAGACATGCTGGCTTTTACTTAAGACACTTTGGTTCAAAACAGTACACTAGCAATGCTTATTGTACTGCCTTGAGTTTAGAATTAAAAAATATATATATTAATCTTAATAGAACATTAAAAATCTTACCATTGCGGTATACCCTGTAACATGTAATACCAGGGTCTACTCGAACCCATACTATAGCAGATATCCTCGTAATTTAAACATTGGGGTGGTGTTGCTTTAGGTGTATTGACAATAGTCACATCTAAAAGTAACAAAAAGGCGCGTAAATACCTCACCTGCAAACTTATTATGAAACTGGTCAATATAACAATAAAAACAGCTAAACACTTCATGCAGAGTGTGCATGAAAGTAGGATAAACGCGGTCGAAATGAGGGCACTGCGCAAAATCTGCGGAGTGACCCTCGCTAACCACGTTGAAAAGGTTATATGGAAAGAAGTCGGATTGAAAGAGAGTATCAGTGTAAAAGTAAGAAAGGGCATGCTCCGATGGTTCGGGCATGTAGAAAAGATGGATGATGCAAGATTGATTAAGCAGATGGATGTAGGAGTTGAGGATCACCAAGACACACATTCCATGACCAAATAGAACATGTTCTGGAGGAAGGTGATCTTAGGAGGACTTTACACATCAAGAAGGTCTACAAAAATCAATCAATGATGATCAATATGGCCCTTTAAGTGAGTCCTGTTATACATAATTTACAAACTTATTGCTTCTGAGACAGATAATACCGGATCAACTAGTGTTTATGTGTATACTTACAAGGTCGGCTGTTATCCATTGCATTCCTATACACAACAGCAAACATAAATGTTGATATCCAGTACACAGCGAGTGCTTCAATAAGTGCACCTCCTTCTATTAAATTTGGTGTTGGTATAGTTTTTGCCAATGTCAGATCTGGTTTGTATTGTGTGAGCGTGCCATCACTGTTACCGGTCACCAACTGCTTGCCTTTTGGACTCCAACAGAGACATCTGTAGCAACAAATATGTTATTATTAATGTACATTTGCATTATCATTGCACAAAGATGTTGGCAGCGTTACTGGATTTAGACGTCAAAATTTTTACAAATTGTGAATAGCAAAATTTAACAAAAGCCAAAATTTAGCCAAGCAGTTTACTGCATGAATGGGCCGGCTCGACCAGTGAAATACCAGGACCTCTCAGAAGATCGACGTAAAGTGGACACACAGGAATCTTTTTAAAAAATAATTTTATTAATGGCTAAAATACAAATTAAAATAAGAAGAGAAAATGGTTAATTATTAGGACCGATCTCAACTGATCAAGATATAGAATGACGGAATTAGTATGATTGACTGAGACTGAATTGTAACTGTAACTAAACTCTGAATAAGACTGACTGATGACTGACTACTGACTGGGAGCTCTCATCCTCATCGTATATAAGGACTAGTTAATGCTGACACTTAATATAGGGTGTGCTGTATGCAGCCCTTTCCCATACATTGGAGGCATATAACACTACAGTGAGAGAGGTATCCGGAAGCCCATATCCCTTCCCCATCCCACCCCCTTAAAGGTCAGCAATGCAACTGTAACACTATAAGTGTCCATGGGCGGCCTTGGACACTTACCATCAGGTACCTGAATATAAAAAGAAAAAAAAACATAAGTCATTAGTAACTTTTTAGTGGTTCTATCCAAAATCTGTCTGTAGTTATGGTCTGGGTTGGCATACTATTAAATTGTCCCGTTATAATGGCTGCACACAAAACTACAATAGAACCCCCTTTACTAGGGGGTTCTATTGCTACTGCGCAGAGAAGCTGGGACATGCCATGTTTGATCACAATTTAACACTATTAAAGTTATTTAACACATATTCCAAAAGATGAAATGTATGAAATTCATTAAATTTTCTTTATATACCTTGCCTTAGACTGCACTTTCTTTAATTGAGGAGTAGCCCCAACATTAACTACCAAAAGAGTGCCATCATGGAACACCATGGCAAGATTATCAGCAATGATCGGATTCCATTGTATCCCTGATACAAATGTTGCTGGGTTTACATCACACCTGATGTCTAATGGATTCGGATTCTGAGGATAAAATAACATTCATGTTAATAACCACTTATAGTATTAATGGCGTAATGGGCTAGCACTCCGCTTCTGATACAGAGGTCTCAAGTTCAGAGGTTTTTAATTATTACAGAACTATGTTCCCACTAATTGCACTCATTGAAGAAAAACAACAGGAAACTCATAGTAATCTGGCATCTGCCTGATTTACCATTTTGCGAAAGCATTTCAATTTAGCATCTTCTTATTTATTAAATCACTAGTAGACCCGGGGAACTTTGTTCCGCATCAAAAGTATTATATGAGTACATTTTGGATATCATGATGTTGCAATTTCTGCTATTTATCGGCTTTAACTGCCCTCCCGCTATGTTAATACTGCAATATCTTCGAAAATACGTGTTTAAATTGCATACTGTAAAGGACCAGGATCATCTATATTACATGCACAATCTATTAAAGACAATGGATTGGATGAAAATTCATGCTGTAATGTTTAAAATAGCTTCGTAAATAAGCCATTATTTCTCGTAAAAAGTATAAATTAAAAATGGTCATTGTGGGTTATCCCTAAGACAGACAGACATATGCCCTCGCGTTTTTGTAAACCTTTCCGTTCAGCCAGCGTTTGCAATTAAAGTGCTAAATCTCGAAAATTATCAGTTTTTATTTACAACATCATACATTGATTCTCTAGCTAAATCTTCTTTAACTGTGGATAATATTGAAGAAAATTATTAAATTACTAATAGTTTATAAATTTTCGGCTTCGGCCGAATGTTGTGGAGATTGCTGATTAATAAACCAAAAATAGACTTTCGGTCGGACACTAGCTCTTGTACAAAAATTATGACACAGTTAAATAACTTAAAGAGTGATACTCACCACATTTTGAAAGTTGGATATGTTATAGATAGAAATCAACTGTTGTCCAGTGACAGCCAATAACTCTTGGTCACAGTTCACAGCTAAATGTGTTGGTGGTTCCTTTAACTGAACAGTTATATGCTGTGGGTCACATTCCGTGTCAATAATATCTTTGAGGTGATAGACTATGAATGAAAAAAAAAATATGTTAACAGCTATCAACATTACATATTTTCATAGTATCAATACTATTTTAAATTAAATTGATTAATACATAAAATGATTTACGAAGAACTGAAATAATAATAGACATTATAGAGCGAACAAAAGACTAGAGATTGATCATTGATACCTGTCTACACTCATTTTATATTTCTAAAAATATAAACTGAATATGATTAGAACTTCAATTACAGATTTAGTATTCATAAAGGCATTAAAAATAACACATAACATAACTTTTACTACCCAAAGCATATAATGCACCATTGACTCTATTACCAGCAGTTACTCTCCTATTAATATCTTCGTCACATTTTTCATCCCTGGTAAATATACTTCCTTTTTACTACTACTATTTATTTAAATAAAATGGCTTTAAAATAAATTTAAAAATTTTCTTAGAAATCTTACCATTTAAAACCCCATCAGGTGAACCAATAAAAACAAGTCCATATTTACTGCTACATGCTACCAAATTATAGCCACGATTAGATAGTGAATTATTTGTATTGAATACTTTAATTTTACGTTGCAATTTATATTGAAGACTCTGCAAGAACATAAGAAAACCCAGATATGTACAAAAGTCTGTAGCTCATCATTGATAAACATATTGAACCTTCTGTGCAAGAAATTAATATATCATATCAGAAATTATGAGGATTTATGATAATTTAAATAATTTTAGGGAAACGTTGCATTGCTGGAATATTAGGAGAACTAGCACTATTATATTACATTAAATCGCAAAAATCAGGGTCAGATTTGCCATATCCTCAAGTTAGGGGAACCAAATATTATAGTTTCTTTTCTTTATTCAAATACTAAAGTAATTTATCACAATTTTATGATTTTCGTACATATTCCCCACTTACCGGTTCGTCAACAGAATTCGGTCCATACGTACTTTGCATTCTGAGTATTCACCGAATTATTACTGTTGTCGTCAAATGACAAATATCATTCATTTGATACCGAATAAATAATACCTAAATAGTAGAGAAATGTAAAGTGAAGAATTCTATCAGATAAAAAGTCTATACAAAATTCAGTATTCTGTAGTGAAAAAGAAGAAATATTCATTCAAATTGAAAAAAATAGGTACGTATATTTTTTTTAAATTTTATTGACCTGGTACCAAAAACCTATAGAATAGAGTAGTTATTTTTTTTTCATATATATAAATCGAGTCTTTTTATTACAATTAACTTCTTAATTATGCTTATTATTCTTAACCCAAACTAATCTTAACGTAACCTCAACTAATCATCCATAAAGTGACTGTGACTCCACTTTATCCATGATGTTCCAAGGGAGTTTTGACGACAATGTAGAAGAGCACACTAAACACGATATTTACACCATTTCCCACATTTGCACTCATATACGAAGACTTATTAAATAAAACGTCATGAATTTTATTCAATAATATCCATTGAAACACAAATCTATAGATCTTATTTTCAGAGGTTGTCTTCATAAAAACATCCACACATTACTTCATGCCAAGTCCCTTGTGAGGTAGGTAATTGTACTTGTACAGAGCGCCGCAAACTCTCTTTAATTAATTGTACGTAGTAGGTAGCCCGATGGTGAGACGACCTCAGAAAGGCTGCTGGAAAAGACTGGATGCGGAAGGCAGAGAATCGGATGTTGCGGCGCAAATTGGGAGTGACCTATGTTCAGCAGTGGACTGCAACAGGCAAATGATGATGATGAAGGTACTCATCGATCTCAGCGTTGCCAACATTAAATTTCTACTCCCGCTGTAGAGAATGCTAGAATCCCGTCAAAACCCGTCAAGTAAGAATTTTCGAGTTGTTACTTTTCCCTAAATTTTAAAAATGAATTATTTTAAAATTGAGTCTTCGGTTATTGATTTTTAAATCTACTTTTTAAATATACATAAACAAAATAATTTTTCAACAAGTTAGTGAGTTTTTTAAATTGATGATTCTGATAAAATGATTAACATTTATATTTTTTTAGAGTGTAACAGAAGATATGTTTATTTTTGATATCTCTTACAAGTAATAAAAATTTATTTTATTAAATTATTAGTATTTTAAATATAAATATTTAAATTATATATATATATATATATATATATATATAGTATAATATTGCAGTTACTTCACAGCAATTTTTTTAAAAGTTTGCTTTGGCTTCGTTTAACTTTAACTTAAAGATTTAAATCAATTAATTCGATAATCTCATCATTTTCAAGTTCTTTGGAAGTTAACGACTGAAGATAAGCTTGCATAGTTCCGATTTTTTGAAGCACATCATCAGGAAATTCATATGTATGGCAATTTTTACCACACCGCTTTAAACCTGCACGAATGGTTAATAGAGCATTTGTAATTTCTGAGTTAATTTTATTTCTTAGCTTAGTTTTCACAAGATTTGTTGTCCCGCTGAAAAATCCGTTGGCCGTTAAGCGCAATTATTTCCCGTTGCTGACCTTGCTGTCCCGTCAAATCTGACGGGAAACCCGTCAAGTTGGCAACGCTGATCGATCTATTCATGTCTATGATATCTTTTAATTTGACATATCCCATGACTGCCAACCTAATCATCGAAAATCTCTAAGTCAGGTGACGAACATCTCACTGGGATAATTTATATTCTAAATAAGAACCATTAAAATAAAGAAAACCCACACGAAAAATGGCTTTGCACGCAGCAGTTAAAGGCAAACTAATCAGCGTGATCGGAGATGAGGTAATAAAGGAATTAAATTTTTAATTTACTTTGTAGTCTACTCAGATTTGGTATGTCTCTTTACATGTTATCCAATAAGTTATAACCATTGTTGTATGATAAAATTAAACTTAAAGCATATAATGCGATATATTCTATACCAATGTTTTTAGGACACATGCGTTGGTTTCCTGCTGGGTGGAATTGGCGAAATCAACAAAAACAGACATCCTAACTTCATGGTTGTAGATAAAAGTAAGTATTCACTTCTAATAATATTTACAAAAAACGCGCATTTATCAGTATATTATTTGTTTTGTTTTACTATTCTATAGTTAATATATTCAATGGATTATAAGAGATGTAATTAGCTGACCAACCTTAACTTAACTCAGGCAATTTACTTAATTGATTCTTTATTTACAACAAAGATAAACATAAATTGTTATAATTACTTTGTCACAATAGATAACAGTGGTAGAGCCAAGCAGTTCGTTGCATGAATGGGTCGGCTTGCCCGGTGAAATTCCATGACCTCTCAGAAGACCGACGTAAAGTGGCTCATGCCGCGTTTCGTACGGTGAGAGATGTACTCGGAGGCCCACCCCCCTTCCCTGTCCTTTCCTATCCCCTATCCCTTAAAGGTCGGCAATGCTACAGTAACACTATTTGTGTTACTGGTGTCCATGGGCGGCGTTGATTGCTTACCATCAGGTGACACGCCTGCCCGTTTGCCCTCCTATCCCATACAAAATAAATAGAATTAAATAAATAATTCCAGACACTGCAGTAAGTGAAATAGAAGATTGCTTCAAGCGGTTTGTTAAGCGTGATGACATCGATATCATCTTGATTAATCAGAACGTGGCAGAGTTGATTCGACATGTGATTGATGCTCACACAGCCCCGGTGCCTGCAGTGCTTGAGATTCCCTCAAAGGATCACCCATATGATGCCAGCAAAGATTCTATCCTGCGTCGTGCTAAGGTAAATTTAAAAGTTTGGAAACTACAAGTAAAGAAAATAACAGCAACTACAACAGGGTCTTGTTGTGACTACTTATTTAGTCATTAAAGCTTAATTATCACTTATATCTTACAACACCTGCAGAAATACTTTACTGAATCTCAGCTACATTATTAGACACCTTCAGAAGGTCTACAAAAAAGTCCGCGAGGGCATATGTCTATCTCAGGATAACTCACAACAACCATTTTTATTCTTTTACTTCTCACGAGAAATAATGGCTTATTTACGAAGCACTTTTAAACATTACAGCATTAATTTTCATCTAGTTAAGTGTCTTAAATGAATTGTGCATGTAATATAAATGATCATGGCCCTTTACAGTATGTAATTTAAACGAATATTTACGAAGATATTACAATATTCACATAGTGGGACATAGCAGTAGCGTAGCGCGCCAAAACGCGTGCCGATAAATAGCACAAATTTAACTTTTTAATATGCAAATTTTACTCCATTATTACTTTTGATGGGGAACAAAGTTTGCCGGGTCAGCTAGTTCATTCATAAAATAGAATTAAGAAACTCAACTTAAGAGAACCTACTTCATTAGAATGGTGGTCCAACCTAGTAAATGACCCAATTTAAGATTTTTTTAAGTATTTACCTTTACACTAAAAAATGGAACTATATATGGGTATAAATTCTTTGACATCTTATAATTGTTCTTTTTTTCTATTGTTTCAGGGCATGTTTAACCCAGAAGACTTGGTACGCTAACACTAATTAAATAATGCATGATGTTGTTGTGTTGCAAATGGCAAATGTAAATACCGCCATCTGTTGAACGCCAACTAACACTAAAATGTGATTTCATTCCCAACTCCAGTGTGCAATTTATTAAAAAAATTAAAAACAGTTTACTAATACATTCCATTTCACACAAACATTTATTTAAAAAATTATCCCCATAAAATCAATAATAGTTTATATGATAAATTATACTATTTAAGAATGGCATTTCAATAATTGTTTGATAGTTTGTGTCAATAAAAATAATAATCACCATATTAATTATTAAGATAAGTTATTTATTGATGTTTAAAAAAGTAACTAAATAACACATTAAATTGAAATACCAATCTTTAACTATTACTGTTGCAGAGTATTATATTGTCTTATATAGATTTTGTTGAAGTTGTATTATAGAATTTAAAAAAAAAACAGAAGCTGTTGTTTTATTTTCTGAGCTTTATGCTTTGTTATCAAAGATTTTCACAGGTGAATCACAACTTGGATTGAAATTTGTTCCAGAATAATTGGTTTGAAATAAAAAAAGTTAGGAATTTGTTACATTTTGTTCTGACATTGAATATTCCATTAAAAATTATTTTGTTTGACTGTGCATGTGTTGCGTGAGAAATATATTTTGTAAATACAGTATTTTTTTTGAACCCTGCTCTTGTCATGACTTCGCATCAGCATTTGTAAAAGAAAATATTGTTGCTGTGTTGAAAATGAATAAAAAAATGTAAAATATGAAGAATTTTGTTCTCATCTACTAATAAAAGTCTTGAGTGGTGTGCTGTGATGGTGTTTACAATAAATGGGTGAGTATACACTATTTATTATTTACGATATTTTATCTTGTTATTTAATTCTATATATTTTTTTATTTTTCAGTCAATGTTCGGAGCCGATAACTACGCCACTTAAAAATTTCATTATTCCTAAATTAATTTGTAATTAATTGGCAACACTTATATAATCATTTATTTATCTGTAGGAGGTCTATGATAATAAAATGCTAAATAATATATTTTATCATTTTTATTTTTTTTAATTATTATTGACAAACTTACATCTATCTATATAAATTTACAATTACATATTTATTTAATTAACACGAATTAGTCATTAATCATGTAATTTAATTGACAAATATTTCGTGAATGATATTAGCCGTTATTTCATTTAATTTACCCGTAATGCAGTCAGTAATGAATTAGTAAAGCTTTATTTGGTATTGAATGAGAGATATGATTCTTAATCATCGAACTCAGCTACGTCGTTTTCGGCCTTCTTGTGACCAACCCAGTCCCATTTGGAGTAATGGAGCTTGGTCTTCTTGAATTTGGGATTCTTGGACGTGATACGGACGAAGATGCGACGACCGAATAGAGGTTGCAGCTGTCTGAAGTTATCGACAAGTGGGAGATTCAAGTTGGAAAGAAGACCGCGGAAGTTGTCCATCTGTGAAATAATAACATATTAGATGGATATTCTTTAAAATATCTAAAATTATGTAATAAAACTTTGTACATTACCTGGAAGACTGAGATTGGCAGGTAGTCAGAGAAGACAACCCATGTGACGGCTTCGGCACAAGGAGGAGTAGTCAGGGATCCCTTGTAAGTGTAGAATCTTTCAGTGTCAAGACCAGAAAGGATGGAGGACAGAGAGAAAGTATGGGGAAGCTGCATGCTGGTGTTGAAGCTCTCGATGGCAGTTAGATTCTTCACGATAGGTGTAAGGAGCTTGGCGTCAAATTCAACAACCTGGAAATGAATACATCTGTATAGAAAACGTTGATATAAGGGCTTAAGCCAAAAGCTAGTTAAGGTAGTCCCAATAGTAAGACCAATGGTAAAGTCCAGAACTCATGACTACAGTTGGTTGGCACTAGCCTATGTGGTTGGCCTATGAAGCCAATTTAGTATATTATAATGTATCTATAGTAATTTACCTGGTAGAAGAAAGCGAGCACGCAGAGACCGTCAGGATGCTGAAGAGCCTCAGCCAAGCTCCTGTATTTCTTGTTTCTATGGATAATGTGCATTTCCAGAGGTAAACGCATATCATTGAGGGTATGTTCAGAACCACGGTTGTTCTTGTCACCCCAGTGGAAGTGTAGGCCCTCGATCTCGTACTCATTGTCAAGGGGGCCACCGAAGATATAGGGAAGACGGAAACCTTTCTTTTCTTCCTCAGAACTGTATTTAGGTATGGTCAGTGCCACTGGAACATAGATTATATTTAATAAAGTAGAATCAGATAAATTTGTAAGAGTATTAGCCATTCGTTCATTTGATACAAATCCGGGAAATCAGGTTGAGATTATATCTTACCAGAATGTCCATTATTGGTTGTGGTGAGAGGTCCAGGCAATGGATTTTGGTAACCGATGAGTTCCATGGCAGGTATAGAGATTGGGATAGCTTGTTTGGCGGCAATAGCAATTGGTGATTGTTGGCGACCACCGCACGCTGGGTGTAAAACTGCCCATCGCCTCTGATCAGAGGCACGGTAACCCCAACCGAAAGCACACGGTACTTGAAACAAAAAAAATATATTTTTCAGAGCACATAGGACGAGTCCAGGGCATTGATCATATACCAGATAATTTTAAACTCATTTTTTTCTATTGTTCATTTAATTTTAAATAATCATTAATCTACTTGTGCAAGGCAAAGAAAACCGTTTTTCAAAACAAACCTAGTATGTAGTTTATTTAATTAACAGATGCTGTTTTGATAATACTAGCGCATTGTTTCGTCTAAGAATTCATATCGTTCTTTCTTTTTCTATAAATTTAACATTATTTTCGTAGTATAGTTTTTAATATTTATTGTTTAACTCTAATGGGTATAATATATGTATTTTATATACCTAACTATCTGTCGTATTTTGCTTACAAATTGATTCATTAAACATAAAAAGACTGTAGTAAATTTTAAAATACTAATTTATTATTCTGAATGCGATCGGAACAATCAAACCATAGTTACGAATCCATTTTTTTTTTTATTATTTAGAGGAATGCCGATTTATGCTAAACATATTTGGCATCACGTTCGATTAAACAATTTTTGCATACACAAATGACTAATGCCGGACATTTCTTAGGGTGTCAATCAAACAGATTTTAAATAATATATGTGTCTTCCTGCTCTGAATATTAATTAAAATGTCAAATGAATAATGATTTTGTTTTAGCCAAAATTTGTCTAATGAGATAATACAATATTTTATAGGATTTGTACAGACTGACAGAAACGATATTATGACGATTTTTATTGTAGGTATAGTAATTAAATATTTATCTCTCTGACTACATTGGGGGTTTAAGTATCTATATGGCCAAAATTTGATGTTGAGAATAAACGCAATCGTCAGTTTAATGATAAAAGGCATTTATTTGTTAGAAAATGATTGCTTTTAAGACATTAAATTAAAGGTATCGGCAGGTATATCTTTTTTTAAGTTACAAATAGTATTAGTCCGCGACAAGGAGTTTATAATGTGTCAGTTTATTGTTGAACTCAATTACCACCCGTAATGCACTTGGGATGAAATTGTATTCGCAAATAACAACGGCCTTTCATAGATTATCTAACTTATATTTGAGGTCATGATAATAATGCAGCAAGATGGTTGGCACTAGGATAATCTAAAAATAACAATTTATTGAAAGTGACATATTCAAGTTTGGTCGTTATTGTTTTAAAGATGCAATACAATTTGACTTTTTTTATTAATAAGGCCTGGGCAAGTGTATCAACATATTAATATATATTTATCATTATCATTACATATTATAAAACAAAGTCACATTCCGCTGTCTGTCCCCTTATATGCGTATATCTGTGAAACTACGCAACGAATTATGATGCGGTTTTTTTAATAGTTAGAGGGTGTCAACGGGGTGGTTTTGATCTATAATTCATATATAATGTTGTAAAGAAAAATGATAATTTTCAAGATTTATCACTTTAATTGCAAACGCTGGCTGAACCCTAAGTGATAGATCAAAACAATGTTCTGCAATATTAAACACCTTCAGAAGGTCTACAAAAAAGTCCGCGAGGGCATATGGATAACCCACACTGACCATTTTTATTTGTTATTTTTTTACGAGGAATAATGGCTTATTTACGAAGCGATTTTAAACATTACAGCATTAATTATTATCCAGTTAAGTGTCTTATATAGATTGTACTTTTAATATAGATCAATATGGCCATATGCAGTATGTAATTTAAACGAATATTTATGTAGATATGTCCCGCTATGTTAATACTGTAATATCTGTTGCGTTGCGCGCCAAAACGCGTGCCGATAAATAGCACAAATTGAACTTTTTAAGATCCAAATTTTACTCATTTATTACTTTTGATGCGGAACAAAGTTCGCCGGATCAGCTAGTAATATAATATATTCATTATTATTTTGATACACTTAGTTATTAATGTCATCAGAATTTAATCCGTTATAGTAGGTATAGGTACTATTATTTAAACAGTTCATAGTTTACGGAAATGACTCGTTGGGTAGTGATTGGTGGTATTGGTGCAGAGATTAACGGGTTCGATTCTTTTCGGAATATTTACCTATATCATCATTACCCTTTATTAGTTCCATTTACTACGAAACCGCTACGATTCTACCGCATTATCTAAGCAATTCTTATCAAAATTGTTAGCATTGACAAGTTACTTTTCTATCCTAAATAAAACCGTTAATTTTTAATTAGGTACTCATACATCGCAAATCAACTTACAATATTAGTATTTTACTTTATCTACATTTTTAAAACATCTGACGGAATTCACGATATTATAAATTAAATATTTTCAATCATTGTATTACGTTAATAGGATGTTTGTGCAATCCGACATAACAGAAGAACATAGCGAAGTAGGTACTGCGTTCTTCACGTGTTTTAGCAGTAAGATCATTAGGCAAGGCATCGATTAAATTCAGTTACTATATTTATAATATGCATAATTATATGACCTTAGTCTAGTTTATTATTGTTAAGATTCAATATTGCGTTTAGACGCAATTTAAAATCATTAAAGCAATTTAAAATTATTTAACACTGCACTAAAAATTGTTAAGGAAATGATATTATGTTATGAAATTTATCACAATTAAGTCCAGAAAAAATAATTTTGGGTTTAATGATTTTACTTAAAATAAGTGCTTCTACCCGTGATTAACTGTTGAATAATGAGTTGATAAAATTAGCCCTCTATATATTGAGATTAATATCAATTAAACATGTTACAAGGTTTTTTAACGTATTTTAATTGTATTATTTTTTAATATATATTTTTTTTATATAATAATTAATAAGTATTATTTGAATTGACATATGTTGTATATATTTTTTTTTCAACTTACTGTTTGCTGCCAAAATGGCGAATACAGTTAAAACTATGAACCTCATATTTATCACTGTTTTAAATTTAAATGATTAATTAATAATGAAAAGATGATTTAGTGTTGGACACTTGGATGCCTGCTATCAGTCAGCCACCAGTTTATATACTACAGATCCTCATATCGAGCAGTGCGTTTTCAATGGCCTAGCGCGTCATTAACGTGAGAAGCAACCCTCACATGATACATTGGTACAAAACACCACCTAAAAGACTTGTATTTCAATATCATATATTGTAATTAATTAATGAAATAACACATCTATATGATTATTTCCAAATTATTTCATACATATACTTTGTTATTGTAGATACCGCATTAATATAAATTTACTACACAATCTATCAAAACTAATAACGACTATAATACCAAAAAATTTAGTTGTTTCGTGACTGGTTTCGGGGTTTGAATTTCTCAAGGTTTGAAAATCTCATGAAGAACTGACGCAGACACTGACAGATACTGCAAAGATTTTGAGTCAAGTTGAGTTAAAATACCAAATATTTTGCTATCTGTGTATATCAATAAATATTTAAAGGAAATGCAAAAGAACAGTGAGAACTGAAACCCAGCTATTATGGAACTTACCTAATGGCTCCGAAGGCTGGCCGTGCAAAATAATATACTTATTGGTTGAGTACAAAGCCCACCTATATTGGGTTGACTTCTAAATTGTTTTTAATGTGTCTCTGAGATTAGTATTAAACATAACATATATACAGTATATTTGAAATGATTACTTTATACAAAGTAGTCTAAAGAGTATAAGTCTCTGTGGTTCAGTGGTCGAGCACCACGCTTCTGAATCAAGAGGTCGCAAGTTCTAATCCTGGCTCACACCAATGACTTTTCGAAAGTCATGTGTGATAAATATCGATGACTGAAAACTTTGTGCCTGGTATGGCAATAGGTTCGCCACGTGAGTCGAGGCTTAACAGCCACTGCCTACACCTTCGGGTAAAAAAGGCGTGAAGTCATGTTATATTTATATAGAGTGGAACTAGCTAATAGCTTGTTTGCTAAAACTGTTGGGATATTATCGATCACATCGTGTGAAAGGGTATTAAAAATCATGCCTCAGCAGTTTCAGTGTTAATTTAAAATAATGTACCTGGACGAATATTCTGAGCAATTGTATATTGTATAAATAAAACAATGAGATGATATAATAATATTTTATAATAGACTAGATTTTTAAAACAAATCCATTGAATTAGTTAAGAAATTATAAACATATCTTCAAATAATTAAATCGCCATAGAGCTGTTCAATTTTGCAAAGTAGGTATACCTATCAGTAAAATTTCTCCTAATACTTTAGTAATCGAGTAGTCCGATAAATGGTAGAATTCTTCGGTAGATTCTGGAATAGCTCTGTCAAATAACATCATTTCGAAACTTCAGTTGCAGCTAAAGTTTTGCGAATGAGAAAATAAAATATGTCTAAATACCTATTTATATTAGACCTATTATATAGGTACCTACTTACCTAGTGTAATCTATGACTGATGACATGTACGGACATCACTTAGAGTGGGATAAGGGCAGAAAAGTTGCGATCAAATTTTTATTAAGGTGGTTGTACATGCAATTGTTTTAACATTAAATGAAGATTCGGCATGTTGGCAAAAGGGGAACTAGTGTCAGGAGGTAAGGGTAAATATTTGTGATTAACCTGAAAAAAAAATGCGTGGAATCCCTCCGCACGTTGGAAGTGTAACTTCCTGTTGTAGAAAAGAAAATAATAAATTAAAAGCAAAAACCCTTTTTAAAGAAGCTTTTATAATAATAAGCATAACATATTAAAACACGAGCGCTTGAGAAAATTGCCTCCTTGGAAGAAAAACGCACGGACGATTCTAAGTGTAAGGTTGTCATGAGAAGAAATGGACAAAACACTCATGTAAAATAATCTACTAACTTTACTATATTATCTATCGCAGTTTAATTACCTACTGATAGGGAGTCAAACCTCGCGACAAGCTTTTATTATTATATAAATTGTACATACTGAGGCTCTAAGTTGATACTTGAAGTTTTTAAAGAAATATTATTGTCTTATTTTTAGAACGCTTAAATAAAAACTTCTTTAAAAAGGGTTTTTGCTTTTAATTTTATTTTTAGTTATAGCTGACTAGTTTAGTGTTATTTCATTCAACGCATCATTATTGCAAATTAGTTCAGCGCTTAATTTCAAACAGTCCATCTCTTCAATAAGGAGATCATCTAATTAAATTTCAGCTTGGGGCTTTCTTTTCCATTTAATCGCAATGATGATTTTTAATTCATAGCCATATTGTAGAAATGCATCAAAAAGATGTATGCCGTCATCTTGGATGGTCCACCGTATTGTATTTAGAATGACGTCACATTATTTTTCGTGTTATTCTCAACAAGCCCTTTCATTTGATACCCATATTGTTGAAATGCAAATATTTTTCCCGCCATATTGGATTTGGAATGACGTCAGATTTTTTTTCGAGTTACTATTAACAAGCCCTTTCATTTTATTCCCATATTGTAGAAATGCATTAAAAAACTGTTCCTCTATCTTGGCTGATCCGCCATATTGGATTTAGAATGTCGTCACTTTATTTTTTCAGTTACTCTCAATGAGCCCTTTCATTTGATACCCATATTTTACAGAAGCTTAAAATATGTTTTCCTCCATCTTGGATATTTCACCATATAGGACTTAGAATGACGTCATATCATTTTTTGAGTTACACTCAATAAGCCGTTTTATTTGATACCCATATTGCAGAAATGCATTCAAAATATCCATTCCTCCATCTTGGGTGGTCCGCTATATTGGATATAGAATAATGTTACACATCATATCATGTATTGTCATCTATAGTAAACGTGTATACAAAATTTCAGCTCAATCGGTTGAAGATATCTACTTCAAAATTGAGTTGCAAGATTCCACCGAACATACATACTTACATACGTACATACCTTCTGTGTACTAAGTATCGGGAATTTGTCAATAAAACAAAAAATACAAATTATTCATCTAAATTTATTTTATCGCCTTCAAAGTAGGCCCCATCGCTTGCAATACAACATCTCCACCGCTTCACCCAGTCTTCCATACATTTTTCATAGGCTATTTGCGGTATGGCCTTTAGCTCATTCAGCGAATTTTCTTTTATGGCTTCTATTGACTCAAAACGTTTTCCTCGAAGTGGTAATTTTAACTTGGGAAATAAAAAAAGTCAGACGGAGCCATATCAGGTGAATAGGGTGCTTGGTCGAGAACGTTTGTTGAATTTTTTGCTAAAAACTGTTTCACTATAATGGCTGTGTGTGATGGTGCATTATCATGGTGCAGCATCCATGAGTTGTGTCGCCACAAATCTGGACGTTTTCGGCGGATACTCTCACGCAAACGCTTCATGACGCCTAAATAATATCTTTATTCACTGTTTCTCCCTCTGGAAGGAATTCGGAGTGAACCACACCACGGTAGTAAAAAAAAAACTGTCAGCAGCACCTTGATTTTGGTGTGACTTTGCCGCGGTTTTTTGGGTTTCGGCTCGTTTTCGAGACGCCATTCTGAAGACTGTTGGCTTGTTTGCATGTCATACTCATAAACCCATGTCTCGTCGCCAGTTATTATATGTTTCATAAAGGTCGGATCCGTAGAAGCTCGGGAAACCATGTCTTCAGCGACATGCTTTCGCTGCCCTTTTTGAACAAAATTTAGCTCTTTTGGAACTAGTCGAGCGGCGACGCGTTTCATGCCTAAAATGTCAATGAGAATATTGTGGACGGACTTAAAAGATATGTTCACCTCACTAGCCAACTCTCTCAGACTCATACGTCGATTTTCGAGCACTAGCTTCTTGATTCTGTCGATGTTTTCTTTGGTCGTAGCGGTTGAAGGTCTACCAGAACGAGGCAAGTCTACTACTACTTCTCGGCCTTCTTTAAAAGCCTTATACCATTCATAAGCCCTTGTTTTCGATATACATGATTCGCCGTAGGTATTTCGCAACATTTTTAGTGATACACCACATGAAATATCATTCGAAACACAAAATTTAAGGCACACTCTTTGTTCAACAATATTTTCCATTGTAAAAATCGCCGAGGACTCAAAACTATGACCAACAAAAAGTTTAGTTTAAAACAAATTAAATGACAGATCCCGTTCAAATTTTGCGCGCTAACTCAGTACAGTGCTACCAACATGCAGTAAAAAAATTAGAACGACCTCTTTTACGCGGGTCTCTTTTATTGACATATGCCCGATACTTTTTACACAGAGTAGTACATACATACAGTGCAAGTTAAATAAAAGCTTTTAAAAAGGGTTAGAAATTGATTCAGAAATAGAGAAAAATAATCACTGGATGAATAGGCCAGCTCGACAGGTGAAATACTACGACCTCTCAGAAGATCAACGTAAAGTGGCTCATGCTGCGTTTCGTACGGTGAGAGAGGTACCCGGAGGCCCACCCTTCTTCCCCATCCTTTCATATCCTACTCCCTTAGGTTTATCTTTTATCCCATAAAAAAATACCAAATTAACTATAGTAAGATACCAAAAAAAATCCGAGAAATCATTGGTGTGAGCCCGGAATCGATCCCAGGACTCCAGAATCGGAGAGCTCGACTACTTAACTGGACCACCGAGACTATTAATACTTATTACTAATATATTATAGGTACTATTAAAAATGGGACTGATTATGAGAAATGGTTACTAAGTTCCTATCTAATATTTTATTTAAATTTGTGTATAAGAACGTAACATACTGATGAAGATTATTTGAACCGAGGATCATAAACAGATTTATTATATAAATGTTTTTATAAGGTTACTTAACCATGAGTATAAAATGTGTATCATGTCTTGATTGAAATTTATTATTTTATAATGTTTTATTCGTCTCGGCCATAGAGGTCACTATTCGTCAATTTATTAAATGGCGCTATGGTTTCACTCCATGGAGTTTATGTAAGTATTTAAGAATATATTATTAGATTTTGGTAAAATATTAAAAAAATCAGTTCTACAACACATAATTTTAAATGTTATGTATTTATTTCTTAAATAGATTTTAGAAATAAAATATAGTACCGCCATACATCTAGTGGCGGGTGGAGGTACTATGATTGATTTTACAAATCAATCCTAGTACCTAAACCTGCCACCGATGTCTGTGTACTAATGAAATTCAAGCTTAACAAATTGAATGGTAGTGGTGGAGCCATTTTAATGCTCTACAATCAATACTTTTTGCAGCGTACGCGATGTAATCATTTTTTTAGGTCCTTTTTTTACACCTTGGGTTACATTCTCGGACTTTTAGTAAAGATCCCTAATTGTTTATAAAATATAATATAGCCTAAATCCTTTCTCTATAAATGGACTATCCACCACTGAAAGAATTTTTAAAATAGAACCAGCGGTTTCAAAGCGCGTTCAAAGAAACAAACTATTATGCTTTATAAGTATTAAATGAGCGGTATAGTGCCACCACTAGCTACTAGATGTCTATGTACAGATAAAAATCGCGCTTAAGCAATTCTCTTCCTGGATTTATATATAGACTGGTTCAAATTCGTCCCTTTAAATAATATATATTATGTTATGTGGCCGCAAGGGGGCGTTAAAAGCGTTAAACGGTTGCACGAGACATTAGAAGTTACACTTCAATATTTACGACATATGACATTAGAAATAGAATTTTTAACTTTTAACCTATTCTGTGGGAAAAGATAATTTGGCGCGTGGAGGCATAATTACTGCTATATACACCTTCAGGCAGTGAAGACGTCAAGGTATATTTAAAACAAGCTTGACATAAACTTAGATGAGCTTATGTACACCAGATTACAAAGAAATACCTAACAAATTGATTGAAAATAAACTTTTTTCTCGAAAAATTGAAACTATTTTTACGAGCTATAACTATGTATTATCGTGTGATAATGTGACTGCTTACTTAACCTCACGCCAAGTTTGTTGAGGGGTAGGCAACTCCCCCACGCAGGGCGCCACAACTCTGGACTCTTACACATCTGACTCGCTTCTTCGACTTTCATAACACGCCCCCGGTGTTTAAGGCTGCTGACTTCAACTTCCACAAGAACACATTCAATTTAGTCATGGAAAGTAAATCTTGGTTGTCCTTGACCCTACATCCTACCTCTTTTTCACTGTAGATATATCTGGTTAGACAACTGGTATATCCAACATACACTTCCATAAGTTACATGCCATATACTTTAATTTTGATATTTTTTTCTATTTGTTTGTGTATTTCATTTCGTTCCCGTATATACATAGGTAAATTCTATTTTTTTTATGGAATAGGAGGGCAAACGAGCAGGCGTGTCATCTGATGGTTAGCAACCAACGCCGCCCATGGACACCAGCAACACATATAGTGTTACTGTTGCGTTGCCAACCTTTAAGGAGGGTGGGCCTCCGGGTACCTCTCTCACCTAACGAAACGTGGCATGAGCCACTTTACGTCGATCTTCTGAGAGGTCGTGGTATTTCACCGGTCGAGCCGGCCCATGCTTGCAGCGAACTGCTTGGCTCTACCACTGCCACAAAATTGTATATCATTAGGTATAGTAAAAAAAAAACACCTAATATATTAAATACCTACTTTAAAATAATTACCAGCTCATTGTCTATAAAGAGGTTAAATCAAAAGAGTTTAGTGATCTTCTCTATAGTCTTAATTCTCTGAGTCAGTCGCGAGAGCGTTGAGTTAAAACACCAGTAATAATTAAATCTCATAATGAATCTAAGTGATTTTTATTGCAGAAGGCGGCAGACAATATCATAGTGTATTTGATCGCGATAACAACCGCTAATGGAATCAATACATAATTCAATATCCATGTAGCATTCTGAAACGCCAAGCTCGCTATATCTGCGAAGGTTTTATAGGTTTTGGGGTGTTTGGGGTGTTTGGCTCCAAGGAAGCCCGACATTGAGTGACGTTTTGGGTAACATTTAACAGTGGTGAAGCAGTTCTCTGCATGAATGGAGCGGCTCGACCGGTGAAATAAAAGAAGATCGACGTAAATGGCTCATGCCGCGTTTCGTTTGGTGAGAGTTTTACCCGGAGGCCCACACCCCTTCCCCATCCTTTCCTATTCCCTTAAAGGTCGGCAACGCAACAGTAACAGTTGCAGCTGTCCATGGGCGGCGTAGGTTGCTTACCATCAGGTGACACGCTAGCTCGTTTGTCCTCCTATCCCATAAAAAAGTTAATATATAAATATACTGCCAGAGCTGCCAACAGATGGTGTTACGATCGGGATGCGAATTTTTTTTTATTATTTGATGAATAAAACCGACGCGCGTGCATGAAAAGAGTTATGAAAGTCAACGAAGCGAGTGAGGTGTGTAAGAATCGTGCCCTAAGGCGCTCTGTTCTCTCTGCCTACCCCGCAAGGGATTTGGCGTGAAGTTATGTATGTATGTATGTATGTATTTGATGAATATTGTAATTATTTACTTGCACCAAAATACTGTTTAATGAGACATTGTTATGTTTATGATAGTATGTATAGTCTCGGTGGTCCAGTGGTCGAGCTGTTAGTTTCGTTAGTTCGTTAGTTCGAATCCATGCTTACACCGATGATTTCTCGGAATTCTTTTCGGAAGTTATGTGTGATAAATATCGATGACTGACAACTTTGTGGCCGCTGTGTAATGGCTGTAAGTTCGACACCTATTCCATTTGGGACGTAAAGTAACGGTTCGGCGAGTCGAAGCTTTGGCTGCCACTACCTACACCTTCGGGTAGAAATAGGCGTGAAATTAAAATTTTCTTATAAATACGTATATTCTAAAAAAATTACGCGGAGTCCCTACGCGCTACTGAAGTGGAACTTTTTAACAGACGAACATTTATAATACGCTTAATTTATAAAGGTGCAGAAACGTGGACCATGAAAAAGGCTGACAGAAACCGTATCGACGCCTTTGAAATGTCCCCTGGACAGCTTTTCGCACGAACGTGTCCATTTTACGAGAACTCGGGATCGAAACCAGGCTTTATAACATATGTCTCCGCAGAGTGCTCGATTTCTTCGGCCACATTTCTAGGAAAGATGACAGTAACATAGAAAAATTAATGGTCACTGGGAAGGTTGATGGCAGGCGACCGAGAGGCCGCTGTCCAATGAGGTGGTCGGCTCAAGTACGCACCACTCTTAACATCGGACTGCATGATGCTCTCCACATTGCAAAAGACCGCAACAAGTGGCACACATTGGTCAGGGAGAGAATGATTCTGCATGGGAATCACGACCCTCAGTAATGAGGAGCACGACGTGAGGAGGAGGAATTTATAAAGAGCACAACTTACATTCCACAGTCGGTAGTTTTACCAATACACGGTAAAACTACTGACTGTGGAATGGAGATTGGCGGGTTCGATCCCCACCCGAGTATCCCCTATCTTAACTATCTTATTAATATCTATATCCCTATCTTATAACCCTATCTTAAGGTCTGGGTAGAATTTGGTGACTATTTTATTTAGGAGGATGTGCCATATTCGACGTCGCATTGTGCACAGAAATATATCAAGATAGAACGGCCGCGATGTCATATTTCCATACATTTCAAGCGTGTCACTTTTTTTAAAAACCACGCCCACAGCATGACGTCATTTTCATTGTGAGCGGGGCGACTAGTGAGGAGACACACTCATTAGATTATCGATAATAATATCTGCAACGTGTGTTAAATTTATTATCTTTATGTGGTACCAAATTTATTGATTTTGTGTGACGAACGGTAATCATAGAAAATAAAAAAAAGTTAAATACTTTAATCCCATAACATATTTTCCCAATAGTATATAAACTTTATTTATAAATGTTTTATTGTCCTTGAAACTATACATATTTATTAAATATTTGCTTTTTTGTAAGAGTTGGCCTCACAGTCCTGGTTAAATAACGAAGCCGACCGTCGACATTATACTTCGATCACTGCCGTATGAGAAGTACAAGATGATTTTCCGTCGGCAATTGGTCAAATTGGTGAAAACTTATACTGTCAAATAAACTGCTGCCAATAAAACGAAGCACTTTGGTTGAAATTTATAGTGTTCGAATAAAGGTAGGGACAAAGCAAGACATGAGCTGATACTCGAATTAATATTGAATTAATTTATCGATAAGTCCTAAGACTCAACGATACATGGAGTGTCCATCTCTAACATTCGAAGACCAATCACAGCGATTAACAGACACAGCGATCAACTGGCAGGTATATTGTGTATTTCGTTCGATTCGACGTACATTACGCGTATAATATAATTAAGCGCGCAATGTTTTTTACGAGCGTTGAATGTGGACAGCAATGGATATTCATCATAACGAAAAAGTATACAACTTATGATTGTCATTATTGAACATGGTAAAAGTAAAACAATTATTTAGAATCTCAAAAAAATACTTTCTACTGATTTTCTATACTTACTGATCATACGAAATATTTCCTTTCTTCATATTTGCTTCACTACTTTTGTTTTTACAATTTGCCACAGCACAATAAGGCATATATGTGAAGTTTTATCTATTTTTTTATGTCCTGAACGCAGGATCGGGACGCTCGATGCGTAATGAGAGCGAGTTTCGAAAAGCATGCAATATAGTGCATGGTTTTGGCACGCTTGCCACGCCTATTCGCCGTTCTATCTTGATCTATTTCTGTGGTTCTTTGATTTAGGTACTCCCCCAAGCTCAAGCCCATTCTATACCCATATTGTAAAATGCATTAAAATACTTATAGCATTGGATTTAGAATGACGTCACATTTTCAAGTTACTATCGAAAAGGCCTTTCATTTGATACCCATATTGTAAAAAAGCATTAAAACTATATTTGAATGAGTGGCGGTGGAGTTTCACCGGTCGAGCCAGCCCATTCATGCAACGAACTGCTTGGTTCTACGACTGTTAATAATATTATCCAAACTTAGCGTGTATAAAAACTTTAAAATTGAGTTCTAAGATTCAATACATTATAAATATTTATTACATACTTATTATATACATACTTAGATACTTACATCGATTGCAAAATAACAAATATCGATATAATTATCCTTATAATAACAAATATACGTCTGGCATGTTCGGTAGCCGCTTCGTACCTACTTGTTGTGTTACAAAAAAAAATAGAGATTTACAAAAAAAAATACTAGTACAGATAGCACAAAAAGAATTAATTAGAAAGAAATTGCAATAAGGTAAAAATAATTAAGACAAATCAAAATTTAGTTTATGTAATGAAATTAAATACAAAGAAATTAAAAAGCCCTTATTTTACCAGCTACATATTGCATTTTAATAACTATACTAGTTGTTGCTCGCTACTTCATCTGCGTGGACGCCAAAAAAGCAGGAAGAATACTGTGCCTATGCCATTATACGGGTTCATCGCTCACCCCCAGTTAGTGATAGCGTGATAATATTTAGCCTGTGTTGACCCGACCCTCTTGGCTATATTTAAGCAAAATTCGACGTAAAAGCATGCAGTACTTTTACAGTTTATCCGTAACAAACATACAGACAAACAGACAAAAATTCTAAAAACTATATTTTGAGGTTCGGTATCGATTGTAGATCATATCCCAAGAATTATGCAAATGAAATATTCAATGAAACTCAATGAAATATTCAACTTTCCTACAATTTTATTACATGTATAGATTATTTGGCGGCACATTAGAAAGAAATTATTTATTTTACCCATTTTGTTTTTCATACTTCTTAAACGTATTTGTAATCTAATTGTACTTTTGTACATGTACATTAATGGTTGCAATAAGGTAAAACTAATTAAGACAAATTAAAATTTAGTTTATATAATGAAATTAAATACAGTAATAAATACAGAAGTAAAAAAGCCATTAATTTACCTGCGACCTATTGAATTTTAATAACTATATTATTTATTAACTAATTACTAAATGTTTTACAATTCTAATACTGAACTAGTTGTGTTACTCCTGTGTCTGTATGGATACTTTTTATTAAGGTTCCCAAGGTTGGTTTTTCAGTTATAGCGACGTCAAACTAATTATTATTTGTTATTATTATTATTATTATATAGCATTAAAAAATGCCTTGTTTGTATATTCCTATTAATATTTGAATTTTTGGTTTTGTTCTTTTTTTAAGTAGCATATAAATTTAAAAATTAAATACAATATTTTTATGCAGTTAGTACTTTTGAGACACGGTGCGATAAAAATAGTGCCGCTACTAGCTACTAGATGTCTATGTACAGTTTTTAATCACGCTATGGAAATTCTCTTCCTTGGTTTATATAAGCCGATTTATGTTTTAGTGTTTTATATTACCTATAATACCCGCGAGGGGGCGTTAAAAGCGTTAAACGCTTTTGCACGAGACATTAGAAGTTCCACTTCAAAAAATGTTCAATCAATCAATCAATAACCTTTTGAGGTCCACTGCTGGACATAGGCCTCCCCCATAGAGCGCCACAACTGGCGGTCCGTTCTCACAACTGCCGGTCCGTTCATCATGGGGGGTTTGTGCTATAATCGCCACGCTTGGCAGGCGGGTTGGCGATCGCAGTAGGCTGTATTTTGTTGAGTGAGAATGTTGCTGCCCATTCTTCTAGCTTTTCCCTTAGTCGCCTTTTACGACACCCACGGGAAGAGATGGGGTGGCGGTATTCTAAGCCGGCTTTTGGATGTAGAACACAGATCTACGTTTATTTCACAAGTATTTGTTCAGAGAAAGGTATTGAACCTCCGATTTCTGGACAAAAGCACTATAGGCAGCGCTACATGACCCTTACGTTCGCGCTGGTCGATGTGGTCCAAGTTTCAAATGGTAGAGGGTAATTAATATATTAATCAGTAATATATACATAATATAGTTTATATAGTAATACTCGCTGACGCGGCAAAATTCAAATTCAAATTCAAAATATCTTTATTCCATAGACTTTACAAAGTACTTAGAATCGTCACATAAAAAAACATTCACGGAGCTTAGATTCCCTTTCATCACACTGTCTTGAATGTGAAAGAGAATCTAAGTGCCAGTTCCGGCGTCAAGGCTTCTTGAGAAGAACTGGCAAGAAACTCAAGGCCGACTCTTTTCAAATATCCAGTTTAACAAATAGTGATAAGTACAATCAATACAACACAAAAGGAGCAGTTCAATTCCAAACTTTTTTATCGTTTATATAGTCTGCGATACAATAATAAGCCCTTTGATATAATCTACTTTTAATATAATTTTTAAATTTCCCCATGGATAATTCAATCGCGTCGTTTGGAAGTTTATTGTAAAAACGTTGTCTTGCCGAAAAATTTAATTTAAAAAATAGGGGTCGTGGGGAGTTGAAAATTTAGGGTTATATGTATTTTTGTATCCTGTTTTATAAAAAAAAATAAGAAACAGAAATATATCGAAAAAATAAAAAAAAATATTGAGGGGTGGGCTACCCTTGTGATTTAGGGGGATGAAAAATAGATGTTGTCCTATTCTCAGACCTACTGGATATGCACACAAAATTTCATTAGAATCGGTCTAGCCGTTTCGGAGGAGTTCAATAACGCACCCCGTGACACAAGAATTTTATATATTAGATGTAAGATGTGTATACTTTTTTTGTACAAAATTTTGTACCTACATGATGTGTGGCTATTTCGTATCTAAAATATTTTACTACTAGTTGACCCAGCGAACTTCGTTTCGCCTCAATTAGAATTAATAATAACAAACTTTCAAGCCCTATTTCATCCCATCACAGGTCGATATAGCAAAAACGCTAGAACTAATGTTTAATTATTTCTTATCAAGTGCTTAAATATAAAGTTTCTAACCTCTATTTCAACCTCTTTATCCCTTTTTTTCGCAATAAAAGGTAGCCTATGTCCTTTCTCGGGGTCTAAAGATTGTCTGTGCCAAATTTCAACAAAATCAATTGGGAGGTTTAAGCAGGAAAGCGTAACAGATAGACAGACAGAGTTACTTTCGTATTTATAATATTAGTTAGGATTATACGTAACAGTGCTAAATAGAAAATTATCGCATTTTCCAGGGCCATTTATCAAAGCCAAATACTTGTGTCCGACCAAAGCTTCGGCTTCGGCTTCGGCCACCTTCGCCAAAAAATCCATCTTCGGCGAGATCTTCGGCTTCGGACCAGAAAACGGCCGAAGCCGAAGATCTCGCCGAAGATGGAGTCAAATCAAGTCAAAATTAAACGAACTGTTACGAAAGAGTGAGTGGCTGACGGACCGGACTGCACTTAGTTGAGTGCGGATACCTCTATGACCGAGGGGAAATCGGCATGAGCCACTTTACGCCGATATTCTTCTTTATCTGTGGATAATATAGAAGAAAATTATTAAATAAGAGTTTATAAACCTTCGGCTTCGGCTTCGGTTGAAGGTTGTGGAGATTGCCGATTAATCGGCTTCGGCCAAAAACAGACCTTCGGTCGGACACTACGAAATACACACACACAGTGCCCTCTAGTTCCAAACTAAGCAACTATATGCTTTGGTTATGGAAACTAGTTAACGGATATTAATAAATATATCCATTTTTTACTTATAATACATATATATCTATGTATATACTTATCATAGAAAAACACCCAGACGCGATACAAACATTCATGCTTGTCGTAAATATTTGTACCCGGGTAGGAACCGAACTCGCCAACCTCGGTTCTGCCCCCGGTAGTTTTACCAATACACATTTTCACAACAAGGACAGGTTCAAAAGGATGGCATGTTGTGCCGACCCCACTTAAATTGGGATAAGGGCAGGAATATGATGACATGTTACAGTGGTAGAACCACGCAGTTTGCCGCATAAATTGGCCGTAGCCGTAACGACCGGTTAATAACGATGACTTCTCAAAATATCGACGAAAAGTGGCACGTAAATGTAACAATATCTGTGTGATAGATATTCATGGGGACGCTATTGACTTACTAAGTGACCAACTTGCTAGGTTACACTCATGACAAAAAATATTTAAGAGGAATAAAAACAGCCGTCAATATTTTTTTAAAAATCTTAAGAAAATTTAAAAAATCCATTTATTGGCTACTTGAAACCAGAAATAGGCTCCGTGGGAAGTCTCACAGAAGTGGGAAGGAGTTGGAAACCGCCAGCCACTCTCAATATGCAGTCACAAACCACGAAAGTAAAAACAATAATTGTTTTAAAATATGGAATCTGTAAACAAATCTGAGACAATAAGAAAAAACATTTTTTGTTATCATCAATAGTTATTCTTGATGACTGATTAATATACAATAATTCACAATAACACCTTCTGCGCCAATCGGTGTAAAATTCCCATGCCATGCCATTTCGATGCCTAAATAAATAACAAACGATCCATGTGAACTTTTATCGCTTCAGAATTAATAACTTGTATTTTTTTTTCATTTAAATATTGCTACCATAATAATTGCATTAGCTGCCAAACATTATACAAATTATACATTAGCCTGGAATTAAGATTCTCTGCCTGCACCTTTATCCATAGAAATAGAAAAAAGAACAATCCCAATACTTTCATCGATATATTTAAGTATATATAGGCTCACACCCATATGTGAAACTTTGTGTCCTGTATGGCAATTGGCAATAGGTTTGCCACCTGTTTACATTTGGGACGTAAACATAACGGCGAGTCGAGGCTTAACAGCCACTGCCTACACTTTCCAGTAGAAAAAGGCGTGAAGTTATGTTATGTTATACAAAGTTGTCAGGTCAAAACAATAGGCATAGTACCAATTTCTGTATAAAATACAGTACTCTACAAAATTATTAAATTCGATATTACTCTCCTAGCTAATTCCAATCAAATCTTACCTAATAATATTAATAAGTATAAATAAAATGATAGATTGAAAAAAATCAAGTGCCTACAGCTTGAACCGTATCTTCTAAGGATCTATCAAAATTCATCATTCGTGTCACAGCAGTAACATCGATCACTTTAGACAAGCACTATATTTACGATACAAGTATGTGTCAGTTTAGCTTAATTGTTAATGGCGTATAAATTCGTGTTTTGTATACATATCAATAAACTAGGACTGTTTAATATATGACGTACAGATACGGTTTGGTGATCATTGTGCCCATGAGTGGCGGTCACATCAAATACTGTTATGACGTAGGTATTAGGTATACAGACCTACTGTACAATAATACTTAGTATATACATAATGTAGTATCAACTAAAATACATATTAATTAATTTATCTAACCTACAACACGCACATAACAGTATTCTGAGGACAATCAGTGGTTCAACTTGGTTTACCCGCAATACTGAAGTTCACCACTACCTTAACCTGAAAACTGTGGAAGAAGAAAGCCCGATTGTACACTGAATAATACAAACACAAATTGGAACAGCATCCTAACCCCCTGGCTGGCAGCTTCCTACAGCAGGATAGAGTCAAACGCCTAAAGCGAGCCCATGTGCTCCTGCCGAGGAATGGATCAGGAGCCATACCCTGACTGCTGAGCTGTAACAGCGCGTTATTTTCACTTAGAGCACCTCTGATAAAAGTTGGAAGACTGATTAAAATAAAATATAATTAAAAAAAAATTTAGGTACCTACATTTATTTTTCAATCAGTGGAAGAGCCACCCAGTTCGCTGCATTATGGGCCGCTTCAACCGGTCAAAAACTACAAACTCTCAGAATAACGACTTAAAGTATGCAATGTTGCGTTTTGCTCTTTGAGAGAAGTATTCAGAATCCGGAAACCCATCCCCTTTCCACCTCCGTCCCATCCCACTCCCTTAAAGGCTGGCGATATTGAAGTGCTTGTTAGTGGGGCACAAACTAAAAACACGCGAAAATTTTGTTCAGTACCAGGCCACCTCTAGTCACCGAATCTGCGGCCACTAAGCTTGTAGGTCTTTAGGGACGATCTGACCCATTATTAAGTTATACTTAATAACCTCCACGCTCCACTTAAGGATTTTACCGTGTACTAGCTGTTGCCCGCAACTTAGTCTGCGCGCACGCCATAAAACAGCAAAAATGTATGCCTGTGCTATTATAAGGGTTCATTGCTCAACCCCAATTAGTGATAGCGTGATGATATTTAGCATATGTGTTGACCCGAATTGGATATAAAAGCATGCAGTACCTACTTTTAGATTTAATCCTTCGGTATCGATCGTAGATCATGTCCCAAGTACCTATTCTAAAAACATAATACATATTCAGTGTACAGTTTTGACTTTCGTACGATTTTATAATATGTAGGTACTAGCTGACCCAGCAAATGTTGTCTTGCCAAAAAATAAAATTTAAAAAATAGGAATTTATCGTAGGGGGTTAAAAATTTCTATTTCATAAAAAAATAAAAAACAGAAATATATCGAAAAATTAAAAAAAAAATTAGGGGTGGGCTACCCTTAACATTTAATGGGATGAAAAATAGATGTTGTCCTATTCTCAGACCTACCTGATATGCACAAAAAAGTTCGTGAGAATCGGTCGAGTCGCTTCTGAGGATTATAATTACGAACACCGCGACACGAGAATAGATAGATAGATATCGATAATTCACTTATTTTACTTACTTAAAAGTACACAATATAGGGTTTACATAACACCTAGCGCAGTGGTTCTCAAACTTTTTAAATGACGGAACCCTTTTGGGAAGCAAAATACTTGATGGAACCCTACAATAAAACAATTATTTTTATAAGTGTATTCTTTATTAATCAGCATAATAAAAGTACAATGTATCAGTTACTAATTATTGTTTACTTCACCACTTGGTAAGGACAATAATAGAAAACATTAAAAAAGAAAAAATCTAACTAGTAGGAGGTATGAAACTGTTTTTTATTTTTCATCAATTGCTTGATATCAGGTTTGATGGAAGAAAGTTGGAGTCTCATATCAGCTTCGGCGTCCAGTCTATTGCGATATTTTGTTTTCGTGGCTGCGTAGGTAGAGAATCCTGTTTCGCACAAATATGTAGTTGGGAACGGGAGAAGAATATCCAGAGCCATTTGGCCAAGCATTGCATATTCATCTTGGATTCTGCACCAAAAATCATTAAGAGGCGTCGTTTTGAACAATAACTCCATACTTGCGTCTGATGACATTTCTAAAAGAGATTCATATATCTCATTTGACATGTTTTCAGGCTTTTCCAAGTTGGGTAAAAAAGGATTATGAATCCAGGAGTTCACTTTAATTTTTGTATTGTGTTCTTCGGGAAAATACTTTTCAAAAGATGCGCGCATCGAACTGAGATATTGGACCAATTCTTCAAACACATTATCTTCAAACATTTCTGAGTCGTTTTCGCTAACAAACTCACTGAGTAACGTAAAACTTTCTATTTCTTTCTTACCAATGCAAATGATCCAAAAATCTAATTTTCTTTTAAAAGCAGTTATTTTATTATAGGCCTGTTGTCTGTTTACCTTGCAACGATAAATTTAATTCGTTAAGTTTTTGAAAGATATCCGCCATAAAAGACAATCGGAACAACCAAGTTTTATCATACAAACGGTCCTTCAAATTAAAAGAAGTATCTGCTGAAAAAAACATTTGTAACTCGGCTCTAAGTTCAAATAGCCTTGTTAAAGTTTTTCCCCGAGACAGCCATCGCACTTCTGTATGGAGCAGCAGTGTTTTATGTTTGCTGCCATAATCTTCACACAATAATGAGAACAATCGGGATTGTAGTGGTCGTGATTTGATAAAATTAATTATTTTTACCGCTTCATCCATAACTAATTTTAGATTAGACGGCATTTGCTTCATCGCAAGTGCTTGTCTATGCAGAATACAATGACTGGAACTACAATTAGGCGCTTTATTTTTCATTCGTGACACTGCTCCTGCTGTTTTACCTGTCATCGCCTTGGCCCCATCTGTACAAATGTCAATGCAATTGTTCCAACTGAGATTATGTGCTTCAAAAAATATATTTATTTTATTAAAAATTTCTTCCCCGGTAGTGTTTGTAAGCAGCGATGAACACATAAGCATGTCTTCTTCAAAAGAACTTTTATATGGATATCTCACAATAACCAGCAGGATAGCCAAACCAGCGACATCAGTCGACTCGTCCATTTGCAAAGCGAATCGTGTATTTTGTAGACGTGTAACTAGTTCTTGTTTGACGTAGCTTGCCAGATCATGGATTCGTCGTGAAACAGTATCGTTTGATAGCGGAACAGTAGAAAGATGCTTTGCAGATTTTTCATCAAGCATACATTTTGTTATGTCTAATACACATGGTTTTATTAATTTCTCAGCGATAGTGTGCGCTTCACCTGCTTGTGCAATGCGATAGCTAACTAAATATGATGCCTCCGTGGCCTTTTCGTTGGTAGTTTGTGTTACATGCATCATATTTTTTTGACTTTCTAATAACTGATCTTTTTTGCGAACAAAAAATTCTTTATTCTTGTCTTTAGTCTCGGGGTGTACGGTTTCTAAATTTCGACGCAATTTGGCAGGTGCCATGGAACTATTAGGAAGCAGTTTACTACAGAGCATGCAGAGAGGTGAGCCGTTGGAATCAACAAATCCGAAACTGATATAAGATTCATCATACTTCCTTTTTTTCGTCTTTGAAACCGTCGAGCTTGACGTCGTGGCACTCGTGGCATCATCTTCTGGATCGGTGATTGCTAAATTCTCCGCGCGCATTGCTTTTGAACATTCAGCGTCATTAGAAGATGTTGTTGGAACACGTTTAACACCTTTAAGCCAACGTTCCATTCTTCTTTATTTATAATGTTACAAGTCAGGATAGTGGGGTTTAAATAATGCACAATCGTTACTGCGTATAAGAGACTAAATTTAGAACCTACAGGGAAGAAATGTATAAAACTGAGACAGCAGAATACAGCAGGCAGTAAAACAATGGACACTAGTTTCTCGCTAGCGAGCTTGTAAGTAGGTAGTAACTTATCGCTCCGAACGCTAATCATCAACTGACGACGCCAACGCGCGATCGCCGCTTTTATACTTAGTCCTAGACTCGATCTCAAATATTCTCGAAAATACTCGAGTCGGCACCTTTCATAAACAAAAAGCAAAAATAAAAACAGAAATTTAAAAATAGCGTTGTAAACAATATCGACTTTATCCTTTGAAGTTAGAGACGAAAGTCGCTTGTTGACAACTATAGCGTCTAATTCAGAGGCGGCTTTTATCAAAGAGACTGAGCGCTTACAAGTATACTACCCGCTCGTTTTAAGTTTGCCGCTGGCGATAAGTATGAGTGTATGCCGTTCGAAATTTTTTATTTAATTGTAACAATAAAAATTGTGTACGTTAGATATTTGGGTAAAACTATGACACATTATAAGTTTTGTTGTCACGTGGGGGAGGGTACGTGCATTCCACAGACCGGCAAACTTAGAGCGAACGCGTTGTACAAGTATAAAATTGTTGAGACCAAACTTATGAGATACTAGCAGACCGCGCGAACTTCGTATCGCCTAAAAAAGGTAAAAAAAATCCACTCATGACCCCGCGCAACATATTTGTCTTAGAAATTGAATACTTAAATTTTGTACACGGTGAATATCTTTTGAATTAAATGTCCAAATGTGATCATTCAAAAAGTTCTAGAAAGGCCTTAAATTTATCTTTTTAATGAAGCAAATTATTTTGTGGAGAGTTAATACTAAGGTACAAAAAAAGAATTTGAAAAACGACATCATTTTAATTAATTTTAAAAAATCAAAAAACCCTTATTGTGCGATAACTATAATAGTTAGATATATGCTCTCGCGACCTTTTTCGTAGACAATTATACGCTCTATAAAAGTGTAGTACATTGTTTTGTTCTGTACTCAATAGTTTTCGCAGCGTTCGCAATGTAAGGGTCACGTACTTACACCTTGGGTTACATTATTGGTTTTATAGTAGGGATCCCTAATTTATTTGAAAATATAATATAGCCTAAAACCTTCCTCGATAAATGGACGCCATTAAAAGAATTTTTGAAATCGGACTAGTGGCTTCTGAGATTACCTCGTTCAAACAAACAAACAAACAAACTTTTCCGCTTTATAATATAAGTATAGATTGTACCAGCTAATGTAACACAAGCTTATACAAATACAAATAAATAATTAAATAACATTCATAGCGCGGCCGCGGAGTCCGCACAGCCGCGGAGCGACCAGAGAGAGGTGTTTTGATTTTTTTATTTCTAAATTCTTGCGGAACCCCGACAGAGGTATCACGGAACCCTAGGGTTCCGCGGAACACACTTAGAGTATAGCTGACCTAGCGCAATTTTATTTGCCATAACGAACGTACACTTCAATTTAAATTATTTTCTTGAAAAGAAATACTCGTTTTTATATTTCTCAACAATAGTAATATTATATATCGTTCTTGATACATATTTCTTCAATTATTCTTTCTATCTACTTTATTATATACGACAGAAGTAACATTAGCACATGTTACTTCGATACCGCAGTACTGCACGATATCGCAGTGGTCTAGAATTCCCTAAGTGGTCTATATAGACCCCCTTAGGTCTTTTAGTGGGTTTATTATTGTGAATTATGTGAAATTCATTTTTTAATAAATCAAAAAGACAAAAGCAATAGAAAAAGTTTGCTATCTTTGCGACTGACTCTTTCATCAAATGTGTATGCGGGAATATTTCAAGTCAAGTTTATAGTCGAAAATTTAAAAAAAAATACGATGAAATCGCCAAAATTTAGTATGAAATTTTTGATGTTCATACTAAGTGCGAAGGCGACTAGTTACTATCTTAGCCCTCTCCTATTTAATCTGTATGTACATGATCCCGAACTGGTTGTAAATTCATTCTGTCACATTCTTCAATACGCGGATGATCTTGTTCTTTACATATCGTCCTTTTCTATTGAGGATGCCACTGAACACTTAAATAGGGCTCTCAGCTACCTGAGTGACTGGTTAGCTAACCATGGCTTATGCCTTTCACCATCGAAAAGCTCAGTTGTAGTTTTCACCAAAAAAAGGATTATTACCCGTATAACTATTTCAGTTCAGGACGAGATCATTCCACAGTCAAATGTCGTTAAATTTCTTGGTATATTATTGGATTCTAGAATGTCTGGTTCCCCTCACTTTTCTTCTTTAGTCCAAAAATGTGAAAAGAGCATAAATATCCTCCGCTGCCTTTCAGGAGTTTGGTGGGGATCGCATCCGTACACTCAAAAACTTTTGTACAATGCTATAATACGCAGTCAATTGGACTATGGTTCTTTTCTTCTTAACTTCTGTAATAAAATTAATCTCGTTAATCTTCTTAAACTCCAATCCAAATGTCTTCGAATTATCCTGGGAGTAATGAAATCCTCACCCATTAATGCAATGCAGATTGAATGTGGTGAGCCTCCTCTGGATCTTCGTAGGCAATTTCTCTCTGATCGTTTCTTTTTTAAATGAATTCAGAACAAAAATCACCCCTTATACCAAAATTATATTATCTATTAGAACTCTTTGGCAATCCTGAAAATAAACATACCTTGCCTTGTCCATAGTCTTAGAACTCTCATTCAACTTCCCAACCCTATAAACCAGTTTTCGATGAATCCAATATATCTTACTCCCTATGACGCATTAACCCTTAATCCCACATCATTCTTAATTTTGGAATAGTCAAACATGCCCCCGGTGCCCACAGCACCTTTCATGATAATTTTTACTGTCACTTTGGTGGGTGGCATCAATTTTACACTGATGCCTCAAAACTATCGCCAGATAGTTCCGTTGGTGTATGTGTATGGATACCATCTTCTAAAATTTCTCTTAATTATAAATGTCCTTCTTCTGCTACTGTTTTTACTGGCAAAGCTCCGGCAGTGCTGGAAGCTATTATTTTCATCAAATCGCATAACCTTATAATATTAATAATTCCATAATATTTTCCGATTCTAAAAGCTGTCTTCAATCTATACTTTCCAATCCTTTCCGTTCGAGATCTCTTTCTCCCTTAATCCTAAAAATCAGACAAAATCTTCTGGAGTGCCATCAACTCAATATAAAAGTCGTACTTGCGTGGATCCCGGGTCACTCCGGAATCCCTGGAAACGTCAATGCAGACTCTTGTGCCAGATTAGCAGTACAGAATGGCACTCTGGAACATTTTCAAACCTATTCCCAAGACCTTTGTCTACTTGCTAAGTCGCTGTTGTACAGTTGCCTGGAATACATCAAAATTAATCAAAAGTAAGTATTACGCTGCATTAAGTAAGGCTTTCGACACTATCACACATGGAAATGGCCATATGGAAAGCATTAAAAGAGTGCCACTTAAACCGTAAATACATAAATATACTAATTAACATGTATTCTAAAAGTATTAGTCAAGTTAAATTAGAAAGGAAAGGAGAAGAAATTTTAATCAGCAGAGGCGTACGACAAGGCGATCCTATATCGCCCAAACTATTTATAGCCGTCTTGGAAAGTGTACCTATTTAAAAGAATCAACTGGAAAGATGAAGGTATTAGAGTAAAAGATCAATGACAAACACACTTGAGGTTCGCAGACGACATTGTGCTTTTCTCTAAAACAGCAAAGGAACCTGAGAACATGCTACAAAATTTGAATAGAGAAAGCAATAAGGTTGGCCTGGACATGAACCCAAATAAAACTAAAGTCATGACTAACGGACATAAAAAACCAATACATGTAGACGGAAAACAAATAGAGTACGTAAGCAAACACATATATCTTGGCAAACAGATTTCATTTAGCACAAATAGCAATGAAGAGGAAGTTGATAGACGTGTCAAGATTGCAGGGAGAAGATTCTGGGGACAGAAAGAAATTTGAAAGGGAGACTATAGCTTTTTATTTATTTTCCTATTTTTAGCTATTATAACAAATTCGTAATCAATTTTAAGTCTATCGAACGAGTTCTTCTCTTGTTTTCATCACTAGACAGAGTGGGATTCCATTACAATATTAGACATATAAATAATGAAATTTGTAGTAGAAGAGTGTAGGGGCTATCATGAGAAGACCCGGGATAGAAACTCAAATGCCAAGTACTTCAAAAGTGCAGTACCTACTCTCTACAACAATACTGGACTTAATATTGAATAATGTATTCGTACCTATACTTTAAAAAATACTTTGAGTTTTATTCAAGGTCTCGGTGGTCCAATGGTCGACCAACGCGCTTCTGCATCAAGAAGTCGCGGTTGCGAATCCTGGCTCACACCAATCACTTTTTGAAATTCTTTTTGGAAGTTATGTGTAATAAATATCAATGACTGAAAACTTTGTGCCCGGTATGGCAAGCCCTTGGTCTAAAATGGAAGTGGGCTGGGCACATAGCATGCCTGCAAGATCAAAGGGGGTCAAAAAGAGTATCAGAAAGGAGGGGGCCAGTGGGCAAAAGAAAAAAGGAGTGACCTTTCAATAGATTGGAGGACGAAATGATACGCATAGCGGGTCCAAACTGGATGCATGAAGCGCAATCCAGAGAAAACTGGCTCAATTTGGAGGAGGCCTTTACCTGCAGAGGTTGTTGCAGAATAATATATATTGTATAAAACATAATGTATCAAATATTCCTATAAGACTGTATATTTTAACTAATACCTACTTCTACTTTGATGCTAACTAATCAAATTTGTAAACTTGCAGTTTCTGGAAGAAATAAATTAGAAAGAATTTATTTTGTTTATGGCAACAGGCTCGCCACCTATTTCATTTGGGATGTTAACTTAACGGCTTACAACCGCTGCCTACACCCTCGGGTAGAAAATGTCGTGAAGTTATATGAGCATGTTTGTAGGTACTTTGGGGTTAACATAGCTAATTAGAACATTAACTTTAATGATAATACTTATTGAAGGAACATAAAATATGTGACTGGATAAATTTGTATGTGTTTCACGTCTTGGCGCCAGACTAGCTTTAACCAAATAGCGAGTTCGCGCGGTGCATCTTAAATTATAATAAGGCGCATTTGCTATTTACAATTATAAACGACTTATGATAAGACTGTTATGACAAATTGATAGTTATTTTTTTCTAAATTAAATTAAATTTAGGTCGAAAGATTGTAGTCACGTGTTAAATTATAATACGTGATTATTGGTAAATGTTCTAAAATATTCTATGAATTTCGCTAATAATCTTGTAATTATTTATGACATGTTCGTACATACGGGAAATTGATCCAGAATAGTCGGAACCTCGACAGCGATCATTTTTAATATTTGTTGTTATATAATATATAGGGTACCGTGATCATTTAGTGCCATAGTGACAATAGGCGTGCCGCAGGGGTCAATTCTAGGTCCATTTTTATTTTTGGTATAATAGGTTGGGGAAAAAGTATTTTCGTATTTTTGTATGAAAAGTCAAGACATTTTTTTCAAAGTTTATTTACATTTATTTACAATATATATGTACCGTTTTGTTGAATAACTTTCTGCCATTTTGTGGGCAGAGACATTATCCCGTTACTGTAGAAAGTTTGGGACTTCTGATCAAAAAAACGGGACAAATAGTTTTGGCAGTCCTCTCTTGAGGTCAACCTTACAGAACCTAAAGAATTCTGAAGAGACCGAAACAGGTGAAAATCTGAAGGCGCAAGGTCAGGGCTATATGGTGGATGCACTAGGACCTCCCAGTCGAACTCTCTTAATTTTTGCTGAGTGGCTAAAGATGTGTGTGGTCTAGCGTTATCGTGATGAAAGACCACACCCTTCCTGTTGATCAATTCCGGCCGTTTTCTCTCGACTGCTTCCTTTAATCTCATCAGTTGCTGGCAGTAAAGATCAGAATCGATGGTTTTGCCGGACGGTAAAAGCTCATAATGAACAATGCCCTTCCAATCCCACCATACACACAGCATCACCTTATTTCGTGTTAGGCCAGGTTTGGCCACAGTCTGTGAAGCCTGGCCAACTTTCGACCACGACCTTTTTCGCACGTTCTTGTCGTACGTGATCCACTTTTCATCGCCAGTTATCAATCTCTTCAAAAACGGCTCGGTTTCATTACGTCTCAATAATGAATCGCAAATGAGTACACGGTTCATTAAGTTTCTTTGAGTGAGCTCGTGTGGCACCCAAATATCGAGCTTTTTTGTATAACCAGCTTTCTTCAAATGGGTCAAAACTGTTTTGTGGTCAATTCCCAGTTCTTCAGCTACATCGTAACTACTAATATGCCGATCTTGCTCCACTCTTTCAAAAATGGCGTCCATTTTATTCGTAACAGGGCGACCAGAGCGAGGTGCATCTTTAACATCAAAATTTCCGGACTGAAAACGTTTGAACCAAATTTGTGCTACTCTTACTGACACTGCATCAGGTCCATAAACATCACAAATTTTTTTCACTGCTTGAGTTGCATTTTTGCCTTTTTTATAATAAAATTTTAAAATGTATCGAATTTCTTCATTAGATTCACTCATTTTTACGGAGAGAAAAACAAATGAAAAATAGCGGGAAACAACTTATTTTTATTTTTTTCTTTTCTTTATAATGTAACCTTTTTAATGTTACCAAATAGACAGACACAAATAGTACAGTCAAAGAAATTTTATAATAAGTTTATACCTACGTTATGCGAAAAGACTTTTTCCCCGACCTAATATATTAATATCTTACTCTCTTATGTAAGGGACAATTAAGACATAGTGTTATTTTCAAATGATACCTACATCATTATTATTTAAAATTAAAAGGCAACTTCGAAAATATGATGAAGTGAAGAATCTGTCCAAAGTTATTGATTGGTCCAAAATTAAAATTAATAATTTAGTTTTCAATGCAAAAAAGTGTATTAAATTTATTACACCTAATGTGGAGCAGGTTGAAACCAATGCGAAATTTAATGGTGTGGGTGTTGGGATTGGATTGGGCCTTGTGATGTTGACCGTGTTCCTTGGCATCACTATAGATGACAAGTTTCTATGGGGCGAAAAACTGGCGGGCAGACTTAGGTCGGCGGCGTATGCAGTTAAAAAGATTAGAATATTAACGAATTTTGAAAGGCTGGAATGGTCTATTGCAGTTATATCCTTAGTATTATGTCCTATGGCATACTTGTGTAGGGTTCATCGGCAGAAACGCAATCTTTATATTTTAAAAAAGGGTTGTTCGTGCAATTTATGGTCTAGGCCCCAGACTCTTAGGCAGAAATTTCAAGAGATAGTCGGTCAGAATGACCGTTCCTTCACAGTTTATATACGAAAATTTAATAAATGTAAAAAAAATATTAGCCGCTTTAAGAGGTATCAGGGATAGTGATATTCACAACTTTAACACTCGGAACAAGGATGATCTAGTTATCCATAGGTACCTCTCGTCTCCGCAAAATTAGTAAATCGTTTATGGAGCAATGTACCTACACACTTCTACAACAAACTTTCCAAGGAAATCCGTAATATGCCTCTCAATAAATATAAAAATGCTATTAAACTCAGACTCTGTAGTAAGCGTTACTACACAATTGCGAGTTTCCTTGCGGACCGAACAAAGTAGTGATAGGCGGCTCCTCATACAACATTGTATTTTATATTTCCTCAGTAGCTCGTATAGGTTGTTGCAACCCTATTTTCATTATGGGTAGTTCATATTACATTCTTCTTTGTTCTATCTTTTTGAACTACTTATAACCTTCTTTAGTCCGTTGCTTCACCCTTCAATAGTTACTTTAATAGTCATGGTTTTCCAATTACAAAGCATTATGCGACTCAATGCCGCACAATGCCGAATTGTGCTAAAGCCTAATTGGAACGTGAATTGGTGTTCAAATGCGCCAGTAGAGTTCTTCTCATAACGGACCCTGCACTCGGAATCGGGCGGCTCGTGTTTTAATATTAAATTTTAGCATAATAATAAGTTAAAATTTGCATTTATTGACTATTTTAAAGTGTTTGTCAAGACCTATGAAAATAAAGTTCTTTTTAATTAGGTATTAGGCCATCTTATTTCCAATACTTCTTATGATCATGGCACCAAAACTTCGTCCTAATTTTTAATTAATTCTAGACACAAACTGGAGAATCGTAGACAATATTAATGATATGTCTTATCGCTGCGTAGATCTTGTCTAACTTTGAGGATCACCACGACGATATTATTATTTTAAAGATAGTATAGCTGTGGTGCCTGCGCCGTGGAAGAGCTAATTAATAATTATATATCGAATTTTCTTTTTCGGCTTTAACTTTGTTTATTTGTTTTTTTTCTGCCTTCCACAGGCAGAAATAACTAAGACCGATAAGACACGATCTATTCTATCTATGAATACAAAAAACCCGTAAATATTCCATTGGTCCAAAGACCTGGATTTCTAGTTTTTCTAGTAACAAAATTAGCGTCAACAAATTCATCACATGACATCCCCTTAAAGTAACTTTTATTAGCTTTAGATGAGACCATTGTCTTATTAATGGTTATAATGCAAAAGATCAAATTTTATGGCCATGTTGTAAATCAGTTGTGACATAATTTATAGTTTAGCTTGTGGGCGGTTATAATATTACGTAACAACTTTTCGCCCATTCAACATTAAGAATTAGATTTTTATAAGCACCTACAAAATACTACACGGTGGCATCCACAGAAATAGATCAAGATCTTGATGTATTTCTGTGGTGGCATCACTAGCCACGCTACTTTTATCTAAACGAATATCAAAAAACTTAAATAAACAAGGAAAGAAGTTGGATAGAAAAAGAGTGTCACGGCAAAAGTAAGAAAGGGCATGCTCCGTGGGTTCGGACATGTAGAAAGAATGACTAAGCAGATATAAAATGCAAAAGCAGATGGAAGCAGGAGTCAAGGACGGCTACGATACCCCTTTCATGACCAAATACCTCGACCTCTCGGAATATCGGCGTGAAGTGGCTCGTGCCGCGTTACGTTCGGTGAGAGGTATCTGGAGGCCCGATACGCTTTCCCCTCCTACTCACTTATAGGACGGCAATGCACCACTGTGTTTATGGGCAGTGAGTAGGTGCTTACCATCAGATGAATCACTTGCTCGTTTGCCCCCCCCTATCCCATAAAAATAATAGAACGAGTTCTGGAACAAATAATAAATATAGAATAGAACATGTTTATTTCTTTAATTTTATTGACCCGAAAGTGTAGCGCGGCTATTAAGCCTAGCTGTTTTTTACGTCCCAAATAGAATAGGTCGTAAAACCTATTGCCATGCCGGGCACCGGGCACAATGACAATGTCAGTCAGCGATATTTATCACATCTAACTCCCGAAAAGTTATTAATTGATTCCGCGAGTTTTTGATCCAGAAGCGGGGTGTTCGACCACTGGACCACCAATCATTACATACTTTCACACATCACTTTCTGCTGTCTGTCCCCTTATATCTTTAAAAATACGCAACGGATTTTTATGCGGTTTTTTTTAATAGTTAGAGGGTGTCAACGAGGTGGTTTTGATCTATAATTCATATATGATGTAAAGAAAAATAATAATTTTCGAGATTTAGCACTTTAATTGCAAACGCTGGCTGAACGCTAAGTGATAGATCAAAACAATGTTCTACATTATTAAACATCTTCAGAAGGTCTACAAAAAAGTCCACTTTTTTGTAGACCTTCGTAGATGTCTATCTCTTAAGGATAGCTCACAATGACCATTTTTATTCTTTTACTTCTTACGAGAAATAATGGCTTATTTACGAAATATAATTTTAATTTTAAAGATTACAGCATTAATTTTCATCCAATTAGGTGTCTTAAATAGATTGTGCTTTTAATATGGATTAATATGGCCCTTTACAGTATGTAATTTAAAACGCGTGCCGGTAAATAGCACTAATTGATTTTTTAATATCCAAATTTTACTCATTTATTACTTTTGATGCGGAACAAACTTCGCCGGGTCAGCTAGTATTATATATATATTGGGATAGGGGCAAAGGAAGTGCAGTCATCTGATGGTAAACGAACAGTGTCGTCCTGATAAGCAAGTTTTGGAAGCACTGGTTCTAATGGACTTGTAGCTACACTAGCACTATACTTACTTGCTATAACTTTTACCAATACCAACAACCATTACCAAATTACCTTTTACCAAGTTACCCAGTACCAAATTACCGTTACCATCAAGAACCAGTTACCTCAGTTTACCTATGACTCTCTACGCAATAGAAATAGCGATATATAATAGAAATAGTAACAAATAGCTCTGAGAAGAACTGTATACACTAGAATAAATAGTTCTCAAAAGAACTGTCTCGCTCAGTACACGAGAAGGCAAGAGGGGTAGCTCTCAAAAGAGCTGTTTATTATTTACGAAGCCCAAACACGCAGCGAAGAGAACACACCCGCTCCGTAGCACGACGCACGCCGAAATAAAAACGTATGCAAACTGCCACTTGTATATATAACATCGCTGACGCGTCATTCACGCCACAGCGCCGCGTACGCGCGCGCATCTCTCCCCGCGCGCCTCACCTCATATTCTTCCCCTCTGACGCCATATCACATGTAAATAATTTTGTATATAAACCGCACTATTTTGGTAAATAAATTATTCCATATTCGACATCTTAGAATAGCACATGCGTTTTATTGACGAAGACCTGGAATCCAAACCTATTAGGGAAGCCATCAGTGACCACATCAAGACCCAATAGCCGTCAAGCCGTCACGCTTACCCTAAAGTGGTGACCCCTGCAAAACAACAACCCTATAAAGAAGAACACTCAAGATGACCGAGGAGCAAATCATCGCCGCAGCCGGAACAGAACCTTCACCATCTTCATCGTCACTACTCGAGGCCGCCGCCATCGGTCTGACGATGAGAATCCCTCCATTCTGGCGCGACAAGCCGCGTCTCTGGTTCATTTCTTTTGAAGCAGCTACCAGCAGCGCTAAAAGAAGTTACAACCAGCTCGCTCAAACCGTAATCGCGCATCTCGAAAAGCAAGACATCGAGCAGGTCAGCGATATACTCTACAATCCTCCAGAAGACCTGTACTCTGCACTAAAACACCGACTAATATCATCATACGAAGAGTCCGACAGCCGTCAACTTCAAAAACTACTTTCAGAAATAGAGCTGGGCGATCAGAAGCCTACCCAGTTACTCCGCCGCATGAGAGACCTGGCACGCGACAAAATGCCAGAGGAAACCCTGCGACTAATGTGGACTCAACATCTACCATCCCACGTCAGATCCGTTCTTGCCGTCAGCGACTCCTTCAATAACAAAACTACGCTTGACGAGCTGGCATTATTAGCAGATAAAATGATGGAACAAACGAAGCACCACATATCCGCCATCTCACCACCATTATCATCAGCATCATCCAACACATTCCAACCTCACAACTCCACACTTCTACTAATCGAGGAAGTGAGAAAATTATCAATAGAAGTCGCTGAAATGCGCGCGAAACAAAACCAACCGCCGCCATGTTCCTGCGTCCGATCGCGTCAAAATTGGCGTCACCCGAATTCTCGGAATCGAAGCCCGTCGACGTCATCGCATACGCGTTCCAACTCGCCACATAATACAGCGCCATCTAAACATCAAGTATGTTACTACCATAAGCGCTTTGGCGCAAACGCAGTTCGTTGCACAAAACCATGCTCATTTAGTACACCGTCGGAAAACTAGATGGAACACTGGTCGAGACGGCAACCAGTAGTTCATACAAATCAAACCGTCTATTCGTCACTGATAAGAAAACTGGGCTATCATTTCTTGTGGACACCGGCGCGAACATCAGCGTACTTCCTAGAAAAAATGGAGCGACAGCAGAACAGCCACTATCCTTTCAGTTGTACGCCGCGAACAACACAGTAATACCTACGTACGGCGAAACTACTCTTGAACTGGATCTTTCACTACGAAGATCATTCAAGTGGAAGTTCATCGTTGCAGCTGTCAATAAACCCATCATCGGAGCCGATTTTCTAAATTATCACCAACTAATCGTCGATCTCAAAAATAGAAAATTAATCGACGGGAAAACATCGTTATCAGCAAGCGGTCAACTTATATCTACAAATTACTCCACAATTCGAACCATTGACCTTCAACAAACCTACCATGACATACTAGCGGAATATCCCGGCATCACTCGACTCACCTCGATGAAACTGAGCCCGAAACATAATGTCGAGCATTTCATCGAGACCCAGGGTCCACCCGTCTTCTGCCGAGCTCGTCCACTACCCCCACACCGATACGAGCAGGTAAAAAAGGAATTCGCAAATATGATGGAACAGGGACTATGCAGGCCAAGTAAAAGTCAATGGGCCTCACCACTCCACGTCGTACCAAAGAAAAACGGCGACTTACGAGTGTGTGGTGACTACAGGCGACTCAATGCCATCACCAAGCCTGACCGCTACCCCATTCCCCGCATTAAAGACTTTACGTATCAGCTCGCCGGCAATACTGTCTTCACGAAAATCGACTTGAACCGCGCGTACTCACAGATCAGCACCTCTGAAAAGGACATAGAGAAGACTGCAATCATCACACCCTTCGGATTATTCGAATTTCCTCGAATGGTTCCTGGTCTGAAGAACGCTGGACAGACTTTTCAACGATTTATTCACGAAGTACTCCGTGACCTTGACTTCGTGTATCCATTTTTGGACGATCTGTTATTGGGATCACCTGATGCTATTACGCATCAAAAGCACCTCCGTATACTGCTTGCACGACTCGAAGAATATGGCATTACCATAAACCCAGCGAAATGCGTCTTTGGGAAACCCGAAGTTACATTTCTCGGCTACCACGTGTCGCAGCACGGCATTAAACCTCCACTTGAGAAGGTCAAAGCCATCACCGACTTCCCGAAACCCAAAACTGTCGAAGAACTCCGCAGATTTATCGGTATGCTAAATTTCTACCGAGATAACATACCAAACGCCGCGTCTATACAAGCACCACTACACGCATACTTACACAAAGTAAGAAAACATGACAAAACACCTATCAACTGGAACGAAGAATCGAACCGTGCATTTGAAGCTTGTAAAGCCAGCATCGAAAACGCAGCTTTACTCGCTCATCCATCGCACTCAGCACCCTTCGCCATTTTCTGCGACGCTTCCGCCACCTCAGCAGGTTCTGTACTGAACCAGAGAGTAGATGGAAAGTGGCAACCTCTTGGCTACTTCTCGAAGAAATTCACCGCTGCTCAACAAAAATACAGCACTTTCGACCGAGAACTTCTAGCTATCTACATGTCAGTTAAACACTTTCGCAAAATGTTCGAAGGCAAAGAATTAACAATCTTCACCGACCACAAGCCACTTACATACATTCTTCAAAAAGCGCCATCGCCAACAGAAACTCCACGCCGCACTAGACAACTATTATTCATCGGTCAATTCACCTCCAACATTCAACACATTAATGGTGAAGAAAATGTTGTCGCCGATGCACTCAGCCGCATAGAAACAATATCCTGCCCTACCTCATTAAATTACGAAGAAATCGCTAGAGCACAGAACGAAGAACTTTCTACAATTCTACAACTATCACAACAAGATAATCTTACAATTAAAAAAATACTTATACCTACAACAAACATAAATATTTATTGTGAAACATCAACAGAAAACATTCGCCCATATATACCTACGAAGTATCGCCGTGACGCGTTCGACGTCACACATGGGATCAATCACCCCGGCATCCGAACTACGCGCAAACTGATGACGCGTAAATACTTTTGGCCATCAATGAACGCTGACGTCGGTGCTTGGGCGAAAGCATGTTTACGCTGTCAACAATGCAAGATTCACCGCCATACTCAGAGCGCACTCAAACCATTCCCGCCAAGCGACCGTTTCGAATCTGTACACATCGACATAACTGTTTTAACCACTACCCCACAGGGATATAGGTACTTAGTGACGTATATCGACCGAGCAACACACTGGACGGAATGTGTACCTACCGAAGACATAAGCGCAGAAAGAATTGCCAAAGCTACCTACGAAAATTGGATCGCACGTTTTGGATGTCCTACTACAATTACAACCGATCAAGGACGCCAGTTTGAGAGTCAGCTGTTCGCTAGCTTAATGAACTTAATGGGTATTAAAAAAACTCGCACTACTAGTTTTCATCCCGCATCAAATGGTTACATAGAAAGATATCATCGCACACTCAAAGCCGCACTCAAAACTCGACTTCAGGGACGTAGTACATGGATCGATGAATTACCTACAGTACTCTTAGGACTTCGTTCATGCCTACGAGGAGACTCCGATGTTAGCCCTGCACAACTTACATACGGTTGTAACATACGCCTGCCCGGAGATTTTTACATACCTACAAATACACCCGCCGCGTCACTCAACTCGACATACGTCGAACAACTGCGCGACTCGATAAGGTCACTGAACCCTACGAAGCAAGACGCGCCGCATAGCAACAGCCGTAAAATATTTGTAAGCAAAGACCTAGCTACGTGTGAATATGTTTTCCTACGTGTCGATTCAGTACAAAAACCACTCACTCCACCTTACACTGGACCTCACCGTGTGATAAGCAGAAATGAAAAAGTTTTTACCATTCAGCTTGACGGACGACAGAGTAACGTATCCATCGACAGACTCAAACCTGCATACACTCTAAGCAGCGAAACCACACCCATTCAAGCAGTTACGCCAACACCAGCTTCACCAGTTCCAGTCATAGCAGTGCAGCCACAGCAAATCCGAACCTCAAGAACTGGCCGTACCATCAAAACCCCAGTACGCTTCGCTTGAGGGGGAGCCCTGTAGCTACACTAGCACTATACTTACTTGCTATAACTTTTACCAATACCAACAACCATTACCAAATTACCTTTTACCAAGTTACCCAGTACCAAATTACCGTTACCATCAAGAACCAGTTACCTCAGTTTACCTATGACTCTCTACGCAATAGAAATAGCGATATATAATAGAAATAGTAACAAATAGCTCTGAGAAGAACTGTATACACTAGAATAAATAGTTCTCAAAAGAACTGTCTCGCTCAGTACACGAGAAGGCAAGAGGGGTAGCTCTCAAAAGAGCTGTTTATTATTTACGAAGCCCAAACACGCAGCGAAGAGAACACACCCGCTCCGTAGCACGACGCACGCCGAAATAAAAACGTATGCAAACTGCCACTTGTATATATAACATCGCTGACGCGTCATTCACGCCACAGCGCCGCGTACGCGCGCGCATCTCTCCCCGCGCGCCTCACCTCATATTCTTCCCCTCTGACGCCATATCACATGTAAATAATTTTGTATATAAACCGCACTATTTTGGTAAATAAATTATTCCATATTCGACATCTTAGAATAGCACATGCGTTTTATTGACGAAGACCTGGAATCCAAACCTATTAGGGAAGCCATCAGTGACCACATCAAGACCCAATAGCCGTCAAGCCGTCACGCTTACCCTAAAGACTATATACATAGTATGTTGATGTTAATTTGGCTATACCTATTAAAAAAAAACAAGATAATTATCTACTAATAGGTAAATATTTAATACTAAGATTTTTATACATGATATACCTAAATTTATATTCATAATTAAAATATTTGTACTGTTTTATAGTTATGTAAATATATGAATGCATTCATCCTATTTGTTCTGGAACACTTCCTGTGCAAATCCAAATTACATAATATGGATTTTTGTTTTATTACATTCATAATATATTATAATTAAGATCTACAAAAATCTATATACAAAAGGTAAGGTAATATCAAAACAATAATTTTGTAGACCCTAATTAAAATATCATCAGTAAAATATTGAAGTCATTAGCAAAGAGTCCCGGTCATAGTATTTTATCTGTAATGTCCTGAATACCATGGAGGTATATATGCACATAACCTACATTTGCGTTATGTCAGTCACTCAATTATTGCAATAAAGTATATTTCTGTATCCAATACAGAAATATATTTTAGACAGGTATTGATTATATTACAAAATAAACAATATGGTTTTAATAAATTAAGATATAAAACAGATAAATTTGTTCTTTTATAAGGCGACAGTGCAGACGTTTATAAAAACCTAATAAGGTTCTTAGTTTTCTTAAAAAACAATACTTGTTTAGGTACTGAACATTTAGAGTAAGTCCTATATTTACAAGAATCCTAGCGCAGTGAAGTAATTAATAATTATACTGTCGTACCAAAAACTAGAATGAATGGCTTAGAATACCGCCACCCTATCTCTTCCCGTAGGTGTCGTAAAAGGCGACTAAGGGAAAAGCTAGAAGAATGGGCAGCAGCATTCTCTCTCAAGAAAATACAGCCAACTGCCATCGCCAACCTGCCTGCCAAGCGTGGCGATTATAGCAGAAACCCCCCATGATTGAGCGGACCGGCAGTTGTGGCGCTCTATGGGGGAGGCCTATGTCCAGCAGTGGACCTCAAAAAGGCTAATGATGATGATGATGTACCAAAAATTTGTTAGAATTTTAATGTAACAGATGGCTTTTTCAGTATTTTAGTTTAGTTTATATAACATTTTGTGCAAAGTGGATATGAAGACTCATTTATATTCTTGAAATATTATACATTATTATCATCTTGTATAAAACTGACTCTATCACAAGACCTATGATAATGTATTTTTTTTATATATTAGAAATATATATTTTCCATTCTTCATAGTATAATAATTACTCTTAATTTACCAACATAATAATAGTTATTGTCTTATTACTGCTAAGCCTAATTAAGATACATTCAGTAGACTAAAGCTCTTTTAAATACCTAAGTCATGTTTACTTACAATCACAGTATCATAATCAATATGTTAACCAATAACATATAATCAGAAGTGGGATTGTATCAGTGAAAAGGTTATAAAAATAATATCAAATGCATTTTCAAGCACACAACAACATAAAAAAATACAGTGATATCATAGCTAAATATACATGGTCAATAAAAATCACTGACAAGCAAACAACTATTTGCTAATAAAAAATTGAAATTTATAAAAGCAAATTTAGAAATAAGTTTTAAGAACGAAATGATCTTGATTTGTTGAAAGTATTAATTCAGATGATATAGCAACTAAAATAAAAGGACAGTTTTATCAAAATTAAGATAAAAACATCAGTTACAGTAAATTTATAAATATATGTATAAAGAAAGAAAGAATCTACTTCATAATCCATACTGTCCTGATCCAGGAACTTGGTTAAAATAAAAAAAGAAGCCCTTTGCATATTCATAAATAATATAGTAACTATAATAAAGCAAGATAATATGTCACTGATAATAAGTAGTCTATGTCTATTATACTAAATATGTCACAAATAAGGCCTGTTTCTAAATTAAAATCTACATAAAACCATTAAATCTTATGTTTCTCCATCAACTCCCTCATCTTAGCAGGTATCGGCACTCCAGAGTGTGCTGGTTTTGGTCGTCTTTTCCACACTGCAACAGATTTCTTGGCACTTTGTGTTACAGTTTCTGGTGCGGGCATCGATCTATTTTCCTTTGGCTTAGGAGTAGATACTTTAGGAACAGTACTAGTGCGTTGTCTAGTTGTTCTGACTTCTTCAGACAAGTTGTTAACTGAAAATGGAAAAGTAAATGGTTACAGTAAAACTGTTTTTATTCCTATAATACCTGATTAAGTAGCACAGGTATAAAGCAAGACCTGCACAGATGAGGAAATTCATTAAATACACAGTGCTCAATCACCATCATAGTCAAGTACTTTAGCACAAATACTTCATATACTTAAATTGGACAACATATATAACATAGATCTTCTAGTCTTGGATAAGTAGTGTAAAAATTTTCCCAAACAATAAATTAAAAATTTAAGGAAACTACACATCACTCGATAAAACCAGGAACACTGATTTCGCTACTTAACATCATGATTCTGTGGAAACTTACCCTTGAGTGGAGTTTTCTCCGCTGTCTTTTTCACGTGGGTTTTTTTAGTCACCCCGATCTGAGACGCGCGGACTTTAGTTGGTGTACCAGGTTTGTCCTTTATGTTGCGTTGTACTTTCATTACTGGTTTAGTATTGGGCGCCATAGTACGTAAATATTACAACAATGGCAGTTCACTTAAGATGCGGTGTTTGTGTTTAAACAACACGTAAAAAGATGCTGAATAGATAGAAACACTACTAAATATTAATCGTAACAAACAAAAAACTTTTGAAAATTGAAAAATTTAACGTAAATAGTGACAGTTTTGACACTGACAATTCAGACTACATTGATTTATCGGAAAGACGTTAAATATCGATGTATCGACATCTGAAAATTTTCATTTAATATAGGGATCGTGCGTGAAACATAGAGGCAGCACTACTGTCAGAATTAGCGCTCTCTGGTGTTTTATTCGTGAACTTAGTGGGATCAAAACAAACATTTAATAACATTAAAAAAAGTTATAACAATGGAAAAAATCATAAAATACAGATTTCAACCTGTAGTCAATAATATAATACATGGCCGGAATGATGAGAAAGGTAAATGGTTAAGTCATAACTATAAAATAAATGTCACAAATATTTGAAATTTCATCAATTAAATGATCAATTATTACATACGTCGTATTTTAAATGTTATAATTTTACTGAATGGTGCATTTCGATTTTATAAATTTTAATTAATATTGTACTTACACGTAATTTTTCACTACATTTATCCACTGTTTACGTTTTAATATTTTCCATGAGGCTCCTAACACGCTCTCTGGAAATTTATAAAATTTCACTTCCACACCAAATCCACGTTCTCGACGTGATGTATTATTACATCCTAGAATACAACATATTTTTCTCGAAGCAGGCATTGTTTAAAAAAATGTTTTATTTTTTATTTATAATTATTTAAAAGTTAATCACATATGTTTACGTTGAATACATGATCCCAACTGTTTCGGATGCTTGCCACTAGTTGGCGTAAAAGTCTAGACGCACGATCCCTATAGCAATATCCTAATTTTACAATATATCTTAGGCAATATCGAACAGTGCGTCGTTGGATGCGGTCAAACGGGCTAGGCTAGTATTGGGGTGCCTCCGCCTACAGATGTGAACAGTATTCCAGGTGAGGACGGACCTGCGCCTTGTATAATTGCAGTTGTCCAAACTAACAGCCAACCGCCTCGCCCACCGATGGGTGAAGTGAGCTAGAAGATTACCAGCTTAGCGACCTTTACCAAATTCATAGTGGCGGTCACTAATCAACTGGTGCTCCTCTAGATAACTAAGGAGCTCAGAGCTTGCGGTTGATGAGTGTTTTCATTGTCTTATAGAATAGGGAGGGTGTACGGTGTTACCCGTATCGTCCGAAGTCGAATTGGAGGCAAAAAGAGTGCCTGGAAGACCGACTTTCTCTTTTGCGTCGTGGGCTAGTTACAGGTCCTCCCAGTGCAGAGGCGGGAAAGACGACTTACAAAAACTCCTAAGGACAGCCTTGGTGAGCGACTAGAACGCACTGTTTCCCGAGGAAAGGCGAACGCCAATCATAGTTTCTCGCCAATTTGGACTATGTTCTAAGACTTTGCTACGTCTATAACTCATTTGAAGGACGTGTAGACAAGGTAGTACCTCTTCTTAAGAGAACCGGTGTCAGAGTCCTGAGACACGTGTCACGATGCCCTTACGGTTGCCCAGTACAGTTTGGTGTGATGAGCGAAGGTTTGCCCTCCCCAGGGCAAACATTACAAGGGGCAGCTTGAATGTCCACACCTTGGTGAGTATCAAACCGTGGACGCTTAAGAGGCAATTCTCCGGTAGAATTGGTACCCCCCGGGGCAAGTACTTTTTTACGTCGATATTCTGAGAGGCCCTGGTATTTCACCGGTCGAGCCAGCCTATTCATGCAGCAAGCTAAAGCCACGCCTCTACGACTAGAATACATGTGCGCAAATGTAGATAGTGGTGTAAATATCGTATATAGCGTAATCTTCTTTAATGTCGTCAAAACTCCCTTGAAGTGAATACATGAAGTGCTATAATTAATTATAGACGATTACGTTAGACTGATTTAGATTATTCAAAGTTTGTTTTAAGTTAGACTAAGTTTAATACTTAAAAAAAAATCTACGGAAAAGGCAGTATGAAAACGTAACATAACTTCATGCCTTTTTTCTACCCGATTGTTTAAGCAGTGGCTCAGTAAGCCTCGACCTCCCGTTATGGTTACGTCCCAAATAAATTAAGTGGTGAACCTATTTCCATACCGGGTACAAGGTTTTCATTCATCGATATTTATCAAACAGAAATTAATTTAAAAAAGTCATTCCTGTGAGCCAGGATTTGAACCCACAACCTCTTATTCAGAAGCGGGGTGCTAGACCACTGGACCACCAAGACTTAAAGTATGGCTTCTAAGCTTTTGCCTATCCAAATCAGGCGAATGATAAAAAGGAACATTGTGGTAGTTTTCCAATTATAGTACCTAGTAGAGCCTAATAAGTAGCATTATGCTTTTCGTTGAAAGTTCTAACTGCAGCAACGCTTCGCACGATAGGGCACCTTCAAAAGTAGTGTTTTCGCTAGGTGTGTGCAATGGACACCAACAAGTGTTTTTTTTTCTTTAGGTTGGCATTTTTCGAGATGTTGTTTAAATTATCTTTAGTAATCATACATATAAGACCGCTACCATACACTCGACGAATAATTCGACGAATAGCGAGGCAGGGACGTAGTGTGGACACGTTATTCGTCATGCCGCGAATCATTCCGGCAATGTGAACGCGAGTGGCTAAGTCTGACCACATTACTCGCGCGATCACAGTGCAGTCGGCTAGAGCTGTTTAAAATAACGGATTTTCGACATATCGATATTTTTAACTATTGCTATAGATAATATCTTACTTACATTACGACGGTGCATTGGTAAAACTACCAACTGTGGAATCGAGATTGACGGATTCGATCACCACTCGAGTATAAATATTTGTCGTGGTCTGGGTAGAATCTAGTAGAATAACTATAACCCTATTTTGGATAATATACCCTATTTGATTTCTAATGACGTAATATTATTTTTCAACTTACTCTCAACTAGTCCTATAATTTGATCCCAATACTGTAGAAATGCTTTAAAAATATCTGCTCCGACATATTATATAAAAAGTGATGTCATATTATTTTACGAGTTACATTAAGCCTTTTATTTAAACCCATATTGGGGAATATCTCCGGATGACAGGTAGTAGTACTTCACTGGTCGAGCCAGCTCATTCATCCCAAACTCAGCGTGTATACGATATTTCAGCTTAGTCTTTTGAAGATACCTATTTCAAAATTAAGTTCTAAGATTCCAGAAAATACACACTTACGCACATACAATGCAAAATAAAAATCATTAGGTTTATTAACTTTGTAATCAATTATGAGTAGTATAGTACCACCATATGTTCCTAGCTTTTTATGTACTTTTTCAAACCCTGAAGGTTTGATGTATCGAAAATATATTTAAAAATTGATATATTTAAAAATATCGATGTGTCGACTAACTGATATTTTGAAAAATATCGACAGCCCTAAAATCCAAGTTCGGCGCGTCGCGAATATTTGCGCAAATATTCACGCGAGTAGAGCAGTAACAGACAGAGATGACAACATCGCGGCAACGCGAACGCGAACGGCGAATCGCTGTGTGTGGTAGCGGTGTAAGAATAATAGATCGGCAATAGTCACCCAAACAACAAGACCAAAAATGGGTTGTTGATGTGTGAGTGACTTATCAATGTGTGGGTAAAAAGAGCATTCAAGTGTCGATAAAAATACACATAATTTTCAATATCGATAAAACGATTATGACATTGCGAATTTGAAATGGTCATTTAGACTAAAATATAAAGAATATTAGTAATAATAGAACAAAAGAAAACATTTTTTTTATTGAATAATGTTCATTTTTATTAAATATACAACATATATTTCATTTCTGCATACAGCTTCAAGCTCAGTAACTAATACGCTTATCTCTAAGTAATACATACATACATAAACTTACGCCTGTATCCCATAGGGGTAGGCAGAGACTTTGGCTTTCCACAAGCTACGATCCTGACACACCTCTTTCGCTTCATCCACAGTCATACATCTTATCATGCATTCGCGCCGGTTTCGGGTACTACGCATTTTGCCTTTCTTAAACAAACCATTTATTTAGTCGTGGCGTCTTGGTCTTCCGATCCCGACCCTGCCACTCACATTTGCTTCAAATACCCTTTATTCAGTCGGCTTTTATTCATTCTTGCAACATGACCAAACCATCTTAATATACTTCTCTCCACCTTGGTCACCACATCATCCTTCAACTTGCATTTCTCCCTTATCACGCTATTTTTCATTCGATCTGCAAGAGTGACTCCACACATACTTCTTAGAGAACGCATTTCCACTCCATTCACCTTACTTGCATGTTTCACCTGCCATACCCAACACTCACTCCCATATATCAGAGTTGGTACCAACACACCACTGTGAATCGTCAACCGTGCCTTTTCAGACACAGCCTGACTACGCATCAGGGCATGCAATGCACCATTGACTCTGTTACCAGCAGTCACTCCTTTCAATATCTTCCTCACACTTTCCGTCTCTGGTAAACATATTTCCCAAATATACAAACTCATTTACTTGCTTCAATTTCTCGCCATTCAAAACCATATCACACACTGTGACCTCTTCCATTCTCTCCACGACCATAATTTTCGTCTTGCTCACATTTATTTTCATACCTTTTTCTTTAAACACTGCATTCACTAAGATTAGCATGTCTTGTAACTCTGACGCCGACGAAGCAAGTAGTACCTGGTCATCGGCGAACAGAAGACACTTGACACGTAACTCTTCCATGCTTAAACCACACTCAGTCTCTTTCAGATTTGTCAAACAACTGTCCATATAAAGATTGAAAAGCCATGGTGATCCAACACATCCCTGTCTAACACCTTTATACTTAGTTTAGCCATAAATACTGTTACAACTAAAAATAAAAAAATATTACATTTGAATTTGGAATCTGTCATTTTTATACGATTGTTCATTGTGTTTTCTCGTTTTGGCGCCAATACATTGTACAATATTTTGCGATATTAAAATGGAGTGGGGTGATAAAGAGAACCGAATCGCTGTGATTGCATTACACAAAGTAGGTATGGAGCCAAACGCAATTTTTAAAACTCTCCATACACTTGGTATTAGTCAAATGTTTGTGTACCGGGCTATCAATAGGTACAATGAGACCTCCTCTGTTTGTGACAGAAAAAAACCTGGCCGTCCACGTAGTGTTCGTACGAAAAAGGTGGTCAAAGCAGTAAGGGAAAGAATTCGAAGAAATCCTGTCCGCAAGCAAAAGATTTTATCTCGGGAGATGAAGATAGCACCTAGAACAATGTCGCGTATTTTAAAAGATAACTTAGGACTTGCAGCCTATAAGAAGCGCACTGGTCATTTATTAATTGATAATTTAAAAAAGAATAGGGTGTTAAAATCTAAACAACTACTGAAGCGGTACGCAAAGGGAGGTCACAGAAAAATATTGTTTACGGATGAAAAAGTTTTTACAATTGAGCAACATTTTAACAAACAAAATGACCGTATTTATGCTCAAAGCTCTAAGGAAGCTTCCCAATTAGTTGACAGAGTGCAACGTGGGCATTATCCGACTTCAGTGATGGTTTGGTGGGGTGTTAGCTACGAAGGAGTGACTGAGCCATATTTTTGTGAAAAAGGTATCAAAACATCGGCTCAAGTGTATCAAGATACCATTCTTGAAAAGGTAGTTAAGCCCCTTAACAACACCATGTTCAATAACGAAGTATGGTCCTTCCAGCAAGACCGGCACCGGGTCATAAAGCTCGGTCCACGCAATCTTGGTTGGAAGCGAACGTTTCGGACTTTATTTAGAGCTGAAGACTGGCCGTCGTCTAGTCCCGATCTTAATCCACTGGATTATGATTTGTGGTCAGTTTTAGAGAGTGCGGCTTGCTCTAAACGTCATAATAATTTAGAGTCCCTAAAACAATCCATGCGATTGGCAGTGAAGAATTTTCCCATGGAAAGAGTGCGTGTATTCTATTGATAACTGGCCTCAACGTTTAAAGGCCTGTATTGCAGCCAATGGAGACCACTTCGAATAAGCTTTTTATATTTTATATCATTTTATATTTATGTATTAAAGTAACACACTGTAAAAGTAATAAATGTTATTTGCAATTAAAAAAAAATTGTATATGTTTTGTTATGTATTCGTCAGTGTTGACAATAATGCATTCCTGGGTACACGATCTTATGCCTTCTCCAGATCTACAAAAGCACAGAATACTTTCTTGGACTTTGCTAAATGTTTTCCACAAATTGTCCGCAAAGAGAAGATCTGATCCATACACCCCCTTCCTCTCCTAAATCCCGCTTGTACATCCCACAAATGCTCATCAGTTACATTCGTCACTCTTGCAATAGGAATCTTTGCATACAATTTACCTACAACACTGAGAAGACTAATGCCTCGGTAGTTTTTGCAATACTGTCGCGACCCCTTCCTTTTATGCAAAATTTCATTTTCATTACTCAACAAACGTCCATCTTTATCTCTTATAACGTCCAAAATCAGATGACTATGAACCTCCGCGAACCAATTTAACCTACTTCCAGAACAGTTTTGAATTGGCCCTGAAGTTTTTAGACATCTGTCTATCAAGCTTCTCTTTCATACACTTCTTCTTTTCCTGTACCACAAGTTTTGCTTGTGGTATCTTCTTTGCTTCCCCATACACGGATTTTGCATTTACCATCTGGAATGCGTTCTCTGTTTGCCTTTCATTACCTTTCGCTTTGATGCTAGTCCATGCAACCACGCCTTTTTCTTTCACTATACTTCTTTCTTAACTTCTGCATCCTACCAAAATTCATTCAAAGACCTTCCTTTCTTTCTATTCACCTCTCCACATACTTTGGCGGCTGCTCCGACCATACTGCTTTTTAAAACCTCCCAGATATCATTCATGATATATGATTTCTCCCATATATGATTTGTCCTTTCTGCCATTTCTTTCAGATATTCTGCTTGCACATCTATGTTTTTTTTTATGTGACATGAGTGCAAACGAGCAGGTGGGTCACCTGGTGGTAAGCAACCAACGCCGCCCATGGACACCAGCAACTCATATAGTGTTACTGTTGCGTTGCCAACCTTTAAGGTGTAGGGATAGGAAAGGATGGGGAAGGGGGTGGGCCTCCGGGTACCTCTCTCACCGAACGAAACGTGGCATGAGCCACTTTACGTCGGTCTTCTGAGTGGTCGTGGTATTTCACCGGTCGAGCCGCCCCATTCATGCAGTGAACTGCTTGGCTCTACCACTGTTAAAAGTCAGTCAATCTTTCAACTTTTATTCGGCCAAGGCTCGTTGCTGGTTTTTTGTCGCCAGTGACGCCAGGTTTTAAACACATCCCTAATTCGACTTACCACCAAATAGTGATCTGTTCCTACACTGACGCCACGGTAGCTCATGGTATCTACGATTTTACTTTTGAGCCTGTGGTCTACAATTACAAAATCAATCATACTTCTACTGCTATTCCTCTCCCTTAAATATTTATGGATATCCTTGTGATGCAACAGAGTATTTGTAACCACAAGGTCCTTTTCCACACACACTTGTAACTACACACAAGTAATAAAGAATAATATTTACATACATAGATAACTTCACGCCAAGTCCCTTGCGTGGTAGGCAGAAAGAAGAAAGTGCCATCAGGCACGATTTTTACAAGCCCCACTCACTTTTTGACGTTCGTAAATCCTGTCACACGATTACGATACACACGATTTTTAAGCCCCTTATACCGCTACCATACACTCGACGAATAGTTCGACGAATAGCGAGGGAAATAGGAAGGGACGTAGTGTGGACACGATATTCGTCATGCCGCGAATTATTCCGGCAATGTGAACGCGAGTGGCTAACCACATTATTCGCGCGATTGCACCGTAGTCGGCTAGGGCTGTTTTTTCGGTGGATTTTCGACATATCGATATTTTTAGATATATCAATCTATGCGCCAGGAGCGCCGGCCGCATTTCCCGTCACGCCAACATCAACGACATTATCCGTCGTGCTCTTGTCACCGCCGGCGTGCCAGCGTTATGTATTTGAGCCGTTTGCGGTCGAGACTTTGGGGACATGGGGTCCGACTGCTCGTGCACTTTATAAAGATCTTGCAAAGAGGCTGATCGAAGCCTCTCGCGACCATAGGGCTGGTCTATTCTTCGCACAGAGGATTAGCATTGCCATTCAGCGTGGCAATGTGGCCAGTCTTCTGGGCACGCTGCCAGTAGACCGAGATGCGGAGAAATTTGATTTCAGGTAGTTTTTTAATTGTATATATTGTAAATAATGTAATTAATTTATATGTTCTTATTATTGTAAATAAAGTAATATAAAGATATTCTTCAATCTATAAATAATATCTTACTTACATTACGACGGTGCATTGGTAAAACTACCAACTGTGGAATCAAGATTGGCGGGTTAGATCGCCACTCGAGTATAAATATTTGTCCTGGTCTGGGTAGAATCTAGTAGAATAACTATAACCCTATTTTGGATGATATACCCTATTTGATTTCTAATGACGTAATAATATTTTTCAAGTTACTCTCAACAAGCCACTTCAAGCACGCTAGATTGCCATCACTTCTTACAAGTTGATCTGAGGAACCACGTCCTTGTTTTTTTAGTTGTGCATCAGTCTTAAAATTACAATCTGGTGGTATTTTAGCTTTTCTAAGTGTGCCTGTTGCTTGCATTCCTTTTTCACGTAATTTATCCAATAACTGTGGCGAAGTAAAGAATCTGTCCATGTATAACTTTGCTCCTTTAGGCAATGTTTCAGACAACCTCATAACAACTTTTGCTCCAATATCAAAGCCTTCAGCTTCATTATTTGATAATATTGTGTCTCCTTTACCCTCATACATAAAGAAGTCCAAAGGCACACCATCTGGGGTTGTACAGACGAAATTTTTTAATCCACAAGGATTTGGTTTTCCTCGGATAAACTGCCGCATAGCGACGTGCCCCCAGAAAGGCACCATCTGCTCATCAACACTAACATATTGGGTTCTGGGTGTATTCAGACAAGCTTTTCTTACACAATCTATCAACGGGTCGACTTTCCAGTATTTACTTTCTTTAGAGGCTTCATTTACTTCAAAATCGTTTACTAGTTTCAAATTTGAACGAAGTTTGAAGTAACGATCTCGAGCCATGCGATCAGCTATCAGAGCTACCCTTGTTTTATTAGCCCAGAACATCCGAATTCTTGGCAAGCCCAAATAGCTCATAGCTATAGTGATCCCGAAAAATATTTTCATTTCTTTCGCAGTAGTGTTCAAATTTTGACCCTTTTTAACAAGTATGCCTGGTTGGAATAGGAACTGAACTTCTCGTATATATCCTCAGGAATATATCTTACAAAATATGCAATCGGATCTTCTAGCACACGAACTCGACTTGCAGCTAAAGGTTCTACATACTCGCCTGGTGGATATGGAGTAAAATTATCCTGATGTTTGAAATATAGCCGACGATTTGAGATTTGACGAGCAGCAACAGTCGCCAGTGGTACATCGTCATCGCTGGAATCCTCACTTGAGTCCTCTTCATCTTCAACGTTTTGGACAAGCGGTTGTTGAGAAGCACCTGAGTCATTGGCTTCATCGTCAGAAAGACCTTCATCACCATCAAATTCCAAAATTCGTCCGATCTCCTCATCCCGTAATGCTACCAAAAAACATATTAATTAAATAAAATCTGTCCATCCAGTGTGAAATAATTAACTACGAAATAATTAAGTCTAAGACCTAAAGTCCCTGCGAGGGGACAACTATATTACACATGGCAATTAAGCGTAAATATGACCGAAAACCAAGAAATATATTGTTACACGTATGTCTTATATGTCTGACTTATAAAATAACATTACTTTTAATACTTTACTGCATTGACCTATATGATATAGACTTGTAGTAACCTTCTCAAAGTGTGACCACTGGCCATAAGCCTACAGGCTTATGCGAAGCTTATGTCAATTCAGTCATCTGTCAAACGCGAACCGAATAACAATAGGTACAAAATGGGTAAATGCGTAGTAAAAGAGTGCGATTCAAGATCGGAAACCCGTAAGAAATTAACCGGAATTACTTTCCACACGTAAGATTAATGTATACATTAATATTAAAATACAGTAAAATAGATAAAATGTTGAATTTTCATAATTAGCTTCAGTGATACCACTAAAAACTTAGTTTTAGTTTCCCACATTTGTGGGAGAGTTATTAATTTATGGAAAAGGAGATTTTAAATATTTTTTGTTATAGTAATAACGCTGCAGGGTGCCTAAAGATGCAGCACGCTGTGACAAGTGGGTGAAAATTAACCGATTGCTCAGAAAAGAAACTGACTGGCTACCTGCACCCGGGAGGTCATTTATCGTCAATTCAAGTTGATCATTCGCTTTTATTAATAAATGCCATAATTAATAAATACTTAAAAATAAGATGGTATCACGAAAGCAAATTATTCACTCGGACTTATAAAAAAGAGACTAAAAGGCAATTTTATACAAAACTTATGTTACACAGCGGTTTATGATCAATAATTCATCTGCCTAGCTTTTTCCCAATTATGTTGGGGTCGGCTTCCAGTCTAACCGGGTGCAGCCGAGTACTAGTGTTTTACAGGGAGCGACTGCCTATCTGACCTCCACAACCCAGTTGCGTGGGCAACACAATCCCCCTTGGTAAGTCTGGTTGTTAGACTTTCTGGCTTCTGACTACCCGTAACGACTACCAAAGATGTGCAAATGACAGCCGGGACCCACCAATTTAACGTGCCTTCCGAAACACGGAGGAACTCGTCATGATAAGATGGTCACCCACGGACCGACCGCGCCAAGCGTTGCTTAACTTTAGGGACCGTACCCATACTACGTGACCCGTTTAGGGGGGGGGGGGGAGCGGAGTCTTTAAAATACTACGGTTAGTCACAGGAGCGGGGGGGTGGCTCAGGTTTTTGTCACGTAGTCGATTTTAATTAGAGAAATCTCGTATTTTTTCGACCTAGATGAATATTAATGTGATTAAACAGAAAATAATTGTTGTGTTCGTAAATTAAGTTACTGTAAGTTACATACTGTACAGCAATATGTTTTCACAATTAAAGTTGTTCTTTAATAATACATAATTCACTAGTAATTTAAGTATGCATGCAGTCTTATCCAATAAAGACGAGGAGCCAAATTATTTTTTTTTTGGATTTTTGCCTGTGAAATGATTAAAAATCATAATTATGAATTACTACGTGAAAACTAAAGGGGGAGGGGGGGGGTCACGTAGTATGGGTATGTTCCCTTATGATCGATCGACCCGTGCGGCTGTTAGGCCCTGTCCACGTTAAATACAATAATTCCCTTTCAATATAATGAATGTAAGTACATTATTTTACTACTTAAGCGTTTTCACTATTTTGTGTATCTGTACCTAATTGTGTACACCTTAGCTACAGCGCTTTGAATCGCTGCTCTAAGGCAGGTGTACACAATTAGGTACAGATGAGTGTGATCCAATTTTTTTCGGAACAGCCGATCTAGTACGGAGTACACAGAGATCGTTGATCCATTCATTATTTCAGTTATCTTGTAATACATCTGATAAGAAATTAATAAGTAATAGTAAAATATTGAATTTATATTTATTAAATATTTTTACGAGTACATGGCTTGAAAAAGTTGGGTAAAATTTCGCATGGGCTGGCCACCCCACACCGCCATTGCAAATTTATATTGCCGTCTTTGTCTAATCAAAGTGACGGCAATGTATTTGCGATTTGTGTGACTGAGATAGATATATGTTTAATTTTAAATGTCTAGTGGTTTCAAAGCTACGTCATTGCATCTAAAAAGTGGACACACATTTTTTGACGCATTTGTATGAGGTTTGCTCCTCTTGTATATTGAACTCAGTGCTTTACTGTGTTAATTTCAACAAAATTAACTAAAAAGTCACCACGAGTATCCATGACTTCCAGCCAGTAACTTTGAACTGTCAAAACTCGCAAATTTGGGCGGTAAAATCGTAAAACTATTTTTTTGTCAATGGTAGCGTCGATTATGCCGCTAACTAAAGCACTTTTACATAATAGTTCATGTCAAAACCGGTAGATGGCGATACTAGAAAAAAGGTCTCCTATAAGAGACGTCTGGTCTGAGGTGGTTAAAGGTCGGCAACGCAACAGTAACACTATATGTGTTGCTGGTGTCCATGATTATTTTTTTAAATTTCAAGTATCAACGTATAGCCTCATTTTGTACAATTTATTTAATAATAAAAGCTTGTTGTGAGGTTTAACTAACTATACTGATAAGTACCGGGCAAGAAACTCGTGTAAATTGATCTACTAACATAACATAACTTCACGTCTTTTGTTACCCGAAGGTGTTAAGCCTCGTCTCGCCGTTATGTTTACGTCCCAAATGGAATAGGTGGCGAACCTATTGCCACACCGGGCACAAAGTTATCAGTCATCGATATTTATCACACATAACTTCCGAAAAACAATTTCGAAAAGTCATTGGTGTGAGCCAGTGTCAGGAATCGAACCCGGACCTCTGGATCAGGAGCAGTGTGCTCGACCACTGGGCCACCGAGACTTTATCTACTAATTTTATCATATTAACAATAGCAATTGATGATGTCAAACTGAAACTCTCGTTCTTGACAATAAACATGTTTGCTGTGATTTCAAATGGTCGAAACAATCCATTTACTAATACATATATGTATTTCATTTAGATAATTGTACAATTATAGGTCACTCGGTAGTCGGTAATTTCAATCATAGGCAATTTAATTTAATTATAATTTAGGCTATTGCCATACCAGGCACAAAGTTTTTAGTCTTCGGTGTTTATCACACATAACTTACGAAATTAATTTCGAAAAGGCATTGATGTGAGCCAGGATTCGAACCCGCGACCTCTGGATACAGAAGGGGGGTGCTCGACCACTGAACCATCGAGACACTAGCTGACCCGGCGAACTTTGTTCCGCATCAAAAGTAATAAATGAGTAAAATTTGGATTTTAAAAAGTTCAATTTGTGCTATTTATCGGCACGCGTTTTGGCGCGCAACGCAACTACTATGTCCCGCTATGTTGATACTGTAATATCTTCGTAAATATTCGTTAAAATTACATGCTGTAAATGGCTATATTAATCTATATTAAAAGCACAATCTATTTAAGACACTTAATTGGATGAAAATTAATGCTGTAATGTTTAAAATTGCTTCGTAAATAAGCCATTATTTCTCGTAAAAAGTAAAAAAATAATAATGGTCATTGTGGGTTCATTATCATCCCTAAGACATAGACATATGCCCTCGCAGACTTTTTTATAGACCTTTTAAAGGTGTATAATAATGTAGTACATTGTTTTGATTTACCACTTAGGGTTCAGGCAGCGTGTTCGATTAAAGTTTTAAATCTTGAAAATTATCATTTTTTTTCACTACACTATTCATGAATTATAGATCAAAACCACCCCGTTGACACCCTCTAACTATTAAAAAAACCGCATCAAAATCCGTTGCGTAGTTTCAAAGATTTAAGCATACAAAGGGACATAGGGACAGAGAAAGCGACTTTGTTTTATACTATGTAGTGATGAATTATAGATAAATACCACCCCATTGACGCCCTCTACCTATTAAAAAAACAATCCAAAATCAAAGCATCAAAATCCGTTGCGTCGTTTCAAAGGTATAAGCATTTCCTTAAATGTCTGTCCGCTGTCTGTCCCCTTGGACAGACAGCGGAAAGCCACTTTATTTTATACTACTTAAGTAATGACTTAATCATTCATTTATAATCTACTTAGGTTCCATTCGAAGCTTTCACTAACTTCATTAATACCTCGTAAACTGGAAGAATTAACAGAATATAGTTAAAAATCCCTTATCCTTGGAGCTGCATTTTTTATAGGATAGATCAAGCGTATCACCTGATGGTAAGCAACTAGCGCCGCCCATGAACACCTGCAACTCATAAAGTGTTATAGTTGCCGTCCTTTAGGTTAAGGAATGAGTTGGGCTGCGGGTACCTCTCTCACCAAGCGAAACCCAGTATGAGCCACGATATTCGATATTCTGAGAGGTCGAGCCGGCATCATCAGAGTAGGCCTATGCTAAAATACGTGTGTGTTTCCAAATTCTAATGTTGTCAAATTTGTTCATAAAATATGTTTATGATCTCGAAGATGACTCACGAACTTGTAATGAGGCTGAAACACTTGAACAGATTATCATTTATTTTGGAACAATCGCGATAAAGTTACATTAAGTTACCCTTAAAAAAAACTATTATCGTTTAAGAGCAATTATGAAATTTAATCAGACACAAAGATAATAGGTAGCTAATTTTTTGGCAATAATAGATATGGCTGCCTAATCTTTCAACTCGATTTTACTTGATCATGGTTTTGATAGTTGTATACCGTATTGCCAAACACCAATCCGATAAAATCATGTTTATCGCCTTAATATATTATGCAGCATCAGCAGCATTGCAGGAACTTATAAGGAAGGGCTATCAACTACCACAGCCATACCACTGGTTCCTACAATATCAACGAGCTAGTTAATATTTTTATCTACAAAATAGTATATTTTTAAATAATACAGATTTTAATCTGTTTAATGAATTTTTAAGAATAAGATTATCTACGTTTGTACCTACTTTCGCAGGCGCTAGGCCACATCGGTCATTGACTTCCAGTGATGTCAGAACTTAAATTGAAAATACCCTGAAAAAAATATAGATTTTACAATATTTTTAACAGTGATAGAGCCAGCAGTTTGCTGCATGAATGGGCCGGCTCGACCGGTGAAATACCACGATCTCTCAGAAGACCGATGTAAAGTGGCTCATGACGCGTTTCGTTCGGTGAGAGAGGTACCCGGAGGCCCACCCCCTTCCCCATCCTTTCCTATTCCCTACCCCTTAAAGGTTGGCAACGCAACAGTAACACTATATGTGTTGCTGGTGTCCATGGGCGGCGTTGGTTGCTTACCACCAGGTGACCCGCCTGCTCGTTTGCCCTCCTATCGTATAAAAAAAAAATATTCAAGTCCAAAGAATAAATTTTGACTTTCTCCTCAATAAGTTACTTCGAATAATCGAGTTTAATAGTTATATTAAAAAAACACATCCCTTAATACTATAACCGGTAAAAATAACAATTTTGTTGTGAATTGTGATTATGTACATTTGTTAATGTAGGAAGATAAAAAATGATTATTTATATTAGAAATATTTGATTTATATATTTGATAACGAAAGAAAGGGAATAGAGAGAAAAGACACTTCTTTCCCCTTTTCTTACTTTCTTTCTTCGAGGTAATTATTAACTCCCAGAAAAAAAGGAATTTTTGGAGTATGGCAAATATTATTGTTGACTTGGCCAAGTAGTAGGTAGGTACCTATTTTGCACTATCAGCAATATTACAGTTCTTAAACGGATTACGGTGCACATATTGTTGCCAATATGAAAAATGTTGCAAAAAATATTCACTAGTTTTGGTTTATAAAACAAATTAACTTCGCAGAATGGGTGTAACAGTAAAAATACACGTCAAGTAGTAATATTATGCCTCTTATAACAATACAATTACTAATTGTACTGTATTTTTAGTGGACAATAATGAATAAAATAACGGCAACATTGCTATTTGGCGTCCATCTTTAACCTTTTGATGTGTTGTGTTTTTAACAAAATCGTATAGGATTATTGTTAATACGTCTTCTCTATTAAAATTAGTTCTCAACTTGTATACAAGCACTGTTTCAAAGCGGTTTGTTAAAAATAAGTTTGGTGCGATGTGATTTAGTTTTTTGTATGGAAAGTGTCACAGTATCATTTATCGTTGGTTCTTAAAGTTTCACTGTTCTTTGCTATTGACCTAGGTGCTAATTAATTGACCTACCTACAAATATTTTCATTAGCTTTTAAAAATAATGTGCCTTTTTGGTGATTTAAAATTCTGTAGCAGTTAAATTATTGTTTTCCCGTTGACGCAATAGATGAAGAGAGAAAATGGATAGGTTGAGCCAGTTGAGGGACAAGGCGGGAGGCTCTCAAGACTCTAGCCTCAGTACTACATCACCGTCTAGCGAGGGTTTCATAACAGCAAACTCGTCCAACTATTATTCTTTATCAGAAGTTGATTCTACATTAGAATCATCAACGATCAGAGATGTATCACTGGTTAGTAGTACTGCAGAACCTGAAGGGACCATGACAAACGCTGAGGAATTGATAACAAATCTATCTCCTATTGGAAAAAAAGATGACATATTAGCTAGTTATAAAATCAGTACACAAATTGATGCAGCTAACATACTGTCTGGTGGTGTGGCTATATTTGATGATAATGATAATTCTTATGATGGTGATGAGCTTGTGATCGATGATAACGTTCAGAGCGATGATAAGTCTGAAGTAAAGCACCCAGAAAGTTTACAATTCAAAGATGATCATAATATTGAGAATAATATTTTATCTGAAGATGTTGATATTGGCAGTAAAGACACTGAAGTGGTACTACAAATTGATGGTAACAATGTAGATGCAATAGCAATTGGTAATGGGTTATACTTGTATAGGAAGACTGGGCAAGAGGAACTTGCTGCTGTTCAAATAACAGATGATGATGAGCAACCTAGTTTTAAATTCCTTAAAGTACGGTAAGTTTACTTATTTTATCCTTTCTAGTTATATAAAAATCAACTATTTTTATGAAATCAAAATCTCATTCAATTTAGGTCCTTTAAAGACACATATGAAGGTCACTTATTTACAATCCTCCAATTCGATTACTCTCGTGCTGAGAAGAATTGGCAAGTAACTCAGGGGAGCCTTTTTTTTCTTAATTAACTATGCACTAAAAAATTAATAGAATAATATGACAAGAGTTATGAAAGTTAAAGAAGCATGTGAGTTGTGTAAGAATTATGCCTTATGGTGCTTTGTTATCTCTAATTTGGCATGAAATTATGTATGTAACTATTTCAATATTGAATAGAGATTACAAAAACTATATTTTTTGCTTTAACAATAATTTTTTCACCGACATATTTATTTATTCCATAAAATTTAATATATTGTTTATGTTATGTTTAAAAAGAAAAAGGAAGTACAACAGTGATTTAATAATATGTTAATACTATTCTGAAGGTAATATAGAGATACAACCTGATATAGAGATTCATACCCATTTTAGTTACCTGATATTGGCCAAAGCCACTATGACCCCAAAATCCTAATAAGCCCTTGTTCTTACTTGGGTTGGGAGTAGAAGCTAACAAACTTTGTGCTTTTATAAAATCACAAAGATCTGGGTTCACGATCTCTTGGGCCATAAGATCTAATCTAGAGTTGATACTTATTGAACTTTTTTATTGTTTAGTAGCAGAAAAGTTTGTTAGTAATAGTACTCATAAAAATAATAGTATGTGTCTCACTTTTCCAGTGAAAATGTTGAAGGAAACTTAGAAGTTTATGAAGAAATAGAAATAGAAGTACCAAAAGAAGTGGTAAGAATTGTTGAAAATACATTTTTCTTTACTCACAACAAAATTATAACACAGCATAGTAGACGCTGAATTTTATTATTAATATTTTTTTTTATCATTTGTGTGTCTGTTTGTTTGTTTATACCATATATCATATGTCAATTAAAATATAACATGTAACATAACTTCACGACTTTTGTTACCCGAAGGTGTAGGCAGCGGCTGTTAAGCCTCGTCTCGCTGTTATGTATACGTCCCAAATGGTGGCTAACTTATTGCCATACCGGGCACAAAGTTTTCATTCATCGATATTTATCACACATAACTTCCGAAAACAATTTTGAAAAGTCATTGGTGTGAGCCAGTATCAGGAATCGAACCCGGACCTCTGGATCAGAAGCCGTGTGATCGACCACTGCGCCACCGAGACTGGGAAATATATTTGTTTTAAATCACATCTTTTAGTTGTAAAATATCACTACATAGTATAAAACAAAGTTGCTTTCTCTTTCCCTATGTCCCTTTGTATGCTTAAATCTTTGAAACTACGCAACGGATTTTGATGCGGTTTTTTTTAATAGTTAGAGGGTGTCAACGGGGTGGTTTTGATCTATAATTCATGAATAGTGTAGTGAAAAAAAATGATAATTTTCAAGATTTAAAACTTTAATCGAAAATGCTGCCTGAACCCTAAGTGATAAATCAAAACAATGTACTACATTATTACACACCTTTAAAAGGTCTATAAAAAAGTCCGCGAGGGCATATGTCTATGTCTTAGGGATAACCCACAATGACCATTATTATTTTTTAACTTTTTACGAGAAATAATGGCTTATTTACGAAGCAATTTTAAACATTACAGCATTAATTTTCATCCAATTAAGTGTCTTAAATAGATTGTGCTTTTAATATAGATCAATATAGCCATTTACAGCATGTAATTTAAAGTAATATTTATGAAGATATTACAGTATTATCATAGCGGTACATAGCAGTTGCGTTTGCGCGCCAAAACGCGTGGCGATAAATATCACAAATTGAACTTTTTAAGATCCAAATATTACTAATTTATTTCTTTTGATGCGGAACGAAGTTCGCCGGGTCAACTAGTTTAATATAAATTGGTAAATTATATCCTTCATTTCATAATTCATAAAATTATTAAGGCTAAACGATCATTCATAAATTAGTATGTTTTGCTCACAACTTCCTTCTCACTTAACATTGTGTAGACTGAGATTAAGGTTTGGTTCAATACAGCAAAAAAACTTAAAAATATAGAGTTGATGTGTAGAATGTTGGCTGCATCTTAAGGATATAAATTATGCATTTAGTGAAATGATCGCTACTAACTTATTTGTTACTATTGGACCTGATGGACTTAGTTTCATCTGAGAAACAATAAATAAAAGTTTTTTTTTTGTAAAGTAGCCTAAGTTTCTCCTTATGACACCTGCCAATAAAAGACCCGTCAAAATTGATTGATTGCATTTCACTCATTACCCAAAACAAACAGACAGACTTACAAACATTTTAATAACATTATTTTAGTGTATGTACCCTATAATATTTAACAGTCTTGGTAGTCCAGTCCGCTTCTGAATCAAGAAGTCGCGGGTTCCGATCCTGGCTCACGCCAATGATTTTTCGAAATTATTTTCTGTTTTTGTTGTATGTTTAACAGATATGATTTCACTGTTGTGACTATAACATTTGGCAACATATTTTATTTACTATGACTAGTTTTTTTTATGGGATAGGAGGGCAAACAAGCAGGCGTGTCACCTAGTGGTAAGGAACCAACGCCGCCCATGGACACCAGCAACACATATAGTTTTCTGTTGCGTTGCCGACCTTTAAGGGATAGGGGTTAGGGAAGGATGCGGACCGTAGGTGGGCCTCCGGGTACCTCTCACACCGAACGAAACGCGGCATGTGCCACTTTATGTTGATCTTCTGAGAGGTCGTGATACTTCACCGGTCGAGCCGGCCCATTCATGCAATAGTTATTTTCCAATTGATTTAATCAATAAACTTTCTATTTCAGCCTGCTAGGGACAGTAAAATGGCTGATAAAGATACTTTACATGTGCCTATTAAAGATATAAATAAAGTTATAAGTGAACCAACATGTACTAAAATTGCTGAGAAAAAAAGTAGATTGCCAAAGGAATCAGCTAAAATAACCAATGTAGAAATTGAGAACAAGGAAGCATCTCTGGATAGCAAATCTGAAGTAAATTTAAATGGGAAAATGGTGAAGTATAATGAATCTAGAAAATCACCTGTAATCGGTAGTTTTACTCCAATGACATATCATTCAACTCCTAATAAAGAAGGTAGACCATTGACTAAAACTATGGTGGATCAACAATTACACACAAATCGACATTCAGATATATCTAACATTAAAAAGACTATTGAAGTACATACAGATAATACAAAACCAAAACCACTGGAAAGCATTAAACACAAAGATAACGATGACAATAAACCAAATGAAACCAGCAACATCGAAAAAAAAGTAATTGCTGTTGACCCAACTAACAAAGATAATTTCTTACTTACGAAAAAAGATCAAGATGGTGATTTAAAAGTGCATAGTAGTATGACTGAAAATACTATTGCGAAAACAAATGTAGATGAACTTGATAAAGCTGTAGATAACATTGTAATTGAGCAAAATGATAATATTAAATTGCAGCTAACAAATGTGGTTGATGAAGCAAAAAATATTGTTACAAAAGATAGAACAGAAATTAATTTACAAATCAAAGATAAAGATAAAACTGCTGCAGAAGATCCATTAAAAGAAAAAAATCTAAATGTAAATACTCAAGAAACAGACAACACAATTAGTGGAGAAAAAAATGAAAATATGAAATTACAAAATTCGAATGAAGTAATACTAACAGCCAAAAATGAAAATAATGTCGCGAAGAATGAAATGGCTAGTAACAATGATCAGTATGAAAATATAGAAGACCTTAAAGGTATTAGAGTAACAAATGAGGAAAAAATAGAAGAACTGCAAATCATTGATGACAGTAATAAAAATCTATCGGAACTTCCACAGAAAAACCAGGGTGTGAGTATATCACACGATCATACTGATTTCCACAAAAAAGACGAATGTACAGATACAGCAATGGAAATTGACAATAAAATGTTAACTGTATTTAAGATAAGTGAAGAAAAACACACAGCTCCGATGCAGGATAACGCACAAACCATAGTTAAAGTATGCCCAACCGTTGAAGCAAGAACCATCAATGAATCTATTATAATTGATGATGATGATGATGATGTAGTTGAAGTGATTGTAGATGACAAGGGAAAATCTGAATCTAATATCCAGAATATTACAGCTAATAAACCAGAATTAGACTGTGACGTAAAAGATAAAAATAAGCCATTGGAAAATATTTCAACATTTCCTCAAAATGATATGAAAACTCTTCCTACAGAAAATAAAGATGTAAAAGTTTGTGAAGAAGCAGAAGCTTCCAATATCTTGAATAAACTAGAGCTTGATAAACACTCAACGTCTGTTTCCTCGTTATCTGGATCCGGAGTTGAAATGGATGATATAAATGTATTAAAGCTAAAACCTAGTATTGGCTTCAAATCCTCAAGTCAAACTGATAATAAAACTATAACAAAGTTAGGAGATGCAGAAGTAAAAAAAGAGGAAGATATTGTTTTACAAAAATATACTACAAAGTTGGGTGCTAGCGTACCTAAAACTCAGTTTTCTATCATTACTGATAAAAAACAACCTACTAGTGGAAACCCTATTGAAAGTGTAAAAATACAAGTCGAAACTTTAAAAGATGTTTTTCCTATTAAAAAATCAGAGATAGTAAATTCTAAACACCTGGCTATATCCCCAAACGTAGCTAATTCTATGTCAATCAATTTGAATGTATCAACTGTAAAAAATGCCGAGACATCAAAAAATGACAACATACTTGAAAAAATACCGAAAAAAGATCCTGCTAAATCTCTACATACTGATTTTCAGTCTAGTGCAGCTAATAACCGAGTGAAAATACCAATAGCTGTGGGCACTGATAAAATCAAAACTGATACTGAGATTTCCATCGCAAAAGAGAAAAACATGCCTGTTGCAAATACCGTTGTTAAGAAATCTCAATCTTCGAATGATGTGAAACTTGCCTCACAGTTCATTACTAATCAAAAAGAAAGAGGTACATTGGATATTGACATTAATAAACCAAATACAACTAATAAGCAGGATAATTGTAATGCGTCAAAAAATACTTTGCAAAGCGTAAAACATAAAATAGATATTAAAGAAAAAAAGGATGTTCCTAAAGTTATTGACTCTAAACAAATCAACAATAAAAATGTCGCAGTACCATTTGGCAAATGGACAGAAGCGAATCGTCAAGAATTTTTAAATAAATTTAAAACGAAAACAGTAACACCATCCAATAGCAACCAGCTTAAGAATTCCAATGATTTAAATAGAAGAGATGTGCTTAAGAAAATTGACAGCCAAAGACAATCGAATAATGCTTTATCTAAATCACAGGATATTAATAGAATTACGTCAAAGCAAGAAATAGCTGCTTTTTCAAATAAAGCTACTGTAATCAGCAAAGAAAGTTCTTCTGAAAGCTATACTGCGCATAAAGGTGAAATAGTTGACATTAATCTAAAGTTAATACCTCAAAAAAATGCTGTAAATACCGAAGAAGTCCAAAAAATAAATACTGACACGTCACAAACGGCGAGTGTAACTGGTATACCAAGAAAAGACACTAGTCAAAGGACTGGAGTTGTTCAAAATTTAATAGATAAGACAATAGAAGGTATGATACACAGAAATATACTGTCTACAAAAGTGCAAGATGACAAAAAAAATGACACATCGAAAGAAGAAAGTCTGCCTAATCCAGCTCATCGCAAACAGCTACATAAACCAATTGAACAAGCTACATTGGACCAAATTGAAATGCAAATGAATGAATTACATGGCATACCATTCATTGAACGGCCGCCTCATGAATTACCGCAAGTTTCTAAGCCTGAACCTAAAACTTGTTCTAAAGCAGACAAAGAAAAGTTGACGATTACTAATAAAAATAAAATACCTAATCTTTTACCCTTCTCGACTAAAAATCAATCAAAAATTGGTGTAGATAATGTGATTGAGGTTGAATCTGAAGATGAAGTAATAGAACATGAGCCTATTACGGGAGATACAGATTTCAACAAAAAATGTCCTGAAACATCCACTTCTGTTAAGGAAATATTACCTTCCATCATTAGTTCTCAGAAACAACCAGATAACTTAACAACTGAGATTACGAAAAAGGATACCATCATTACTGAACGGGATTTTGACAAATTCGCAAGAAGAAACTCAATCACATATGAAAATCGTATTACTGTAAACTTCGATAATAAAGAATCTCATAAAGTTATTCAAACTATGGTGAAAAATGACCCAGCACCTAAGACTTATACCAAGAAAGAACGTCTCACACGTGATCCAAAACCTTACAAACTCCAAAATGTTCGCACTAGTAGTCAGCAAATCAAAATACAGCCTGTAAATAAGCTAGGAGCAGCTCACGATGACGCATCTAATAGAAATCAGTCTAAACTACAGAAAGCCTATCATTCAGTTCTGACAGCTAAGCGTCAAATGGGCTCCGAATGCCCAATAAGTATTATCGAAGATAAACCTGTTAAAGTTGTGTTTATGGAAAATGTCGATTATACGCCTAGTCAGCTGAATGTACAGGGCCAAGATCTATCTCCAGCTAAAAAAATGGTAGCTGATACTGATGATACTGTAAAAACATGTCATTCTTTAGATTCAGACTCATTAGATCAGATCGATTACCTTAAATCCCAGGAAGGGGTTAAATGTAAAACAAAACACCAAAGAAAACAAGTTCTGACTCCTGTTGCAGAACCTGAATTAGAACTTATTGAACCGAAAGATTTGGCTATTGAGGTCTCTCCCAAAAAGAAAAGGAGAAATGAGGATGATTGCCGTGACAAGAATGTAAAATATCCAATGCGTAAGAGAATTTATCTTCTTGGTTCTAGTAATATCATGGAAGATAAAGTAATTAATAAGGAAGAAGAAATGAAAAATTCTGTAAATGAGATTATTAATATTACTGATAACACACGTAATAATACAGTGTCTGCTTTGGATAGTTTGGTTAAAGCAGCAGAGTTGATTGAAACACAAACAGATAATAATAACACTATTGCACACGCAGAGAACCAGTCTACTACTCCTGTGAAAAGAGGAAGAGGCCGTCCTAGGAAATATCCTCTGACGCCTGACGGAATTCTTGATAAGAGCAAAGTGATAAAAGTTAGCCCGCAAAAAAAACCACGTTTAATAGACTCCAAATTATCCAAAGATGATAGCAGTGATGAGACCGATAGTGACGGAGAAATCATCCAAGAGAATTGGACGATGGGTAAAATTAATGAAAATATTGTATGCCCCATTTGCCATAAACTGTTTAGAACTGAAAATGTTGTTTTCAAGCACGTAAAGCACTGTACAGGACCTTCACCTAGCAGGTCGGATTCCGACAATAGAAGTCCAATGAGAATGAGGATATCTCAAGATGATACCCGATCCCAAGGTGGTAAATCCGATGACATGGATATTGATGACGATAAACCATTAATCGCTAAAAAACATGTGCCCAGGAGGCATACAACTAAAGTTTCTAGAAAGAGCAGTGAAAATATAATTACTTCAGACGTTCCTATCAAAGAAAAACCTCAAAGAGCTGAAACACGTAATCAACATGACTCTAAAAAATCAATGATACCACTGAAAAATTACGACTTAGTTTGTGAATTCTGTGGTTACAAATTTAGACAGCTGTCATACTTGGTGAAACATATTATGCTCCGTCATAAGAAAGATGAGAAAACCGACCCAAAAAACGTAGACAAGCATGAGTCAGTTCCGTCTCAACAAGGACATAGCTGTGAGGTTTGCCAAAAACGATTTAGAAAGTTGCACCATTTAGTTCAACATCGTATTATACACAATCCCAGCTCAGCACCAGCAAAAGTTTTGGCAAAGACAAGTTCACATGCAGTTGAAGCTAAAATTGTTAAAGTATTGGTACCACCCAAACAAGAAGATCTAAGTGCTGGTTTTAGATGTGAACCATGCGATAAATCATTCCGAAAACTACATCATTTAGTAGAACACAGAGAAACTCATGATGGCATTAATAGACAAAAAAATATGCCTATAGGTAAAGAAGACAAACCAGCTGAAAAGGTTATGCTGCACCAATGTGATACTTGTAAGAAGTCGTTCCGAAAACTAAAGCATTTGAATGAACATAAAGAACAACATCTAGAGACTAGTTCTGAAAAATCGGACGACAAAAGTGTTAAGAGTTCATTATCAACAAGAGATATAATACACGAATGTGCACTTTGTTACATGGTTTTTCCTAATGAACATTCACTAAACAAACACACAATTATTTGTCGAAGAAAGAAGAGACAGTCTAAGCAACAGAAATGTACCGAAGAAATCGAAAGCGGTGAGGAAGTTGCTGAAAGTCCCGTCTCAGATAAACAAATTGAAAATATAGACAGTCCAAAGAACTTGCTGGAAGACACTATGGAAAGTGAGGAGAAACAAATAATAATTGATGATGTAGAAATAATTGAAACCGTACCATCAAATTATGAATCACGAGAATCAAAAGAGACTCTTGAAGAATCAAATACAGTGGAAAGGAACGAAAATCTTTTACATAAAATAGTAGAAACAGAGCAGCAAAAATCTCCTACAAACAAAGATTTGCAAATCACTAAAAATCTTCAAATACAAGATATATCAGAAAAACCAGAGAAAGCAGAAAAAGTAGAAAAAGTGGTCGTTGAAAATAGCAAAACTCCTAAAAAGATAACTTCAGTTAGAGAAAACAGTACTGCAATTAAAAAGTTGAAGACGAGTGATCCTAAGCAATCTATAGAAAGTAAGGAGGCATTGGACTCTAGCGATGATGATGAAATACGGTATATGTTAAATCCTAACTTTAAAAGAGAGAATATTGTTGAAGAAAAAATATTCATGAAAATTAAAGCTAAGAAAAGAAATTCACTTCAGATAGAACAACCAAACTCCAAAGAGTTAGTGAAACGTAGAACGTCTTTGCAACACCCGCCAAAAATACCACGCCTTAAGCCAAAACCTGTAGAACCTGTACTTCCTGCGGTCACCGTTAAAAAAGAAGTCAAACATAAGGTAGAAGAAAGTGCAGTGCCTTCAACAGATTCGGATGATAGCGACACAACAAAATACTCTTTCCCTGTCACCGTTTCTGAGAAATCTACTAAACAAGACCAAAACGGATCTCCTAAAGATCAAAGAAAAAGCCAAACTAAAAGGAAATCATTGACGGGAATAGCAAAGAAAAAATCTTTGGGACAATCGGTTATTGCCAAACACAAAGCTTCATCACCTCTAAAGCAAATAAAGAAAAGTGAGTACCTGTTTATTTAAATCTTTCATTAGTTCGATGTTTAACTGCGTTTATATCTAGTTATAGAATATATGTTTTAGTGTTAATTTTCTAATAAAAAAATATGTCCTTTCAGGGACATTGGGCGTAGAACACCGTTGTGATTGCGGTCAACTATTCAGCAGTGCAGCTCTGTTGTCGCGACACACGACTCTAGCTCACACCCCTCCACGAATACGGCGCAATAGGTCCCCGCCTCCTGATGACAAACCACCAATAAAACCACCACCCAACAAATCCATTCCTACTGGACAAAAACTTAAGCAAGCCAACAGAAAGTCGAGTGCTTCTAGCAGCTCGTCGGCTAAGCCGACGAAAACCGTTGTTAAACCGATTAAGAAAATAACAGAAAAAGTTAGCAAATCACCGAGCACCGTAAAAAAAAGTAAGTCGGACTCCTCCGAACCTCCTGTCAAACCAAGAAGACCGGGAGCCCATCGAGGTGTTCCCGTTCCCGATAAAATGAGAAAACTCATGTCGAAATATAAGTAAACATGTGAAGTAGTACAATATTTTTTTTCATGAGTTTCCTTTATTACACAGATTTGGTTCGCGTTACGGAGTTGACTTAACAGATGTATGGGACGATATAACAGAATCGCTAATTAGATATCATCACACACAACGCTCATAATAACGTAACAGACGGACCATTGATAAATATATATATATTAAAATATTTTTACACGTGAGATGCAGGGTCAGTGCATCAATAACAGAATATTTTGTATCGTGAGGCAGGCGTTGATCTTGTCTATATGTAAATGATGAATATATTTTGTCAATTTGTTTATATTTATAAGAGTAGATATTTATGTTTATTAGATATACTTAGGATATAAGTTTTCTTTGGGCATGATGTTCTTTGTTATACCGTAGTTTCCATGTATGTGTAATTTGTCGATATGTTTCATTTGTACCCTCCCCAGAAGTAATTTGTGAAAATGCAAGCTTAAATGTACCAATCAGAAATGTTTTTGTAACGTAATGTTAATGAGCTTATTATTAAATTGATTATGTGTTAAAAGAAATTGTAATTGAAAATGCTAAGTATGAACTCGTGAGCTTCCCCGTTGCAGTTTAGTGTTTCGTAATACTTTCATATTTATAAGTGCTTAGATTAATTCGAAACAGAGTTTTTTTTACAGCCCCACTCAATATTTGTGGAGATTGTTCCCGGACGACATATATAAAAACATTACTCAGTGATGAACGGGAATTAACGCGACACTGTTTTAGGTAAACAAATATTTACCTTGATTAGCTTGACGTTTCGGCCAGGTTGTTGTTTTTAGTAGAATTCCACTTATGTATTTATGCAGTTCTTATATAAAAATTAGTTCCTTCCAGTTTTTGACTGACCAATAGAAACTTAGGAAAAATTAAAGTGCAAACTGCACTGCAAGTGCAAATTTTAATTCGTAATATCAATTCAGTTCCGTTGGGCCAAGAAGTGCGTAGGGGGATCTAGTCACGCATCTTCCTGTAATCTCCTTGAATTTATATTTGTTATCAGTATAATTATTGATCATTTGGGGCTCATTAAAAATCTTATAGCTAAATGTTGATTTAATATAGTGAGGTGTTAATGTGGAGATACTTACCAAATCGCCGGACGAAAATATAGTGATCATGTTTGCAAATTGCTATTTATGTGGAATATTGTCTAATAGTCTTGAGTATTCATACAATGAAATACTCTCTAGAAATTTTATAGTGAACTAGGACCAAATTATAATATCAATTTTTTGTCTATTATGTTGTTTTTAATTTTAATTACCAATTATTATATTCTACTCTCGTGACTAACAGATTAATTAATGCAAATATTAAAAAGAGTAGTATGAAATTTATGTTTTAGAAGCATTTAACACAAAATTTTATATATATAATAATATCTCATAGGTATCTGTCTAATAGATATCCTTAATTTTTTAAATAAAAATGTTGCAAATATATTAGTTTTCATTTATTTAATCAGGGTTAAAGAATAACAATATACAGTCAAACCTGGTTAAGTGAGACATCAAGGGACCTGCAATGTCGTTTCACTTATAGAGGTATTCCACTTACCCAGTGTCTCAGATATACAGGTATAAATAAATATCTGTCTCATTTATACAGGTTCATCAGGTCTCATTTGTACACTGTTCAAGTTCAGGATATTCTGATAAACGTACACGTTTTAGTTTTCCTTGTCCTTCAGAACATTGTGATTCAATTTTATGTTTACTCTGAATTATTCTACAAAGAGTAGATTTTGGCACATTAAATTCGGCACAAACTTCTTCGCGTGTCTTCCCACTTTCATAAACGGATATTAACTTCAGTTTTTTACGTAATGATAACGATTGTAGCTTTCGTTTTGACATTTTTCTAATCTGTATATGTAAAGCGAAACTAAAACTGAAGGTAATTGAAGCTCAAAATTTGTACTTATATGATGATGAATGATGATAAATCGAAAGAACAAATCCCAGATATAGAGGTTTACCTCGTCCCACTAACAGAGGTAATTCAGTGCCAAAGTGTTGGGACCTCAGCATGAGTTCCAGTTATGGAGGTTTCTCACTTATCCAGGTCCCACTTAACCAAGTTACACTGTATTAATAATAATTTAGTTTTATTGCAAATTACCCTCTCTCACATATAATATCTACAATGCTTGGTTCCATTAGTTGAGGGTCAACACATCTTAGTTGTGCCGATGCCAATGCGTCTTCTAGAAGAGCGTTTAACAACCTTTCGTCATTGCCCATACAAGACAATCTCTGTTGCAAAAAATGTACATCCACTTGTAATTGTTGTAAGCCATGCTTGCCAAAAGTACGTAATCTAACACATTCAACTAGCGCTTTAAGGGCTACTTTTAAAGCTCCATTTGAGAGAGCGGCTCTGTCAGCTCCAGCAGGACTGAAAACCTCAATTCTTTCAGAAAATATTCGGTTTAGAGGTGAGAAAGAAGAAGCAGCACGAGACCAAATTGTGCGCCGACTAGAATCACTTGATGGTTTTACACTTGTGGGAAATAGTTGTGAGGCAGCACTGTCTGCACTTGCTAAGGTTTCCACAACTCGTCGGCACACTGCTCTAGGTCCACGGGGCTCTGGTGCTCTAAGCCAATCCCTAGCTAAGACTGATACCCTCAACATTTGGGCTGCTGTCTGTCCTATAAAAACTACTTCTGAATCTAAGGCAGCTTGAGCTGCTGTAGATAAATGTATCATAATACTATTTGTATCTCTATTCTCCACAGTAATCCCAGGAGCAGATTCTTCCAACAGCTTGAGCAAATGAGCATGCAGTGTTGTTACACCACTCTCTTGCATCTCCAAACATAATTTGGCTAATATCAAAAGTAATTCAAATGGAATGTTATTATTTGATGTTTGAAGGCAAGCCATCTTTTTAACCATATCTGATAAATTGACCATAGTTTCTGTTATTACTTTCCAACATGTATCTGCCACAGCTTTGGCACACCATTGTTTGAGACCAAATGAAAGATTGTTCTGTAAGAAAGCCATTAGATCTAATAATGAAGCTTGAACTTTTTGTAGTAAGTACACTTGTAGTGAATTCAAAATGTCTTTTAAATCTGAAGTATCAGTTCCTTTACTAGCCAACGATTGTCTCACTTTTGTTAAACTGTCTTTAAATTGAGTTTGTATAGTTTGATACTGAATTGTAGCCTTGTGGTCAATACACTGGATAACGATTTCAATAGCTTTACTGGACATTGTGTCACTTGATATTATTTCAGTCATTGCTTGCAATTTTCTGAAAAATTTATCCAATCCTCTAATTAATATATCTGTTCCAATATTATCAGGTTTTTTTAACACTTCATCAAACAACTGAAAAACTTGCAACATAATTTTGTCAGCAAATTCAGGAATGTTCTGGCCATCTTTATCTTGGAACATATCATGGTAACATGATATAACTATGCCCAAGTCAGCTAATAGGTTGTTGTTACATTTTTCCACCCATTCTAAGATATCAGTGTTTTCCTTCATATGATTTAAGACCTGTAAATGTTGATTTATTCTACTTTCAGCACAGTTAAGGAATATGTCCTGCAGAGAGGAATCAGTTTCTTGTAGCTGTCTTAGTAAACCTATACTTTCAGCTAACTCAGATGCTGATGTATCTGGACTTAGTAATCTTTCTCTTAATGTTTTCTTCAATCCATTGATTATCTCAGAACATTCAGTTTGAATACTTTGGAAGGATGGTTGGTTACCATATTTTTGTAGTACTCTTTGCGCATGAGTGTAGTCATGAACAGCATCAACATATCTGCCTTCTTCAATAGCTTTGTTTAATTGTGAAGGCAATAAGAATAAAAACTGAAGTTTATCCAATAATTGCCTTGTTCCACATAATCTGCTCACATTATTACCACTATCTCTTAGAGAATTCGATATTTGAGCGCTGAACGAAGTGATTTTGTTCATATTTTCGCTCAATTTGTTCATTTCTTCTTGCATTATTTTAAAATCTGTTCTCATTTTACGTACCGTTTCTGTAGCCGAAATAAATTTATTATAATTTTCGTACACTAAGGTTTGCATTTCTGATTGAAGGAACTGACTTTGTGTAACGATTTCTGCCTCTTTATCCATAACTTGTTTCAGAGTAGCACATTTTAGTAAACAATCTAAATAAACATCAGAATTAAAATTGTTGCCGTCGATATCCAAAGGATTTTCTTCTTTTTCTTTAGGCTCAGCCATTTTCAATGTACTAAAAATCAAAGCGCAAGCTTAAATTTATAAATAGGAAATAGTTTAACATTAAGTCCAGTTAGTACACAGTACACACTCAATAAATAAGAACTATGAATAAATAGACTTTAATAAACTCTAGACTCCTTTCAATATAAATAATTAAATGTACATAATAAAAATGTATTTTAGTTTGACAGATACTTGGACAGGCTAAAGCTTTTAAGCCATACTGCCTTGTCTTGTCGGACATTATTTTTTTTAAGAAATAATGATGATGAAACTTAAAACTAGGGATGAGCAAAAAATATCGATATATCAAAATATCCTTTTTTTTGTAAATAATTTCGATATATATAGGCGATATTTTCCAGCGATAGATCGATTTTCGATATTTATTTTCAGATATAAAAAACGATATATTTTTAAAGCTCTGCTGTCTACTCACGCATCACATCATTTAATTGACCAATTTGATTTCATATTTATTTCTAAGACTCGCGAATCTCACTCATTGATTAAAACAACTTTTAGGATTACATCGCATTTATTTATATTTATTTCCCGACGTTTCGAACTCTTTACAGAGATCATTTTCACGAGTGATGAACAAAAAGATGGTAGTTGTTCAAAAGCTATTTTCATTGATACAGAGAGCACCCACTTTTTGGAAATAAAAATCAAAAAGTTGATGTTAAAAATATGATTTTTACTATTGGTAACCCACATCAGACCATGAGAACAAAAGTTAGATACTTATTTATAAGATGCATTCATATATCCTGCTTCTAAAGATCCTTTGTTGTATGATTTAATAAGTAAAAGTTGTTATTATTAAATTATTACAAATTATCTTATTTTCTAAGTTGGTTGAGATTAAAGTATAACTATTATTAAATATTCATTGATTTTAAATTACCTAGCTGGAACATTAACAACTAGTCATAAGTCTCATCAAACCTAGCCCACAATCAAACAGCTGAAGACAGCGAGATACTATTAGTATAGTTTGCAGGTCAGACCCACATCAGGAACCAAAATAATGTAGAATTTTGAGTAGTGCAGTATATAATCAAAACAAAATAATTTTAATTTAATTTTTATTAACCTAGAAACCAAGTCCCTTTCTTTTTCTCAAAAACTTTATAAATAATAGCAATATCAATAGCCCGTTCAAAATGAAATAATAATCAGTTTTGCAGAACAGCCGCTGAGTTTTCTTGCTGGGTCTTTCTCAGGACTGGCCGCGTTTTTTGACCCAGTGGTAGATTTTTAATAAACACTTTACCTTTTAATTTAAAATCGATATTTTTATATTATATAAATAATATCGATATTTTTTTCCGTTTGCCCATCCCTATAATTAATATATTCTGTTATTAGTTTAGAAAAAACAAAGACACGTGATTAACAATTATTTTAATATAAAATCAAAATTACAGTTTTTAACCATGTTTTTTTGCATAATACACCTCATAGTTCTTTGGCTTAATTCTAAATAATATTATATATAGATATTTCACTCTGTGACATTGTACATGAATTATTACATAAAAAACAGCCAACATTTTTGTTTCAAAAATAAAATTCTAATATTAATTCAAATCTATTATCACAACAAAGTAATAAGTCGTAATAGTCCTAATTGAAGTAACCCATAGACCACCAATTATCATAGAGTTAGCGATAAATGAATCCAATGTCTAATCAAATCCAATTGCTAAACAACCAAAGAAATGATAAATAATCTAGAACAATATTGCACTAATAAAATTTTATTATAATAAAATCGAATTTGGGCACCAAAGACATAAAAATAAATATTATACATACCGACGAATTGAGAACGTCCTCCCTTTTCGAAGTCGGTTAAATAACAAAAATTAACACAGAATCGTCTCTAGCACGCACCAGTTAGTGACGTGCACGTCTACTTGGTTTACTACTGATAATAGAAGTGCACAGATCCCACAATAAAAAAAAATCTAATTGTCAGCTACTGAAATAATTTTTCAGAATTATTCAATTACTCTTTGATTCAGTTTAATTCTCTCCTATTGTTCTTAAAACATACAATTTCTAGACGGAATGCTTAATAACTACAAGAACAATTAACAATACCTTGGGACTATACAACAATTTGTAAAATATTATAAAGAAATTTTAATGTAAAAATAATAAATTCATAAAAAAACCTAAATTAGGGCTCACAATGCGATACTCTTGGAGTTTTCTCATTGAAAAGTATATATTATATCCTATTTGTATGTAATTAATTTACAAATCTAAATAAAATGCACTGCAAATAATATATCCCAATATGTATATATGATACAGTTATTAAAATTAAAAAAAAACAGTTATAATTTAGTCGCATGGAGAGCTACTATAGCAAAAAAAGGCATTTGTACTATTACAAGCTGTATGTGTTGAATGATAATAAATAATTAAAACCACATTAAATTGATTTTATAATAAAAGATTATTTCCAACTAATCATGAACTTGATCTAAAATCTAACTTATTTTAATATCTAGGTATAAATTATCTATAAGATTTGAGCTAATATTGAACTAATTGTAATAAGGAAATAACTTGTTATACATTTCAAATTAATGTTCCTGAATACAGAAATATACACTACATTCCTTAGTAAAAAAAAAGTAACTTGTAGTTTGAAAAAAAGGTGTTTTTTTTTTTCATTTGGCACATGCATTTGCCATGACCGGAATAGGACAGGTTGTCTCAGACATTGACTTAATAATAATAAGTTTCTGTTTCTGTAGGTTCTTTTTATTTAGAAAAAAATAAAGGACAGTCAATATTTTTTTCTTTTATAAAACATGCTGCAGACTTAATATTACAAATGGCAAATATATTTATGCAAAGAGACAAGAACAAACAGGAGTCTGTAAATTCAAATAGTTGTTCTAAAATCCAAGTACATTCAAACGTTATTTGTGCTTAAATAAGAAATATATATATAATATAATATTTAATATTCACATGTCAAAATATCTTTCTTTATGCAGGCTCGAAACTGGCAACATCTATATTTAAAATTTGTTTAAGAATTAAATTCATGAAAACGGTGTGTTTGGTCGAAATTAGAAAAAGTTTTTAGTTAGTTTAGTTTTTTTTTCATGCAGCTTAGTCTGATTTTAATTTGTAATCTTCGAATATTGCTATCGAACATTAGGGATATACTGGATCTGATTAATGAGGCTTTCTTTAAGATAGCGTCTATTTAAAATACTCCCTGTGAGTTTGTGTAGGCAATTACCTGAGTAATTACTCCATGTTTTGGTTGTTGGAGTTAAGTTACCCAACCTGTTTTCAGAGTGAGGGGGTTCCTATAGATTGTTTCTTCGTACTTAGATCGAGCGAAGTCCTACAGGTAAGCACCGTATTTTCAGATCGAGCTTGTCTACTACGGCTAAACTACTCATGAGACGATCACTCTGTCCTCAGGCCGAGCGGGTCCTTAAATGGCAGGTCACTCGAGGGGCACTCGGCTTCGCGGAACACTTCTAACGGCACCTCTCTCACTTTGTTCGGCGGCTTGATCACGGGTCTGCCGGTACGTCTGTTCGTCGCAGTCACGGGCACTAGGAATCTCTTACCGACTCTGTCAGCGGTCTGCCCCTCGGCCGCCTCCAGAGCGGTCTCGACGTCGACCAGGGCGTGGTTGCGACACTGCAGCAGCGCGGCCAGCTGCAGGATCTGCTGCAGCGGCTGCAGCGCGGCGGGCGGCGCGCGGGGCAGCGCGCGGGCCAGCGCCGCGGCGGCGGGCGGCAGGCGCGCGCGCACCAGCGCCAGCGCGGCGAGCTCGCGCGCCACGTCCGCGCCCTCCGCCACGCCCTCCACCACGCCCCCCGCCACGCCCCCCGCCACGCCCCCCGCCCCGCCCGCCGACCCTAGCTCTTCGCCACTCACCGCGCCCTGCACTTCGCTCCATTCGTTCTCCGCGCTGCCGATCGAACATCATTACATACTATAAAACAAAGTCGCTTTCCGCTGTCTGCCTGATCTTTGAAACCCAAAACTGTATATTTTTATTTCTTTTCTCAGGCGAAAAAAAGTTCGCTGCGTCAACAAATTATACAATAAGATAAACGCAATGTGACACACACACATACATAATGGTATATTTCTTCAGTAATATAGTTAATTCCCTCAAAAATCTACAACACGTTCACACATAAAAGAAATAAGTTTTCAAAGGCCATGCGTCGTCCAATTTAATTCGAAGATGTATAAAGGACACGAAGTAAACAAAGTAAGCATAGTTTAATATTTAATTTAAAATAAGCTACGTAAACCTACTTATTCGTTCTTAGGAATGCATTTGGAACAAAAATCTGAAGATTTAGTTTTTCTCAATTTTCTTTTTTGAAGTAAAACTTCTAAATCTTCTAATGTCTCTTGCAAAAGCGTTTAATGCTTTTAACGCCCCCTCGCGGAGTTATGTATATTAATATATAATAGTAGTTTTTAGCTAACTTTTTAACTTGTTAATTTGATTCATGAGTCTTAATTAGTTTGGCAATTACAAGTTACAAGATCATAGAAATGAGCGCTGAACCAGAGATATTTGGAATAAAATAAGTTCAGAATAAGGGTATAAATAATAGTCTGTTTATGATCCTAGGTGAAATAATCTCTTTATTATGAAATACTAAGATACTGCTATCTACCTATCAAATTTTTACATTGATAACATTAAAACAACTTTTTAGAATTATATTATATAGCGTAGTACTTTTAAAACACCGTGTATAATTATTAAGCAAAATATTTTCATACCTATGCTCTATATACCTACGAAGTAATAAACCAACGATAACGGTGTTCATGAATATTGAAAAGTTCAAGTTTATCGAATGGGACAGTGATTGAAGCGGTTATTTCCGTTACACAGTAGCACATTACATCAAGTTATAAAAAAAAACAATATAATTCGTTATACATATGCATTGACAATTTTCAGTCACAAAGAATTAAAATAGGAATCAAATAATGTTATGTGAAAAGGCAAACATAAGTAGAGTAGTTATTGAGTAGACAGACCTGTGGTGTGGGGGCGTGCGGGGCGGGTCGTGCGGCGGTGAGGGCGGGGGCTCGGGGGGCCGCGCGTGGTGCAGAGGCGCGCGCAGGTGCAGCGCCAGCGCGCTCACGTGGCGCACGCCGCGCCGCGCCGGCCGCATGAGCGCCGCCAGCACCGCGCCCGCCTCCGCCGCCAGCACTGAGCACACAAGGCTCTCAGATTCAAGTGAACAAGGTTCCTTCAGTTCTACGTAATCGGTGCTACTATTTTTTTATGGGATAGTAAACGCAAACTAGACATGGGTCGTATCACCTTTTTGGAGTACCGTATCGGAAAATATATAGATATTCAAATACCTATCTGAATCTAAGAATTTAAGACCAACATTTTGATTCTGTTCGTCAAATACCCATATTGCCTTTCCGCTCTAACCGACTATATATTTTTATGTATAATAATAATACTCTTTATTTGCACACCATAAACGTTAGATCTTATAAAAACAATATGTACAGAAAAGTCTTATAGCTAGGAGCACAAACTGCGGCCTTATCGCTTACAGCAATCTCTTCCAGGCAACCTTTATGAGGAGATATATTAGGTCGGGGAAAAAGTCTTTTCGCATAACGTAGGTATAAACTTATTATAAAATTTCTTTGACTGTACTATTTGTGTCTGGCTGGTTTTGGTAACATTAAAAAGGTTACATTATAAAGAAAAGAAAAAAATAAAAAAAAGTTGTTTCCCGCTATTTTTCATTTGTTTTTCTCTCCGTAAAAATGAGTGAATCTAATGAAGAAATTCGATACATTTTAAAATTTTATTATAAAAAAGGCAAAAATGCAACTCAAGCAGTGAAAAAAAATTGTGATGTTTATGGACCTGATGCAGTGTCAGTAAGAGTAGCACAAATTTGGTTCAAACGTTTTCAGTCCGGAAATTTTGATGTTAAAGATGCACCTCGCTCTGGTCGCCCTGTTACGAATAAAATGGACGCCATTTTTGAAAGAGTGGAGCAAGATCGGCATATTAGTAGTTACGATGTAGCTGAAGAACTGGGAATTGACCACAAAACAGTTTTGACCCATTTGAAGAAAGCTGGTTATACAAAAAAGCTCGATATTTGGGTGCCACACGAGCTCACTCACAGAAACTTAATGAACCGTGTACTCATTTGCGATTCATTATTGAGACGTAATGAAACCGAGCCGTTTTTGAAGAGATTGATAACTGGCGATGAAAAGTGGATCACGTACGACAAGAACGTGCGAAAAAGGTCGTGGTCGAAAGTTGGCCAGGCTTCACAGACTGTGGCCAAACCTGGCCTAACACGAAATAAGGTGATGCTGTGTGTATGGTGGGATTGGAAGGGCATTGTTCATTATGAGCTTTTACCGTCTGGCAAAACCATCGATTCTGATCTTTACTGCCAGCAACTGATGAGATTAAAGGAAACAGTCGAGAGAAAACGGCCGGAATTGATCAACAGGAAGGGTGTGGTCTTTCATCACGATAACGCTAGACCACACACATCTTTAGCCACTCAGCAAAAATTAAGAGAGTTCGACTGGGAGGTCTTAGTGCATCCACCATATAGCCCTGACCTTGCGCCTTCAGATTTTCACCTGTTTCGGTCTCTTCAGAATTCTTTAGGTTCTGTAAGGTTGACCTCAAGAGAGGACTGCCAAAACTATTTGTCCCGTTTTTTTGATCAGAAGTCCCAAAGTTTCTACAGTAACGGGATAATGTCTCTGCCCACAAAATGGCAGAAAGTTATTCAACAAAACGGTACATATATATTGTAAATAAATGTAAATAAACTTTGAAAAAAATGTCTTGACTTTTCATACAAAAATACGAAAATACTTTTTCCCCAACCTATTATGCAAGGAAGACGGGTAATGTTTTAAAAATTAAAATTAATAAGAAAACAATGTATCATAAAACAGAATCCCAATTTTAAGAAATCATCTTTATATCTATGGCAATAAGATTCAATTTACAATATTAAATCAGTTAAACCGTCTATATACTGCTATTTCACTCCAACCAACCTTTTACTTTCAACATTAAAGATCTAAAATAAGGTTTAAATACGTAGCTATAAGGTTCAAATCCATCTGATACAGGTATCGTGCATATATTGCTGAACCGCTCTAATATATATAGCTCGCGCTCTGTTTGCTACTCCAAGTAGATATTCGATGCCGATACGGTACGGTACCGACAGTATCACGGTACGGTTCAATAAGTACATATATTAAAAGTAACAGATTTTTGCAATATATAGATTTCGTGCGAGCCAGTAACAGACTTTTAGATATTGCTACGAAATCGGATTTCGTATCTATATGTATACGATTTGTATCACTCATATCTAACGCAAACGAGCAAGCAACTTCTCACTGCCTATGGACACACTGGTGCGTTACCGTCCTTTATGGGAGTAGGACACGCGACACTTCAAGCCGATATTCTAAGAGATCGTGATATTTCTTGTTATATCTGGTATGTATTTATTAAAAATATCACGTAGTAACTGACCCTTTTCGTTACAGTAAAGCAGATGTTAATCACTGGATGGAATATACAGTATTCTGATTTTTAACTATAACACCAATGTCAAAATTACATCAAAAGTTAAACAAATTTCTGAGAATGACCCATACATATTTAATATGGATACACAAGTTCTTGTAAGCAATGAACTTGCATGCATGCAAAATTAGTTAAATTAGTAATGGTTATACTTACGCGTTTTCCTCATAGATATCAACATTGCAACTATTATATAATGCAAATTTGGTAACGTTGGTCCATCCGCGAATATAAAACTCCATAAGTCCGCCACTTCAGAGCGGGGAAACTCTCTTCCGAACAATAATCGCAGCCAGCGTCTAAGAAAGAAGGAAACCATATTTTATCATTGTTCTTCGCTTTCTTTTTATATTAAAACTAGTTAACCCAGCGAACTTCCTTCCGCATAACAGTCAAAATAAAAATAAAAACATTTAAGTAAGAACAATAAAATTGAATTTTACAATATTATTTCACGTACTACAAAATAAATAATAATAATAATATCTTGGACACAAATCACACAGCGCCCTCCAGTTCCAAACTTAGCAACTAAATGCTTGTGCTATGGATACTAGATAACGGATACTAATACATATATACTTTTTTTTTGTGAATACATACTTAAAATAGATAGAAAAACACCCAGACGCCGCACAAATATTCATGTTTGTCACAAATATTTGTGCTCCGTTGGGAATCGAACCCCCGACCTTAGTGCTGCAGCCGGTAGTTTTACCAATGCGCCACGAGGCCCGTCAAAATGTAACTTTTACCTTGCAAAGGATACAGTATTCAATGAGAAAACATCAAAAATTGTGCTGAGAGTAAAATCAGATGATATTTTTTATTATATTATTAAAAAACCCTAACTTCAATTATTAATATGACCATACGACTGAAGGGAAACTTTATGTTTTACTTAGTGGCTATCAGATAAATAAGATACTTTGCACCTCTCTTTCTTTATTGAACCTAGTTATATACGAAACGTGGCTTTTTCTGTTTCCATCTATCGGTACTAACTCTCAACTAAATTAGTCATGAAATTTACAAAAATAATATTTAAAATTATATAAAGTAAAAGCAAACCGCTCAAATAACGCTTTATCGGGTAAGTCTGAGAATAGGACAATATCTATTTTTCATCCCCCTAAATCACAAGGGTCAACAACACCCCTCAATTTTTTTTTAAATTTTTCGATATATTTCTGTTTCTTATTTTTTGTATGAAACGGGATACAAATTGTATACACACATTGTATACATTTGTATACTTAATACAATATACAAAACGTAATACTTTTATATTTACTTATATATTTATATTTATTTATATATACTTTTATATAAAAGTATTACGTTTTGTATACAAATGAGTAAGTTTCGTTATTTATCGCTTTTTAGTTATGAAGGTACTGTTTTCATTTACTTAAATATATTGTGGTTTTCGTTTCTAGAAGTCGGTTTAACTTTTTTTATAAGTAATTTTTTTCACGAGTTTTAGTGATATCAATGAGTTGTGAACTCCAATAGAAGTTAGTTCATTTACATGGCTTTCAGTTTATTAAATATATTATCACTTGTTACAAGTACGTTTGTTAAATGGTTGATATTTTTAGGGAGCCATAATTGTTAATACATACATAAACATAACTTCACGCCTTTGTTACCCGAAGGTGTAGGCAGCGGTTGATAAGCCTCGTCTCGCCGTTATGTTTACGTCCCAAATGGAACAGGTGGCGAACCTTTTGCCATACCGGTCACAAAGTTTTCAGTCATCGATATTTTTCACACATAACCTTCGAAAAGTCATTGTCATTTAATTAATAAGTATGTGTTATTAGTAAGTACTTAGCTAAAAGAGTTTTATAATACTTGTTTAGTATTTATATTTTTGTTATTATGGGTAGACAATAACACTGCAGCCCGAAGGAAGACCAATCGTAGCCTTGAAAGTATTGCAGAAAAAAAAATTACAGTATTGTGTCCTAACTTCTAACCGTTTAAGAGTTCCGTAGCTTCATCATCAGCACAGCAGTATCAGATATGGAGCTTATCTCCCAAAAACACGTTAGTCCTGTACACCACTAAACAGTTTCCATCGACTAACTGCGGTACTGTCTCCCAACTCCTAACCATTAAGGAGTTCTGTGGCTTCTTCATCAGCACAGCAGCATCAGTCATATATTCAAGTATACCTCACAGGCAACACGTTAGCCCTATATACTACCAAGTAGTTTCTATCGAAAAATGCAGTGCTGTCTTCAAACTCCTAACCGTTGAGGATTTCGGTGGCTTCGTCATCAGCACAGCAGCATCAGATGTTGACGCCATAAAGAATATCCCTAAGACATCACTATTACGTAACAAAAACACCATACTCGCATACAATTTTCGGAGGTTGCCTTCGATTTCTCCTGGTTTCCATCATCAGATCCTGACCTGGTGAAAATGGGACCCTCTCGAAAGAAAAACTATCGATAAAAAAAATATTTCGAAGTCCGTCCATAATTGACGAAAATATCGAACAGACATAAAAAAACAATTATACATAGAGACGAATTGAGGACCTCCTCCTTTTTTTGGAAGTCGGTTAAAAATACATACAACCCCAAATTTTCAACCCCCTACGATCAACCCCTATTTTTTTTATTTTATTTTTCGGCAAGACAACGTTTGCCGGATCAGCTAGTCTAATATATAAAATTCTCGTGTCACAGTTTTCGTTCCTATACTCCTCCGAAACGGCTTGCCCGGTTCTCATTAAATTTTGTGTGCATATCGGGTAAGTCTGAGAATAGGACAACTTCTATTTTTCATCCCCCTAAATCACAAGGGTAGCCCACACCTCAAATTTTTTTTTTTAATTTTTGATATACATACATATTTCTGTTTCTTATTTTTTTTATAAAACGGGATACAAAAATACATACAACCCTAAATTTTCAACCCCCCTACAATCACCCCAATTTTTTAAATTTTATTTTTCGGCAAGACAACGTTTGCCGGGTCAGCTAGTAGGTTAATAAATCTGTATTTTCGTAAGTGAAATATATAAACTACAGATAAATTACATGCCAAACAGCTCCATGGATATATTGATCTCCTGCAGATGAGTGGCGAGTTCCTGATCGCAAGGCACAAGGAACTCCTCGCGCACCCTCTCCAAGTATCTCACCACTTCGTTAGGATTCTGCAACAAGGAGCGGTTAAGCGTGAGTTGCACTCGAAAAGAATAGAGAAAATAGTAGGGTCCGACCGAAGGTCTATTATTGGCCGAAGCCGATTAATCGGCAATATCCACAACCTTCGGCCGAAGCCGAAGGTTTATAAACTATTAGTAATTTAATAATTTTCTTCAATATTATCTACAGCTAAAGAAGAATATCGACGTAAAATGGCTCATGCCGCTTTTCTCTCGGTGATAGAGGTATCCGCACTGAACTAAGTGCAGTCCGGTCCGTCTGTCACTCACTCTTTCGTAACAGTTCGTTTAATTTCTTCTGTTCTCGGACCTTCGGCGGGACCTTCGGCTTCAGCCCAGAATCCGGCCGAAGCCGAAGATCGCGCTGAAGATGGATTTTTGGCCGAAGGTGGCCGAAGCCGAAGCTTCGGTCGGACACTAGAAAATAGATTGTGGGCTAGCCAGCACTTACATGGGTGAATCTAGAATTTGGCTGCCAGCCACTCGAGGGAGACACTAGTTCGCCGGTCACGTAGAACCTCTCCAAACCTTTCATAATGGCACTGAAGAGCATACTGTAACAAAAAACATCAATAGCAAATAACTAATAGTCAATTTTTTAAACGATAACGGCATAATAAAAAGTAAAACAAAAAAAAGTAAAATGTTAGTTGTTTTTGAAGATGTTTGTAGGTTAAGGTAAGATATCCCGGACGTCAATCTGTACGAGATTCAAATGGCTCTTTAGCAGGGACTAAAGAACGGGAAGGCACCGGGTGACGATGGTATTATTACGGAGATACTAAAGGCAGGCGGCGAGCCGGTTCCAAGGGCCCTTCAGAGGCTTTTCAATTGTTCTGCCCAGAGCACAACAATTGAAAAGCGACGTTCCCGAAGCATAGACAAGGACTATGGTGGTACTGTTTTTTAAGAAGGTTGACAGGACCCGCTTTGGGAACTATAGGCCTATCTCGCTCCTGAGCCATGTCTACAAACTGTTCTAACTCGACTCAATCTGACTCGACAACTTCCAGCCTCCGGAACAAGCCGGATTCCGAAGAGACTTTAGTACCCTAGACCACATGAAAACTCTATGCTTGGCGTTTTTGGTGTGCTATGGAGCGGGCTATGCTCGGTATTTCTCTACGAACTAAGGCCCTGCATACGGAGATCCGTAGACGTACAGGACTAACTGACATAGCCCGGAAAGTTAGCACGCTGAAATGGAGGTGGGGGAAAAAGGGTTCTTGAGTGGCGACCACAAATCGGTCTGGGCAGCGTAGTTCGTCCTCCCACTAGATGGACCGACGACCTTAGAAAAACAGCAGGTAGTTGTTGGATGCAGGTGGCACGTTCAGCAGTGAACAAATCTGGGCTGATGATGATTGGAGGTTTGTTACTCAATCATCGAACAAAACTAGATAAAATTGGGCTTATATATAGATCTGAAATTTCCTTCTATATAAAAAATATCTCGTATACTTACAAGCTGTCGTGTTCTAGAAATTCTTCGTCTAAAATGCATTTCAATTTGTCTCTGTAAAAAAACAAAAAATATTATTTTAATTAACTCTCAGTCAGTACATCAAGATGGTACCTAAGAAAATGTTTTACACTCACCCGTACAAACCCAGGCTGCTGGGTGCCAGAGTCCTATCTAAGTATAATTCGAAGAGTGCTGGCGCCAGTATCTCGTGCATGCCCTGTCTATAGCCCACATTCGAGTGTGAACGTGCCCAGAAGAACAATATACGCACCTGAAAATTTAATTACTCTTAGTCAGCTAGTATTATATAAATATTGTTTTCTTAGTCCAGATTTAATATTATTATTTATTAGGTGTTTTTCTTGGTTACAGTATTATACAAAATTTAATTCTCTCTCTTTTTATCTACATTAACTGATATCTGTCATTCAACTGCCATTCGCTTACCTTTCCATCACGTTTACTCCCCAAGTTGAGCGTGCGTGAAGAAGTTTACATACATACATAACTTCACGCCAAATCCCTTGCGGGGTAGGCAGAGAGAACGGAGCGCCATAAGGCACGATTCTTACACACCTCACTCGCTTCGTTGACTTTCATAACTCTTTTCATGCACGCGCGTCGATTTTTGAGACTCCTGACATCACCCTCCCCCAAAACACGTTCTATTTGGTCATAGAATGTGTCTTGGCCGTTCTGGACTCCTACATCCATCCACTTTTGCGTTGTATATCTGTTTAGTCAATTTTGCATCATCCATTCTTTCTACATGTCGGAACCATTGGAGCATGCCCTTTCTTACTTTAACACCGACACTCTCTTTCAATCCGGGTTCCTTTCTTACAACCTTGTTTTCGACGCGGTCCGCTAGGGTCACTCCGCAGATTTTGCGCAGTAAAGAAGTTTAACTTCACTAATTTAAGGATTACAATTTAATACGAAATAGTGATAGCCAAAATTGTTAGTTGAATTAACTGCTTAACATTTTGTTAGTTGTTTGCTAAACAGAGTGTGAATGCTGGTGAGTGGTGTTTGCAATTATCTCAGTAACACAACATAATTGCATATTAATTAACAGAACAATTAATTTTAATGCAACACTGGTTTTAATATTCTTAATGAAACTTAAGATTTAGTCTTGAGTAGCAATGGGTTAAACATGTTACTTTCCCAGCATTAGTCTTAATTGCAATAATAAGATTGTAGTCTTGGTGGCCCAGTGGTTGAGCACCCCGCTTCTGAATCAAGAGGTCATGAGTGCGAATCTAGGCTCACACCAATGACTTTTCGAAATTATTTTCGGAAGTTAGGTATGATAAATATCTATGACTGAAAACTTTGTGCCCGGTATGGCAATAGGTTCGCCACCTATTCTATTTGGGACATAAACATAACGGCGAGACGAAGCTTATCAGTCGCTGCCTACACCTTCGGGTAGAAAAAGGCCTGAAGTTATGGTTAACATGTACAAAAGTGATTTTCTTACCATCATGTCTTGCACATCCTGATCTCTGAAGTACAACTCATCAGGAAATGTTCTGACTACATCTTGTTTTATCACACTTTGGAGTTCCTTATCACAGAAATGTTGCTTCCACACACTCTGCAATATATATTAAAAATACACATTTCATTATACTGCAACAAAAAAAGATAATTTTCTATCATTACTAGTAGTAATAGTCGCTCTTTGCTGTCTGCCCCCTTATATGCTTATGTGTTTAAAACTACACAACGAACAAACGGGGTGGTTTTTATCTATAATTGATGTATGATGTAGTAAAGAAAAAGTGATAGGTGCAAAATATACTTCATTAATATTTTTAATGCGAAACAAAGTTCGCCAATTCAACTTGTACATAATAAATGAATTGATCGATTGAACAATTCAACCATTCAAAAATTATCAGTTGAATCATACATACATACATAAACTCACGCCTGTATCCCATAGGGGTAGGCAGAGACTTTGGTTTTCCACAAGCTACGATCCTGACACACCTCTTTCGCTTCATCCACAGTCATACATCTTATCATGCATTCGCGCCGGTTTCGGGTACTACGCATTTTGCCTTTCTTAAACAGACCATTTATTTGGTCGTGGTAGCCCCGTCTTGGTCTCCCGAACCCGACCCTGCCACTCACATTAGCTTCAAATACTCTTTTAGTCAGTCGGCTTTCATTCATTCTTGCAACATGACTAAAACATCTTAACATACTTCTACACATACTTCTATACTTCTACAATTAAATTATAGCTGCAATGAATATTTGGATGTTATCACAGTTTTATCAGGAATTTCCATACCGGAATCACTCATCAGCTTTCTATTATATGACATTTCAATTTAGACAGTTGTTATCCTCAGGAGGAGGTTGCTACAGAAGGCTTATGTTACCTGATTATCCTGTGATAGTGGATCATCACCGTGTACAGCTCGTGGATCCTTCAATAACTTTTCCCTCAAGTCAATGTAGAAGTTACGATGAGATCTTAAACTAAAAACGAAAATGTACTCAATATATATATATATATATATATATATTTTATGGGATAGGCAGTCACACAAGCAGGCGTGTCACCTGATGGTAAGTGAACAGCGTCGCCCATAGCCACCGGCAACCCATATAGTGTTACCGTTGAGTTGCCGACCTTTTTGGGTGTAGGATAGGAAGGGATGGGGAAGAGGGGTGGGCATTCAGGTACCTGTCTCACCAAATGAAATGCGGTGTGAGCCACCACTTTACATCGATATTCTGAGAGGTGGTTGTATTTCACCGGTTGAGCCGGCCCATTCATGCAGTGAACTGCTTGGCCCTACCACTGTTAGTTAAAGTAAATAATAATAAAATAGAGTCTTAGGGTACTCAAGTATTAGCTATATTATGAAGAGACTATTGACACAGTGAATCTTCTCAAAACCAAAATCACTGCACTGCACTGTATGGAAATCTAGATGTTACAGATTTTAAATACCTTGAAATGAGGTCCATATTCAGTGGAGGCAAGGCATTCAGTAAGATACTCCAGGCTAAACTCCGTGGCCGGGGTAAACTCTGTTGAACAGCTAGATTCTTCAAATTTTCTAAGCTCCATGTTGGTAGATTGAGCCTTGAGAAAAACATGTCAACCCATACATATGTAATTAGCTATCACAAAAATAATAATTATCAATGATTTTTTGAAATTATTAACATTGGGAAAGGAAATATGCAGAACGAAGCAGCTGTCTACATCTTCACATATAAAAGTATCAGAAAGATTATTGTAACAATGAATAGTAAGTGTATATAAAGAGTGTCACCCTAGTTTAGATAATGAAGTTAGACCTCATTATTTTATTTATATTAATATCACTATAATTTTGATAATTGAGTTTGAAAGAAGATAAACAAAATAGATGTTTAAATTTTTAGTAAAACAATGCATGACTCACTGGTAATCTGCTACTTCTTGATATCTCTTTAGTGGCGAATTTGATGAGCTATCAACACTGTTGTGATCCTGTGAAGGTGCTTTAATGTTTAGATATCTCTAAGTTCTCTACAAAAAATATTCTTTCGGGCTTGCACGACTACTTACCATTTTGAATGCTTCAATTCATTTTAGAGGCCAAGTGTAGAGTCGCTTTGTATTGCTTATTAGACATATAATATTTTTTGATGTATGTATGTATGTATTTTGATGTATGTATGTATTTTCATTTATCAAAACATTAGCAGAAGTCCAACAATACTAAACAAAGATAAAAATTAAAGGCTATCGAGCTATTGAAATTACCTTTATTATTTATTTACCCTAACCTAACCACAATCCACATTCTACATTCATCTCATTCATAATTTTCTAAATTCTCAAGTGTCACTTACATATGTCAACATTTTCAACTCAACTCAAGTGAATAGATATCTACCATTGACTTGTAGGTTTCCTACTTCATTGATATCTACCTACAAGGAATTTATGACTTTGTGATCAATCAGCAGAGGTGTTATAAAAAAATATTTACCCGTTAAGCACGAAGCAATAGATAACGCTTAGCTTTTTATAAATTAATTTATTTCTCAAGTTAGTAGTCGACCTACTAACAGGACAGATAATCAAGAAGTCACTGTTTCAAACCCTGGCTCACAAAAATTACTTTAAGAATTTCTTCTCGTAGGTTGTCTGATAAATATCGATAAATGACAAAATTGTGCCCGATCAATACTATTACGGTAAAGAAGTTAGTTAAAATTCAACGAGTCACGACGTAACAGCTTTGCCTATAGTATGGGGTAAAAAAGATTTGCCTGTTTTACCCCAAAATGTACCCTAACCCCTATAACTTATTTCTAATTTATTTAATATTGCACCGTCTAGCGATGCGGTTAAATAAGGACTATATAACTTGATAACGATAATCACTTAATACTAACTGAATACTGCGATGAACTACTGATGAATACTGGTTTCTAAATTTTCGTACTGTATACATTTTTGGAAACAGCATAATGGAAGCAGCAAAACGCGAAAGCTTTGAAAAGCTTTAGCGTTGTGCTGCTTCCAATAAGTTAATTTTATTTGGATTCAACTTATCACTGATTTATTTTGAATATTTGATACCTCGGGGTGATTGCTTATTAAGTACATATAGCAAAGTGATGGTACTATGGATTGATTGTAAGTACTTGGTAATTTTATTAGTTTACTCGATCTGAATTGACAACAGCTGATAATTCGCACCCATTGATTGCAATGGGATGGTAATTAGTTACGAATTACTTCAAGTTACGGATTGATTATTTGCAGCATGTAAGCAATAAAATAAGAGCATGATAGAGATATAAAAAAAGTGTAGCTCTAATATTTTTTGATAGGATAATGTGAATCTGCTACTGTTAAATCTGAAGTAACTTTTAATAAATACCGTTTACGTAATTATTTTGTTTATTTATATTTATAAATTTGCGTTTTGTATTATTTTCTTCTAAGCTGGAAGCAAAATAATACCTAACAAAAACACAGAGCATATAAATAAAAACTTAAGAACAAAAAGTAAGGGAATCGGTAAGTGACGGTAAGACGGGTGGTCATCATTCTGTAATCAGGGTTCCCCACTCGCGAAATTTATTTCCCTGAAACCTTAATCAAAAACACCTGAAATCTCCCTAAAAAAAATATTTTTTTTGTTTCATGGTACATAAAACTTTCACCTAGTAAAAGTGAAACTTTTTATGTACCATTTATTAAAACGTTTTAAGAAAAATGTTCGATTTTGTTCAAATCGAATCATCAAACTTAATTTTATTTTTTTATGGGATAGGAGGGCAAACGAGCAGGCGTGTCACCTGGTAAGCAACCAACGCCGCCCATGGACACCAGCAACACACATTATAGTGTTACTGTTGCGTTGCCCACCTTTAAGGGATAGGAAAGGATGGGGAAGGGGGGTGGGCTTGCGGGTACCTCTCTCACCGAACTAAACGCGGTATGAGCCACTTTACGTCGGTCTTCTGAGAGGTCGTGGTATTTCACCGGCCGAACCGGCCCATTCATGCAGTGAACTGCTTGGCTCTACCACTGTAATACTTGAGAAATGGGAATGATTATGACAAATTATAACTAGGTCCCCAACAAATGTTTTAATTAAACTCTGTTTTGATTTTAAAAACTTGGATTTTTGACGATACCTGCAGCAAAGTTGCACTTTAAATGCTTTTGATGTATACGTTTTTCTGTATTTCTACAGCAAAACTACTACTAACAATCAATTTGAACGGTAATAGCAGTCGACATAGCATCTTTTAAATAAAATTAAATGTATTGATTGGACCAAATATGAATTAAATTAATTATTTAAATATGTATATATATTCCGTCTCGGAGGTACAGTTGTAGCTTCTAATTCAGAACTCGTGCGATCGATTCAAAGCTCGATTCGAGGCTAAACATTCGAGGTAAGTTGAGACTAAACAGCAGCTGCTTGTACCTTTGGGTAGAAAAACGTGGGTGGAGTCCCTCCGCGCGGAACAAGGGAAACTTCGAAGGATTACTAATGATTTTATATTATATTTATATATATTATTTTCACTTTATTGACATATTCTGACGGCTGACTCTCAGTCAGCCGGGAGCAAAAGAAAAACGTATGGCTGACAAGCTTATACAGCATAAAACCGAAGAATGGCGGGATAACCATTCCGAAGAAAAAAAAGGGCAAACCCAAATATTCTTGGCAGGGGCGGGCAGCAGCGTCCCTATCTATAACAAGTTTACCCCTGCGGTCTCCAACACGTCTGCCCAGCGTGGAGACTATGGGAATAAACCTCCCAATACGGAAAAAGCGCAAAACCAACGGCCCCCAGTTCCCGGTGGTCCTACTATTCCCGGCCAAGGCAGCGGTCGTGGTAACGGTGGGACGGAGGGTACTAAGAATCTCCGGGCTACGGCAGGCCAAACAACTACGCATGGCAACTTATAACGGACGCAGTCTTCGGCTGGATCAACACCTCAGCGAACTCGAGGTAGAGCTGGAGCGCTTGAATTGGCATATTCTAGGGCTATCTGAAGTCCGGCGAGAGGGGGAGGACACGATAACCCTACAGTCGGGCAACTTGCTCTATTCTCGAGAAGGTGACAAGCTCTCCCAGGGGGGTGTCGGATTCCTGGTCCACAAGGACCTCGTTGGCAGCGTTGTGGAGATCAGTAGTGTGTCGACTAGGGTAGCGTACCTTGTACTGAAACTTTCCAACAGGTACACCCTGAGAGTATGTCGAGGTCGGCGCATATACCTGTATTACCAGGTATATGCGCCGACCTCGACATACTCTGACGAGATAGCCGAGGCGATGTACGAGGATATTGCGAAAGCAATACATTGTACCGCCAAGGCTTACTATAGCGTTGTTATGGGGGACTTCAATGCCAAAGTGGGAGTACACGAACGCGGCGAAACGAAAATCGGTCCATATGGCTTGGGGTGCCGAAATCACAGGGGCCAGATGCTGGTCAACTTCCTGGAGTCTGAAGGGCTGTTCTTGATGAACTCATTCTTCAAGGGTCTCCACATGAGGTGGACTTGGCAAAGCCCCGATTTTGTGACACGGAACAAGATAGATATTATCATTACGGATAGTAAGCATATATTTAGAGATGTCTCTGTGATCAACAGGTTCAATACTGGAAGCGATCACCGACTTCTTCGGGGCTCCCTAAATATTAACTTGAAAGCTGAAAGGACCCGAAAGATAAGGTCTATTCTCCGACCTACGCCACTCCAAATAGCCGAAACCGAAAAGTTCGAAATGGAACTTAAAATTCGACTTGCTGGAAACCACAGGTGATGTGGACAAAAGGACCGACACTGTGGTGAACACGCTAAGGAAAGTGTCTCAAAGGTGGTTCCCGAGAACGCAGAAAATGGAGTCCAAACTCTCTGCCGAGACGCTCGAGCTGATGAGGCAAAGGCGGGAAACTCCATCCGATCAGCTGTCTTCGTTAGATTGGAAAAGCCTAAACCAGCGTATTAGGAAGCTGATGCGGCGCGACCTTCGTCGATCGAATACCCGAGCAATCGAGGACGCGATCGACCGTAACAAAGGGTCGAAAGTGTTCGCTCAGCAGCTTGGAAGGCCCCATCTGACGAAGCTGAAAACTGCGGATGGACGTGTCGTCACCTCTAAGCCTAAGATTCTCGCAGAGATCGAATCTTTTTATGGGCTCCTTTATTCCACACGGATGACCAAGCCGACGGGACACAGCGATAATGACCACAGAGCCCTGTTAACGCGTCACTATAGTGAGGACATCCCCGATGTCACAGAAAGCGAGATTAGGGCAGCTCTCGGGCAACTCCAGAACAATAAGGGGGTGCCTTGTTGTTGGTGATGACGGAATTACAACGGAGGTTCTGAAAACTAGCGGGACTCCCATCCTCAAGGAATTGGCAGATCTTTTTAATTCCGTCATACACCAGGGTATAGCACCACAGGTTTGGAGCAGGAGTGCGGTGGTACTATTCTTCAAAAAAGGTGATAAGACCTTACTGAAGAATTACAGATCCATCTCACTCCTGAGTCATATCTACAAGTTGTTCTCGAGGGTCGTCACGAATGGTCTCGCTGCAAGATTTCCAGCCTCCGGAGGAAGCCGGGTTTCGAAAAGGCTTCAGTACCGTGGACCACATCCATACTGTTTGGCAGATTGTACAGAAGACCGAAGAGTACAATCAGCCGCGGTGTATGGCATTCGTGGATTACAAAAAAGCCTTCGACTCCATCGAAACTTGGGCACTTTGAGAAAGAGACCGACAGGAGGATTCAGCTGGGTTGGGCTGCATTCGGCAAACTGCGTCGAGTCTTCAGCTCGTCTATACCGCAATGTCTGAAGACCAAAGTCTTTGACCAGTGCGTCTTGCCGGTGATGACCTACGGTGCCAAAACGTGGACACTCACGGTGGGGCTAGTCCACAAATTTAAAATCGCTTAGCGAGCTATGGAGCGAGCTATGCTCGGGGTATCTCTGAAAGATAAACTCAGGAATGAGTATATCGGCCAGAGAACGAGAGTAACCGACATAGCTCGCAGAATAAGCTCGCTGAAGTGGCAATGGACTGGTCATGTCTGTCGAAGGACCGATTGTAGATGGATTAAGAAGGTCATGGAGTGGAGACCGCGTGTTGGTAAACGTAGCGTAGGACGCCCACCACCCCGATGGTCAGACGACCTCAGAAAGGCTGCTGGTAGAGACTGGATGCGGATGGCAGAGAATCGGATGTTGTGGCGCAAATTGGGAGAGGCCTATGTCCAGCAGTGGACTGCAATTGGCTGATGATGATGATGACATATTCTCTTCCCTTCCTATTCCCTGATAAGACTGATCTTTGGCACTTGAAGTTTTGACTTTGAGTTGGTGTAACCTGTTGGTATTGTTACACCAAAAATAAAACTAAATTAAATGTACCTAAGTTATAAACGGCATTGGACTTCAAAAGATTGACAGACTTAAAATATAATAGTCAACATTATCACAATGGTATCTGTATTGATATATTTTCCAAATATCTCTGGTTCAGCGACCATTTCTAAGATCTTGTAACTTGTAATTGACTAAACTAATTATGAATTAACTACGTATATTTATTAGACTTGAACAACCAAGACTCAAGAATAATATGTAAAAATTTGATAGGTAGATAGCAGTATTTTTGTATTTCAAATATAGAGATTATTTGACCGAGGACAATAAACAGACTATTTTTACACCCGTATTCTGAACTTATTTTATTCCAAATATCTCTGGTTCAGCGCTCATTTTTAAGATCTTGTAACTTGTAATTAACAAAATTAATTATGAATTAACTACATATATTCAATAGACTAGGTTGTCCAAACCAAGACACATGAATAATATGTAAAAATTTGATAGGTACATAGCAGTATTTGATATTTCATAATATAGAGATTATTTCACCGAGGACCAGAAACAGACTATTTTTTACACCCGTAGTCTGAACTTATTTTAATCCAAATATCTCTGGTTCAGCGCTCATTTTCAAGATCTTGTAACGTGTAATTAACAAAATTAATTATGAATTAACTACATATATTCAATAGACTAGGTTTTCCAAACCAAGGCACATGAATAATATGTACAAACTTGATAGGTAGATAGCAGTATTTTTGTATTTCATAATATAGAGATTATTTCACCGAGGACCAGAAACAGACTATTATGTATACCCTAATTCTAAACTTATAAATTTTTCTTTTTATAAGATTAGTTATCCATGAGTTTAAATGTTTATCATGTCATGATTGAAGTCAGTTTGTCTTTAAATTATCCTTGAAATATATTATATTTCAAAATTATTTCTCTTAAAAATGTTAAATGAAAATTATACAGCAAGTTACTTAATAAATAAAATATTGTTATGTAATATACCTACTAAAGAAAGTAATTATGTTCCTGTACGCCATAGAGAAAACATAAATAAACGTAAATAGCTAATGTTGTTTAGGTATCCTTTGCAAGATTTTAAATGTGATAAATTAAAAAATAAAATAGAATTTATAAGTTTATAATTGCCAAAATATTGGTAATATTTGACAAACTTGAGCGTCTTCAGAATCTCTGTATTAGGTTTATATTTGGTTTACGCAAATATGACCACATCACTGAATTTGGTAATACGCTTAAGTGGTTGCCCATTCGCCTTCGAAGGAATACTCATATTCTCTGTCTTCTGTATAGTACTCTTTTCAATCCTGCTACTCCTTACTATCTTAAAAAACGTTTTGCGTTTCTCCATGATACACATGCAAGATACTTGAGATCATCAACGAGCTTGACCCTGGAAATACCAGCGCATTCCACAAATTTTCTTGATAAATCTTTCGCCGTCCAGACTGCACGATTGTGGAACGATTTGCCGCAGTATATTCGTCACGCACAGACACTGGCAACTTTCAAAAAATATCTCCAAGAATACTACTTGTCACTATAATTAAGTTAGTCCGTATGCTTGATGTCCTATACGTGCTTAAATATCCTCAGTATATATCTATATTATACTATGTATTTATGTATGTATGTATTTTGTATGTATGTATTCTGTATGTATGTATTTATATGTTATGTGTATGTATGTATGTATTTATCTATATAAAAGTTTATCATGTATATTAAAAAAACAACTGTACACCGCATTTTCACATTCCTAGCTAGCATGTCCATCTAAAGATTGTCTGGCAGAGATCGCAACATGCGATAAGACCGCCTTCTGTACTTGCCTACATTTACTCTGTACTATCTACTGTAATTTGTTCTTTATATGGTGTACAATAAAGTATATTCTATTCTATTCTATTCTAATATTTTTGTTCAAATCACGACTGGTTCTAGTTTAAGCACAAGCTCAGTGGTCGGTTGTTGTCTTTCACGGTGTAAAATTAATTCATCGTCACTGGTTATGTACTATTCTTTTACACTTTGCGGTTGGAGTATATGCTGAACATATAAAATAAAAGCACTTAAAAGTAGACAAATAGAGTGGAGTACCTGCTGTCACGATTGTCACGAATGTTAACTAATAATATGTTTTTACGTTTTCGGTCATAGAGGTCGCAATACGCCAATTTATTAAATCGCGCTATGGTTTCACTTCCGTCAATCATATATAAGCCATATGATTGATATTCCAAATCATTTATAGTACTGCCACTGTATACTGTACCTGCCACTTGATGTCTGTGTACAATTAAAATTCAAGCTTAACAAATAGAAAAGTTAGCTTCATATATACTTCGATATTTTAAACTACTATTACATATTGTTACTAGCTGCCTCGGCGAACCTTGTTCCGCATCATAAACGAGTAAAATTTGGTTATTAAAAAGTTCAGTTTGTGCTATTTATCCGCAGGTGTTTTGGCGCGCAACGCAACTGCTATGTCCCGCTATATTAATACTGTAATATCTTCGTAAATATTCGTTTTAATTCATACTTTTAAGGGCCATATTTATCTATAATAAAAGCACAATCTATTCAAGACAGTTAACTGGATAAAAATTAATGCTGTAATGTTTAAAATTGCTTCATAAATTAGCTATTATTTCTCGCGGAAAGTAAAAAATAAAAATGGTCATTGTGGGTTATCCTTAAGAGATAGATATATGCCCTCGCGGACTTTTTTGTAGGCCTTCTAAAGGTGTTTAATACTGTAAAATATTAAAAGTTCAAAATCTCGAAAATTATCATTTTTTCTTTACAACATCATATTTAAATTATAAATCAAAACCACCTCGTTGACACCCTCTAACTAGTAAAAAAAAAAACAGCATCAAATTCTGTTGCGTAGTTTTAAAGATATAAGCATATAAGGGGACAGACAGCGAAAAGTGACTTAGCGTTAAAAGCGTTAAACGCTTTTGCAAGAGACATTAGAAGTTTCACTTCAAAAAAGCGTGAAGTTATGTTAAATATTAGTGATGTGCCAACTCGGATAAATCCTAACTCGAATTGACTCGAGTTACACTTAGGCTAATTTTGAAGTCAATACAAAAAAATTTCTTCCGTCGATATTGAACAGTTGAAGGCGTGATTGAAGAGGCAAAAATCCTACAGTGGCTTATGTCTAAGGTCTATGACTAATGTGCGTTACCAGTAATGTATGTCATCGTCTGAGAGATGAGAGAGAGAGCTGAGACGTGGTCTCTGAATGTTAGCCTCAAGACGAAGCTCAAGGTCGCTCAGCGTTGTATGGAACGGGCTATGCTTGGAATCTCTCTGCGAGATAAAACCCCCAATACAGACATACGCAAGAGATCTGGCGTGACTGACATAGCCCGTAAGGTTAGCACGCTGAAGTGGAGATGGGCAGGCCACATCTTCTCTTCATCCACATCAGGTTCTTGAGTGGCGACCACGAACTGGTCAACGTGGAGTAGGTCGTCCCCCTACTACGTCGACCGATTATCTGGTGGAATCCGCGGGACGCCAATGAATGCAAGTTGCACAGGACCGGCAGTTCTAGTGCTCTATGGGAGGCCTACGTCCAGCAGTAGGCATGTGACATTTAACATAAAAAATCGACTTTTAATTGATCGATTAATTTATTAATGTGAAAAATCGATAAATTAATAATCGATTTTATTTAAGAAAATAATAGTTTTATTTATAATGATCGATTTTAAAATGTTTGGGCAATATGTACAATTGGCATTGCCAGATTTATTGTCAACATGGAAATATTGACGCCATCTACTTGTCGTCCTTTTAGTCGTAGACATTGTTCAAAAACAAAACCAAAAAAGACTATTATAAACTTTAACAAAACTTTAAGTCACGAAAAATTCGTTTGAAAAATGAAGTTTTAACAACGAACAATTAATGACATGTATAATAATGTCATTCATTATTCCTTAATTTCTATTTTAATTTAATTTTGCGTTAATTTCGCAGGCAGACATAATTAATGTCTGCCTGCTGAAATTCGTGACACACTAAAATTGTAAAATAGTCTTAAGGAACTTTTGTCTGCAACCGACCTAGTCATCACATTTGTTGTTGGCTTTTGGTGAGATGGGTAAACTGGGTAACTGGTAAACCCCAAATGGTTTTTGTGGTATGTGACTAGAAAGGTCTCCTTGTAATATTTAGTAATTTGAAAATAAACCATAAAAAAAGCTTAACAACCAAATGAAATGAATATTTGATAAAATGAATAACTAAATTGTTTCAAAGGTATAGAAGGAATGCGGTCATAGAGGGCGTTAAAAATAACATTATGGAGAAAGTATTCTTTAATACTTTTCGTTCCGGGCCAGAAGATCAAACTTAATATCAGGGCTTTGCTTTGATGAAAAATCGGTAATATGTAATTGAATGATTATGAAAAAAAAACGATTATTAATCGATTAGTCATATAAATATAATTACAAATTAAAATCGATGTCTTTACTTTAAAAAATCGATTTATAATCCATTATTTCCATAATCGATTATTTTTTCACATCCCTATCCAGCAGTGAACCTCAAAAGGCTAATGATGATGATGATTAAACAGTCTAAAGCTTAAAAGTCATGGTATTAAGCATTAATTGTATTATCATGTTGTAATTAAAATTATCTATAAATGAACAAAAAAATATTTCTATATATCCGATATGCCCGACGATACACCTTCCGTGACCAAACAGAACGAGTCCTACAGGAAGGTGACGTCAGAAGATTTAAAAATAGACAAGCGTGTTTAACAATAGAGTAATGAAAGTCAAAGAAGCGAGTGAGTTCTCTCTGCCTACCCTGCAATGGACTTTGCGTCAAGTTATATTAACGAACTAAAATTTACATTTCCATTTGGTTATAGGAAATAAATTGGAGATGAAAGATAATTGACAGAAACAGAACCAAAATTAAGTTAATCTACGATCTAAATAATCACGGCTCAAATAGAGGTCTTACTAACTTCGTTCCATGTCGGTTTAATTAAGTATTTAAACTCGAGTTGGAGGTAATCAACTTGAGTTGACTCGAGTCAGGCTCAACTCGAGGTAACTCGAGTTAGTAACTCGAGTAAATATGGTCCAAACTAGAGATGAAACGGATATTCGGTAACTATCCGGTATCCGGCCTATCCGGTGGCATTAATACTATCCGGCCGAATACCGGATAGTTACTATTTGGCCGGATAGGTATCCGGCCAAATTAAAAAATATTTTAAACTAATTATTTGCTTTATTTAATTAGCTTTAGATCACATAAGAAACATAATTAGTTTAAATTTTTAATCACACAATTGCAAAATGTAATAAGAAGAAAATTAATTAATTAGTACTGTACTAAGGGTAAATTATGATAAATAAATACTTATTTCTCTGCATTGAGAGGTAGCAAGCGGAAAAATTCTTTCGTTGTACACACTGCTGGAAGGTGCTGAAAGATAGATCTTGGCAAACTTTGTTAAATTTGGGTATTGTTTGCCATTAGCTGCCCACCAAGAATAAGGGTCACGATTGCGATCAATTTGCACTGACTTGAGATAAAAATCCAGCTCATAGGTTATCGCGTTTCTTTCTTTACAAAAAGACCCGAATCTAACCGAGTCCACCCAATCGTTTGCGCGCCGCCTACGCAAACGTGCAATGCACCAAAAGGCTAAGTTCTGCCGAATATCCGGCCAAACTACTATCCGTCACATTTCTAGTCCAAACACTCTGCTTCAGCCATTGTTTCTAAAAACTTTGAACAGTGACAGAGCCAAGCAGTTCGTTGCAGTAATGGGCCGGCTAGACCGCTGAAATACCATGACCTCTCAGAAGATCGACGTAAAGTGGCTCACGGCGTATTTCGTTTGGTTAGAGAGGTATCAGGAGGTGACCTGAATAAATATTTCATTGGTCGAGCCGGCCTATTCATGCAGCGAACTGTGTGGCTCTTCTACTGACATGAGCCACATTACGTCGATATTCAGATACACATGAATTATTACATGCCAAGGGCCTTGCGGGGTAGGCAGAGAGTACCGAGAGCTATAAGGCACGAAGACACGCCTCACTTGGTTCTTTGAATTTTAGAACTCTTACGCATCTATTTTTAAGGATCCTAAAATCACCTTACTCCAGAACTGGATCTCGAGGACCTCCACGACACACTTTCCATTATATGGTTATGATGGAAAGTGTGTCCTCGACTCTTACATCCATTCGGTTTTTCATTTCGACCGCGTTCATCCCACTTTCTTGCACAATCTGCCATACCCGACTCTCATTTCCATAAGTCAGCGTTTTGATTTTTCTGATTTTTTTTGTCTCTCGGTCTGTCTGTTTGTTCCGGGTAATCTCTGAAATGGCGTGATCGATTTTGTAGGGACTTTTATTGGTGGTGTTTTTTGTGGTATAGGATAGGATAGGGCAAACGAGAAAGTGGGTCACCTGATAGCAAGCAACTTCTCATCGCACATAAACAGCGTGGTGCGTAGCCATCCTTTAAGGCCGTAGGAGGGAAAAGCAAGGGGAAAGGGGATTGGCCGTCCGGATATATTTCTCACCGAAAGAAACGCGGCACGAGTCAATTCACGCCGATATTTCGGAAGGTCTTGGTATTTCACTAGTCGAGCCTGTCCATTCATGCAGCGAATTGCAAGTCACTGTAAAATGTTACAGAACTACTTTACCTAGCAGTAATCTTAATTAAAAAATATCGAAAACTTCAATTACCTATTGAATAATTTTCTTCAACTGAATAATAAAAAAAAAATATAACAAAGAGCTAAAAATATTGTAACATCCTAAAAATGTAACCCTTCTAAAAAACCCATCTTACTTTTCTCCCTATATTTGGGGAAAAAACCAATATGTGTGGAACCCTGCCAGTAAAGTCTATGGTAGTTAAAATGGTAGTGAATCTATGGTAGGTTTTTAGCTGTCTATTGTGTAGTAGAGATAGCTGTGGATATGGATCTTTCTCTTTCTTTTAAAGTTACTGAAGTACAGGACTGAACACTCTCTCTAGAGTACATTTTTGTGAATTTGACTAGATTATAGTGTTGTTTTTAATTATTGCTATGTTTTTGACGATCCATACATAAGTGTTACAAGTTCATCAACAATCTGTAAAATGGTTTGCAGCATATTAACCGTTATGGTGTATCCTTGCTGGGCGCTATCGCAAGCGCTGTCTTTGCTCAGGTTTCGATGACCATAAGAGATAGCGGGAGTCATGATCGCCAACTTACCGCTTCTCTTTGCCAAAGGCAACCCGACAGCATTATCGAAAATTACGTCTGCTGATTTAGAGAAGTTCATAACATTTATGGTGACATGTTCCTGGGGGCATGATACCGCGAAAGATATTCGGCAGCCGCCGTGGTGGCCTAAAGACGTAGCATTCGCACATCCATTTGTCAGACCCTGTGATGTACCACAGGACTGGGAAGAGAAACTCAGGAATTTAGTGAAGAAATGTTATGAGTATCACAAAAGTGCGTTTCTTCTGGTGTTTTCAGCGCAATTAGCCAGATATCCGCGTCACAGACTAAGGTATGTGGATAATAGAGACCATACCACATCACTGTATTATAAACCTAATAGTAGGCTTCTTGTAACATTCAGAAATGAGAATATATTTTATGATAAAGATAATCACAGAAGTAATAGTATAGAAGAAATTCCTCTAAAGGCTGCTGATATCTATTTATGTGACAATTGTGACAGTCACTTTGACAGTTTGGAAGTATTACAAATTCATGAACGGCTCTGTAACAATGACAGCATCTCAGCAAATACTACTCCATGTATTGGTCACTTGCCTGAGTTTCTTTCAGCTTTAAAGTTACAACCACTTGGCCAGAAGCCAGAAGCTTCTTCATCCATAAATACTGACAATGATATTAAACCCAGGAATTTGAGGACTGCTTCTAATATAGATCGTGGTCCACCATATCCATTTTCCTCTTTGGCTTACATGAGAAATGTAAAACCAAATCCATCAAGAGATATGACTTATTCTAGAGAGAGAGTTGAGAGATATTGTTGCACAACAGATACTACTAATAAACCAAATAATTTTAAGGGAAGAACTCAATCATTTCCTGTAAGATATAGAAGACCTATCGATTATTGGCAACGAAAACATACATTTCCCAACCAAAGAGGGAAAAAAATACTCGATGTAAAAGGACAGTTGCTTCTGCTGAAGTGTAAACCAATATCTGTAAAAATAGAGAGAATGTCAACCGTAAAAGTTGAAGAATATATAGAAAATTTGAAAAAGGAGGCTGAGAGCAGACAGCAGCAAGTTCAAGACAAAGATATAGTGTTTGTAGATGGACTTGATTGTGATCAGCCTGCAGACACAGATGTGAAGATGTTAGACCCATTAAAGCGAGTTGATACATGTGAAGTGATAGACTTGTGTTCAGATGATGAAACTCCCAGTGTGAATGAAAACTGTGATCCACGAGCTGGTATAGCATGTGTGATGCGTGGTGGTGCAGTGTTAAGGCGTACAGCAGCCACACCGCAAGCGCTCCCAGCTGAGCCTTGTGGTGCAAGACAAAGACCTCTTGCTGCTGCCATTCTTCAGCCACATCCTGTTATCCTTATTGCACATACTTTGAACAACCTACAGACTATATCTATAGATTGAATTCTTATAATTAATCATCATTAGGCTAATTGATAATCATTATTTATTACTTCATGATTAAAAATAATAATGCTAAGAAGAACTTTAATTTTATGTTTGTTGAAGTCAAAATAGACATTTAAAACTAAGTGACGTGCTAGTAAACTTTTTCAAGAACTTAGTAATTTCAAATTGGCCGACAAAATTTCAAGACCCATTTGTATTTATGTAAAATACTATACTACAGCCATTCAGTGATTTTGCCTGGAAAAAATTCTACGAGTTTGCCAATTACGCGATATTTCCGACTTTAAACTTTATAACCTCGTATCGTTGCCGCTTGCGCCGCCATATTGAAAAAATCGGCGCCCAGAAGCACCTTTTTATCATAAACTCCTTTCTGACGCATTTAAGAGGAAAAAAAACCTCATACAATCATTCAATATAATTAACGATAAAATTTCCTACAATTTATGTCGAACTTTTTTTTTCCGAAAATTTAGGCATATCACCTCCATATGGTACTCAAAAGCCTAATACATATTCGATTTAATTTCATCATACCTTCATCGTTAACAATGGACTGTTACGGTAATCCGTTAAAAATATACTCTGTCGCCCGAATACTGAACCACCACTCAAATATATAAGCGGTACTTAAGCGTTTAAGTAGCTGTCACATTAGACAGAATAGGTGCGTGAGATTTGAGTAGTAAGTAGTACTTTATTGATTGTCAGATTTGAGTGGCAGTTCAGTATACGGGCGTGTATCTCATGGTGAGACGTCTGTTAACTACATTACGGAGCCCTTACGCCGGAACCATTGATTTTAGAAAAAAAAGGATGCACAAAGATACTGGCAAAGTTAAAATTCGGAAAGATCATACCATAACCTAAGTTTCTAAACTCCTCGAAACCAGGCTACCACTATTTTTTGAAGAAAAAGACTGTACTATTAATAATTAAAATAACTATGTATATTTGAAAATAGGACAGGAGTCAGTTTTTTTTACAAATTCTGTAGATCATAAAAAAATCACATCTCTTTTGCACTAAATTCATATAATGAAAAACTGAATTTACATCGTGACATTGTAAACATGAGTTTCATAAACTGTAAACATTAAAGGAACTCAACTTTCATAAATATACTGTACATATATACATTACCTATATCTTTTCATCTTGTCCTAGTTTTAACTTGTATGCAAAGGCTCACCTAGCCTTGATTTAAATAAGTAGGTGATGCTCCGATTTGCCCCTATCATTGTGAAGGTGCTTGTGGCGAGCGTGACCGTCGCCCAATTCAATAAATCCGTCGAACGTTATATACATAGACTGTCAGAGAAAACAATAAACAACAGTGTGAGAAACAGTTCCCACTGATTGTCGAACTATTGGATTAAGTAGACACCTGTCGGGACCAAGAGCGACATCTTATGTCCGGAGGGAGTCTTGTAAGCTTGGTTAAATATCTCGAATAAAAAAAGTGCTATCCCAAACTAACTTTGTAGCCAATACCCATGACAGTAAGAAAAAAGAATATTCTTAAAGCATTTGACACAGTTCAACTCCCCCAACCGCCCCATATCCCCCAACTCTTATAAAAATCAGAAAGTTCTGGTATAAGGGGACACTCTAGCTACCTTTAAAGACAGTCTTAAATAAAGAACTTAACGTGTTAACATTAACGAATACATAAGCAATCAGCTACCAATTACAGTTGGTGTTCCTCAGGGTAGTGTCCTTGGTCCGACGCTCGTTTTAGTTTTATGTTAATCAGAGCTAATTGAAAAGATAATTCTGTGTGGTTATCATAATGGATTTGTCGGAACCAAGAGATATGGCCTGGAGGCTGTCCTTGGTCCGTATGGTGACAAGAGAATGAATGATGCTGGTAAGCCGATCTTGGACGTATGCTTGCAACGGAACCTCCTTGTGTCACACATTATTCCATCATAAAGATATTCACACGTATACGTGAAGACGGAATGAACAAAAGAGTATGATTGATCTGATCCTGGTAGATGGACGTCTCCGAAATACTCTAAGGGATACAAGAGCCTACAGAGGCCCCACTCTTGATACGCACCACTACCTGATGGAAAGCCGGTTCGTGGGCCTTTTTAAGAAGTGGAGGCACTGGTGAGTGCGTACCCATTTCGGAGAGCTTAAAGCATAAAGTGTGCGAAATTAGAAGATGAAAGTGTACGGAGTATGTATGTAGACCTAGTCAGTAAAGGACATAATGACACGAGTACGTCTTTCTGACTTAGGTGTTGAAGAATGCTGGGAAATAATGAAACGAAGTATAGTAGATAGTGCAAAAGAAGTATCATCATCAGCCTATTGCAGTGCACTGCTGGACATAGGCCTCTCCCAATGTGCGCCACAACATCCGATTCTCTGCCTTCCGCATCCAGTCTTTTCCAGCAGCCTTTCTGAGGTCGTTTGACCATCGGGCTGGTGGGCGTCCTCCGCTACGTTTACCAAGACGCGGTCTCCACTCTATGACCTTCTTACTCCATCTACCGTCGGTCCTTCGGCAGATATGACCAGCCCATTGCCACTTCATCGAGCTTATTCTACGAGCTATGTCAGCGAGCTTATTCTCTGGCGGATATACTCATTCCTGAGTTTATCTTTCAGAGATACCCCGAGCATAGCTCGCTGAGCGACTTAAATTTATGGACTAGCCCCACCGTAATTGTCCACGTTTCGGCACCGTAGGTCATCACCGGTAAAACGCTCTGGTCAAAGACTTTGGTCTTCAGACATTGCGGTATAGGCGAGCTGAAGACTCGACGCAGTTTGCCGAATGCAGCCCAACCCAGCTGAATCCTCCTTTCGGCCTCCTTCTCGAAGTTTCGTCTACCTAACTGGATAATTTGGCCTAGGTAGACGTATTTGTTTACGACTTCGAGAACTGACCCTTCGACGCTTATCGTTTCGGGCACGACATTTTCATTGAACCAAGTTCATGCCCAAACCGTTGGTTGAGGCTTTTCTATTCTGACGAAGACAGCTGATCGGATGGAGTTTTTCGCCTTTGCCTCATCAGCTCGAGTGTCTCAGCAGAGAGCTTGGCCTCCTTTTTCTGCGATCTCGGGAACAACCTTTGAGACACTTTCCTCAGTGTGTTGACCACAGTGTCGGCTTTTTCGTCACGGCCACGTTGCCTGTGGTTTCTAGCAGGTCGAATCGATTTTTAAGTTCCACTTGGAACTTTTCGGTTTCGGCTATTTGGAGTGGCGTAGGTCGGGTAATGGACCTTATCTTCCGGGTCCTTTCAGCTTTTAAGTTAATATTTCGAGAGCTTCGAAGAATTGGACATGTGACCTAGAAATTGTTTGCATTTTTTTTTTTGACATTTAATTGATAATTTGACATCAGATAACAATTATTAACATTTATTATTATAACGGTATTTATGTTCCTAAATGCAGTCAAGAATATTTACACCCTGTAAATATTCTTGACTGCTTGAAAAAGTTAATTGTTTTTATTTATTAGAATCATTTTAATTTACCTTGTTTAAGACATTTCTAAAGTATCTATATTTTATTGAAGATATCGTAATTTGCATGCCGTTGCACGGTAAAATGTATTTGGGACTTTCTGTAATTGACATAACTACACCTCTGTTACCTACATTTTAAGCAAATAAATATTTGAATTTGAATTTGAAGTCGGTGATCACCTCCAGTATTGAACCTGTTGATCACGGAGACATCTCTAAATATATGCTTACTATCCGTTATGATAAAATCTATCTCGTTCCTTGTCACAGAATCGGGGCTGCGCCAAGTCCACCTCCTGTGGAGACTCTTCTTGAAGAAGGAATTCATCAAGAAAAGCCCTTCAGACTCCAGGAAGTTGACCTGGCCTCTTTGATTTCGGCACCTCAAGCCATATGGACCGATTTTCGTTTCGCCGCGTTCTTGTACTCCCACTTTGGCATTGAAGTACCCCATAACTTAGTGAGCCTTGGCGGTACCATGTATTGCTTTGGCAATATCCTCGTAAATCGCCTCGGCTATCTCGTCAGAGTATGTCGAGGTCGGCGCATATACTTGTATTACCTTCAGGGTGTACCTGTTGGTGAGTTTCAGTACAAGGTACGCTACCCTGGTCGACACACTACTGATCTCCACAACGCTGCTAACGAGGTCCTTCTGAACGAGAAAACCGACACCCCCCTGGGAGAGCTGGTCACCTTCCCGAAAGCAGAGTAAGTTGCCTGACTGTAGGGTTATCGTGTCCTCCCCCTCTCGCCGGACTTCAGATAGCCCTAGAATATGCCAGTTCAAGCAACCCAGCTCTACCTCGAGTTCGGTGAGCTGTTGGTCCAGCCGAAGACTGCTTCCATTATAAGTGGCCACGAGTAGTTGTTTTTGGCAGCCTGCCGTAAACCGGAGATTCCTCGCACCCCCTGTCTCACCGATACCCACTAAAACCCCGCGGTGGCCTTCTTCCGGTGTTGAGGTGGTCCAGGATACGATTAACCCCTCTGGTCCACCCCGCCGTCGCCCTCCTTTTGTCACGAGGGGGTGCTCATCCTCGGGGAGCCTCAGTGAGGCTCCCTCGGGCGGGGCGTCTCCGACCGCGCGCTGTGTCCCATTGATACCACGACCGCTGTCTTGGCCAGGAATAGCGGGACCACCGGAAACTGGGGGCGGTTGTATTGGTGCTTTTTTCATAGGGAGGTTTATGCCCATAGTCTCCACGCTGGGCAAACGGGTTGGAGACAGCAGCGGTAAACCTCTTGAAGATAGGGACGCTGCTGCCCGCCCCCACCAAGAACATTGACCCATATTTTAGAATGGTTATCCCGCCATTTTTCGGTGATGTGCTGTGTAAGCTTGTCAGCCATATGTTTTTCTTTCGCTCCCGGCTGACTGAGAGTAAAAGAAGTATGTGTTTGTGCAAAGAGGCATAAGATTCTGAGAGGTGATGCCTGGTACGACGCGGATGTAAAATGCAGCGTCGCAAGAAACAAAAAAGCATGGTTGGATTATGTCTCAAGTTTGAATCGGGATGATAGTATGAGAAAGAAAAAGTATGAGAGCTACCGCCGCTCCAGGATTGTTACCAAAGCCTTAGTGAAAGAGAAGCGTGAAAGTTTAGTTGCGAATGAGGAAGTGAGGTTGACGGAGAACTTGGAGGCGAATAAAAACTCTTCTGGAGGGAAGTTGGAAAGTCTCGGGGTTCTTCATCAACATCCAAAATGGACAAAATTATGTCTAAGGCTAGTGACATTCTTGCAAACCCAAACAATGTATTGGGTAGGTATAGGTATAGGAGTATTTTGGGCAAATGTATGAGTATGTTCCGATGAAGAGATTGAATGGTCGATACGAAGTATGAAAAATGGTAAGGCAGCTGGAATTGATATGATGTCTGCTGAAATGAACAAACACGGTGGAACCTGTGTCCGGAATGCTTTCCTGACCTTGAGCAATCTATGCTGGAGGTCGGGTAAGGTTCTCATGGACTGGAAATGTAATTTTAATTATGAAATTTCATATAAATTAAATTAATAATTAATTTAATTTATATCGGATGATAGAATCGGATGTTGTGGCGCACATTGGGAGAGGCCTATGTCCAGCAGTGGACTGCAATAGGCTAATGATGATGATGATATAAATTAAATGACAGAGAACTCTTGAAGCTATGTTTTTTTATGGTATAGGAGGGCAAACCAGCAGGCGTGTCACCTGATGGTAAGCAACCAATGGCCCAGGCCATGGACACCAGCAACGCACAGTGTTACTGTTGCGTTGCTGACCTTTAAGGGATAGGGGATAGGGAAGAATGGGCAAAGGGGATGGGCCTCCGGGTACCTCTCTCACCGAATGAAACGCGGCATGAGCCACTTAACGTCGATCTTCTGAGAGGTCGTGGTATTTCACCGGTCGAGCCGGCCCACTCATGCAGCGAACTGCTTGGTTCTACCACCGTTAAAATGTGTACAAACGGCGGCCTTATGGCTTATCGCATAAAGCAATCTCTTCTAGGCAATCTTTGAAGGACATAAATGCTGGAAAGACGGGTAGTGCTAAATATTTTAGGTTAATTATGAACAAGATAGAAATAAAACAACCAATAAAATAATTCATAAATTTACATACAAAAAACAAAAATATATACTTAAAATAAATACATTCTTATATACATATACATTGAATAAGCTGTGATTTGAAAGTGAAAGTGATGGACTGGGCTTTTCTTATGTCCTCGGGTAATATACTCCACAGCAACGCAGCTTGAACGGAAAAGAATACCACAAAAATGTGTGGAATGCTTTCGGACAGCCAGTCTCAAGTTTTCCGATGACCTCAGAAACTCCGAATGTGAGTCAAGTAAGAACCGAAAACGTTCCTTGAGATCAAGTATCTCAAGGAACTGTGAATTAGGATTAAAGAGAACGACATATAACAACGTTCATGTGAATGACATATAACAACGTTCATGTGAATATGAATATTCCGGCGAAAACGAATAGGGAGCCAATTGAGCTTTTTACAACATTCTGCAATGTTTTGTTGTTGTGCTTCAGTGACATTCAGATAGTCCCAGTCAGATAATCCCATTTTTCCCTGATTGATGCTATTTTTTACTCACACCACACATCTTTAATTAACATACGCATGCCTATTGCATGTACTCTCCTTTTATCCAGCCCTTTCATTAGCCATCAATCAGATTCATACAATAGGTACGACGAGAATATTCTCTTTCCGTAACATCTTTGTTTCCAAGTGTTTTAGCGGTCTTCTGAATTTATCGAAAGTACGTAGAATCTTTGTCTCATATTGGCGAGCAATCAAGTTAACGTTAATTAATTAGATAGGTAATAGTAGTAGGATATTAATATGAGATACTTAATTAAATAGGATGAATGCTGTAATGTTCAAAATAGCTTCGTAAATAAGGATAATTTTTTTCGTAAAAAGCAAAGATATAAAAACCGTCATTGTGGGTTATCCCTATGTGATAGACACTCCACCACCCCATTTCTTATCGTGGGTGTCGTAAAACGCGACTAAGAGAAAAGCAAGAAAAATGGACAGCAACGTTTTTCTCCTCAAAACATCCATAGCTTACAGAGATCGCCAACCCGCCTGCCAAGCGTGGCGATTACGGCAACTACCCCTCAAATGAACAACATAACATGGACGGTCCCTAGTCACGGCGATTCCGTTATTCCATTGACCTATGGTAGCGGGTCTGGTAACGGCAGAGTGAGGGGTGCTAAGAATCCCCGGTCGCGATACGGGTACCACAAAAAACGACCCTTGGCCCTGGTAACACACAACATCCGTACACTTAGGACCGACGAGAAGATTGCTGAGCTGGAAGAAGAATTGAGCAAGTTGCGATGGCACATCGTAGGAGTATCAGAAGTCCGAAGACAGGGGGAATACACTATAATCCTACGGTCTGGCAGTCTGCTATACTTCCGGGAAGGCGAGTGGGGTTGGGGTTACGAGTTACGAGGGTTGCGAGTGTGTCTACAAGGGTAGCGTACCATAACCTCAGAATATACAACCGATATTCGTTGAAGGTCATACAGGTTTACGCACCGACCTCGACACACCCAGACGAAGAGGTGGAAGTTTTATACGAGGATATCTCGAAGGACATCCACTCCTTCAAAACCGATGTCACGGTGGTTATGGGAGATTTTAACGCAAAACTAGGCAGACGGAAAGAGGATGAGCTGAGAGTAGGGCAATTTGGAATTGGACAGAGAAATCGGAAACTGGCTGATTTCCTGGAGAAGGAAGAATTTTACATGATGAATTCGTTCTTCAGGAAACCGCCTCAAAGGAAATGGCCCTGGATAAGTCCCGATGATTCTACAAGGAACAAAATAGATTTCATCTTAACGAACAAACGACATATATTTAGTGATGTCACAGTTATCAACAGAGTTAAAACTGGGAGCAATCACCGACTCGTCCGTGGCATACTGAATATTTGTATTAAGGTCAAACGTTCGCGACGGATGAGATCTATACTCCGACCTACACGTGTCCAGTACCAGAACCCGGAAAACTTTCAGCTTGAAATTCATAATCGCTTCGAATGCCTGGACTAATGCGAAACAGTGAACGATATGAACAACAGGTTCGTAGAAGCAGTCCACACTGTTGGTACCAAATATATCAAGAAATTTCTGAACACACTCTGGGACTCATGGAAAAAAGATAGAAATTGTCGGTGCAGTCCTCAGCTGATTGGTCTCACCTCAGGCTACTGAATAGGCAGATCTCCAAGAGTATTCGACGCGATACTCGCCAGTACAATGCGGTACGCACCAAAGAGACCATTGAGCGAAACCAAGGCACCAAAATATTCGCAAAAGATCTGTCTATTGGGCAGAGTCAATTGACCAATCTGAAGACAGACAACGGCATCGTCATTTCTTCTAAAGATGAGATCCTGAGAGAAGTTCAAAGATTCTATGGTCATCTATACCAATCTTCACAGATTCCTGTTGTCGGCTTGGCTCCAGATCCCAGATCCAAGCTAACTCGACACTTCACTGAAGATATCCCGGACGTCAGTCTGTACGAGATCCAAATGGCTCTTAAACAGTTAAAGAACGGGAAGGCACCGGGTGACGATGGAAATACTTCGGAGCTACTGAAGGCAGGCGGCATGCCGGTTCTAAGAGCCCTTCAGAGGCTTTTCAATTCTGTCGTGCTCGGGGGCGACGTTCTAAAGGCATGGACCAGGAGTATGGTGGTGCTGTTTTTTAAGAAGGGTGACAGAACCAGCTTGAAAAACTATAGGCCAATCTCGTTCCTGAGCCATTGTAACATGAAATATGAGTATAGACGTCTACGATAGAACATTATAACAACGCAAATCCCTGCACAATAAAACAAACACACGTCCGGCATGTTCAGCAGTAGCTATGGATCATGTACCGCTTATACCACGAGGAGTGCTCTGAGTAATTGTTCGGACTTATACCGCCTGCTGACTTTCGCAATCAACCGACTCGCCAGTGTTTCCATCCACATCGGCTTAATAGTTGGCGATCTACGACAGTGCGATTCAGCCGTCACTTCCTGCCACGCACTGCTCCTATATGGAACCAGCTGCCGGCAACGGTATTCCCGGACCGCTACGACCTTGGAACCTTCAAGAAACGAGCGTATTCGTATCTTAAAGGCCGGCAACGCTGATGCGACGCCTCTGGTGTTGCGGATGTCCATGGGCGGCGGTGATCGCTTTCCATCAGGTGACTCGCTCGCTCGTTTGCCCCTTTTTTCAAACAAAAAAATAACGATAAAGGGATTTTTTCAAATAACCGCTAGCCAAATATTCACTGCCGTTGTCATACTAAGCATGACCTAAATATTTCACTACAATAAAATGTTCTTTATTCTGCACAAATGTGCTCACACATGCACACATTCATAACATTAATATCTCTACACCGATAGAGACTGACGGCAAGTGTTTATTTCAGGATTTCCTCCTGGCAAATGTGCTGATCATGTGCTTCAAAAAGGTGGTCAGCGAAAGTGTTACATAGGTTGCTATGACAAATCAAGGCGTACCTTAAATAGCAGTCAGGCAGCAAATAAAAAAAACATTTTGTTTACCCTGTTTTAATGAAAAATATTTTGTTTAAAGTACTCCAATAAATATGTTTTATCTTAGTTGCCTTCCCATCCCTAGTGTAGATACAAATCATACTTTCTTTCAGTGCGATGTGAGGCAGAACACAATGACATGTCATATATATTTGTGTTGTTTATTCAATACTCAAAAGTCGTAACTGAGGGCGAAGCCGGATTTAATTTTAGTATATATTTATTTATATGATGTAAAAGTTTCCAGCAAATATTAAATCAAGCAAATATTAAAACACCTTCAAATACCCCAATGTGACATTTCGGGTATTTGAAGGTGTTTTAGAGAAATGTTTTATGAGGCCGGCGAGGTCTCATACGCACTGCAAATAAGTTCAACTGTGCCTCTAAAACGCCTCACCTGCCGAAAGGCTATGAAAATTGGCGCCGCAGTGAACGTGTTGGAAAAAAGGAGAAAAAAAGTTGAGAAAATCCCTTTCAACGCACACACAACAGGGGCCGCGACTGCGTGGACAGTGGTAAAAGTATAAAATATAGCGGTAAGAACTTCGCATATACATATATATATATATATATATTAATTTATTTATGATCTTTATGGTATTAAAAGGAACAGCTGCAGAAATAGAAATATGATAGGAAGCTAGATTGTATAATGTGTGAATTACGCAATTCGACAACGTCATTGTGTTAGTGAAGATTTAGTGAGAAGGGTAGAGAAATGAATGGTCTAGACATGTAGAAATGATAGACAACGAATATTTCAGACAAGTGTGAAAGGGCAAGCCAGTAAAGGTCGACATAGGCGAACCTACCAACATCAAATCCATGATGTGTTGGAGAAATGCCTTATCAAGAGTGGCTACAACCGACGAGCATGTATGAAGACGATAATAAGAGTGGAGAAAGCAAGAAATTTTTATAGCAAATGGAAAGAAGTAGTCTCTGCCAACTCTCATGGAAAAAGGCGTAATGCATTACGTGGCTTAATAAATCGTATCACGGAATTAATAGTTAATTAAAAAACCTTAACTATAAAGTGTGAGCAATGCTTAACACAAAATAAAACAGGTGTTTGAAGTTCCCAACTAAACAATTTGCCCACTGCTCGAACGATTTTATGGATAAACGAGATGTTTTGAAAGCAAGTTGCGCGCAATAGCGTTTGTCTCTCTTTAGCTCTCTAGCCGTCCCTTTCGCACTGCAACCACAATAGGCGTCTCTGGCACGAACGGAGAATATTTACTTCCTCTACAAGCAAAATTTTGTTGTGGCAAAAGTGGATTTTTTTCAACATTCTTTGCCTCTAAATTATCTTAAGCTGACAGAATATTCAGAAAAATGTGTATATAAGTAGTATCTACTAGTACGAATCATAATATGAGCATTAATATTAGAAACAATATTGTTTAAATATAGGACGGCAACGTCAAAAGTTTTAAAATGCGTTACGATTACACATTGCCGCTGTGCGTATTAAATCGTCGACTACCTGCGCCCTAAGTGTGCTGTAGCGTGTGTCACCGTACGGCAGCCATTTTAGTGAAGTGGATCTTCATAGGCGACGCGCAATCGTTAAACGCATTCATCGCCCCCTCGCGGGTAAAATAAGTATTTTAAAATAGTAGAATATAAACTAATCAATATAATAACCAACTAAGAAAATGTGTATAGCGTTATTTAAAAACTATACATAGACATCTAGTTGGGGGTGGATAAGTTACCTTTACTACACCAGCTACCTGCCAGTAGAAGTCCCGTCAAAATCAGTCCAGTCATTTCAGAGAGCGGAACAAACTGTCTGTCAGGCTGACAGACGTAAATTGAAAAAAAAACAATGTTATTTTGGTGTATATGCCGTTTATAAATTCTATACGAATGTAGCAGAAAGGAGTTATCTCAATATTACTAATAGACACCTGAATCATTACATAGTATAAAACAAAGTCAATTTCCGCTGTCTGTCCCCTTATATGCGCATATCTTCAAAACTACGCAACGGATTTTCATGCGGTTTTTTTTAATAGTTAGAGGGTATCAACGGAATGGTTTTGATCTATAATTCATGTACGGTGTAGTAAAAAAGTGATAATTTTCAAGATTTAGAACTTGAATCGCAAACAGGCAGCGTTTGCGATAAACGAACCGTAAGTGATAAATCAAAACAACGTACTACATTTTATACACCTTTAAAAGGTCTACAAAAAAGTCCGCGAGGGCATAAGTCCATCTCTTAGGGATAACCCACAATGACCATTTTTATTTTTTTACTTTTTACGACAAATTGGCCTACCTATTTACGAAGTGATTTTAAACATTACAGCATTAATTTTCATCCAATTAAGTGTCTTAAATAGATTGTGCATGTAATATAGATGATCCTGGCCGTTTACAGCATGCAATTTAAACTAGTATTTTCGAAGATATTGCAGTATTAATATAGCGGGACAGCAGTTATTACTTTTGATGCGGAACAAAGTTCGCCGGGTCAGCTGTTTCATATATAAATGTAATGCGCACTTTGCAACGGGTCGTGCAGCAGACTAAATCTTAATATTTTAATTTCGCCATAACTTCAAAACCAACCGTCCAATTTTAATCATTCAAAGACCAAATATTGTCTACAGAAACAGTACCTAGTGATAAAATAATTTATTTTCAAAAGGATTTGCATGGGCAAAATAAATGCATTTAAAAGTAGTTAAAAAAAATCAAGATAAAAAAGTGGTATTTGTGCCTTACTTGTACTTAGTGCACTCATCGAGTGTTTGCTCAAAATCAAATTTTTGGGCATATTTATGATTAGGGAAATATATATCTACCAAGTTGCCTATCAAAATGTGGCCGCTAATATTTTTAAATAAATAATTGCAAATCGATATTTCGGAAAAAAATTCATTCGCTGGTTTTTTGAATAAAATATCGTCCACTTTACGGCAAAATACTTAAAAACTATGAAAAATCACGGTTGCCGTTGCGCACTTGGCCGCACCTCTTTGCAGCCAGGTTTACTAGCATTCGACACACGGGCAATGGCTTTTAATCGTCGTACAGGTGATAATCGCTAATCGCTAGGAGGGCTAAAGAGCAGACGTGTCACCTGATGGTAAGCAACCAACGCCAACCATAGTGTTACTATTGCGTTGCCCACCTTTAAGTGATAGGGGATAACAAAGGATGGGGAAGGGTGAGAGCTGTCTTCAGTCTTGCTAGCCGCGTTACTTTTGGCTCTGGCGAGGCCACGTGACATGAGTTTTCTTAAGAGAATTTCTTAGTCGTTATTTTCAGTCGTATTATTCTACTAACGTGTTACACGTTTTAAAGCTGGAAAGTTCCAAAATATTTTGTATTGGATTCATATTTGTGCCGCTCCATTATAAAGAAAACAATTTTTTTTCTCTGCAGTATTTTAAGTCAAAATTTATACGGAAATTAAAACATCTAATGATAAAAACGTTAAATTGCAAAATATAATTATTCTAAGTGGTACAATTATTTTAAGTACAAAAAAAAATAAGAAGCAAATTAAATTCATCCTACGTCAGATATAAATTGTCATTCTTCGTCAGTCAATTCTTCTTCATAAGAATAAATAAAATTTGTAATTTAACATGATATTGTTTTTTCAATTCATTTTCAAAGTGAGCCTTACTAAAAATAATATTATAGTCTCCACCTTTATCCGTTGCTATATTTGAAATGACTTCTAAATAATGCGTACAAATAAAACTGAAAGAATAACATTTCTTATTCATAATCACGTAATCATCGATAAAGGTGCAAATTTCATTAAAGGCTTCTTTATGCAGTTGTAAGTTTTTGTGGTAAATTGTTTCCGGTTTGTTTTCAAATTCCCGTAGTTTATTGAAATATTTTTTTTCGCCAAATGCGATGATTATATACTGTTATTGATTTTTTTTTATTGTTTAGAAGGTTTCTGTTTCTTGGATAAAAGTTTTATACTTTTCTAAACATTTGATTAAACCATCTTTTTCAAATTCAGAAAGCGGTTGTCCTTGTCCTAGATATTTTTTAATAATAAAACTGATAATAAAACGTCTGTATTTTTTTTTATATATTATATTTTTTTGTTAGTACTTAAAATCATTAGATTTAAAATAGTTAATAAATGATATGTATATAAGGTTATAAAATATGAACTGAAAATATCCATAAGAAATATAAGTAAGTTAACAAGTTCTATTTACTAATAGTAGGAGAGCTGGCACCAATTTTTGGGTAGGTATTTGAGGCAAGCTGAAAACTTGTTATATACCTCTCCTATTATATCCCAACACGGAATAGCAGACCTGGCTGGTGAATAGCGGGGCTAAATCAACCCCTAAATTTTTTAAAATATTATTTTTTTTTCCAAAAAAATATATTTGAGGCAATACGCAATTTATATATGTTGCAGTGTAATACTTAATGTATATGAAAAAAAATAAGCCAGACGATTTAATCGGGGCTTTGATATTGCCAGAAGCGCGCAAAAATATTTTGAAAAAAATTATAAAAAATGTATTTGAGGCAGCTTGAAATTTTAATGGAGTGTTATTTATAACTAAAAAATAAGATTCCCAAAAAGACAGATCATTTCGGTGGGACTTTCTACCTGCCAGGTGATCAAACAAATAATGGATAGGTACGAGCCTGCGGGGCTATAGACAAGCTGTAGTGTGAGAAAGAGCGCATATCGACAGCTATCTTCGTTCTTGCTCGTCACGTTACTATTGGCTCTGGCGAGGCCACGTGACTTACAATATCCATGAGGTTTCTACTCAGAATTTCGGAGTAAAAAATATAAAATTTTCATAATTTGTACTAAAAAAATTTTGGTGTAACACGTTTTGAAACTAAAATAATTAGAAAATGTCCAGTGAAAAGTTAGTTTGTGTTATTGGTAAAAAAAAAATGGTGCTAAAGTGCTTGCTTTTGTGGAGAAAACTTTCAAAAAAGTCAAGAGGTGTTAGGAATCCGTAAATATCATGGGTTAAAATATAATGATATTGTTTTGCCAGTGATTCCTAACCTTACGGATGGTTATCATACAAGTTGTTATAAGAATTTTGTAGCTTTGATGAAAAAATATATACTATACATATATATATATAAAATATATATAATATACTTGCGATTCCCCACCTCTTTGACAACTAATAGAAACGGATGGTGAGTTAATGAGGATGCATTAGATTTTCACTGGTTCGACGGAGAGTGTATGCCGCAATTGGTATTCGACGCTGTTTGTTCATGAAGAAAATAAAAATAACGATGATTAAAATCATACTGCAGGTGAGAATGAGTGATTTATTTTTAGTAACTGTTCCATTCAAAATTCTGTGGTAAATTAAAAAAATAAATAAATATGTATATATTACTTTTTACAGATGATGCAGAGGTTTCCGAATCTGACACTGATGAATCCATATATTTTATTCATTCTGATGAAGAAGAATCGATAGACGAAGAATGACAATTTATATCTGACATAGGATAAATTGAATTCACTTTTTATTTTTTTTGTACTTAAAATAATCGAAACATTTAAGAATAATTATATTTTAATAAATCTGGTTTTACAATGTTATGTTTTTATCATTAGATGTTTTAATACATTATCTCTATTAATTTTAAGATGAAAAAATAGTTAATTTCCGTATAAATTTTGACTTAAAATACTGCCAGAAAAAAATGTTTACTTTTTAATGCAGCGACAAAAATATTGATCATATACAAAAATTTTTGTAACTAAAATTGTTGAAAAATAAATTTTCTAAAAAAAATTTCTCTTAAAAAAATGGATGTTTTTGCGGAAATAAGAGATATTTAGTCAATTCATTACGTTTATATTCGGATTAAAACTGACAAAATAAATATTTTTTTATGATAAAAAAATCAGAGATTATATATGTACCCTTAACACCCGTAAATCAATACAATCACTTTCATCCAAAAATTTTTTTAGTACAAATTATGAAAATTTTATATTTTTTACTCCGAAATTCTGAGTAGAAACCTCATGGATATTGTAAGTCACGTGGCCTCGCCAGAGCCAATAGTAACGTGACGAGCAAGAACGAAGATAGCTGTCGATATGCGCTCTTTCTCACACTACAGCTTGTCTATAGCCCCGCAGGCTCGTAACTATCCATTATTTGTTTGATCACCTGGCAGGTAGAAAGTCCCACCGAAATGATCTGTCTTTTTGGGAATCTTATTTTTTAGTTATAAATAACACTCCATTAAAATTTCAAGCTGCCTCAAATACATTTTTTATAATTTTTTTCAAAATATTTTTGCGCGCTTCTGGCAATATCAAAGCCCCGATTAAATCGTCTGGCTTATTTTTTTTCATATACATTAAGTATTACACTGCAACATATATAAATTGCGTATTGCCTCAAATATATTTTTTTGGAAAAAAAAATAATATTTTTAAAAATTTAGGGGTTGATTTAGCCCCGCTATTCACCAGCCAGGTCTGCTATTCCGTGTTGGGATATAATAGGAGAGGTATATAACAAGTTTTCAGCTTGCCTCAAATACCTACCCAAAAATTGGTGCCAGCTCTCGGACTATAATATCTTCCAATCGTTTTTGAGTGACCCTTATAATACGAGGATATAGTTTTTATGTATGTATAGATGTTACAGCTATTGAATTGAGCTATCTATACAGGTAAAAGATACAATAATGATAAAAGTATACTTAACTATTTATTTTGTCAGTAGAAAATAGGCAAACTCAGTGGAGTGAAAAGTTTATTTTATTTGTCAGCATATATTATTTGAAAAAATATATTTCATCATCATCATCATTAGCCTTTTTTTGAGGTCCACTGCTGGACACAGGCCTCCCCCATAGACTGCCACAACTGCCGGACCGAGCAATCATGGGGGGTTTTTGCCATAATCGCCACGCTTGGCAGGCGGGTTGGCGATCGCAGTAGGCTGTATTTTGTTGAGAGAGAATGCTGCTGCCCATTCTTCTAGCTTTTCCCTTAGTCGCCTTTTACGACACCCTCGGGAAGAGATGGGGTGGCGGTATTCTAAGCCGGCGCCACACAGCAATTGTGGCTTATATTTGTTGGAGTAGAAACATTAGATCCCATCATAGTATTTTCAATATATTTTTTCATCAAAGCTATAAAATTCCTATAACAACTTGTGTGATAACCATCTGTAAGGTTAGGAATCACTGGCAAAACAATATCATTGTATTTTAACCCCTGATGTTTAGTAGCATGATGTCTCTAGCGCCCCTCGACTTTTTTTGAGAGCTATATTCAACAAACACTACCACTTTACCACCGTTTTTTTACAAATAACACAAACTAACTTTTAACTAGACGATTCCTAAATATTACAGTTTTAAAACGTGTTGACATTGACTGAAAATATCGACTAAGAAATTCTGTCAAGAAACCTCATGTCTATTGTAAGTCACGAGGCCTCGCTAGAACCAATAGTAACGCGGGTAGCAAGAACGATGACTCTCTCACACTACAGCTTGCCTATAGCACGAGCAGCACATGCTCAGGCTCGTACATCCATTATTTGTTTGATCGCCTGGCAGGTAGGAAGTCCCACCGAAATGGTCTGTCTTTTTGGGAATCTTATTATTTAGTTATATACAGGGTTATTTCAAATATACTAATAATTAGCTAAGGGTATATTCTGTAGGTAATTACCTAACACTTTTGTTCTACGACTTTTTAAAAATCACAATTTTAATTTTTTTTTCATTTCAAACAAATTTAAATAATTAAAATCGGTAGTTGTAAAATATTAACTAAGTCTACGTATTGCATTGAGCGCACCGAGTGACAACGGTAAGGGGGGGTAGCGGGGCAAGGTCACGCGGCACTTGTACTTTGATTGCTCCCATAAGTAGATCATTAGCCAAACATATGTTAGTCGCCCGTAAGTTACCGCCCGTGACGTTTGATGTACCGCGCGTGTCATCTCATTGTGTGCGAATTGGTAAAGTGACGACTTTATGTATGAGTATGTGACGACTTTATGTATGAATATGTTCGACTTGCGGTGGCAAGTATTTAATAAATGTAATTAGTCGCAGTTGGTATGTCTGAATAATCTCGAATGCTTAATATCGTGGGCGGAATAATCGAGTTTTCACTTAAATACCCACATTAAATAGGTAGGTAAATAATTCAAATTTCCTGAAATACATTAAATTTTAAGTGTATTAGCCTAAAAATACATTTCTAACACCTTTAACTTCGTAATCTACACGATATCCGATTGGGTATGTGAATTAAAAGCAGTTTCGTGTAGAAAGCGCGGGAACTCGCTTCTCTTGTTTAGATGCATAAACAGAGCTGCTACTCTGAATGAAAATCGGGTGAAATAGGTACGTTTAGTACAAAATACAGAGTTACAAAGTGTCAGATGGTACAATTAAATCTTAAAAATCGTTTTTATTACTAGAGTTTTAGGTTTTTGTAAAACTGATAAACGAAAAGTTGTTTAGAATGACACAAAGGAGCTATGTGTAGAATAGTATTAGTATATTAAAATTAACCCTGTATAACACTCCATCAAAATTTCAAGCTGCCTCAAATACATTCTTTATAATTTTTTGTAAAATATTTTTGCACGCGTCTGGCAGTGTAAAGGCCCCGATTAAATGTTCTGGCTTATTTGTTTCCGTATACATTAAGTATTAAACTACAACATATATATTTTTGATATCATATCATATTTTAATGCAATTCTACAATATTAAAACTATTAAATGAAAGAGCTTGTTGAGAGTATCTCGAAAAATTAATTCAGATTATGGAATGTAAGGTATAATTTATTATTATGGCAAATAACATGTTTTCAAAGAAAATATATATCCTTACAAGTTGGTATTTATATGAAACTATATACAATTTTTCTACCGAGCCGAACCGAGCTTGCGTTGGTTGCCTTGAGTTGGTCACCTGATGGAAAGCTACTACCGCAGCCCATAGACATCTGCAACACCTGGGGCATCACATCAGTTTCGCCGGCTTTTAAGATGGGAATAGGCTCGTTTCATGAACCCTCAAGAAACGAGGTCGTAGCGGTCTAGAAATACCGTTGCCGGCAACTGGTTCCATATAGGTGATATAGGAACATTATAAAATTATATGTTTGTCATCCTGACATTGTATAACAATCAATACTTTTAACTAGCATAAATCGTATTGGATAAATTATGTGACTAACATTTTATAAAGTAAATAGCTGACCCGGCGAACTTTGTTCCGCATCAAAAGTAATAAATGAGTAAATTTTGGATATCATGAGGTTCAATTTGTGCTATTTATCGGCATTAACTGCTGTCCCACTATGTTAATACTGCAATATCTTCGAAAATATTCGTTTAAATTGCATGCTGGAAATGGCCAAGATCATCTATATTACATGCACAATCTATTTAGGACACTTAATTAGATGAAAATTAATGCTGTAATGTTTAAAATCACTTCGTAAATAAGCCATAATTTCTCGTAAAAAGTAAAAAAATAAAAATGGTCATTGTGGGTTATCCTTAAGAGATAGACATATGCCCTCGCGGACTTTTTTGTAGGCCTTCTGAAGGTGTTTAATAATGTAGAACATTGTTTTGAACTATCACTTAGGGTTTTAGTTTGCAATTAAAGTGCTAAATCTCGAAAATTATATTTTTTTCTTTACAAAATCATATGTGAATTACAGATAAAAATCACCGCGTTGACCCCTCTAACTATTAAAAAAAACCTCATCAAAATCCGTTGCGTAGTTTTTAAGATATAAGCATTTAAGGGGACGGACAGCGGAAATTGACTTTGTTTTATACTATGTAATGATGACGAAGAATATATTCATACACAAATATAAGATTATGCGAAATCCCTTGCGGGGTAGGCAGAGAGAACAGAGCGCCATAAGGCACGATTCTTATACACCTGACTCGCTTCGTTGACTTTCATAACTCTTTTCATGTAGGTACGCGCGGCGATTTTTGAGGCTCCTAACATGGTGATGTTAAAGGCCTCAAAACAAGTTCCTCCACAACAAGTTCTATTTGGCCCTCATTTCTACCGCGTTGATCCTACTTTCATGCACATTCTGCCATATCCAGCTCGCGCTTCCATAAGTTAGCGTTGGGATCAGGACTGCATTGTGGATTGCTAGCTGGGCTTTTTTGCCAATGGTTTTTGTGCCCAGGCATCTGTCCAACGCTCCATTTAGGCTATTTCCTTTCGCCACTCTTCTTTCTACATCCGCAGTGTACCTTCCATCCCTGCTGAAAGCGCATCCAAGATATACAATTTCATTCACCTGTTCCAGCATTACATCGTCAACCGTTATCCTTGCATCCGTTCTGGATTCCTTCCTTACAAACACCATAACTTTCGTTTTCATCACGTTCTATTATTAGGTACTTAGTTAAATGTGTTTGATTATACTTATTATCTAATATATAAAATTCTCGTGTCGCGGTGTTTGTGGTTAAACTCCTCCGAAACGGCTTTACCGATTCTCATTAAATTTTGTGTGGATATTGGGTAGGTCTGGGAATAGGACAACATCTATTTTTCATCCCCCTAAATGTTAAGGGTAATCCACCCCTAATTTTTTTATTTTATTTTTCGATATATTTCTGTTTTTTTATTTTTTTATAAAATGGGATACAAACATACATACAACATATATAATATTTTTAAATTTTATTTTTTGGCAAGTCAACGTTTGCCGGGTCAGCTAGTATATTGATATTTTTTGTTATTATAATGGGTAGACCCAATAACACTGCCCGAATAAAGGCCATTCGTAGCCTGAAAAGTACTGCAGAAAAGAAATTAAATCATTTTTTTAATTGGAATCTCGTAGCTGAACGCTATCCAACAATAAAAAATGAAATCCGTCCATATTAGACGGAAATATTGGTGAAAAGAATAAAACAGAATACATACAAACTTTTAGGCTTTCGCGTTGCATATTACTCAGTGATAATGATGAACGGGAATTAACGCGACACTTTTTTAGGTAAACAAATATTTACCTTGATTAGCTTGACGTTTCGGCCAGTCTGCTTGTGACCACGGCCAGTGCAACCTGGCCGAAACGTCAAGCTAATCAAGGTAAATATTTGTTTACCTAAAAAAGTGTCGCGTTAATTCCCGTTCATCATTATCACTGAGAATACATACAGACGATAATTTTATAAGTAAAATTTTATTATAAGTCAAAAGAAATGGAATTTCGAGATTTGCTGCGAACTATCCGAGTAATTTCTGTAAGATTTAGTTACATACATACATACATAAACTCACGCCTGTATCCCATAGGGGTAGGCAGAGACTTTGGCTTTCCACAAGCTACGATCCTGACACACCTCTTTCGCTTCATCCACAGTAATACATCTTATCATGCATTCGCGCCGGTTTCGGGTACTACGCATTTTGCCTTTCTTAAACAGACCATTTATTTGGTCGTGGTAGCCCCGTCTTGGTCTCCCGATCCCGACCCTGCCACTCACATTTGCTTCAAATACTCTTTTAGTCAGTCGGCTTTCATTCATTCTTGCAACATGACCAAATCATCTTAACATACTTCTCTCCACCTTGGTCACCACATCATCCTTTAACTTGCATTTCTCCCTTATCACGTTATTTTTCATTCGATCCGCAAGGGTGGCTCCACAGATACTTCTTAGAGACCGCACACAGTTAGCTGCCGTGTCAAAATCTTTGTTTCAGAGAGCACGAGCGATTTGTGACCAGGAACACATAGCAGAGGAGATTCAGTATGTGAAAAAAGTCTTACATGCCAATCAGCTTAAAGTTCCCAGAAATCATCACAAAAACCGAGTGAAGCAAGCCACAGTTAAGCGCCAACCTGCCATCTCGCCGTACATAAAGGGAATCACTGACAAAATTGGCTATATTTTAAAACGTGCTTCGATTAAAACATACTTTAAACCACCCAAGAAAGTTAGTCAATTTCTACCATCTGTCAAGTGCCACATCCCCTTGCAAGACCCAGGAGTAGGCCTATATAAGCTGGACTGTGATTGTGGATTCTCTTAGATCGGACAAACAAAGAGGTCCATTTAAACCAGGATCAAAGAACACATAGCGGATGTGAAACACAATCGCTATAATAAGTCTGCTGTTTGTGAACACTGTAGGGAGGGCCCAAAACACTACATCAGGTTTGACAAACCACAAATCCTCGCCAAAGAACAACATTATACCCAGGATGATACGCGAAGCTATTGAAATCAAAAAAACATCCAAAGAATTTCAATAGAGCAGATGGCTGGAAACTATCACTTAGCTGGAACCCAGTCATAAGTCTCATCAAACCTAGCCCACAATCAAACAGCTCAAGACAGCGAGATACTATTAGTATAGTTTGCAGGTCAGACCCACATCAGAAACCAAAATAACTACATTATTTTGGTTTCTGATGTGGGTCTGGTCTGTGGATTTTGAGTAGTGCAGTATACAATCAAAATAATTTTAATTTTTATTAACCTGGAAACCAAGTTTCTTTTCTTTTTTCTTAAAATATTACAAATAATAGCAATATCAATAGCCCGTTCAAAATGAAATAATAATCAGTTTTGAAGAACAACCGCTGAGTTTTCTTGCTGGGTCTTTCTCAGGACTGGCCGCGTTTTTGACCCAGTAGTAGATTTTTTTAACAAATACTTTACCTTTAAATTTAAAATCAATCAATATTTAATAATAGTTATACTTTGATTTCAGCCAACCTAGAAAAATAAGATAATTTTCTAATAATTAAATAATCATAAAACAAAGGATCTTTACAAACAAAATTTTTTTCTCTGGAGAATACATCTTATAAATAAGTACCTATTTAACTTTTGTTTTCATGGTCTGATGTGGGTTACCAATAGTAAAAATCATATTCTTAACATCAACTTTTTGATTTTTATTTCCAAAAAGTGGGTGCTCTCTGTATCAATGAAAATAGCTTTTGAACAACTACCATCTTTTTGTTCATCACTCGTGAAAATGATCTCTGTAAAGAGTTCGAAACGTCGGGAAATAAATATAAATAAGTAATAAATAAACGCGATATAATCCTAATCTATAATCTTTAATTTTAATATATAAGCCATGTTGACGCAACACATCCTTGTCTAGCACCTATATAGATATTAAACCAGTCTGAGTGCGCCCCATTTACCCTGACACAGGCTCCAGAATTCTCATATAGGGAATTTAAAGCCAGCACTAGGCATCGTCAATTTAGTTAGATGATGGATTTCATCTCCCATGAAAATACGCCTTCGTAGTGTACTGTATACAGTAAAATAATTATCTGTACAGTAACAGTGATTCCGAATAATTACTTCCGGAATAATTACTTCCGAATAATTCGGATGTAGAATAAATACTCTCTTAGACAGTGGTAGAGCCACGCAGTTCGCTGCATTTATGGGCCGGCTCGACCGGTGAAATACCACGATCTCTCAGAAGATCAGAAGATGCCGCGTTTCATTTGGTAAGAGAGGTACCCGGAGGACCACCCCCCCTTCCCCATCCTTTACTATCCCATTCCCTTAAAGGTCGGCAACGCAACACACTATATGTGTTGCTGGTGTCCGTGGTCGGCGCAGGTTGCTTACCATCAGGTGACACGAATGCTCGTTTGCTCCTATTCCATAAAAAAATATATGACGTTAATAGGTACGTATAAATCAGTAGGCATTATCATTACATAGTATAAAACAAAGTCGCTTTCCGCTGTCTGTCTCCTTATAAGCCTTATATGCTTAGAACTTAAAACTACGCAACGGATTTTGATGCGGTTTTTGGGAATAAATAGGGAATAAATATCAATGGAGTGGGTTGTATGTTTAATTCATGTATAATGTAGTAGAGAAGCAGTGATAATTTTCGAGATTTGGCACTTTACTTGTGAACGCTGTAAAAATTACTTTTGATGCGGAACAAAGTTCGCCGAGTCGGCTAGTGTATCATATAAAATACGAAAGTATACTTTGAATTTATAATTGAATAACGAGTAAAAATTACATGAAAGTTCAATAATATATTATGATAATTGTTTGTTCATATATCTTCATTGGTGATTCTATGATGCGAGTTGAGTGGACGCCGGCTCTCCTCGTCCGAACCGTAAATAACGTCTTCATCCGAATCGTTGATCATCGAGAATGCTGGATTGTCCTTGGTAATCGTTGTCTCTATAAAAAAAATGACATATTAATTTGAAATTTCTTTAACCACTTCAATATTCCGGGAAGTTTCGTATCCAGAAGTGCATAATTGCCGATGCACGTTTCGGGAAGTTGGCCTCCAGGTGAAAACGTATATAAAAAAAATTATGGATCGTAGCGTGGGCTGTCTGCATCATCTCTTTATTAAATAGGTCATAAAACCAAACATTAACATTGTTATAGCACATAGCTAATATATTTCTAGCTGTTGGATTTTTTGCTATTGTTATAATTTTTGCCTATATTATCTATGAAAAAATAATAAGAAAGGTCCGATAAAGGTCTCGGCGGTGCAGTGGTCGAGCTATGACTCACACCAATGACTTTTCGAAATTATTTTCGGATGTATGATAAATATCGATGACTGAAAACTTTGTGCCCGGTATGGCAATAGGTTTGCCATTTATTCCAATTGGGACGTAAACATAACGGCGAGTCGAGGCTTAACAGCTACTGTCTACACCTTCGGGTAGATTAAGGAGTGAAGATATGTATGTAAGTATGTTAAATGCAAGTATGAGTCTACCAGTCATACTAAATAAACAACAAAACAAGATAATCTCAGGAAGTTTTGTCGACGATTAGGGAAGTGATTATTATTTTGTTTGTTAACTTCCATATACATATTTAAAGAAGGCTATCTTACCGTGAACAGCTTTACCACCCGGAGAGAACAAATATGCGAGCACGAATAATTGAAAATTGAATAGCCCTATCATTGCCATAAAGGGCGCCGAACTGTCGAAGTGTGTCTGCGGTTCACTGGCCCAGTGATCTTGCAGGGCCGCAGGACCCCAACCCTGGACCGCCAGTATGGTGAGCACCGCCACCACTGTGCCCAACATTATCGAAGTGCAGCGCAGCCGCGAGTCTGACAATGATAATTATATTCGAAGTAGTCTATACCCACACTTGCGTTGGAAGATTGGATGATCTTTGGGTCTGAGGTCACCACTTCATACGCATCGCTCACCACCATTACCATTTAAAAATGGCTCCAAGTTTTCTGACCAAGTTATCTGGTAACCGAGATGGTGAGAGATTGAGAATTACGAAAATATGTAATTGTCTATTTTCCAGATGGTATATAATTTAAATATTGTAATGTTGCTCGCCTCTTTTTTCAGTATAATGAATATGAAAAATATTTCACTGCCAAAACAGACAAAAACCGGGTGATTTCATTTTCGCGGGAATTTAAAGAACAATTTGGCATTTGCACTTTACACAAACCTAACAAAATCTTAAAGATAAAAATATGTTTTGACTGCAGGCAGTGTAAAAACTATAATTGTGGGTTATATACCCACAATTATAGTTTTTACACTTATAACCTTTTTTTTAACGCAGACGAATGCCCTCTAAGCCTGGCGTCCCAACGGCTGCCCGACCAGCCCCGCAGCATATATATAAATAACCTAAACCTCCTCGAGTGCTGATGGTTCAAAATTTTACACTGGAGTTGTATTTTGAAACACTTATTGACAAAATAACTATAATAAAAAAACAACGTAACTCATAATGGCAATAGAAGAGGGTAGCTGGTGGTAAGTACTACCAAAAGGAGATGAACATACTCATTAATTCAGACCGTCACAGTTCTAACAGAGTTTATTGAGTGTCGTAGACAATATTATTTAAATAAATCTATGAACTATAGATTATAAACACGTTTGCTATAAATCAAGTATCAGGCGTTATTTTTGTAATTATTTAAAATATAGTCTTGGTAGCCCAGTTATACTACACCCCGCTTCTAAATCATAAGTATTCGTTTTGAATCTCAAAGATGAGTTTCCGCAAATATTTTTGGAATTGAATAATATCGATTACTGACAAAAATGTGCTCAATTAATTTTAGTCGCTTTTTTTTAAAGATTTTCTCTAATTATTGCCGCTATTCTGTGAGTTTGTGAAGGTCGTATCTTACATTAGTTTTTGGGGATGTATATTAAATTGTGTTTATTAATTTTGTACAATTACGCGGACTAAGGCAAAATAACGTGTACGCAGTACTAAACATAATTAAAACATAATCTCTTACTGAAGTATGGCATGCTCCTCAAATCGCTGTAAGCCTTCAATATTAATATCAGCAGGTATAGGAAGTACATTGTGATGGCGGTGAAGAAGGTCACCTTCATTATCTGTAAATAATAAATATTAAAAAAAAACTGTTAGAACACTTATATAATCATTGGTTTGGAGGGAGCACCTCGTAAGCGGCAACATCATCAAACAACGGAAGGTCATTTTGGTCGCATCTTTTTACAATTAAGTATCAGTAGAGATGGTTTTCCACTATAGATGAAAAAGCTGCCGTAAAAGATGACTTCCTTACTGAAACTCAAAATTTATCAACTTTGAAAGTTGCCATATTAAAAATAAACATATTTTTAAATTGGCAACACTACCCAATTAGGTTTTCGGGTATTATATCAAGCCTCTCCTCAAGTCCTTACAAGTCCTTAAGTCAAAGAGACCATTGACAATACTTACAGGATATGTCCCGTTCACTCTATAATTGTACGTAGGGTCGTAGAGGCTGACGTACTTCTGCCAGTAACTGAGCACGAATGCTGGTAAGACCACCATCAGCACCAGAAATTGTTTGATCAAATAGAATTTTGTGAATGGCCGGTTATTCTGTAACAAGTAAATAGACATAGAACGAGTTTCAATAGTAATTTAACAAAAATATTACGATTCATCATTTACAACTCTTACATAATTCTTTCGCTTCTCTTACTCATCATGAACTCATTAACTCTTGTCATACACGCACGTTGTTTATTAAAGACTCTTGACCTTTCGTCATAACGGATCAAATTTGTCACTAATTAAGCAGTGTGTTTTGATATTGAGAATGAAATATTTAGTCGCATGGAATAGTTTGTTTCTTGCACGGTTCTTCTCACGTTATCCCCACGCTCGGAATCAAGCCGCTCATTGCCGATTGCGACCTCGAGAGCTCGTGTTTAATATGTCGTTTTAAATCAAATGTTTATTCTTGGATTTTGTTAACTATTTTTGTCTGTAAAGGCCTATGAATATAAACCTTCTTAGACTCTGCTAGGTTGTCGAGATGACCAATGTGTGTTAACACATTCACATATAACTTCACGCCAAGTCCCTTGCAGCGTAGGCGGATGGAGCAGAGCGTCAAAAGCACGATTCTTACACACCTCACTCTCTTCGTTCGTCGTTCGTTGAGTTTTAACGCTTCTGACATCACCTTCCTCAAGGATTCCTTCTATTGGCTATTCTGGTTTGTATTTATTTTTTTAAATAATAATAAATAAATGTTATTGTAATTAAATTGACCTGCCGTATACCGTGGTACAGTTCCAGCCAGGAAAGCATCATTGTTCCGAGGAATACCGTCGAAGACGTATCACTCATCCAGGTTGCAAAATGGTTTTGTGTTAACAGGCGCAGTGGATATGTTGGCTCTGCAAAGTAAATATATTTCTTACTGATCAGATTTGGTGGAATAATCTTATTAAGGTAAAGTAAGTTCATCTCGGAATATTAGATACGGAGTGTCACCATTATCGCAGCCACATATAAAGTAACTTTTTACAGCCTCCAGAGCAGGCCGTGTTTCGAAAAGGCTTCAGTACCGTGGACCACCTCCACACTGTTTGGCAGAATGTACAGAAGACCGAAGAATACGATCAGCCGCTGTGTATGGCATTCGTGGATTACGAAAAAGTCTTAGACTCGATCTAAACTGGGCCAGTTCTGGATGCATTACAATCAATCAATCATTTCCAACATAGTAAAATTAAGTTAATTGTGAAAGTTATGTATGATAAATATCGATGACTGAAACCTTTGTGCCCGGTATGACAATAGGTTCGCCACCTATCTTTTTACAGCCACTGCCTATACACCTTCGGGTAGAAAAAGGCGTGAAATTATGTAATTTTATTTTATATTTGTATCGCTTTTACTTCCCTATGGTAGACATTATATCTTGTGTCCCTGGTATAATTTACTGTTTTGTTTACACAAAAATGATAAGTGACAATTTTTCATTTTAAGATTTCTTTATTTTAGGCACTGATAATTGGATTACAACTATTTTTTAATAACTTTATGAATGAAGAGCTAATCTTATCCGTGCTATCCGTCTTTTTAAGAAGTACATTTTAGATATAATTACAGCGATGTCGGATTGACTGGTGTTATATCGAAGTGTTGAGATGCTTGTATGACACCGCCACGATGGCTGTCCAGATACAGGACCAGGTGACGAACTCCATCTAGCTGAATCTAGGTGTAAAACAGACTCAAATCTCCCAAATTCTTCACCAATGTTCTGTAGGACCTTTTCAAGCCCTGGACTGGACTGGACGAATGGTGAGTACATCTCGCATCTTCGATTCGCCGACGACATCGTTGTAATGGCAGAGTCACTAGAACAGTTTAGCGGAATGCTGTGCAGCCTAGACGAATCCTCTTGGTGTGTCAGTTTGGGCATGAACTTGGACACGACCAAGTTTCAATTATGACTGTTCAATGGACATGCCGTGCCCAGACCCATGTGTCGAGGGATCGGTTCTCGGGCGTGAAATACGTAGGCCAAATTATTCAGTTAGCCGTAGACGAATCTTCGAGAAGGAAGCCGACGGAGGGATTCAGCTGGTACGGGGCGGATTCGGCAAACTGCATCGAGTTTTCAACTTGCCTATACCGCAATGCCTGATGACCAAAGTCGTATGATTCGGCACCGTAAGTAAGACGCACTGGTTTAAACCATCGGTGGTCAATTATCCACAAATTCAAAGTCGTTCAGCGAGCTATGCTCGAGGTCGCTCTGAAGGATAAACTCAAAAATAAATATATCCGACAGAGAAATAGAGTAACCGAAATAGCTATTTAATTACATATCACATTAATTAGTTATTTTTGACATATGTAGTTATATTTACAGATATTGATAGTTTAAATACATTATTTGTACGCCAAACATGGCACAGTATGTATATTCAAACTCAATGTTTTTATCAAAATTAACATCATACAATATAATTGTACTACTACACATATTTTTAATAAATAAATATATTTGAATTTGAAAACAATCAAACGGGTAGACAAACAAACATTTGTATATTAACTATATTATATGCACATTTTCTTAATAAATGTGATGCCGTATACCTTTTAATCGGCTGACAATGAAGTCGTCATCAATGATACATTGTGCATTAAGCAACTACTTAGCATTTTATTTATATTAACGAAAGACACATAATTACCGAAAGAAAAATATGTTTTCTTTTCGTTATCGTCATCCCTACAGTTCTCCGATAGCAGTACTATTTTTCTGTGCTACGGTTGCAATGTGTTTAACCCATTGACTGCAATACATATAAAGTCTCCTGGTATAAGCTAAACTATAGATTAAACTGTTATTGGAGGTTTATTTAGCATCGATCTTACAAAATAAACGACAGATGAGGTTTAAAAATTTTAAAGTAGGTAAAATAGATTAAACTGTGATTGATCCATTTTCTTGTATATATGGACGAGACATATTCTTCTATACGTACAATTGCTTATATAAATATTAGGCATTTATTTCAACGGCGCACACATAAACATATATCTGTCTCGTTCTTACTCAGCGCTGTCACTCGCATGATTTATGTACGCACTGAAATACTGTTATACTGATAACAGTATTTCAGTGCGTACATAAAGTGAATGAATACGGAAATAGGATAATCCGATAATACAGACTGTCGCCAAATTTCTTGCAAAATATGACTGATTTTTTGTCAGTTCAGCCAGTAAAATAGTGTTGAGAAAAATTTTACCGACAAAATTTCTTTGCGGAATTTTCTAAATAAATTAGTTTTATTTCGTAACGAGTAAAAACCTATTGTAAATTCGCTAAATATGTAAAAATTAACTGATCTTAGACTGAAAGTCATGAGAAATGCATTTTTAACTAAAACAATGTTCTGAAGATGTTTCGTTTTGTTTATCACGCGGTCCCTTAATAAGTTTAAAATTTGAATCATTCTTATTTACTGTGGGGCGCACCTATGTAGAGATATGTTGCAGTAGTGATTTACTTAGTGTTTAGAGTCAGCAACTTAATTAAAATAGTTTGTAAAATAGAGATAAGTAGTATAAGAAAAACATGTACTCTTATTTGGACATCCAAAACAGAATATTTAGCATAACAATATACTTACTTCCCATTTAAGTATTAATTCTACAAATAATTAATATTTAATTATATTTAAAATAAAATTATGAAAGTAATTAGTTTAAGAAAAACATATACTCTTTTTTTGATATCCAAAACCACATATTTAATTTAATTTTAAAAATAATTAATACTCAATAACGTTTTTAATAACATTAGCCAAGAACGTTTATCGATAAATAGAATTCTTTTGTGCAGCACTAAACCGCCATTTTATGCGGCCAAATGACGTCACACCCTGCTTCAATTTTGTGTCGAAATGCCACTTCCATAGGTTTCCTACTTCATTGGGTTGATCTTATGGGCCTTTGAGGGTGTTGCCCTGGGTGCCAAGGTCTTATTTTGAAGAATACATGCAAATTTACTCGTAGCTGGCGCCACTATATAAATCCCTGTGCTGGTTGCCATCTACGAGTTATCTCGTAGTGTTATTTTTTTTCAATAAATATTGCAGTAAATGCCATTACAATATTATGCCAGCAACTTTATAAAAATATAAAATTTCAATTATCTTACATATTGACCGAAGCAAGTATCTCAAGCAGCGTCAAACCTGGCAGGTCGAGGAGAGTGCCGTATAGGCACGTGGAATGTTAGAGGTAGTAAGAAAAGTAAGATGAATCGTATAAAACTGGAAACTGAACTGGAAACTATTAATCGTATAAAACTGATAGTTGCTTATGGTCCTGTCAGCCTATTCCCGTGAACTCGAGAATTTCTGAGCAACTGTCAGGGATAGTCTGGATTTGGTTTAAGGAAATTAAAAGATAATTCTGTATAAAATGGCTGGGTCAGAACCAAGAAAGAAGCCCTGGAGGCTGTCCTTGGTCCGTATGGTGACAAGAGAGTGAATGATACTGGGAAGCCAATCTTGGACGTATGCTTGGAACGGAACCTTCTTGTGATAGACATTATTCCGTCATATAGATATTCACACGCACATGTGAAGATGGAATAAACAAAAGAGTATGATTGATTCTGGTAGATAATCATTTCCGAAACCCTCTAAAGAATACAAGATCCTACAGAGGCCCCACTCTTGATGCGGACCACTAGCTGGCAATAAGTCGGTTCGTGGTCCTTTTCAAGAAGGCACTGGCGAGTGCGTACCCTTTTCAGAGAGCTTGAGAGGATAAAGTCAAAGATATCTGACGAGGACATTACTGTAGAAGAGATTTAATAGTCAATACGAAGCATCATAAATGGTAAAGCAACAGGAATTTAGATGATATCTTCTGAAATAATCAAACATGGTGGAACCTGGTCCGGGATGCTTTCCTGTCTTTAAGCAATCGATGCTGGGTAAGGTTTCCATGCACTGGAGGCGCGCTGTCATCGTGTCCTTGTATAAAGATAAGGGATCACATATGCAGTGCGCCAGTTACAGAGCAATCAGTTTGATCAGCTTAGCAGCGAAAGTGTATGGAAAAATTATTGAAGGGAGAATGAGGGTGGTATCTGATGGAGTATTGTGGGAGGCTTAGGGTGATTTTAGAAGCGGGAAAGGATGCATGTAATGCATGGACCAGACTTTTAACTTCGCATCATCGTAGAGAAGCAACTGCTCTGAGCCAGAATAAGTTATCTGCGGTTTTGTGGATCTGGAAAAAAAGTTTGACAGGGTGCTACGAAAGGATCTGTGAGATAAACTCTCAGGCTACGTGGTAGGCGGCGCACTGCTGCGTGCTGTGCAGTCCGCTTATGAGGGCTGTACAGAGTGTGGCGTGTTGGCGACGGTTTGTCGCCCTAGTTTCGGTTAAACTTTATTCTCATAAGAACATGCATTATTTCACTTATATGAGGGTACATTGTTAATTTAAAAATACAAAATATGTTATTGGGACGAGTATGCATTCGCTGACAATAATTAAGACTATATGTATGCATGTAGTGTATTTTCGATGTTAACATTTAGTTTTCTTATTAATTTTATTATTGTTTTTTGTTTCTCTGTTAAGTTTCTTGCCTTTTCTTTAAGCCCATGTATTAAAATACTATTATTCCCATTTGTGTTTTCTGGCATATTGATTTTTGCATCCATTATATGCATAATTGGTTTGATTTTTGCATCAATTTTTTTTCTGTTGTCTGTTTGAATTTTTCATTTCTTGTTTCATCATATGAAATAATATTATCATTTCCTCAGACATTTTAAAGGCCATTTTTTTTCTAAGCAGTAACAAAAACGTACTTATCGCTCTTAGAATATACGTAGCTCATGAAGATATCTAATGTGGGTTATGTTACGATTTATTTTATTATATTGGCGGCACTGTCACGAGTGAGTAGTAAAAAGCGTAAATAGGTATTTTCAAATAACTTCCAATTAAATTTAGGATTTACTGTAACAGTGTACTTGTGTTTTATGGTGTAAAATCCTGTTGTGGTGTTCATAATCTTCAATCTAACTTGGTTGTGATCTTACAAGGACGATACTTCACTATTCACACTACATAACATACATACATACATAAGTTCACGCCAAATCCCTTGCGGGGTAGGCAGAGAGAACAGAGCGCCATAGGGCACGATTCTTACACACCTCACTCGCTTCGTTGACTTTCATAACTCTTTTCATGCACGCGCGTCGGTTTTTGAGGCTCTTAACATCACCTTCCTCCAGAACACGTTCTATTTGGTCTTGGAATGTGTGTCTTGGCCGTCCTCGACTCCTACATCCGTCCGCTTTTGCATTGTATATCTGCTTAGTCAGTCTTGCGTCAACCATTCTTTCTACATGTCCGAACCATCGGAGCATGCCCTTTCTTACTTTTACACCGACACTCTCTTTCAAACCAACTTCCTTCCTTACAACCTTGTTTTCTACGCGGTCAGCGAGAGTCACTCCGCAGATTTTGCGTAGAGCCCTCATTTCTACCGCGTTTATTCTACTTTCATGCACACTCTGCCATACCCAGCTCTCGCTTCCATAAGTTAGTGTTGGGATCAGGACTGCATTGTGGATTGCTAACTGGGCCTTTCTGCTAATATTTTTTGCGCCCAGGAATCTGCCCAACACTCCGTTTACGCTATTTCCTATCGCCACTCGTCTTTCTACATCCGCGGTGTACCTTCCATCTCTGCTAAAAGCGCATCCAAGATATACAATTTCATTCACCTGTTCCAGCACTACATCATCAACCATTATCCTTGCATCTGTTCTGGATTCCTCCCTTTCAAACACCATTACTTTCGTTTTCGTCGCATTCAACTGCAAGCCTTTAATCATGCAATCATCTTTCATAGTAGTGACTAGTGTTTGCAGGTCCGACGGCGATTCGGCTAGAAGCACGGCGTCATCTGCGTAAAGCAGGCAGCTCACAACTAGGTCACCCATTCGCATCCCTACATCCATCGATCTCATTCTCTGGAGACAACTGTCCAGGTACAGGATGAACAGTCGAGCGGACAGCACGCAACCCTGTCTGACGCCGATATTGACGTCAAACCAGGGGGACAAGCCGCCGTCAACACGCACACACGCTGTGCAGCCCTCATAAGTGGACTGCACAGCGCGCAGCAGTGCTCCGCTCACCCCGTAGCCCGGGAGTATATCCCACAGATCCTTTCGTAACACTCTGTCAAACGCTTTTTCCAGATCCACAAAACCGCAGAAAACCTTCCGGTTAACAGCCAGTTGTTTCTCCACGATGTTGCGGAGAGAAAAAATCTGATCCATGCACCCTCGTCCGCTTCTGAAACCACCCTGAGCCTCCCACAACACTCCATCAGATATCACCCTCATTCTCCTTTCAATAATTTTCCCATACACTTTTGCTGCTAAACTGATCAAACTGATGGCCCTGTAACTGGCGCATACGTGATCCCTTACCTTTATACAAGGGCACGATGACAGCGCGCCTCCAGTCCGTGGGAACCTTACCCGACCTCCAGCACAGATTGCTCAAGATCAGGAAAGCGTCCCGGACACAGGATCCACCGTGTTTGATCATTTCAGCAGACATCATATCAATTCCAGCTGCCTTACCATTTTTCATACTTCGTATCGACCATTCAATCTCTTCCATAGTAATGTCCTCATCAGATGTTGGCGCAGCGGTGTCAGCCATAGGCTCACTCGCGGCGCCCACATCCGGAACATACTCGTACATTTCCCCAAAATACTCACTCCACCTGCCCAATACATCGCTTGGGTTTGCAAGAATGTCACCAAACTTAGACATAATTTTGTCCATTCTGGATGTTGACGAAGAACCCCGAGACTTTCTAACTTCCCTCCAGAAGAGTTTGTTATTCGCCTCGAAGTTCTCCGTCAACCTCACTTCCTCATTCGCAACAAGTCTTTCACGCTTCTCTTTCACTAAGGCTTTGGTAACATTCCTGCAGCGGCGGTAGCTCTCATACTTTTTCTCTGTCATACTATCATTCTGGTTCAAACTTGAGACATAATCCAACCATGCTTTTTTCTTTCTTTCGACGCTGGATTTCACATCCGCGTCCCACCAGGCGTCACCTCTCAGAATCTTATGCCTCTTTGCACTACCACATACTTCTTTTGCACTATTCACTATACTTTCTTTCATTCTTTCCCAGCATTCTTCAACACCTAGGTCAGAAAGACTCGTCTCATTGAGTCCTTTACTGACTAGGCCTACATACATACTCCGTACACTTTCATCTTCTAATTTCTCACATTTTATCCTTTCAAGCTCTCCAAAATGGGTACGCACTCGCCAGTGTCTCCACTTCTTGAAAAGGCCCACGAATCGGCTTACCACCAGGTAGTGGTCCGTATCAAGAGTGGGGCCTCTGTAGGCTCTTGTATCCCTTAGAGTATTTCGGAGACGACTATCTATCAAAATCAAATCTATCATACTCTTTTGCTCATTCCGTCTCCACGTATACGTGTGAATATCTTTATGACGGAATAATGTGTTAGACACAAGGAGGTTCCGTTCCAGGCATACGTCCAATATCGGCTTACCAGCATCATTCACTCTCTTGTCACCATTCGGACCAAGGACAGCCTCCAGGCCGTCTCGCTTGGTTCCGACCCACCCATTAAGATCACCACACAGAATTATCCTTTCATTTTCCTCAGCTAGATCCAGAATATCCCTAACAGTTTCCCAAAACTCCTCGAGTTCGCGGGGATCCGCGGAGCTAACGGGAGCATAAGCTGCGACCAGGAAAACTCGCGTGATCCCCAGTTTTATTCGAACCCAAAGATGTCTTGGGCCTACCAACTCATGATCTTTCACTCCGGAAGCAAAGCGGGAGGAGAGAACGACTCCAACACCCCCACTGGCACGGACGTCCGGGTCCACTCCGGACCATAGGGCTACCATGCCACCGGGGAGGTCCTCGGTCTCCCTCCCCCTCCGCTTTGTCTCCGTCAAACATAAGGCATCCAGGCATCTCTCATTTAATACATCCATCATCTCATTCATCTTTCTTGCCATGCTACCTCTAACATTCCACGTGCCTATACGGCACTCCCCTCTCCTCGTCCCGCCAGGATTGGCGCTGCGTGAAGGGTGGCGGCCCCCTTCGCCGCATGCGCATGCAGCCGCACCGACGGGGGCTAATCGGTGCCCGTCGCTTGCGGGGCACGCCCTAGCAGCCCGTCCGGCTGAGTTTGCTTTGGTCAAGATTGCGTCCCACTGGGACGGCAGGGATCGCGACGCGCACGCTCTTGACATGACCCCCAAACACTACTTCACTATTCACACTACTTCACTATTTATTTGTAGCAACAACTTAGAAGCACATTGACAATACGTGTTAGCGATCAGCACGCCCTCTCTCTCCTCTATAGTTTGAGGTCAATGTCGGCGTCAGACAGTGTTGCGTGGTGTCCGCTCATCTTGTACCCCAACAGTTGTCTCCAGAGTGTGAGATCGACGAATTTCTGGGCACAAGGTAGGTTGGAAAAAAGCCCAGCTAGCTATTCAGAATGCGGTACTGATCCTAATGCTAATTTATGGAAGCGAAGTATGGATGCTAATTTATGGTATGGCACACTGTGACAAAGGCAGTCGAAATATGAATAAAGGCCCATTTAGACGGAGAGAGTTTCTCGTACGTTTCGGTACGAGAAACCATACGCTACTATCACAAGCAATAATCGCAAATCTCGCCTACGATTATGCCATACGAGATTCGCATATGACTTATCGCCAGGCGATAATTGCCTATGTTTGTTTACACGGCGAAAATATTGTAAACAGATTCTTGCTTACGAGAATCTCAACTAGTATAAACACGATCTCGTTTGACATATTTTCAAGTTCATACGAGTATCGTACAAATCGGTTTGTATCGTTTTCAGTGTGAGATTTGCCATTCGAGTTTAGTGATTAGTAGTATATTGTTCGTCAAAATGACAAAAAAATCTTATAAATTCGGAACTGCCGACAATATCAAGTAAACTGTATAGAAGTTGGTCCAATTTCTTGAAGTAAATATATAAATTGAGTTTTTGTGACCCGAAACATATATTTTGAATGTCTCTTCATCTTCCAATTATAATTCAAGGCACAACGTGTTAGATGCCCCCAAATAATTTCTCCTCGCTATCCATTTTTTAACCCAACACCTTTTCTTCTTTTTCCGTTTAACTAATTCTTGCCTTAGAAGAGCAGATATAATTAAAACACCCTCGCGCAATGCATTCATGGTAGCAACTGGCATAAAATCTCGAAATACGATTATTGCTTTAAAATTCTGTTTACACGGACATAATAATATTCCATTGTGAGGCAATTGTCGCCCAAGGTAACGAGCGAGAAGAGTGAATGTTTAGACGAAAAAAATATTTTATATTCTTTCGATAATCGTATCTTCGAGACGAGAAACTCTCTCCGTCTAAATGGGCCTTAATGCGCAAAATTTTACAAAGTGTCTCTCGTTGATCGCATCGCAAGCAAGGTAAAGAAGGAGGTTAGATTGAAAAAGAGTGTGTTCATGTAGAAAGAATGGATGATTCAAGATCTGGATGACTAAGCGGATATACAATGCAAATACATCTGTAGGAGTTGAGGACGGCCACGACACACTTTCCATGAACAAATACGAGTTCTTCAGGAAGGTGACGTCAGAATTGAAATTATATTTTTTCTAATAAAACTGATATAATAAGTATTTCACAGTGTAGATACATTTTTTAATTTATCCAATTACATAAATATTTTTTTATATAATGATCTAATCGTTTATGGTCTAACTTTTATAGTAAAAATTAATAAATTATTTTATTCCATAATATTTTTTATTCACCTTTTAAAAATATTTTTAATTTAAATGGCCATTTGTAATTAATCTAAAATTGAAGCACGCACAACGAGATATCTCGTAGCTGGCTGTTTTGATACAAACGCCATATTACCAGATATCTCGTAGTTTGCACTCAATGGGTTAAGTACCTACTTATGTGAATTTGGTAAATTTAATTTACAATTATTATTCTCCGTATTAGCGTGTGTTTTACCTGTCATAAGAATTTTCAAAGAAAATTTTACTGAACAACATGCAAGTGATGGCAATGGAGAATGATGCTGATAGAGAAAATATCGATTTACTTGACGGCAAATTTAAAATCGATCGTATAATGAGATGTATTGGAAATTTTGGTGTTTGGCAAGCGAATATTTGCATGGTATCTGCCCTCGTGAGATTAGCTAGCATATGGAACATGTTGTCAATAATTTTTCTAACACCAGTTACTGAATTCATATGTGTTAAATTTAAAAATAATGTTACATTCGACATAGAAAACTCAACGTGTTACGACAGCTGTGCTGAATATCATTTTCATGAAGACAATACGTTTGGCAGTAATCTCATATCGGAGTTTAGTTTGATATGTGACGACTTCTGGAAGACCAGTTTTACGCAGTCAATTCTCATGTTCGGTTTTGTGGTCGGCGTATCTCTTTTTGGTTGGATATCTGACAGGTGATCACCATTTATGTATCTATTTTGTAAAGGTTTTTCACTAAAGAGCTGGTTTCCTTTTCTTCAATTACCCCCTTTAATTTGGTCCCTTTAATTGCTGATGCGGTAATAATTTGCGACAGTCGTAGTTAAAAAAGATTCAAGAAAGAGCTCGTAGTGGTGAACTACTGAGCTTTATCTTTGAATGAATATTATTCTTGTTTCTAATATTTCTTGCTTTATTTTATAGGATAGTCGGGCAAACGAGCAGGCGTGTGACCTGATGGTAGGCAAATGAAGCCGCTTATGGACACCTGTAACACATATAGTGTTACAATTGCGTTGCCGTTCTTTATGATATGATAGGAAAGAGGTTGGAAGTGGGATAGAGAGAGAGAGAGGAGGAGAATGGGGTTGGGCCTCCAGATACCTCTCTTAACAAGCATAACGCGGCTCGAGCGGCACTTTACGTCGATATTTTCAGAGGCCGTGGTTTATTTGTATTGATACTTAACATAACTATCTTTGTTTTTAGATACGGTCGGCGTGTGGGATTCATTATATCGTGTGCAATCAACTCAATATTCATGTTAGCGGCGCCATTCTCACCAAATTACTGGATATTTAATGTCATACGTTTCTTTATTGGTGTAGCGTCTGGTGGAGCCTTAATAATCAGCGTAGTAATCATAGTAGAAGTGGTTGGACCTCAACATAGAGATATCGCTGGATGTTTAGCCGTAATGCCAGATGGTATTTCCCAAGTTCTTTTAACAGTGTTCGCTTATTATGCGGTAGATTGGAGAATGTACCTTCTAGAATATGGTGTTGCTGCTGTATGTATTTATGCATTCGTTATTTTCATACCCGAGACTCCTACATGGCTTATAGCGAAAGGCAAAGCAGACGAAGCACTTCGGGTTATTACTAAAGCCGCTAAAAGGTTAGTTAATAATTTTCATTTTGCTTTAGTTTTTGTTGGTTATTTTGACGTGACAACGTCTTATAAATTGGTTTGCCGGGTGACACTTCAAGAAACTGCGTTACGCTCCGCTCACGTTATGCGCTCACAATGAGAGCGAGTGAGAGGCACGCGTCCCTTCCACTCGGGCATGGTTAGCCCGCCTAAGAGCGAGAGAGACAGAGCGACAAGTTATTGTATGTATATTTGTATATAAATACGTATGTATGTGTAAAGGTAAAAATAAAATTTTGTTAATATGAAATTCAGTGCGAGATTCTTTGTATAAATTAATGTTTTAAATATAATTCTTTGTATAAATAAATGTTTTAAATTGTTACTATTATTTCATCCTTCTTCCTACTATACGAATGAATATTCACATTAAAATTATTTTACCACTCAAAGTCGTTGTCACGTAAAACTTTCGCCCGTATACCGACTTTACAGGCAACCAATAATTTTTTATATATAAATTTTACATAACATAACATAACTTCACGCCTTTGTTACCCAAAGGTGTAGGCAGCGGCTGTTAAGCCTCGTCTCGCCGTTATGTTTACGTCCCAAATGGAATAGGTGGCGAACCTATTGCCATACCGGGCACAAAGTTTTCAGTCATCGATATTTATCACAATTACATTCCGAAAACAATTTCGAAAAGTCATCGGTGTGAGCCAGTATCAAGATTCGAACCCGGACCTCTGGATCAGAAGCCGTGTGCTCGACCACTCGACCACCGAGACGTCGTTTTAAAATTTGGAAGAAACGGTCTGGTAAGATTATTTATGCCTACCCCTTGGGGTGATGGTGTAAATAAAGTAAATATTGATTTTAGGAATAAACTGGATTTAAATATAAATGATGTACATGCTAATATAGTGAGGGCGTGTGATGAAATTATGGTAAAAAATAAAGAAGACCGCAAGTACACACACTTAGATCTGTTCAGAACACGGCATTTGGCGATCAGGACAACTGGATCGATTGTGATGTGGTTTGCGGCTGGCACGTGTTTCTTTGGGATCGACCAGTACGTTACATTTATAGGAACACATCTGTATATAACTGTCATCATTTTAGGATTTATTCAGGTAATTTAATTTAATAATTTTCAACGATTTATTTTTCGAATATCGAGGCGTAACCGCAACCGTCAACATTTTTGGGGTAGAAAAAGGCGTAGAGTTACAAAGTAAATGTTTTTTTTTTTTAATTTCTCGCCTTCAATGTCCAAAGTTGTAAGCGCCGGCATTTATATCGCCGAATTTTTACGGCCCAACTGTAATAAAAACATTCATTCACCTAGAGATAAACTAACTAGGTGAATGTTTTTCGACTCGATTCTTTGCTGTATAATTCATTCTCGTTTATAATCATAATAAGTTTTTATTTATAGACTACAATGGCCCAATTGTTAGTTTACATTTGCTTATGAACTATGTTAGTAATCATTTTTATCACACAATTTTATCCAAGGCAGGTAGGATCTCACTAACACTCGCATAAAATGTACGAACATGGGTGTATCACCGCGAACGTTCATGTTAAGCTCCTTAACAAAAGTTACGTAAGTAAGAAATAAAAAATTCTACGTATTAATTTTTCAGATACTGGCGTCTCCCATGGCTATGGTATTGAATAAATTCTTTGGAAGTAAACTATCGTTAGTGGGCACATTTCTTTTGATCGGTGTTACAATGACCATATTGACTCAGATGCCCGTGGATAATGTGGCATGCGTGGTATTGGGTTGTATAGGATTTGCAGCCACAAACACATTGTTTGGTATTTTAAACGTTTATGTTTCAGAATTGTTTCCAACTACGCTGTTAACTATGGCACTCGGTTTAAGTTCAAGTGGGTCGAAGACAGGTGCAGTGGGAGCTCCTTTCATAGCATCTATTCGTCCATATTGGATACCAGCTTTGATATTTGCCATTTTACCATTCGTTGCGATAGCGTTCTGTTTATTATTGCCGGATATAAGAAATAATAAAAAGAAATGCCAACGGTAAAAAAATAAATGTCCAACATTTCTTTTTTCGACAACACTGTAACGCTAACGGTGTTTTCTCTTTAATCTAGTAAGCAAATACAATGGATATTATGGGTTACATAAATAATTTTGGTTTAGGTACATATTGTTGTATCCTCTCCCGAATGAGGGATTTATTAACGTAATAGACGCATAGGTACTGATTATTGATATGTCTGTATATATTTTCAAAACATAAGCTGGATAGTAACTCACCATTAGCGAACATGAGTGATACCATGAGAACCAATATCCATCTTTGTTCTATAGTCCAGTCGTCTCTATGGTATTGTCTTAAGCTGTATAAAAACCATAGCTGAAAAATAAAACCTTCAATTGTAACAAACTAGTCTGGCGTCTAATAACAGCATAAAGTTTGTTGAAAAAAGAATAAAAAATACGTATTTTAGCTACAAATTTGGCCAAAAAACGATTATTATTTTCACTTATAGGTTTGAATAATTACTAAATATTTATTGGAGGGATTTGATTATATTAAAGAAAGAAAACCGTACTAACAAGAACTGATCATTGCAATTTGTGTATAAGTTAAAAGCTAATTAGTTAGAAATTAAAAACTGATAGGAACATGAAATTTCTAACATTGAAACAACTTTTTATGCATTTAGTATATCCCGTTTATTTAGAACTTATTTTCTATTTATTTCCCGACGTTTCGAACTCTTTACAGAGATCATTTTCACGAGTAAGATCTCTGTAAAGAGTGTTCTTTCAATGTTATGAATGTGATTCGCGAAAATCTAAAGAAATAAACATGAAATTTATTTATCAAAAATATAGATGCTATTGCTTAAGCTGGAGTATAACCTTTTCGAGTACCAGCAGAACTTAAAGTCAAGAAGTGCACGCCTTATCATAACCAGATTGCTGACTAGAAAATTGATACTTACAATGGCAAAGAAAGTCGATATGACGAACGTGAATCTGAAGTACATTTCCAATTGTGTGAAACCCGGGTTGTAGGTTTTGAACTGTCAAAATGAAAAAAATAATAAAATTATACCATTATACCACAAAATATTATTATTTTTATATGTAATGCCTGGAAGTTATAGACAGCGGCAATATCTCTAAAATGACAGTATAATTTTCGAAAATATTTACCGAAAAGTATTCGAACTCGTTAAGTCTGAATCACGCTGTTGAACTGCTGAACTAGCGTAGTATGTCATTGCTTTATTTGAACACTGCTAAAGTGTTCAAATAAAGCAATATTGCTATAGTTCTTTAAACCAATGACATACCACGACCTCTCAGAATATCGACGTAAAGTGGCACATGCCGCATTTCGAATGGCGAGAGAGAGCTCTCCGGAAGCTCAGCCCTCGGCCCCATCCTGCCCCAAATTACTGACTTAAAGGCCGACCACGTTACTGTAACACTATCAGTGTTGTAGGTGTCTAAGGGCTGCGATAGTTGCTTGTCATCATCAGGTGACCGGTCGCTCGTTTGTTGTAAAAAAAGAGTTTTATTTCCAAGTAGCGATATGGAGTAATTCTTACTAAATAGTTAAATGATAAAATTGTACTAACATAGAATATTACATCTTCAATGCAATATCTCTTGTGGAACTCTTTCATGTCGTAGAAGTTGACGTTGAGGACGTAATGAGTATACTTCAGTATGGCGACGTGAAGAACCTGTACCTCATCACATTTGCGTTTCTTGCACTTCAAGTGTAGAGTTCTGATACACATTTTGAGGAATTAAAAGTCATAGTTACTTGCAATTCCACTGACATGGGAGCAGGACGCAGTCTTCTGTAAGATCTTTGTTTTTTTTTTCAAGTTATGCGTTTTTACGGTAACATTAATGGCAAGGTTAGCGTGACTTGGGTGAAAGACTAAATGATATTATTATGAGCGTTGTTCACCTTTACTTAGTTGAGTTATACCTACCTATATTTTAAACTCGTGGAACTTTGTTTCGCTACAGAGCTATAAAAGAGGTTTAGTCACTTTTCTAAAATAAAAGTAACCTAAGTTACTCCTTAGTACATCAGCTACTTGCAAATAAATGTCTTGCCTAAATCAGTCCAAATATTTCAGAGATTAGTTGGACAGGCAGACAAAAAATTATAAAATTGTATTTCAATATTACATACAGACACACCAATTTAATTTACATAGATAAATATCTATCATAGCGATGTGGGTGGGATGCATCACTTCTTCTTCCATGTCGGGAGTTCTATATTAAACATAATTGTTCTACGTAAAGTAAGTAAGATTCAAATAGAAGATTTGAAAGACCTTTTCTTCTGGTTCTATTCTCTAGGTACCAGTAACTATTTAACTACCCGGAAAAGAAGTAAGCGCATGTATTTACTGACTGTTTGACCAAAGCCATGGAATGTCTTAATAGTAATAGCAATTAAATGGTTCAGACATGTATAAAGAATGGATGATGCAAAATTGACTAAGCAGATATATAATGCAAAAGCGGATAGATGTAGGAGTCGAGGTCGGCCACCACACACATTCCATGACCGAATAGAACGTGTTCTGGAACAAGTTGATGTTAGGAGCCTCAAGAATTGACGCGCGTGCAATAAAAGAGTTACGAAAGTCAACGAAGCGAGTGTTGTGTGTAAGAATCGGTCCTTGTGGCGCTCCGTTCTCTCTGCCTACCCCGCAAGGGATTTGGCGTGAAGTTATGTATGTATGTAAATATTTTTACCTGTTGGGAGCATCATTTTGAGAGACGATACTGGTGGTGCTGTGGTTCTCAAGTACTCCTTCGATGGAGATACTCACTTGGAAGCTTTTGTCGAATATCTCTTCTGAAACACATCATTTTGGTCAAATGAGTTGATAGGCTAGGAATTTTTTTCTATAAGATCTAAAAATTCAATGCTGCATTCAATGGTGCATTCAATGCGCGCCTTTTTCTACCCGAAAGTTTAGGCAGTGGCTGTTAAGCCTTGTCTCGCCGTTATGTTTACGTCCCAAATGGAGTAGGTGGTGAACCTATTGCCATACCGGGCACAAAGTTTTCAGTCATCGATATTTATCACACATAACCTCCGAAAAGAACTTCGAAAAGTCATTGGTGTGAGCCAGTGTCAGGATTCGAACCCGCCAACTCTGGATCAGAAGCCGCGTGCTCGACCACTGGACCACCGAGGCTATCTATAGGATATAAAAATTCAATGCTGCATTTAACTTTCGATACTCACCATCTTTATCAAATAAATGAATCAAACTCAACTTTTACGTGGATACCAGTACCGATCTATTAGGTAGTAACCGTAGTAGCCAGAAGTATTGTTATAAAACAGCTGGTACTTACCATCATTATTATCTGTGAGTATTTCAATAAATAACCACAACCGCTGGGCTCGTGTGCCCAACGCTGGACTATGTAAGTGATATGGACCCTCGGCGATTGTGCTATCGTTAGTTAGTATGCTTGATGCAGCTATAGACGTGGTCATTGTCGGAGATGGACCTATAAATATACATGTATCATATTTTTAAATTCATAAATTTAAATTTTGCCCCATTTGTTCCGAATGGTCTGTGGCTTCTGTATTCCTGTAGACCATGAGAGGCCATAGTATCAGCAATCCGGTAAACATTGAGGATTAGGAAACTCAGATACTAAATTATACTTGAAGACTTACTAAAGACGAACTCGTTATTGTAGAGATTTAAAAAAAATGCATATATTGATAAATCTGTGAAACATTTTCAATTTTTAGCAGAGATGGAAGGTACACCGCGGATGTAGAAAGACGTGTGGCGATAGGAAATAGCGTAAACGGAGTGTTGGGCAGATTTCTGGGCGCAAAAAATATTAGCAGAAAGGCCCAGTTAGCAATCCACAATGCAGTCCTGATCCCAACACTAACTTATGGAAGCGAGAGCTGGGTATGGCAGAGTGTGCATGAAAGTAGAATAAACGCGGTAGAAATGAGGGCTCTACGCAAAATCTGCGGAGTGACTCTCGCTGACCGCGTAGAAAACAAGGTTGTAAGGAAGGAAGTTGGTTTGAAAGAGAGTGTCGGTGTAAAAGTAAGAAAGGGCATGCTCCGATGGTTCGGACATGTAGAAAGAATGGTTGACGCAATACTGACTAAGCAGATATACAATGCAAAAGCGGACGGATGTAGGAGTCGAGGACGGCCAAGACACACATTCCAAGACCAAATAGAACGTGTTCTGGAGGAAGGTGATGTTAAGAGCCTCAAAAACCGACGCGCGTGCATGAAAAGAGTTATGAAAGTCAACGAAGCGAGTGAGGTGTGTAAGAATCGTGCCCTATGGCGCTCTGTTCTCTCTGCCTACCCCGCAAGGGATTTGGCGTGAAGTTATGTATGTATGTATGTATTTTCAATTTATGGTACCTAGATATGTTATGCTAAGTACGCACTAAGTGTAAAGTCATTTAGATACTTATTGTTTAGGGATTGCAATCCAGCGGCGTTTTCAATCCAACTGGATTCTTTGTTATGATTATGTATAAAGTGAAAATTAATAATGTTTACTATAAAGGTAGTATAAACTAAATTAGAACAAAGTTTAAAAGTAGGTAGAAAATTCATAGTATTTTTCGGTAACATTCAATGAATTCATGATATCATAAGACTATTAAATATATTTTACACGTAGGTATTAAATGAAAGTTTAAATTTTAAACTGCAATAATAAGTAAATAAATAATATGATTATTATGATTTACCTGCGAGTCCTATGAAAATTCCTAGACCGTATATCGCAAAAAATATAAAAAATACCATCACACATTCTCCTTTGTGCATCGAATAAATTCTCATTGGAACGGACCTGAAAAAAAAACAAACACTTTTTAATTATTCTTTTCACATAGATACTGGCAGTCAAAAATATCTGCGCAATAATTTAAAAAGAAATGATCTAATTAAACTTGTTTGTGATAAATACAGAAAATACATACCTTTCACATCGGTCATGGTGATATGCTGGTGCAATATATTTATTGAATTCGCTAAATAAATCACTAAATTGAGACAGTGTGTTGCGAATTTTATAATTCCAGCCGCCCGTTGGTAAATGATAAGAATAACCAACGTTCGCGTTGTCCATATTGTTATATATATTATATTGGATTTCAATACAAAATGTGTTAAAACTGATTTTAAATAAATAACGTTCTAAAATAATAAGAATATTTGTAGATAGTATAAAAATTAAACTATTGTTGTTTGCCCAACATTTGGCTGAGGCTTGTTTACAAGCAGATTATTGATTTTGCACAAGGGCTAGGCTACGACTGCCATGACGGTACCATAGAGAGGAAAAGTGATTAGTTGTGACATGCGCACTAGACCTTAAAAACAAATATGTTTACCGTTCTGGGAAATTGTATCTACATTCGAGTATTTGGACAAGATATTCAGTAATCAAAATGGAGTTATTTTTAAGTATGGTGGTCGGGAATGCTGAATTATCACCCTGTATATTTTTTTACACAGTCCATTTAGTTTGTGTTAAAGTCGGCTAAGGTAAATGCGCAGTGAAAACCAAAAATATATCCACTGAATTTCAGTAATTCTATACCTTTTTCATTTAAGCTACTTATTTTTTTTATGTCTAAGTTAACGTCATATAAAATTAAACAATTCAGGTACCTACGTGATAACTTATCTAGTGTAATACGGCAATTCTTATTTAAACGATTTTTGTGACTTATAAGTTTATGCTCGAAGCGGTAGTTACGCCTCTACTTGCCGGATTTTTAGATCCCAAATAAAAAATACCGTAACAGTCGTCTGTATTTATCACACATAACTTTTCACAAAAGTCACAACGATGATTGTCTCTCGAAATGTTCAACTTCCAGTCTAGATAACTTCTTAGGTAATCAAAAGACACTTCGCAACACAAATGTAAAAATTGAAAACAAAACAACAATTAAAGTTAAAACCATACAACATAAATGAAAATAAAGCATACATACATATGTCCAAAACAAGTGTGAAGAAGTCAGCCATGCAGTTCACTGCAAGAATGGGCCGGCTCGACCGGTGAAATACTACGACCTCTCAGAATATCGACGTTAAGTGACTCTTGCCGCGTTTCGCTCGATGAGAGAAGTATTCGGAGGCCCAACCCCTTTCCTAATCCCCTTCCCATCCCACTTCCGACCCCTTCCATATCCCATTGCGAGGCTCGGCAACGCAACTATACCACTGTGTTCAGGTGCCATGGGCGGCGTTTGTTACTCACCATCAGGTGACACGGCTGCTGTTGATAGCGGTGGAGACACGCAGCTCGCTGCAATAATAGGCCGGCTCGACCGGTAAAATACCACGGCCTCTCAGAATATCGATATAAAGTGGCACATGTCGCGTTTCGTTCGGTGAGAGATGTCTCCGGAAGCCCGACCCCTGCCGCTATCCGAATCTCATGAAGGCCGGCAACGCAGCTCTAACACTATCAGTGTTGCAGGTGTCTATGGGCGGTGGTTGCTTATCATCAGGTCAGCCTAAGAATCTTTCATGGTATCGAAAAACTATTAATCAATAATATTTTAATATAAACCGCATTTTTTGCCTTTGAAGCTACAGCTCAATTACTTACGAGGGACAGTCAGTTTGGTGCCTTACTATGGCGCTACTTACAGTAGCGTAAGATTAAAAATAATAAACAAATCTTATGGCAGTTAAAATATTTATTTGACACGAAGCTATCACATGCAAACACTTACAAATATAATCAATAAGTAATTAAAATTGTAGATATATTAATTCACGTATTTTCAAAACAATAAATAGGAAAAATTATATAAATGACGTACGTACAGTCAGCAACAACACTGTTAATGAAATACTGAAATAAATTCATTTTTCAACAATAACAATTACTTAAACCATACAAAATAATTATATACATCGTACGTTCACAAACAACTTATTTGGTAACTAATTTATTTATATGATAATGAAAAATAAGAATTACTAAAACTAATAAATTTATGATAGAAAAAAAAGTCACAACAAGTTTTGTTGCTGACGGTCTTTTTATTTACACATATAATATATAAAAACGACAACAAGGGAATGTAAAGATTTGTATATTCCTTTTTCTTTTTACAAAGTACAAACATTCATCTGTTGTTGGCGTAACAACAAATAATATTAAATTTATTTTCTTTTTATAAATACCAGTAAAAATGCTACAAATATCCATAAATATGACATGACCAGCATGCCTTCATAGATTCACGTGTTTTTTTTTATCTAAGTACACGACGTATTTTTACAAAAAGCATATAAATAAGCAATCAATATTACATAACTTATAATTACTTTTTCTCATGTTTAAAAATAGAAAAAAAGCATTGTTACGGTATTTTCCAATTGTGAGTTATAAAAGTGATGGAATTAAATTGCATCTTCAATATTAGGACCACGAAAAAGTATCGATTCTTAGCAGAATCGAGTAATCAATATCAATATTTGTGCACTAGATACTCATACAATTATCTAATGATTCATTTGTTGTAGTTTATTTGAGAATAATATAAAAGTGCAGTGTAAGAAAAGTAATCGATACCTAAGATTCGATACTTCAATGAGTATAATACTATGTATAAATATCGGAACATTACAACTTAAGTACCATAGACAAAAAAAAACTGATAGCTGCAATATAAGTTACAAACTTTTTAAATTTTATTTTTATATTTGTACGAGCGTAAATGGATGGAGAAATCATGTTCTTGAAAATTAAGATCACCGATGGAACTAATGCAATATTATTTGGTAAAAACATTTAATTAGTTGATATCATTAAATACATATATAAATTTATGGCAACACTTTTTTCACTAAAAAGAAATATATTGTCAACACACAAATATTTTTCTTTATAGAAAAAAATTAACTAAAATATTTTATTAAATTCAATAAGATATTTTTAATAAGTCTGTATTCAATAAAATATACATAATCAATTAACATATTATTTTAATTAAATTCACTAATTGTTGTTTAAAAGTTATCTTTTACTAATAAGTACAATAAAATAAAACAATTTAAAAAAAAAAACCGAAAAAATGTGTTGTGTAAAACGTAGTCTCATTATAAATTATTATTGGGTACACTATTTAGTTACAACTACATTTAAGAAATATAGTGATAAAATAACGAGCAGATTTTTAAAATATTAAAAACATCAACAAAATACATTAAGGTATAAGATAAATTCTGATTTTTCCTGAAATAGTTAAAAAATTGCTTTAACAAAAGAAGATTTGAGAAAACAATTTTCTCATGCCCAGTAAGTTCAAATTATATTATCATACTAACAATATGTTTGTCTGACCGTACTGCCCTGATCCCTCTACTTCCGTCATCAAGTTACATATACCAACACAGCACAAGACCCTGAACTTCCAGTTAGAAGTTTAAGATTTTTAATATCTACCTGAGATTCATACATTTTTAGGCCGTCATGAATAAAATATATCGGGTGTTTTTGAGGTTGCATTGGTAAAAATATTTCTTTTTAGGAGCTTATATATTGCCAGTAGTTATTTGGCCGTTTTATAAATTATTACATGAAAAGGAATCCTCTGTGAGGATGCACTATGACTTATAAACAAACATCAACCTGTAGAAGTTAGCGCGAGACAGGCGCGGCGGAGGGTGAGGTGGGGGACGGCGTGACAACACTGGTGGTGGTCGTGGTGTCGCTGGTGATGTCCGCAGTGTTGGGCGTGGTGTCGGGAGTGGTGTCAGGCGTGGTGTCGGGAGTGCTATCCGTGGTTTTCAGTGAGGTGTTCGTGATCGGAGCACCCGCAGTCGTTGCAACCACTGACTTTTTACCTGTGAAAAAAATAAATCAATTGTAGACTGTACTGCTAATGGAATACGTAAGAACCACTGATTTAGCATAGACTAAATAGATGGCACATGTCAGCAAAAATGTACTAATATTCATCACTGACAGCGCAACCGCGTATTTTCAGGATATTTACATTTTAACACATGAACATTGACACTTTGAAGCGCTTTTTACGCACACAGATAAGTCACTCACACATTTTTGGTTTCGTTGTTTGGGTGACTATTGCCGATCTATTATTCTTATATCTATGGTTTGAACACAGAACATTCGACTTTGATTCACAACTCCCAAATATTTACTCCAATCTTGTACACAATTTGAGCTAATGTAGTGCATATTATAACAAACAAACCATTCGATTGATCAGGTAGACAGCAGACACATACCAGAGACGTACTGTTGGAACCAGTTGTTGATGGTGGGCGCGTGGGTCCGCATCCAGTCGATTCTGAACCTCGCAGTGTCCACCAGCTTCTGCAGAACCTGAGATATGGGCAGCATCTGTTTCTTGTGCGCCAACGCGAACGATTTCAACTGGATACCACAATTTAAATTATTATTATGGGAACAGATTGTATTAGTATGCCGTGTAATGTTAAAGCAGAGGTATGTCACCGTGGAGAGTTCCTCCTCCGTGGTGATGAACCCGAAGGCGCCGCTGACGACGGCGGGGAACATGAAGCCGTCCATCTCGCTGAACTTGCCGTAGACGCGGTCGAAGTTGTCGAGCAGGAAGCGCTGTGCCAGGCGTGTGCCCAGCGGCGGCTCCACGGCCCACACGCCCACGGCGTAGTGCTTGGGGATCTCATCCAGGCTCTTCTCTAGCAACCTGCCCGGGGCCCGACATCAAATCACATCACATAACTACGTACAAAACCCGTGCAGTACAACTTCTACTATTTAACAGTGGCTAGAAAAAACCCGCGTAAAGTCCCTCCGCGCTATATAAGTGAAACTTTGTAACAAACATACATTTATAGCACGCTTAATTTAGTCTCGGTTAGCAAAATAAAAAGTCTCGGTGGGGCAGTGGGCGAGCGCAAGGCCTCTGATCCAGAGGTCCGGGGTTCGATTCCAGACACTGGATCACACCAATGACTTTTCGAAAGTTATGTGTGATAAATACCGATGACTAACAAACTTTGTGCCCGGTATGGCAATAGGTTCGCCACTTATTCCATTTGGGACGTAAACATAACGGCGAGACGAGGCTTAATAGCCGCTGCCTACACCTACGGGTAACAAAAGGCGTGAAGTTATGTTATGTTATGTTAATTTAAAAAGAGCACATCTTACATTACGACGGCCATCGTGGTGCAGTGGTAAAACTACCGACTGTGGAACGGAGATTGGCGGGTTCGATCCCCACTCGAGTATAAATCTTAATATGGGTCTGGGTAGAATTTGGTAACTACTCTATTAAAGAGGATCTGTCATATTCGACATCGCATTATTCTTTGATTTAGGTATTCCCCTAATCTCAAGCCCATTTGATACCCATATTGTAAAAATGCATTAAAATACTTATTCCCCAATATTGGATTTAGAATGACGTCACATTTTTTAAGACACTATTGAAAAGTCCTGTTATTTAATACCCAAAAAAGCATTAGAACTATCTGTCAATATAGTGGTATTTCCCGGGCGAGCCAGCCCATTCATGCAGCGGACTGCTTGGCTCCACGACTTAACAATATCATCCTTAGCGTGTATAAAAACTTCAAAATTTAGTCCTAAGATCAAGAATGATGTACATACATACATACATAACTTCACGCCAAATCCCTTGCGGGGTAGGCAGAGAGAACGGAGCGCCATAGGGCACGATTCTTACACGCCTCACTCGCTTCGTTGACATTCATGACTCTTTTCATGCACGCGCGTCGGTTTTTGAGGCTCTTAACATCACCTTCCTCCAGAACACGTTCTATTTGGTCATGGAATGTGTGTCTTGGCCGTCCTCGACTCCTACATCCATCCGCTTTTGCATTGTATATCTGCTTAGTCAGTCTTGCATCAACCATTCTTTCTACATGTCCGAACCATCGGAGCATGCCCTTTCTTAATTTTACACCGAAACTCTCCTTCAAACCAACTTCCTTCCGTACATCCTTGTTTTCTACGCGGTCAGCGAGAGTCACTCCGCAGATTTTGCGTAGTGCCCTCATTTCCACCAGGTTTATTCTACTTTCATACACACTCTGCCATACCCAGCTCTCACTTCCATAAGTTAGCGTTGGGATCAGGATTGCATTGTGGATTGCTAGCTGGGCTTTTCTGCTAATGTTTTTTGCGCCCAGGAATCTGCCCAACGCTCCATTTACGCTATTTCCTATCGCCACACGTCTTTCTACATCCGCGGTGTACCTTCCATCTCTACTAAAAGCGCATCCAAGATATACAATTTCATTCACCTGTTCCAGCACTATATCATCAACCATTATCCTTGCATCAGTTCTGGATTCCTCCCTCTCAAACACCATAACTATCGTTTTCTTTGCATTCAATCATCTTTCATAATAGTGACTAGTGTTTTCAGGTCCGACGGCGATTCGGCTAGAAGCACGGCGTCATCTGTGTAAAGCAGGCAGCTCACGACTAGGTCATCCATTCGCATCCCTACATCCATCGATCTTACTCTCTGGAGACAACTGTCCAGGTACAGGATGAACAGTCGAGCAGCACGCAACCCTGTCTGACGCCGATATTGACGTCAAACCAGGGGGACAAGCCGCCGTCAACACGCACACACGCTGTGCAGCCCTCATAAGTGGACTGCACAGCGCGCAGCAGTGCCCCGCTCACACCGTAGCCCAGGAGTATGCCCCACAGATCCTTTCGTAACACTCTGTCAAACGCTTTTTCCAGATCCACAAAACCGCAGAAAACCTTCCGGTTAACAGCCAGTTCTTTCTCCACGATGTTGCGGAGAGAAAAAATCTGATCCATGCACCCTCGTCCGCTTCTAAAACCACCCTGAGCCTCCCACAACACTCCATCAGATATCACCCTCATTCTCCTTTCAATAATTTTCCCATACACTTTTGCTGCTAAACTGATCAAACTGATGGCCCTGTAACTGGCGCACTGCATACGTGATCCCTTACCTTTATGCCAGGGCACTATGACAGCGCGCCTCCAGTCCATGGGAACCCTACCCGACCTCCAGCACAGGTTGCTCAAGGTCAGGAAAGCGTCCCGGACACAAGTTCCATCGTGTTTGATCATTTCAGCAGACATCATATCAATTGCAGCTGCCTTACCATTTTTCATACTTCGTATCGACCATTCAATCACTTCCATAGTAATGTCATCGTCAGATGCTGGCGCAGCGGTGTTAGCCGTAGGCTCACTCGCGGCGCCCACATCCGGAACATACTCGTACATTTCCCCAAAATACTCACTCCACCTGCCCATCGCTTGGGTTTGCAAGAATGTCACCAGTCATAGACATAATTTTGTCCATTCTGGATGTTGACGAAGAACCCCGAGACTTTCTAACTTCCCTCCAGAAGAGTTTGTTATTCGTCTCAAAGTTCTCAGTCAACCTCACTTCCTCATTCGCAACTAGTCTTTCACACTTCTCTTTCACTAAGGCTTTGGTAACATTCCTGCAGCGGCGGTAGCTCTCATACTTTTTCTCTGTCATACTATCATTCTGATTCAAACTTGAGACATAATCCAACCATGCTTTTTTCTTTCACCTCTTTGCACTACCGCATACTTCTTTTGCACTATCCACTATACTATCTTTCATTCTTTCCCAGCATTCTTCAACACCTAAGTCAGAAAGACTCGTCTCACTGAGTCTTTTACTGACTAGGTCTACATACATACTCTGTACACTTCCATCTTCTAATTTCTCGCATTTTATCCTTTCAAGCTCTCCGAAATAGGTACGCACTCGCCAGTGTCTCCACTTCTTGAAAAGGCCCACGAATTGGGTCCACCAGGAATTGGTCCGTATCAAGAGTGGGGCCTCTGTAGGCTCTTGTATCCCTTAGAGTATTTCGGAGACGACTATCTACCAAAATCAAATCAATCATACTCTTTTATTCATTCTGTCTCTACGTATACGTGTGAATATCTTTATGACGGAATGTGTTAGACACAAGGAGGTTCCGTTCCAGGCATACATCCAATATCGGCTTACCCGCATCATTCACTCTCTTGTCACCATTCGGACCAAGGACAGCCTCCAGGCCATCTCTCTTGGTTCCGACCCATCCATTAAGATCATCACACAGAATTATCCTTTCATTTCCCTCAACCAGATCCAGAATATCCCGAACAGTTTCCCAAAACTCCTCGAGTTCGCGGGGATCCGCGGAGCTGACGGGAGCATAAGCTGCGACCAGGAAAACTCGCGTGATCCCCAGCTGATATGAGTGGCGATAGGAAATAGCGTAAACGGAGCGTTGGGCAGATTCCTGGGCGCAAAAAATATTAGCAAAAAAGCCCAGTTAGCAATCCACAATGCAGTCCTGATCCCAACGCTAACTTATGGAAGCGAGAGCTGGGTATGGCAGAGTGTGCATGAAAGTAGAATAAACGCGGTAGAAATGAGGGCTCTACGCAAAATCTGCGGAGTGACTCTCGCTGACCGCGTAGAAAACAAGGTTGTAAGGAAGGAAGTTGGTTTGAAAGAGTGTCGGTGTAAAAGTAAGAAAGGGCATGCTCCGATGGTTCGGACATGTAGAAAGAATGGTTGACGCAAGACTGACTAAGCAGATATACAATGCAAAAGCGGACGGATGTAGGAGTCGAGGACGGCCAAGACACACATTCCAAGACCAAATAGAACGTGTTCTGGAGGAATGTGATGTTAAGAGCCTCAAAAACCGACGCGCGTGCATGAAAAGAGTTATGAAAGTCAACGAAGCGAGTGAGGTGTGTAAGAATCGTGCCCTGTGGCGCTCTGTTCTCTCTGCCTACCCCGCAAGGGATTTGGCGTGAAGTTATGTATGTACATTATATTTATGAACTAAAAATAGTAAATATTTTTATAATTAAAGATGGCCTTGTTAAAGTATTATGTTTTGTATATTGTACTAAGTAGGTAAATTAATTGGGTTATTTATCGCTTTTTAGTTACTTAAGTAGGTACCTTTTGTCGTTTATCTTCTTGAAGTCGGTTTAACTTTATTTTTTAAGTAATTTTATTTCTAAATATTGAACTGGTATTCTAAATATTGTGTGGTAGTTATTTAGCGGATGAGCCGGCCCATTTAAGCAGCGAATCGCGTCGCTCTTCATAATATTGAAATCTGACTACATTAATATGACTTACAAAGTAATAAGTGCCTCGTCCCTGACGCTGGGCAAGTTCTGTATGATGAGACTCTTGACGTTGGGGTCGGTGGAGTTCTGGAACACGTTCCACAGGAACTCGAACTCGGCGCGGCCGCCGTGCTTCAGCGCCATGTTGTACACCAGCGAGCGGAGGTAGCTCGGTATACTGGATATTGGAATTCACACCATTTAAAACCATATTCGAATAATGGATTTGGATTGAATGTTCTTTCAAGGAAAAATAACTACAGATGCTTAACAATCAACTAATTAGTTTGTTCATCAATTATGCAAACAAATTACTGTTCATATAAAATAGAGCTTTTAATTTGTTTATGTTCTATTATTCCGACGCTACTCCAAATAGCCGAAACCGAAATGTTCCAAATGGAACTTAAAAATCGATTCGACCTGCTGGAAACCACAGGCAATGTGGACGAAAAAGCCGACACTGTGGCCGACACGCTGAGGAAATTGTCTCAAAGGCTGTTCCCGAGATCGCAGAAAAAGGAGTCCAAGCTCTCTGCTGAGACACTCGAGCTGATGAGGCAAAGTCGAAAAACTCCATCCGATCAGCTGTTTTCGTCAGAATGGCAAAGCCTAAACCGGCGTATTAGAAAGCTGATGAGGCGCGACCTTCGTCGATCGAATACTCGAGCAATCGAGAACGCGATCGCAACAAAGAGTCGAAAGTGTTCGCTCAGCAGCTTGGAAGGTCCCATCTGACGAAGCTGAAAACTGCGGATGGACGTGTAGTCACCTGTAAGTCCGAGATTCTCGCAGAGATCGAATCTTTTTATGGGCTCTTTTATTCTACACGGATGACCAAGCCAACCGTGCGTGGCAAGAAGTGCCTGCTGAAACGCACTGTTGTCGATCGCCAACCGTTCAGCCAATGCGGGTGGTAACGATGGCGCGTCGAGCGATGGCGAAAATCAGCTGGCGGTATCAATCCGAACAATTCCTCAGAGCACTCCCTGTGGTATATGCGGTAGAGGATGCATAGAGATGCTACCTCTCTCCGCAACGCCAGAGGATCAAGCCGATCGGAAAGAGCTTGGTTGTCGACAAGTCGAACCGCGCGTTGTTGGATGCGGTTAAATGGAGTAAGCTGGTACTGGGGTGCTCCCGCCCAAAGATGTGAACAGTATTCCATGTGAGGACGGACCTGCGCTTTGTATAGTTGCAAGCGATGACCTGACGTGAAATACTGTTCCGCTCTATTGACCACGCCAAGCTTTTTGGAGGCCAATTTGGCCTTGCCCTCCAGATGACCGCGGAACTAGACGTCACTCGACAATAGCTAATTCTTCCGATAGCGGCTGAGGCTGCTCTCAAAACAGGGAGCTACGACAAAGGGTGTCTTTTTAGCGATAAAAGCGCAGACCTGTGTCTTCTTAGGGTTGAATTGGACTAAGTTTAGTCGGCCCCAGTCCGAAACTTGACTAAGCAAAGTTTCGATTTCAGACACAAGTTTGTTCCGGTGCTCGTCGACGTTTTCCTGAGAAATTTGCGGGTAGCCGGTATATAAGGCATCCCCGGTACTGCCCCGGTATCTGCATAACAATGAAGTTTGCTGCTAAGCAGCATGTTATTGATATGCAGAAGAAACAGCGTAGGGGATAGCACACAGCCCTGGGGGACTCCAGGATTCACAGGTTTTAAGTCGGAGCATGACCCGTCGACAGCAACTTTAATGCTCCGAGCCGTGAGAAAGCTGGAAACCCAATCATAACTTCTCGGGAAGTCTATAACATGGAAGCTTCGAAAGAAGTGCTTTGTGCCAAACCCGATCGAAGGTTTTCGCTACGTCCAAATTAACGGCCAGCGCCTCTCCTTTACTCTCAACCGCCTCCACCCATCGATGGGTTAAGTACGCTAACAGATCACCAGCTGAGCGACCTTGACGAAATCAGTACAAACGATCACTTATCAACTGGTGCTCTTCTAGATACATAAGGAGCTGGCGGTTGATGACTGTTTCCATTATCTTGGAGAATAGGGAGGTGATGGCGATAGGTCTATACTTGGACGGATCTGAGCGGTCACCTTTTTTAGGGATCGGGTGGACTAAAGCTATCTTCCATGATGCTGGTATAGCGCCAAGAGAGTAGGAGTACCGGAAAAGACGCGTTAGAATCGGTGCCAACTCCAGAGCACATAGTCTAAGAGCCCGTGAAAAGCAGACTGTATGTATTTTACCAAAGGTGATATTCTGGTCAGAGACCCTCTTATAGATGCCCAACATGAATTGGGGAATCACTAAGCCCAACGGAGGTAGCTATCACGTCACTCAGGTAAGACAGGTACGTAAATTATACTGAATTCAAAAGTATTTTACCAAAGCTGTCATTTGGTCACAATAACGAATATAATAAATACAGCGAGAAAAATCAATGGCAGACGATTATTCTGGTTTAAAACTCGTGGCAGACGCTTATGAAAATTTGAAAAAAAAAAAATTTTCAAAAGTATTTTAACAAATCTGATTTTTATATATGTTATTTGGAATGGTATTACTAGTTTATTTTCGAAACGGCAGACGTTTACTCCGGTTATAATACTGCGGCAGACGACAATATATCCCCTCAACTGTCGGCCGCCATTTTGACACACTGTGCGGATCTGTCAGCGGCCAATTTGTCGTCTCGCAATGTCGCCGCGTCGCATTTAAATGAATATATTACTCCATAATTTTGTATTAAAGATATGTATAAAATTTATTTTATTTAGATTTGTATGAAGTATACTAATACATTGAATACAATTAAGTATTATAATATAATACTTAATTGTATTCAATGTATTAGTATATTTACAATACGACGGGGTGGTTTATAGGTTACTTTTATTTTACTCCTTATAAGTCGATGATCCGTCCAACCTTCAGCTCCTCGCATTGCCCTTGTAATTAGAACGTCCTTAAGATCTTTTCTACGAACTATAAATAATCTAGTAAGTGCCAATGTTTGGAGCGTGGGTGCATCCAAGATGTTTTGTATTTTTCTTGGAGCCTGAAAAAGGTGTTCGTGATACTTAGATTTAATTCAGCACATAAGGTGAGTAGTGCACTTCCATTGTAATTGCATTTACCAATACCATGGCGACCCAAGATATTTTTCCAGGCCTTATACTCACTTCCAACACGGTCATTGAAATCTCTAAGTAAAATCAGTTGGTCCCTGGGTGGAATATTCAGCAAGACTGAGTGGAGATCATCATAAAATTTATCCTTATCATCGTCTGTTGAGGTGAGGGTGGGGGCGTATGCACTAATAAGGTGCAAGTATTTTCCCTTGTTTGTCTGAAATCGCAAGGTCATGAGTCTGTCGTTAATACCTTTTGGCAGCTCTATAAGGGTCTCTACAAGCGAATTCCTTATCGCAAAACGTACACCATTCAGTGATTTTTCCGCAGTTGGTTTGCCTATCCAGTAATATGTATAACCCCCCCAACTCCTCGACCAATTCTCCGCTATCTGACAAATGCGTTTCGCTAATTGCTGCAATGTCGATGTTATATCTTGAGAGCTCCCTTGCTATGATTGCTGTTTTCCGTTCAGGGCACTGATTGTACTCATGGTCTTGTAGGGTTCTTACATTCCAGCTATATAAAAGGTTTTTTATTTGTATTTTCATCTTTATTTCGTCCGAATTGAATGGTGCTCTGTGACTGCGGTTTGCCACAGAGTTTAAAGAGAGACGGACTATGTTCAGGCCACCTTTTCTAGGCCCCTCCCCATGTTGAGGAAAGCAGAGCGATCCTAAATAGGGCTGCTTTGTCGCCAGATGTGCTGCCGAACCCGGAATCCCGTCCCAAATCTATTTCAGGAGCGACCACTCTCATCTGACCGCCTACGTGTAGAAAATCAGCTAGGCACTCGATTCACCAATCCAGAACCTCCCACCAACGCTCCATCGCCGTAGGGCTTGAGATCAGCCTCCAGTAAAATTGCCAAGGGTCATCTGCGCGAGAATATATTTTGGTGGATGAACAGATGCGCAGCTAATAATAATAATATTATATTATTATTCCAAAATATTTGAAATAGGTGAAAATAGATGAGGGAACATTGGGCTACCAGTGAAGTAATTCCGTTTCTTGGCACTAAGTTGATACATCTAAACTTTCGCGACTGTTATTATTACAAAGCGAATAATGAGATTGTTAAATCGAGTATTGTTGATGATCTCTGCTGTCCATCACACGAAGAAGCTGATACAAAAATAATTTACCACGTATGCAGTATTCCAGACACGTCCAATATTGTTAGTAGAGGTTCGGACACAGATATTTTAATAATAATGCTTGGTAATATGGTTTACTTAAAAAATCAGTTGTCTCGTATTTGGATGCTTACTGGGACCGGGAACCATGAAAGATTCATTGTTATTACGAAAATTTATAAGAACAACGGTGAACTATCGACAAATAGCTTGATTGGTTTCCACGCATTCACGGGATGTGATTTTAACCCTGCCTTTTTTAATAAAGGAAAGAAACGACCGTTCACCTTGTTAAAGAAAAATATTTAACTTCAAAAAGCTTTTAAGACACTGGGAAACGCTGAATTAACACCGAAATTATTAGAATCATTGTTTGATATTCTTCAAGAATTTATTTGTCACGTGTATAACACCAAGAAATACAAAGACGTTGATGATAGTCGTTTTCAACTATTTGTCAATAGTTACAAAGCTTCGTTTGGTCAAAACATTATCGGTATGGAAGTGATTCCGACGATGACACTGATGAATTATAACCGTAAAAACCATCACTAAGCAAGTGTATCAATAAAACCTTGAAACATATTTTAATTAAGATCAATTAACGAAATATTGTTATTATTGTTAATTTATAAATAATCCATCTTCCCCATTTATTATTATAAAGTTGAAAATATAATTTTTCTCTTATATTTTTCATAATTTATCGGCTTGCATGCAACAATTATGGAAATAGAAATAATTACAGTAGGTACATATGTTAATACTGTCAGTATATATTGTCGTCTGCCGCAGTATTATAACCGGAGTAAACGTCTGCCGTTTCGAAAATAAACTAGTAATACCATCCCAAATAACATATATAAAAATCAGATTTGTTAAAATACTTTTGAAAAATATTTTTTTTTCATATTTTCATAAGCGTCTGCCACGAGTTTAAAACCAGAAAAATCGTCTGCCATTGATTTTTCTCGCTGTATTTATTATATTCGTTATTGTGACCAAATGACAGCTTTGGTAAAATAATTTTGAATTCAGTATAATTTACGTACCTGTCTTACCTGAGTGACGTGATAGCTACCTCCGTTGGGCTTAGTGATTCCCCAATTCATGTTGGGCATCTATAGGAGGGTCTCTGACCAGAATATCACCTTTGGTAAAATACATACAGTCTGCTTTTCACGGGCTCTCTTTTAGACTAACACGTCTTCAGCACTATTGCTGGGATTCCTTCAGGCCCACTGGAATTGTGGACATTCAGGGATAAAAGTATCTGTCGCACACTACTTTGCTGGAAACGAATCTCCGGCATGGCATGACCGCATTGTGAAATAGTCGCTGCGATGTTACCCCTATAGTCCAAAGTCGAGTTGGACGCAAAAAGATTGCCAAGAAGGTCGGCTTTCTCTTTTCCGTCGTGGGCTAGTGACTGGTCCTCCCGGTGCAACGATTGAAGAGACAGCTCACAGAAATTCCCAAGAACAGCCTTGGCGAGCGACCAGAACGCACAGGTTCCCGAGTTTTGCCTATGTACTGAGACTTTGCTACGGCTATAATTCTTTTGAAGGACCTGGAGGCAAGGTTGTACTCTTCTTAAGAGAACCGGTGTCAGAGTCCTGGGACGCCACTGCTTTTGCCCAGACTTGATAGCACTCATGCTTAAAACATAATGCCGTTTTGAATGTGCTGCCGTGCTGAATCCTCCTTTTGGCCTCCTTCTCGAAGTTTCGTCTACCTAACTGAATAATTTGGCCTAGGAGAACTGACCCTTCGACGCTTATCGGTCAGGGTACGACATGTTCATTGAACATGACCTTGGTCTTGTCCAAGTTCATGCCCAAACCGACCGACTCGTCTAGGCTGCGGAGCATTCCGCTTAACTGTTTGAGCGACTCTGCCATTATAACGATGTCGTCAGCAAAACCAAAGATGCGAGATGTACTCACCATTCACGTTGATACCCTGTCCAGTCCAATCCAGTGTCTTCAAAACGTCCTCCAGAGCATTGGTGAAGAGTTTGGGAGATATAAAATCTCCCTGTCTTACACCTCGATTCGGCTCGATGGATTTCATCACCTGGTCCTGTATCTGGACAGCCATCGTGGCGGTGTCATACAAGCACCTCAACACCCCGATATAACGCCAGTCAATCCGAAATCGCCGCAGTGCATCCAGAACTGCCCAAGTTTCGATGAGGTCGAAGGCTTTTTTGTAGTCCACGAATGTCATACAATCTGCCGAACAGTATGGATGTGGTCCACGGTACTAAAGCCTTTTCGAAACCCGGCCTGCTCCGGAGGCTGGAATTCTTCGAGTCTTGCAGCGAGACGATTCGTGACGACCTTCGAGAACAACTTGTAGATATGGCTCAGGAGTGAGATGGGTCTGTAATTCTTCAGTAAAGTCTTATCACCTTTTTTGAAGAACAGCACCTCCAAACCTGTGGTGTTTTTTAATTCCGTCATACACCAGGGTATAACAGGGTAGTCTTTTTAAATCTAAGAATTAAAAAGACGGAATTAAACAGTGGTAGAGCCAAGCAGTTCGCTGCATGAATGGGCCGGCTCGACCAGTGAAATACCACAGCCTCTCAGAATTTCGACGTTTCGTTCGGTGAGAGACGTATCTGGAGGCCCATCCCCGTCACCCTCCTCTTAATGGTAGCGAAAATAAAAGATCATTTACCCCAGGAGGGTACCAGCTGCCACAGCACTGAAGAATGAGCGTCCACGAATTGGTATTCACCAAGGCGTGGACGCTCAAGCTGCCTCGTAGTCTGGGGAGGGCACATTCTCGCTCCGCATTAAAAACTGTCCGGGGCAAACGTAGTAGCATCGCTACACCCCCTGCCACGCTAAACGTGGACTTCTGCAATATCAGGAGCATCCACTCAAATCTGCTTGCCATTCACCACCACCTTGAAACGGCAAAGCCAGCTTTGCTATTTCTTACAGAGACGCAGATACACACACACCTCATACAGGTTACTGGTGGCTGGTCATATCTGCCGAAGGACCGACGGTAGATGGAGTTAGGTCATAGAGTGGAGACCGCGTCTTGGTAAACGTAGCGTAGTACGCCCACCAGCCCGATGGTCAGAAGACCTCAGAAAGGCTGCTGGAAAAGACTGGATGCGAGAGGCAGAGAATCGCATATTGGGAGAGGCCTATGTCCAGCAGTGGACTGCAATAGGCTGATGATGATGATGATGAATTTGTTTAAAGTAAATTAATAAGAAGAAAACAATATAATATTTACTATTTTTTTTAATGTTGTGTAAAGTCTGTACTTGAAGATATGACAGATATATTGTAGAACGGATTTTAATAGAACAACAGAAGCATTTAGAAGTTTTGTCTATTTATTTGTATATATATATACTGGCATCACATAACAACTATTACATCCTTTTCAATATGTAACTAAAAGTCTAACTTAAAATATGTTTAGATTGGTAGTAGATGGCGCTGCATGGTTTGTAACCAAAAACATTACAGAATTCTTAATTTTCACATTTTTTGTCAGCATATTAACATGGTTCTTCTGTATATATATATGTTACAATAAGGAGGAATATTAATGTGAGCGATTCAGCACCAGGTTTTAGCTGTATTTTATGCAATACTTTAAATAAATGAAATTTTAAAAATGGAAAAGAATCAAACAGGGAAACTTTGCTGTCATATGAAGAAAAAAAATATACTCACGGATTATTGTTATAATCAGACTGCTTGGTCCAGTTGTTGAACTGCTCCCTGGCCCACTGGAGACATCTAGGAGACTCTACATAACATTCCCACATGACGAGATTCTCTATCAGAAAAGCTTCATTGTCGTCTTTGGGTTTATCCAAACCATAGTTCACGGCTTCCAGTTGTTTAGCTAGGATGATCTTCATGTAGTCCTGAAAAAATAATTTTCTGTATATCCCACTTCTGATATATTTTTTATATTAAACATAGGACCAATATTATTTCTATAGTTGAAATGTTACCTGGAAATACAAATATCCAGAGGTAGCCCTCAGGTTATATCTGAGGAAGGCCATGTTGTTGAGCAGCTGGTCCCAGACCATCTTGCTGGTCTCGCCGTTGATGACGCAGGTGGTCAGGCCCAGGGCGTAACTGTAGTCCAGCTGCGAGACCTTGGCCAGGTTGAAGGCGTCGTCGATCAGCTGCGACTTGGTGATGGGAGACGTCACCAGCCCCGCCCTCAGGGCCTCGCTTAAAAGAGCCCAGTTCTTTTGGTCGTAGTTCACTCGATAGTAACCTGAGGACCGGTATAGGGCCTTAATACTAAATTTAAGCATCTTTGAAATTGAAATCTATATAATTTACTAAACGAAGATAAAAGTGAATTTAAAAAATATATTTACACATGAGAATTCTCGTAAGCTGAGTGCCACTATCAAAGTAATTTTTAATATTTTACAAAGCTTGTTTGAACTTAGAAGATTACCAGTTGTTACTCACAACATAACATTGCAACAGATCCATTTACACCTAAGGGAATTGTACATATTGCTTTATTTATAATTATTGCAACTATTTGCCACAATTTGTTTAGTTAATAATTGTTTATATAACAAAAGCAAATTTCAAAGTCTTATTACCTATGGCGTCAACATTGACGTACAACGCTTGGGTAGAATTGATTGGTACATTAAAAACAGCCAGCCTCCCTTTGAGCCAGGTCTTAGGTTTGGTGCTCCACTGGTCTACTGGAGTGCCCACGATCGCATAGCTGATCGGTATATGCCACAATTGGTCTCTCATCTTCTGGTATGGGCTATCAGACGTGGTGAATAATCTCTGGAACAGTATTTAAATGTGAGTAACTATAGCTTAGTGCTGAATAGTGTTGAGTAGGACATACAAGAGGCGCTTCATTTGTCCCGGACATGACGTCAAAATGTAAGAGTGCCTCGAAATTAAAAATTGTACTACTTCAATTTTTTTGTCGCGGTCGTCCGAGGCAGACAAACGGCAAGTACGTCAAGTCACAATCGTCGCGTCTGACATTTCGAGAGAGGGAGAAATATATTGTCGTCCATGCGAAGCGAGGTTCCAGCCAGAAGAGGCGTATTTAAAATTTATTTAATAATCTTACGTTGTTTAAAGAGTCAGTGCCATTTAATTAGTATTTTTTTCTGATAAACCATATCGCACAGCACCCTCTAGTCATGCAAATTCAAAGATTTTTTATATTACTTGATGCTTATCGTTATGTTTTGGATAATTAACACCACAACTATAAATTATAGCCTATTTGTTATTCTGATGTAATTATAAGTTATATTCTTGTAAAGTTTGATTACAATCCATTCAGTAGTTTTTGAGTGAAAAAGTAACAAACATTCATCCCACATCCATCCTCACAAACTTTCGCTTTTATTTTTAACAGGTATATTAGATGAGAAATTTTATATTCGTAATCATTAGATTTGAATACCTAAAAGACTACAAACACATAAAATTATTTTTTATACTTGTAAGATTTATAATTACAAAATATTTGTATTATACAAACAAATAACATGACAAAAGCACGTCGCGTCTGACATTTGAGGCACCAGGAGGCGCGCGTATTTCGTACTACAATAACTTCAAATGGTTCAGTACGCCTCGCCTCATTTGAAGTGGGACATTGTACTGTCTTAGGACAAAAACAGGCTATCTTACAAACTCTTTTTTAAGTCGTGTCCTACTCAACACTACATTTGAGGCACCAGGAGGCGCGCGTATTTCGTACTACAATAACTTCAAATGATTCAGTCAGTACGCCTCGCCTCATTTGAAGTGGGACATTGTACTGGCTCAGGATAAAAAAGAGGCTACTCTTACAAACTCTTTTTCAAGTCGTGTCCTACTCAACACTAGTGCTGAAATTATTACACCTAAATACACATATGGGAGATTTCGAGTTTTGAATTAGAAATACCTGTAAACTACGAATCTTGACGCCCCTAATATTTTATTTTTGGGTTTTTCTGCTAACATTATTTGCGCCCAGGAATCTGCCCAACGCTCCATTTACGACGTTTGCTAACGCCACTCTTCTTCACGATATTAACAGATGGCGGTATAAGTTAATTAGATTGTTGGATGGAAGTATCCGATAGATGGCCCTATATTAAAATTACAAACTTAGGCCATAGCCACAGCAATGCGTGGCCGGGTCTATTAGTGGTGTATAAATTGTCGGGCTACTAAGTAAGTTTTATAGAAAATAAAGAAGTAGAGAAGAAAGAAGTAAAGTAATACCTGTTCAATTTCCACAACCCCCGTGTCGTAGTTCCTATTGATATTGACGACTGGATAGCCCGCCTGCTTAGTCCAAGTATTCATAAAGTCTACCACAGATAAATCCTTAAGCGACGGATCAGACTGAGTAGCTTGCGACATGGACTTCCACAGATCAATTTCTTCAGCGTTCGCGTACTTCCTGAAACAATTAATAGCAAGATCCTGTGAATATTCTTCAAAGTACAGGACAAATTTTAGTATTAATGTTATTCTTTATATTTAACTGTGGCAGAGCCACGCAGTTATGCCGACTGGGCGGGCTCGACGAGTGAAATACTATCCTCTCATATCGACGTTAGTGGTTCATGCCGTGTTTCTGTGAAAAAGGTATCCGGACAACCAACCCCTTCTCCTCCCTCTTCCTAGCGCACTTTCGACCACTACCTACCTTTTATAGGCTGGCAAAGCCACTGTAGTAACACTATCTGTGTTGCGGTGTCCATAGGCCGCATTAGTTATGCGTCCCATGTTGCAAGTCACACAAAAGATAGGGTAATGGTCGAAAGTGGGGTAGGAAGAGGTAAACCATCACGTAATACACATGCTCGTTTACCCCCCTACGACTTATGAACATATGTGATTTAAAATTAAAGCGTGTAAAGGAACTCACCAATCTTTCAAATATATGAGCAATCCTTTGTGGAACATGTCTTCAGATATCGTGTGGTTCAGCATCCTGATCAGATTGGCTCCTTTAGTGTAAGAGATCTCGTCGAACTTCTGGGATATCTCTGAGGCGTCCACCACTTTCCTTGATACCGGTGAAGTATTCTTGAGCGCGTCTGAACGAAGAAGATCCATTTTGTCGCGGGAGAATGATTCAAACATGTTCCATTCAGGTTCAATCTAGGTTAAAGCCAAATACAATAATATAAAATGGATGTTACACTAATTACTAACTATTCAAAGGTACCTAACAAGGAATGACACAGAGAGCTATCTTAGGTCCACTTATACACAATCTATGTAACGAAATAAGTCCAAGTATTAGTAATAAGGCGTGCTATGGGTCCAATTGGCAACTCCAACTTACTCGAATTGAGTTTGGAAACCCTTAAGCATAGGTGAAAAGTAGCCCGCTCTCAGAGTTCTATAGAACTATGCACAGGAACTGCACGACTTGATACATTCCGCCCATACGTCTGTTTCGTGGACTTACCACCTGTCCGGACAAACCGGTTTGCGTCCTCTAAGAGAAGACTCCCTAAAAGTGTGTGAATAGGTACAACAGGCCAGTGCGCTTCACCACCAACGACCTCACAATCACTTACAATCAAGAGCCGAGCATTTGTCTGTAAAGTGAAAAAAATAACTAAGCATGTATTCACCCGGTCTACCCCCACGTACTCGATGTATGTGGCGAACCCCTCGTTGAGCCACAGGTCTGTCCACCAGCGCATGGTCACCAGATTGCCGAACCACTGGTGCGCCAGTTCGTGTGCCACGTCTATCGCCACGTTCTGCTTGTCGCGAGGGACGCTCTCCGCCTCGTCGAACAGCAGGGTTGTCTCTCTGGGTGAGGTCATAATAAGGGGTTTTTAAAGAAAGAATGTTCACAAAAAGCAGCAGACAACTATTTAACTTTATCTCAAAAATAACCATTAGCTTACCTGAAAGTAACTAAGCCCCAATTCTCCATAGCTCCGCTGGAGAAGTCGGGTATGGCGATAAGATCCATTTTATCCAGTTCATAAGGCACTCCGAACACGTCTTCGTAGTAAGTGAGCAATTTGGGAGTGATGCTCAACGCGTACTTCGCCTTCGAAGTAAACTCTGGTCTCGTCCACACTTTGATCGGTATCGTGACGTTATTTCTGCTCGTGTAGTTCGTCTCCAGGGCTTTGAAGTCCGACAGAACGTACGCGACTAAATATGTCGACATACTGACAGATCTGTCGAAGTGTGTCCACTGCCACCCCGGTTGGTCTGTTCTGCAGAGATAGAAATGAAACATGTTATCGATGACACTCGTGTAAGATCAAATAGTGTAGAATTCCAGAGTTTCCTGCAACATACTTCCTTCCACATTCACGAAACTATTCCAACAGATAGTTTGTACTTGTCATAACTTTTTGATTATTTATTCAATATTATTCTAATGACTTACACGGGCTCCTCTGCTATGACCTTCATGTTAGATAGCGCAGTGATATTCTGGGGGTGCGCAATGCTGATCTCAAACTTAGCCTTGAATGCTGGTTCGTCGAAACAAGGAAACGCGGAACGAGCGGACGTCGGCTCGAACTGTGTGACCCCGAGACTTCTGTGAGATAACAATATATTTTTTTATTGTGAAAAATTATATAATGGTTCCTGATGAGATATCTAAAAAAGATGTTTAATTAAAAAAAAAACCGATACGTAGGCTTTATTTAAGCAAGATTAGTTTAGTAATCAAATTAGAAAATTTGGTAATTATATCGAATAACATGGAAAGAGTATACACAAAAGGGTATTCCGAAGGAAGTTGTCCAGATCTTAAGGGAATTGTTAATGCCTGCTTAACCTATACAGCATTTGGTGTGATAATTTTTAGTGTTATCCAACCACAAATTTGTGAAGATGGAAATAAGTACGAACGTTTGTTACTTTTCGCTCAACAACATAACTTCACGCCTTTTGTTACCCGAAGGTGTAGGCAGCGGCTATTAAGCCTCGTCTCGTCGTTATGTTTGAAAATTAATAATTACTTAACACAACATAACTTCACGCCTCTTGTTACCCGAAGGTGTAGGCAGCGGCTGTTGTGTCTCGCCGTTATGTTTACGTCACCAATGGAATAGGTGGCGAACCTATTGCCATACCGGGCACAAAGTTTTCAGTCATCGATATTTAAATCACACTTCCGAAAATAATATCCGAAAGTCATTGGTGTGAGCCAGTATCAGGAATCGAATCCGGACCTCTGGAGCACCTGCACTGAGCTACCGAGACTTTTTCGCGCAAAAACTAAAAAAATTGGTCATATTATATCGAGCTATTTATAGTGTTTAATATCCCAACCATAAGCGGGCATAAGGTTCACTATGACGATTATGTACCTAATTGGCTAGAAGTTATATAATCTGTGGAGCAGTGAGAATAGAGCCTAGACTGAAACTTGGCCTGAAGGAAGGTTTCATGACCACTTTCCATCAAATTGACCAAGTCCTCTTGGAATAACTGGAACGACGAGTGTGTATTATTTGAGTCGCAAAAGTCAAGGAAGCGAGTGAGTCATGTTTTCTTGCGCTCTATTTTATCTGTCTACCCCGAAATGGTCCTTGTGACCGGATACTGTATTGGATTTTCTTATTGACCGTAAGAGCGATATAGCGTATAACAGCTAGTATTATAGTACACAATTCGCACCATGAACATTTATGTAGGTATAAAATTAAAATTAATGAATGAATTTATCAATTGACCACAAGAAGATAATATTTCGCAACCTCACCAGATTATTTAATAATATATTGACGTCATACTTTTGTTTAATCATCTATTGGAACCGGCGAATTATGTATCGTATCATAATGAATATAAAACAATGTGTAGATTGACCTATAGATAGTTTTATAAAGTTCGATAATATAATTGTATGACTTATACCAATTTTTTTATACTTAAACCTTTCTATAAAATTAAAATTGTCTCGGTGGTCCAATGGTCGTGCATCCCGAAAAAATGTACGGTACGGTAAAATGTATTTGGGATTTACTATTATTGACATAACTACACTTCTGTAACCTACATTTTAAGCAAATAAATATTTGAATATGAATCCCGCTTCTGAATCAGGAAGTTCGAGTCTGGGTTCACATGAATCACTTTTCTAAATAATTTTCGTAAACTGTGATAGATGTGATAGACTGTCAACTGTGTGCCCAGTGTAAGGCAAGTTTGTTACCTATTCCATTTGGGACGTAAACATAACCGAGGTAAATTTACTTAGTTACTTGATAAGAGATCAATAACTATTGTTGTTTGTTATATTAAAAAATGCGTAAATATTTATCTCATGAGAACTTCGGAAAAAATACCAATATTGTATCACTCAAGGCATCAAACGAAATCTATTCTCGCCTCTTCAGCTAATATTCAAACAATCGTCCGAGCCAACAGAGCATAATAAATAAATAAATAGAAATTCTAAAGCCATAAAATCATAAAAAAAAATGGTTAAAAACAAGAAAGAAGAATTACAAACGATGACGCAGAAGAAGATTGGGTTATAATTGAAGTCCGTGCGTAAGTTTATCCACCATATTAACAATTAATTTTTTTTTTATTAAACATTAATTAAATACACTTAAACATACCTAATGTTTGTAAATTGCATATAATATATCATACTTATGAATAAATTAAACGCAATATAAATTCATTTAAATTTTAAATGATGAAGATGTATCTACCTACATTGTCATGTTTTCATGGTTGCATATTTCACACGTTGAGTTAATTAAAAAGAAAAATCCGTCTGAATATTAAAATGTTCTCTTTTTAATTTTCCTGTTCTAAATTTGTTAGAGGTTTTAACGTAAGTAATAATATAAAATAAAAGTAATTATTAAATTTAAAGTAGACTGATTGTAAAGACCATTTTACATAGACAGGTAGGTAGACCATGAACCACAGAAATAGATCAAGATCTTGATCTATTTCTGTGCCATGAACATACCCACTAGCAGAAATAATTAATAATCTACCTTCTGCACATTCGAAATGGTCCAAGATATAGCTATTACATATTTACATAAAGTGAATAGTATTCTATGCCTTGTTTGAAGCTATATCATAAGCTTTAGTTGTCTAGTTTGGTACACTATGGGGCTGTGCAAAATGAGTCCAAAATAATCTTATTACCATCCCATTCAGTGAGAATTTTATTTTATATTGGAGTTAAGAACTTTGAATAGGAGACAAAGTGCAAATGGTATATTCATCATATAAATTAATATAAGACCTTGACAGCTTTAGATAATAAATTCGCGTCACTAATACTACTACAATACAATATAATACATTACAATAATAATATTAACATTAAATAATTGTTAACCAAATATGCTGAATTAGAGAAATTGGATGAAATTGTAATATCGAGAGGTAGAAAAGTTTGTAACAGTGGTAAAGCCAAGCAGTTCGCTGCATGAATGGGCCGGCTCGACCGGTGAAATACCACGACCTCTCAGAAGATCGACGTAAAGTGGCTCATGCCGCGTTTCGTTCGGTAAGAGAGGTACCCGGAGGCCCACCCCCCTTTCCCCTATCCCTTAAAGGTCGGCAACGCAACAGTAATACTATATGTGTTGCTAGTGTCCTTGGGCGGCGTTGGTTGCTTACCATCAAGTAACACGCCTGCTCGTTTGCCCTCCTATCCCATAAAACAAAAAAAAAAACTCTTCCCCCATTTTTCTTAACCTACTTCCTGAACGATAGGCAATGTAGCCATATATCATTTGTGATGCAAGTGTCCATGAGTAGTGCTAGTCACTTACCGCCAGTTGACCAGCTTGTTTGTTGAAACTGGGGGAATTTCCATCTAAAACAAATTGTATTGTAACACTAATAACACTTACTTGGTATTTCCTTGGCTATCTGTGTATGTACTCTTGTAGAAGCCAACCAAGGAATTAGAAATGACTCCTTCAAAGGATAATTGTAGAATGTAGTCCACATTTGTCTTCAGTGGTGATTCTAACATTATAATTATTCTATCACCAGTGCCTTGTAGTATAGAGAGTATTCTGATGCTGCGTACAGCACTATGAGTAATTTCGGTATTAACTATTTCTTTTACAGGCTCCTGGATTTTAGGTGTGGTAGTTTCTGTTGCATTAGCCATAACATTTTCAATATTGGTAACTTCTGCTACAGTAGTATCACTTTCATTCATAGGACCTGTGGTAGGAACTGTGATGTTCTGAGATTCTGTAACGTTTTCATCTTTTATCTCCCGTTTCACTTTGGTCGATATTAAAGTCTCAACTGTCTCATATATCTGCTCTGTCAGCTTAGCATTACTATTATTAATACTGAGATTCTTTGCATGTAAAATTATATCTCTAATTCCTTTGTTTGCTTTTAAAGTTATGAATACTTCACCGGAGAATTTGGAATTGTCCAGGTCTGTTTTAAGTTTCAGTCTATAGAAACTTGGTACTATGTAAGTTGGAAGCCTCAAGTCGGGTGATGGTGCTGTTGGATTCCCAAATGGTTCAGTGTCATCCCAGTAGTCGACTGGTTTTTGTGCCAACTGAAATTGTATAAAATATGTAATTGTTTATTTATAACAAATTATAATAATAGTCTTGTAGACAGCTAGTTGTAGAGTTTGTGCACATCAATTGTTTTGCTATGATAATAATAAATGTATTTATTACATTTAAACATTTCGACATGGTAAGGCATAATGACAAAAAAAAATGTAATGTAAAAAATGTTACAACTATCTGAATTTGATGTTTATAATACAGTATGTATACATTAAATTAACTATCAAAAACAATACATAATATAATATCATTAGAATGATTTAGTATAGTTTATTTAATAGTTTCAATATGTTCATTTTATAGATTAATAAATATTTCTTTAGCTAGTATTTTGTTTTTTTTACTCTTTAGCAATGAGTGAAAGAATATATTGATGAAACTGGTATGTGTGTATGTGAATTATGCTTAAATTCAAGTGTATTATTATTTATGTATAGCCTACTATGTTAAACTCATCATTGGCATATCGATTAAAAATGTGGGTTTATATCACAAAACATTCCAAATATGTAGGTATTTAAGCCAAACTTTCTATTGAAACAAATCTGTATAAGTTATTATTTTTTGTATTATTCTAATTCTTAACACTAATAAAATTTTATATAATGATCACAGATTTATTAGATTGTTATATTCTTAGTTACTACTTACAGTTTTATATCCATTCAGGATTAATCCATTAAATATAAATACGAAAACATATTTTGCAATCATTTTGTGTACCTACTAACTTATTATCACAGACATAGATTTAATTAAAAACTAATTTTGTCGTCACTAATACACGAGTAATTAATTTTGTTTTATCATTACTATATGAGTTTTCTTAAATTAAAATCGCTTATTTAAAAAAATATTAAATTCGCAGACCCTAAAAATTACAAACCAAACTATCGGCAAGAAAACTTCAAACACGAAATCAATCGATTCTAATGTCACAATGACGTTATCCTACAAAAATTTTGAATGAACACAATAAAATTAAAACCGTTAATTGATCTCACAGAATAATTCATAGTTATTATTATTCACAAATATCACGTATATAACGGGTATGTACACATTTTAGTTTAAGATTTTATTGTAAAGCACACGCAAACATCTGCTAGCGATAGCAAGCGACTAACTGCGGAATAAGTGTGATAAAAATAAGAAGACGGCTACTATAAATTTGAAAGTGATAACGAATACAACAAAGATATTATTATAATTAGAGTAACCATAGTCGATCTTCGACTATGGATCTTCGTCGGTCGAACTGTGAATATCTTTCTACAGACAAAGTATAATTTGGTATTTCACAATTTGCTATTTGCTAGGGTCTAAAGTAGAATTTTATCGTAGGATGGTAGGTAATTAGATACTGAATTTACCTTGAAATAAGTGACGAAATGTACTATAACACCGACTATTACCGCTGAAATTATCGCTAATATAATAAAACCTGCGCAAATGCAGTTGGACAAAAATATGCCTCCCTTTCTTCCATAATGAATGTCTTCTGGTGCTTGGGACTCATACGCCAGAAATTGCTGGCGACTGTTTGAAAGCGTCATCTTCTGAAACAAAATAAAAACAAATCACAGACAAATACTAAATATTTAGGCATATAAATACCTAAATTATCTACCTACAATTAGTTCGTGTAAATGAAATAGGTAGGTATTAAAAATCTCATTATCACTTGATTGATTTAATGTCATGCAACGTCCAAAGATTTATGAGCATCGTACCATACCCATACTTGTAGGCAAGTACCTACAAATAATTAAAAGATTTTAACATCTATTTTCGGAGGTCATGCTCATTTTATAAATATTATTTATTTTATAATTGTATTTGAATTATAAAAACTGATGGGACTTAGTGGCTCACACGAGTTATTTCGAGGTATCGAGTTATTTACTATCGATGACTGAAAAAATAGGTCCTTAAAAAATTGGCGAGTAGAGGCAATATTCGGGTAGAAGTGAGTTGAAAATGTGAAGTAACAAAAAAAGAAAAAAGTTCTTCGTTGCTCCAAATCGTTTTAGGCACACTTTTTAGAAGGATTGCGCAATATTTTATCATTTTTTTTATGATCATGTAATAGTTGTTTCTGTTACGTGTTATTGGGTTGTTTCATTATTTCTCGCTCCTAAAAAATAATATAATAAATAATATCCAAATTCCTTGTAAAATCTTGTAAATCATTAACATTCTCAATTCACCAGCATTACCATCAGCATTAGTTAAGCTTTACAATTGAATTGAGAATCATTGAATAATATTTTTCAGACTTACTCACTTACCTACCTATCATATTTTGTGTGACAATTTGGATTTTTGAATGACAGCGAGTTTTGTTAACTTTTAGTATACCTACCTAAAGATAGTACAGGGGTTTTGGTAGTCTTCCGTATTCATTCTAATTGGCGGCCGTTTGGATTGCCAAGTTACCAGCAAACAATTCCTATTGTCTTATTGTGAGGACTGGTTTTGTTAAGAGGTTTACTGACGAACCAGTATTTCTAGCAATCGATAAATTCTTTAGCGTAGACTTGTTCACAAATTTATAAAACTATGATATAAATGCCAATATGGCATGAAATTTACTCAATTATTGCCTATAGTAGTAGTAACAGGTTCTTTTTCAGATTATGAGAACAGAATGGAAAAAAACTAAATTTTATTAAAGCCAAGGAAGCCAAGAATCTGTTTTAGTATTATTGTGTGCGGTCTTTGGTGAAAAGGAAATGGCAAATGGACAATTATATGTCATTTATTATGATGAAAAATAACATAACTTCACGCCATTTTCTACTCGAAGCTGTACGCAGCGGATGTCAAGCCTCGTCTCGCTGTTATGTTTACGTCCCCAAAGGGATAGGTGGCGAACCTATTGCCATACCGGGCGGCGGGCACAAAGTTTTCAGTCATCGATATTTTTAACTTCCGAAAAGAAAGGAACTTTCCGTAGGAAAGTCGTAGGAAAGAAAGGATTGGTGAGAGTCAATGTGAGAATTCTAACCCGCGACCTCTAGATTCTGAAGCGGGGTGCTCGACCACTGGACCACTGAGACCTTATATAAAAGCAACTGAAAATGTACTACGTTTATTTAATACCTGTTTTGTTTTCAACGAACAAATTCTTCATTAGGTACATCCCTATAAATATAGATTACAGACGTTATTCAGACAATATACTGGATCATCATTAGCCCTTCGAGGTCCACTGCTGGACAGGCCTCCCCCATAAAGCGCCACAACTGCCGGTCCGTTCACTCGTGGGGGGTTTTTGCCATAATCGCCACGCTTGGCAGGCGGGTTGCCGATTGCAGTAGGCTGTATTTTGTTGAGAGAGAATGCTGCTGCCCATTCTTCCAGCCTTTTCGCTTAGTCGCCTTTTACGACACCAACGGGAAGAGATGGGGTGGCGGTATTCAAAGCCGTCGCCCCACAGCATAATAAAAAATATACTGGTTATTAATTAATAATAAATAAAATAATCTTCTAATGAATATATTACAGTATTTTCGGTTATTTTATTTTCTACCTTTATTTGTTTCTTGCGATTGTTATTCGCCATGCAGCCATTTATAGTTCATAATGCATCGACTGTATCAAACTGTATCGGTGCTGTATCGAATGTTCAATGGCGATAATTATTATATGAGTAACGGTGCGTTATAACGGCATTCACAATATAATTCTCCAAAGTCTTTAAGAATAGATGTCTCAAAGTTCTCCGTTTTTTAAAGCCGATTAAAGTATTGCAGTGATAATAATATTGATTAAATAAATATAGTGTAAAAAGAAACAAAAAAAAAACATTTGTCCCGTGTGCTGAATGTTATTTCGCTTTTCTCGCGAGATGGCGTGTTTCTTTTAGAACAGAAACCAACTTTATAACACGCTTCATGATTCACTCTTGAAATGTTTGAATAATGTAATGTTGGAGGATTTGTTGATATTAATACGCGGAATGTTTTTAAAACAGCTCTTACGTGAGGTGATTACGAGGTGAGAAAGGTTAGGAATATTAATAAAACCATTACGCATTGCTTTTGTAAACTTTAGAGTACGATATACTATTTGGTGTGTCCTCATAAATTATGTCTATATTATCATAGATAGAGTAATACAATATTGCAGGTTCAAGGAAAAAAAAACAATATTTTATAATAAATTTGGAAAATCCAAAAGTGCGCGCCTCACACGCTATTTGTCCTAGAAATCGGAGAAATTTGAATTGAATATAAGAAAAAAAGAATATTATCATTGATGAAATAACTGTTTTAACACAGCACTATTTTTTTTTTGAATATATAGTTATAAATAAAAAAAAAATAAAAAAAATATAATTTTGTTGTTGAAAAAATTATTTTCTACATTACCGACAAACGGTGCGAAAAATAAGAAAAAAACAAAAAAAAATGGTTGAGATACGGAATTCGTTATTCTGTAGAAGAACTTTCAGCAATAGGGATCATCCTCAGGATGTACAGAAACGTTTAAAAAAAGATTCAACTCATTTCATCGCGTATTTTTTTCTTAATCGATGGAACGCACAGACATACAGACCAACGGACGACAATTTTGTTTTTTTATAAATACATATTTCATCATAATTATTGATGTATATGAAAAAAAAAACCTAACTGAACTAACAATTAGAGTTCCTAGTTGCAGAAACATCCATTTTTTCGCGACGTTTATTGATAACTTTTGGTATAAAAACGATTTCATGTTGTAAAATCGTCGCAGAGCGGTCTTTCGAGAATAGAGCACACCCACACGCTAAAGCGTTGTGAGGCGCGCAATAAGAATCTACTGTACTACATTGTCATTTACGGCCAGTGACAATCTTTACAAATTATAGATTTAGGTAATTTAAATATTTACATAAGTTTCATTAAACTTGTTATGTTACTAATAACGATCATGTGAAGCAAGTTTATCTGAAATCTAATTTTGTACAAAATTATGTGGGTACTTAAATTATGAAATAGGAACGAGGCTTTCCACCATTCTGTGTGAATTTCAAACCATAGAGCATCGTTAAAATACTTTATGATTGGACAGAACAGTAAACATTATTCGATTGCAATATGGTCCTAATTAATTAAACACGGTTTCAGTTAATTAAAGGCAGCTACATCACTAGAGAAATATTTTAACTGCGTTGTAGAACAATTTTAAATATCTCATACGCTGGCTCACAAGCTTCAATATGTAGCCGATTACGCCAAGAGGAAGGTTATAATTTTCAGTAATACATGGAAATATTTCTTTGAAACGCCCTGTTGTGTATAAGCCTGGAAAAAATAGTTTCAGAGTTTTTACGTAGGACGATAGGGTATAGCTAAATTATTCCCAGGAGCCTATATATATAATATCCTAATTAAACGTTTTTTAGCATAGTCAGATAGTTGTAGTTGTGAGAGAGGTACCCGGAGGCGCATCCCTCTTTCCCATACTTTCCTATTCCTATTTCCTTAAAGGCCGGCAACGCAACTGTAACACTATATGTGTTGCAGGTGTCCATGGGCGGCGCTGGTCATTTACCATCAGGTGACGCGCTTGCTCGTTTGCCCTTGTTTGCCCGGTATGGCCACCTATTCCATTTGGGACGTAAACATAACGGTGAGTGGAGACTTAAAAGCCACTGCCTAGACCTTCGGGTAGAAAAGGCGTGAAGTTATGTTACTACATGTGCGCGCAATACATATTTGCCTAAAAATCGAATACTTATATCGTGGATATTGCGATATCTTTTGAATGAAATGTCCGAATTAAATAATTCAAAAAGTTCCAGGAAGCTATTGAATCTATCTTGAATTGTAAATAATTTTAATCAGAATTAACACCAAAGTACAGAATAAAGGGCTTTTAAAACATCATCAGTCAAATTATTTTAAAAAATTAAATAAACACTTATTGTGAGATAACTACAATAGTTAGACACACGGTGTCGCGACCATTTGTGTAGACAGCTATATATTCTGCAAAGTTGTAGTACATTTTTTTGCTCTAGAATCAATACTTTTTGCAGCGTACACAATGTAAACATTTTTTTTAGGTGATTTTTTTACACCTTGGGTTACATTATCGGACTTTTAGTAAAGATCCCTAATTGTTTAGAAAATATAATATAACCTAAATCTTTCCTCTATAAATGGACTATCCACCACTGAAAGAAGATTTAAAATAGAACCAGCGGTTTCTGAGATTAGCGCGTTGAATGAAACAAACTATTATGCTTTATAAGTATTAAATGAGTGGTATAGTGCCGCCACTAGCTACTAGATGTCTATGTACAGATAAAAATCACGCTTAAGTAATTCTCTTCCTGGATTTATATATAGACTGGTTCAAATTCATCCTCTTTATTATTACATATATAATATGTTAAGTGGCCGCAAGGGGGCGTTAATTAAAAGCGTTAAACAGTTGCACGAGACATTAGAAGTTACACTTAAAAAAGTGTCGTCCACTACTACTTAGGTATTAAATTTTAGGGAATTAAACGTAATGTTTTAGTATTTTTTTTAAGTAGGTATACATTTTTGCAATGAATATACTGCTGCGTGACATCAACTCTCTGGAGTATATATGTCTGCCGATGAATAGCCTTGAACTGTTATCATGCGGCGTGCTGGTTAACACGATAATTAAAGAGACAGTTAGGTATATATACATATATAATATAAACATAACTTCACGCCTTTTGTAACCTAAGGTGTCGGCAGTGGCAGTTAAGCCTCGTCTCGCCATTATATTAACGTCCCAAATGGAATAGGTGGCGAACCTATTGCCATACCGGGAACAAAGTTTTCAGTCATCGATATTTATCACACATAACTTCCGAATACAATTAAAATAAAAGCATATAATGGTACATTACATACATACAGCGACTTTGTTATATACTATGTAAAATGATATAGGTACAGTTATCTATATACCTGTAGTTGTCTATGTTGTCTCGGTGATCCAAAGGTCGAGCACCTCTCTTCTGAATCAAGAAGTCGCGGGTTCAAATCCTACAAGGCTCTCCAGACCAATGACTTTTCGAAATTAATTTCGAAAGTATGTTAAATATAGATATCTGAAAACTTTGCGCCCGGTATCGTGCCCGGTATCGGTATAGGTTCGCCACCTATTCCATTTGAGAAGTAAACATAAAGGCGAGAAGAGGCTTAACAGCCGCTATGTACACCTTCGGGTAGAAAACGCGTGAAGTTATGTTATGTTATCTATTTACAATCTAATACTTCACCATGGAATACTAACACCATGTTCCACTTTTCAGAGGTTATCTTAATAGGATCGTAAATTTAAATAAAATATTGTGATGAATGATATTTTAGATGTATTAATAAAACTACAGAGGTTTAAAAAAACAATTTGTACCGACGACGGTGTAATCTTTGAATATTAAAAAAAAGAAATGGTCAATTAAAAAAAACAATGAAATTAATTAGGTACTTAATAAAAAGCTCCCTAAAAAATAAAAGAAATTAATATAATAAAGATTTTGTCTAGTTTTTGTCCGCGGCTATTATCGTACTTACTTCATAAGTGCCATATTTAGAAATACGAAAGTTTGTAGGTAAACATATACATTCGGGGGGGGTCGCGCTGGCGGTGTCACTCGACATCGTCAACGCCTTCGGGACCCTCCCCTGGCCGGCCATCAGGGAGGCCCTCGTATACCACGACGTGCCTCCCTACCTCAGGTCGGTCATCGGGGCCTACCTGCAGGAGAGACGGGTGGACTATGTCGACCGGAACGGGACGGAGCAAAGGAAGGAGGTGACGTGCGGGGTTCCGCAGGGGTCCGTGCTCGGGCCCCTGCTGTGGAACCTCGCCTACGATCCGGTCCTCCGCACCAGTCTGCCCCGTGGCGTGAGTGTCGTTTGCTACGCAGACGACACTCTGGTGGTCGCCACGGGGCCCGACTTCGAGCGGACGCTCAGGTTCGCCGAGCTGGGGGTGGCAATCATCGTCAGACGGATCCGCGGGCTGGGCCTGGAGGTGGCGCCTCACAAAAGTGAGGCGCTATGGTTCCACCGCCTCACCAGAGGCAGGGAACCCCCGGCCTCGCGGATCCAGGTGGGTGACACGGCTGTCCTGGTGGGGCGGTACATGAAGTACCTCGGCCTCACCCTGGACAGCCGCTGGAGCTTCGAGGAGCACTTCGTACGGATGGTCCCCCGAGCGCGACGGGTGGCGGGCGCCTTACACCGCCTGCTGCCCAACCTCGGGGGGCCGGGGGATGGAGTTCGCCGCCTCTACGGTGGCGTCGTGCGGTCCGTGGCCCTGTACGGGGCCCCCGTTTGGTCGCGAGACCTCGCGGGGGCCTCCCGCTCCAGGGCTCTGCTGAGGAGCCTGGAGCGGATCATGGCCATACGGATCGTGCGGGGCTACCGTACAATCTCATATGAGGCGGCGACGGTCCTCGCGCGTTCCCCACCCTTCATCATCCTGGCCGAGATGTACGCAGCCGCGTACGATCTCGGCCGGGGAGGGGGGGGGCCGGGGGTGCGCGGGGACGCGAAGTGCGGAGGCGGGAGGCCTTCCGGCGGGTCCTGGGGGACTGGCGCGACGCGCTGGTCCTCCAGGGCGGTACGCGTTCGCGCGCCGTCGGGGCCGTCCTGCCCCACCTCGAGGCCTGGGTGCTCCGTAAATGGGGCACTGTCACCTACAGGTTGACTCAGATACTCACCGGGCACGGGTGCTTCGGTGAGTATCTGAGTCGAATAAAACGTGAAGAGACGGCGCGATGCCACCATTGCGCATCCGACCTGGACTCGGCCCAGCACACGCTGGAGGTCTGCCCGGCCTGGGCGGACGAGCGCCGAGTCCTGGTCGACGGGATCGGGCGAGACTTGTCCCCGCCGGCGTTGGTCGCGGCAATGCTGGCGGGCGAGGAGGAGTGGAGGGCTGTGGTCTCCTTCTGTGAAGCAGTCATGCTCCAGAAGGAGGCCGCCGAGCGGGGTCGGGAGAGAGCCGACCCCGCTCGAAGGCGGCGGCGGCGAGCTCAGTGATCGCCGCCGCCAACGGGCCGCGAGGGCGCACACCCCGCGGGTGCGCCCGGGTCGCGGCCCGGGAAGGATGACCCCCCGGTGCGGCCGGGAAGGGTCGTCGGGGGCGCCGCCGGCCGCGCGCCTCTTTACAGCGCGCGGTCGGAGCCGCCCCGCCCGGGGGAGCCTCGCCAGGCTCCCCGAGGATGAGCACCCCCTCGTGACTGAGGGGGTGCTCAATAGGGATCATCCTCAGGATGTACAGAAACGTTTAAAAAAAGATTCAACTCATTTCATCGCGTATTTTTTTCTTAATCGATGGAACGCACAGACATACAGACCAACGGACGACAATTTTGTTTTTTTATAAATACATATTTCATCATAATTATTGATGTATATGAAAAAAAAAACCTAACTGAACTAACAATTAGAGTTCCTAGTTGCAGAAACATCCATTTTTTCGCGACGTTTATTGATAACTTTTGGTATAAAAACGATTTCATGTTGTAAAATCGTCGCAGAGCGGTCTTTCGAGAATAGAGCACACCCACACGCTAAAGCGTTGTGAGGCGCGCAATAAGAATCTACTGTACTACATTGTCATTTACGGCCAGTGACAATCTTTACAAATTATAGATTTAGGTAATTTAAATATTTACATAAGTTTCATTAAACTTGTTATGTTACTAATAACGATCATGTGAAGCAAGTTTATCTGAAATCTAATTTTGTACAAAATTATGTGGGTACTTAAATTATGAAATAGGAACGAGGCTTTCCACCATTCTGTGTGAATTTCAAACCATAGAGCATCGTTAAAATACTTTATGATTGGACAGAACAGTAAACATTATTCGATTGCAATATGGTCCTAATTAATTAAACACGGTTTCAGTTAATTAAAGGCAGCTACATCACTAGAGAAATATTTTAACTGCGTTGTAGAACAATTTTAAATATCTCATACGCTGGCTCACAAGCTTCAATATGTAGCCGATTACGCCAAGAGGAAGGTTATAATTTTCAGTAATACATGGAAATATTTCTTTGAAACGCCCTGTTGTGTATAAGCCTGGAAAAAATAGTTTCAGAGTTTTTACGTAGGACGATAGGGTATAGCTAAATTATTCCCAGGAGCCTATATATATAATATCCTAATTAAACGTTTTTTAGCATAGTCAGATAGTTGTAGTTGTGAGAGAGGTACCCGGAGGCGCATCCCTCTTTCCCATACTTTCCTATTCCTATTTCCTTAAAGGCCGGCAACGCAACTGTAACACTATATGTGTTGCAGGTGTCCATGGGCGGCGCTGGTCATTTACCATCAGGTGACGCGCTTGCTCGTTTGCCCTTGTTTGCCCGGTATGGCCACCTATTCCATTTGGGACGTAAACATAACGGTGAGTGGAGACTTAAAAGCCACTGCCTAGACCTTCGGGTAGAAAAGGCGTGAAGTTATGTTACTACATGTGCGCGCAATACATATTTGCCTAAAAATCGAATACTTATATCGTGGATATTGCGATATCTTTTGAATGAAATGTCCGAATTAAATAATTCAAAAAGTTCCAGGAAGCTATTGAATCTATCTTGAATTGTAAATAATTTTAATCAGAATTAACACCAAAGTACAGAATAAAGGGCTTTTAAAACATCATCAGTCAAATTATTTTAAAAAATTAAATAAACACTTATTGTGAGATAACTACAATAGTTAGACACACGGTGTCGCGACCATTTGTGTAGACAGCTATATATTCTGCAAAGTTGTAGTACATTTTTTTGCTCTAGAATCAATACTTTTTGCAGCGTACACAATGTAAACATTTTTTTTAGGTGATTTTTTTACACCTTGGGTTACATTATCGGACTTTTAGTAAAGATCCCTAATTGTTTAGAAAATATAATATAACCTAAATCTTTCCTCTATAAATGGACTATCCACCACTGAAAGAAGATTTAAAATAGAACCAGCGGTTTCTGAGATTAGCGCGTTGAATGAAACAAACTATTATGCTTTATAAGTATTAAATGAGTGGTATAGTGCCGCCACTAGCTACTAGATGTCTATGTACAGATAAAAATCACGCTTAAGTAATTCTCTTCCTGGATTTATATATAGACTGGTTCAAATTCATCCTCTTTATTATTACATATATAATATGTTAAGTGGCCGCAAGGGGGCGTTAATTAAAAGCGTTAAACAGTTGCACGAGACATTAGAAGTTACACTTAAAAAAGTGTCGTCCACTACTACTTAGGTATTAAATTTTAGGGAATTAAACGTAATGTTTTAGTATTTTTTTTAAGTAGGTATACATTTTTGCAATGAATATACTGCTGCGTGACATCAACTCTCTGGAGTATATATGTCTGCCGATGAATAGCCTTGAACTGTTATCATGCGGCGTGCTGGTTAACACGATAATTAAAGAGACAGTTAGGTATATATACATATATAATATAAACATAACTTCACGCCTTTTGTAACCTAAGGTGTCGGCAGTGGCAGTTAAGCCTCGTCTCGCCATTATATTAACGTCCCAAATGGAATAGGTGGCGAACCTATTGCCATACCGGGAACAAAGTTTTCAGTCATCGATATTTATCACACATAACTTCCGAATACAATTAAAATAAAAGCATATAATGGTACATTACATACATACAGCGACTTTGTTATATACTATGTAAAATGATATAGGTACAGTTATCTATATACCTGTAGTTGTCTATGTTGTCTCGGTGATCCAAAGGTCGAGCACCTCTCTTCTGAATCAAGAAGTCGCGGGTTCAAATCCTACAAGGCTCTCCAGACCAATGACTTTTCGAAATTAATTTCGAAAGTATGTTAAATATAGATATCTGAAAACTTTGCGCCCGGTATCGTGCCCGGTATCGGTATAGGTTCGCCACCTATTCCATTTGAGAAGTAAACATAAAGGCGAGAAGAGGCTTAACAGCCGCTATGTACACCTTCGGGTAGAAAACGCGTGAAGTTATGTTATGTTATCTATTTACAATCTAATACTTCACCATGGAATACTAACACCATGTTCCACTTTTCAGAGGTTATCTTAATAGGATCGTAAATTTAAATAAAATATTGTGATGAATGATATTTTAGATGTATTAATAAAACTACAGAGGTTTAAAAAAACAATTTGTACCGACGACGGTGTAATCTTTGAATATTAAAAAAAAGAAATGGTCAATTAAAAAAAACAATGAAATTAATTAGGTACTTAATAAAAAGCTCCCTAAAAAATAAAAGAAATTAATATAATAAAGATTTTGTCTAGTTTTTGTCCGCGGCTATTATCGTACTTACTTCATAAGTGCCATATTTAGAAATACGAAAGTTTGTAGGTAAACATATACATTCGGGGGGGGTCGCGCTGGCGGTGTCACTCGACATCGTCAACGCCTTCGGGACCCTCCCCTGGCCGGCCATCAGGGAGGCCCTCGTATACCACGACGTGCCTCCCTACCTCAGGTCGGTCATCGGGGCCTACCTGCAGGAGAGACGGGTGGACTATGTCGACCGGAACGGGACGGAGCAAAGGAAGGAGGTGACGTGCGGGGTTCCGCAGGGGTCCGTGCTCGGGCCCCTGCTGTGGAACCTCGCCTACGATCCGGTCCTCCGCACCAGTCTGCCCCGTGGCGTGAGTGTCGTTTGCTACGCAGACGACACTCTGGTGGTCGCCACGGGGCCCGACTTCGAGCGGACGCTCAGGTTCGCCGAGCTGGGGGTGGCAATCATCGTCAGACGGATCCGCGGGCTGGGCCTGGAGGTGGCGCCTCACAAAAGTGAGGCGCTATGGTTCCACCGCCTCACCAGAGGCAGGGAACCCCCGGCCTCGCGGATCCAGGTGGGTGACACGGCTGTCCTGGTGGGGCGGTACATGAAGTACCTCGGCCTCACCCTGGACAGCCGCTGGAGCTTCGAGGAGCACTTCGTACGGATGGTCCCCCGAGCGCGACGGGTGGCGGGCGCCTTACACCGCCTGCTGCCCAACCTCGGGGGGCCGGGGGATGGAGTTCGCCGCCTCTACGGTGGCGTCGTGCGGTCCGTGGCCCTGTACGGGGCCCCCGTTTGGTCGCGAGACCTCGCGGGGGCCTCCCGCTCCAGGGCTCTGCTGAGGAGCCTGGAGCGGATCATGGCCATACGGATCGTGCGGGGCTACCGTACAATCTCATATGAGGCGGCGACGGTCCTCGCGCGTTCCCCACCCTTCATCATCCTGGCCGAGATGTACGCAGCCGCGTACGATCTCGGCCGGGGAGGGGGGGGCCCGGGGGTGCGCGGGGACGCGAAGTGCGGAGGCGGGAGGCCTTCCGGCGGGTCCTGGGGGACTGGCGCGACGCGCTGGTCCTCCAGGGCGGTACGCGTTCGCGCGCCGTCGGGGCCGTCCTGCCCCACCTCGAGGCCTGGGTGCTCCGTAAATGGGGCACTGTCACCTACAGGTTGACTCAGATACTCACCGGGCACGGGTGCTTCGGTGAGTATCTGAGTCGAATAAAACGTGAAGAGACGGCGCGATGCCACCATTGCGCATCCGACCTGGACTCGGCCCAGCACACGCTGGAGGTCTGCCCGGCCTGGGCGGACGAGCGCCGAGTCCTGGTCGACGGGATCGGGCGAGACTTGTCCCCGCCGGCGTTGGTCGCGGCAATGCTGGCGGGCGAGGAGGAGTGGAGGGCTGTGGTCTCCTTCTGTGAAGCAGTCATGCTCCAGAAGGAGGCCGCCGAGCGGGGTCGGGAGAGAGCCGACCCCGCTCGAAGGCGGCGGCGGCGAGCTCAGTGATCGCCGCCGCCAACGGGCCGCGAGGGCGCACACCCCGCGGGTGCGCCCGGGTCGCGGCCCGGGAAGGATGACCCCCCGGTGCGGCCGGGAAGGGTCGTCGGGGGCGCCGCCGGCCGCGCGCCTCTTTACAGCGCGCGGTCGGAGCCGCCCCGCCCGGGGGAGCCTCGCCAGGCTCCCCGAGGATGAGCACCCCCTCGTGACTGAGGGGGGGCGACGGCGGGGTGGACCAGAGGGGTTTATCCGAATCCTGGACCACCCCAATGCCGGAGGAAGGCCGCCGCGAGGTTTTAGTGGGTAACCCTAGGATCTGATTTCAGTTTACTGTTTTGGGAGTCCCACACTACCCCCTGCCGTCCCCAGGCGGGGGGTGTGCATAAAGCATTTCCTCACGATAAAAAAAAAAAAAAAAAAAAAGGTAAACATATACATATAAATAAAATAGTGTCTGTTTGTAATATTGAAATAACCACTTTTTACTGAATGCATATGAATATAAATATACGGTTTGTCCCCCAATTTTTTTTTTTTAATTTTTGTGTGATCGTAGTTACGTTGCTACTTTTTTAGAAAAAATATTTATTTACTGCTTCCGAGGCGAACCAAAGTTTGCCTAGTCAGCTAGTTAGACATATCATAACTAAATAATTAATGCAATTTTCATATTTAGCTGCACGCGTTCTACCTGCTGCTGTAAGCAGCGGCAGTTAAGCTCCGACTCGGTAAATTTTTACGTCACAAATGGTTTTTATTGTACCTATAGTTTTTACTGCTCCGGATTCGAGTCCTTTTGTGCCTAAATGAAATAGGTGGTAGAATCAATTGCCGCACACCGGGCAAAAATTACAAAAAGACATTGGTCCAGAATCGATCCCACAACTACTTGAGACTTTTCGACATTTTATTTATTTATTTTCATCCCAGTAATATATTACCTTGGGATTAAGATGGGATTAATAGATCTATGTGTTTGTTACCAACTTACATAGTATAAAAAATCGATTATAATACTTGTAAAGATGATTTATTATATGGGATGTGTCGGTATACCGAGTGTTCGGACAACAAGGGTACTCAAATTTTATATGTAAACACACGTATTGATCAGAACAAACAGCTAGTTGGTCGTGTTTGTATGTTTGTTATGAGTAATACAAATTTAATTTAATACTTTATAACTATCAGTATAAAACCGACAATTCACTGGTATTTATTTACCAGATAACTATGTCATTGAATACTTTAAATAAATTATTATCTATTTTAAAATTAATATACTTTTTATAGTGTTAGATAAATATCGATGGCTAAAAACTTTGTGCCAGGTAATGGCAATATGTTCGCCATTGTTATCCATTTGGGACATAAACATAACGGCGAGTTGAGGCTTAACAGCCGCTGCCTACAACTTCAGGTGGGAGAAGGCGTGAAGTTATGTTATGTTATAGTATTAGAGCCCCAGTTGGTTGCACGAATAAAGGGGTTAGACCGCTGAAATAACACGTCCTCTCAGATAATCGCCGTGAAGTGGCTTACGATGCATTTCATTTCATTCGATGACAGAGGTTCGGAAGCACATGCCCTTATTATATCTTAGCCATTTCCCTTTCTAAAGTCTAGCCACGCCACTCCACTGCTTATTTGCACTCATTACCCGAAGAAAATGTATTTTTTTGTTAAAGATGTAAAGTCTTTAATTACATATCACTAAGTGTTAACATACAAAAATGCCCTCGATACATACATTGGATATAGTTTTTCTGTTTTAACACTTGTGTTTTATCTATTACCAATTACTGAACGCGCAGACAGACTTCACCTTAATTATTTTTAGACTATTTAAAACATTAGTTCAATCGACAACGTCATTACAATTAGTACATGTACAGTACAATGCTTTTTTTAAATTACTACTCGCAGTCTTCCATTTAAAATGCGTGCTACATTTCCATACATTTATATATTTTATCTAAATTTAATAAAAAAATATCTCGGTGGTCCAGTGGTCGAGAACCACGCGTCTGATTCAAAACCTCTGGGTCCGATTCCGGGCTCACACCAATGATTTTTCGGAATTCTTTTCAAAAGTTATATGTGGTAAATATCGAATATTGACAACTCAGTGTATGACAATAGGTTCGCCACCTATTCCATTTGGGACCCGTAATATAAGGATTCGGCTGGTCGAGGCTTAACAGCCGTTGCCTACACCTTCGGATGATGTTATGTTGAGTAAATATAATAAAAACTTTACCTAGAAAAGTTGCGGGTTTCTTTCTCTTCATATTTGTTTCTCCTGGCAATATACCGATGGTAAAAGTCACTTTCATTCCATTATATGTCATAATATACTCAACACACATTAGTCAGTCATCAACATCATATTTTCGAAGTCTATCATTTAAGCCCGAATACTGAACCGCCACTCAAATATATAAGCGCTACTTAAGCGTTTAAGTAGCAGTCACATTAGACAGAATACGTCAAATTTGAGCAGTAAGTAGCACTTTATTAATTGTCAGATTTGAGTGGCGGTTCAGTATTCGGGCGTCAGTCAGTCAGTAGATGAGTAATAGAATGCTAAAGGAGAAATAAATTATAAACTTCTATAAAAGAAGATACTACAACTGATAGAGTTTTACTATCACTTCCTATTTCAATAAAATATGTGATATATCTCATATTTGAGTAAAAACTGAGTCATTATTTTCTTCATCTTAAAACATAATAACCATTTTATTCAATAGGTGGTATCACGCACAATTTAGCCAGTCATTGACATTTCTTGCGACATGGTACTTAACTTCCGAAAAGGGTTCCGAATAGTATTCGATAGTCAGGATTTGAATTAGAGTTATTTATTCATAAGCGGAGTGTTCCACCTGAAGACCTCTGAGACGACATAATACCCAATACTGGCAAATATTGTTACCACTGTCGGTAGTTTGAAAATAGTTACGTTTCTAGTAGTAATTTAATCTAATAAACATTGGTAAAATTATTTAATAAGAAATAAAAATAACGGGAATTGAAGCATATTGTAGGTAGTCCATCTAATCAAATAAAGTACTGTACACGTGTCTGTTGATTAAACGTATAGCTGTGTGACTGATTTGCAATAGCAAAACGAATTTAAAATAAAAAAAAAAACAATCGATGTTGCTTGAAAACGTATTAAATTATAATTTATAAACTTTTACACACATACCTCACATCAGAATCCGTTAAAAAAGTTTTTGTTGCACGATGTATCACTGGTCACTCAAAATGTAAGAAAAAAAAAACAAATTAAAAAAAATGTAATCGAATCGTATTCGAATTTCAAATAAATCAACGACCACGAGCTGTGCGCGCGTCTCGGATCTATGGCGTTGGCGTTATGCACGTTTCAACCGTAAACTAAAATTACAAATACAATAACCAGTTTACTATGATCTCTCATTTACCTGTAGCACGTACCAATGCTATGTCAATATAAAGATTGTTATATTACTGCACAAATTCCTTACGACTGGTTAGAAGAAAAGTAACAACAGAATGACCTTGTAAGTTACCGCTTGAGTTTTACTACTGAAAACGCATAGTTATCAAATCGACACTACAGAATAATAACGATTCAGAAGCGGGGTGCTCGACCACTGGACCACCGAGACTTAATATTATACTTAATAATATTCATTGTTTATACTAGTATGTATATAGTAATTACCTTTAATCTGATCCCATCATCCGGTTAAGTTGGATATTTATAATTAAAACTATACAAAGAAACATTGTGTTCTTACCAGCAATCTATAATTTTGTTAGAATTAATAACTACCTATGTTTTTGGGAATTTAGTATTAAAATATAAGCCTATTATTTAGATCTGTTAGTTAACTACATTATTTTTTTAGATACATCCGAGAAGACAGTCAAACCAAAATAGGCTTCATAGAACATCTGAACAGTGAACACATAGTGTTACAGTTGCATTGCCAGCCTTTACAATAGGATATGGAAGAGGGGAGGGGGAAAGGGATTAGGCCGCCACATACCGGTCTCATCAAACAAAACGCGGCTAGAGCAACTTTGACTCGATATTCTGAGTCGGTATTACAATAAAATAAAATAAAAAACCTTTTTTAAAATCTATCTTGTTTTCTAACTTCATCTGTATGGGATGCTGTAAGGGCGTGCTGTTAAGGGAGCATAACTTAAATAAAACTGATCTGATACTGATAAAATGTATTAATTTTTATAGACTCATAAAAACCTAGATTGACAGTAATTTAATATGATGTTTTAGTAAACCATTAATTTAGTTCATTACCACGCCTAAGTAAGTAAATCTTTCTATTTTTGCCGTATTGAGGATTTTTACAAAAATATGGTAACTACGCGAATACGAGACTGTATGTTTCTTGCACTTCTATATCAAGGGGTCTCGGGTTCGAATCCTTACATAACTTTAAAACATAACTTTACGCCTTTTCTACCCGAAGGTGTTGGCAGTGGCGGTTATGCCTCGACTCGCCGTTACGTTTACGTCTCAAATGGAATAGGTGGCGAACTTATTGCCATACCTAATCGTCATTACATAACGAAATATCGATGACAATATTATCCGTCAATTTATTTACATGTCACGAATTTCGCAATCATTGTTGACTACGTTTTTCGGTATAAAATATGTGGACTTAAAATTAAAACAATAAATAATAGTTTAAAAAAACTAAAAAACACGCTTTTTATAGAATACCGAACTAAAAAATAGAAAAATAAAAAAAAATATTTTATTTTAAAAAAAGCGTGGGGTGCTTTTTAGATATTAACGAAATGATAATTACTCTACTCATATCTGTCAATAAAATATTTATAACTATTGACACCATGCACCCCACGCTTTTTTTAAAATAAAATATTTTTTTTTATTTTTCTATTTTTTAGTTCGGTATTCTATAAAAAGCGTGTTTTTTAGTTTTTTATTAGCTTTTTATTAGCTTCACCTGTATGTTTGTTTGTAGGTTTGTATGTTTGTATGTTTGTAGGTTTGTATGTTTGTATGTTTGTTTGTAACCGACTTCTTTTTTAGTTTCCGGTGATTGCCACTAGATGGTGCGATTTGTGAACTATGAAAGTTCTAGACTAGAAAACCGAACTAAAAAATAGAAAATAAATAATAGTTTAAAAAAACTAAAAAACACGCTTTTTATAGAATACCGAACTAAAAAATAGAAAAATAAAAAAAAATATTTTATTTTAAAAAAAGCGTGGGGTGCATGGTGTCAATAGTTATAAATATTTTATTGACAGATATGAGTAGAGTAATTATCATTTCGTTAATATCTAAAAAGCACCCCACGCTTTTTTTAAAATAAAATATTTTTTTTTATTTTTCTATTTTTTAGTTCGGTATTCTATAAAAAGCGTGTTTTTTAGTTTTTTTAAACTATTATTTATTTAAACTATTATTTATTTTCTATTTTTTAGTTCGGTTTTCTAGTCTAGAACTTTCATAGTTCACAAATCGCACCATCTAGTGGCAATCACCGGAAACTAAAAAAGAAGTCGGTTACAAACAAACATACAAACATACAAACCTACAAACATACAAACATACAAACCTACAAACAAACATACAGGTGAAGCTAATAAAAAGCTAATAAAAATCCCGAGACTATGAGATAGTATTCGTAACTGATTGTAAATAAATAATAGTTTAAAAAAACTAAAAAACACGCTTTTTATAGAAAACCGAACTAACAAATAGAAAAAAAAAAAAAAAAATTATTTTAAAAAAAGCGTGGGGTGCTTTGTAAGATATTATCGAAATGATAATCACTCTACTCATATCTGTCAATAAAATATATAACTATTGACACCATGCACCCCACGCTTTTTTTTAAAATAAAATATATTTTTTTTTATTTTTCTATTTTTTAGTTCGCTTTTCTATAAAAAGCGTGTTTTTTAGTTTTTTTAAACTATTATTTATTTTATATTTTTTAGTTCGGTTTTCTATAACAAGCGCGTTAATAGCGCCATCTGTGACTTATACAAGGAACTCGTTTCAAGTTGATAACGTACTTTCCGCTGATTGCGAGAAGTGAACTATGAACACTAAAAATCATATTTTGCAAATTGAAAAATGGAATAATTTTATCAAATTAGTGTATTGTCATCGGTCCTCAATAAATCTACAAAGTTTGAACGAAATCTGGCCGTTTAAAGTGGGTCAAAATCGCGCCCAAAGAAGTCGGTTATAAACAAACATACAAACAAACATACAGGTGAAGCTAATAAAAAGCTAATAAAAATGGTCAGTTTGATTATTCGCAAGTTATGGTTATCGACATGAGAAAGTTCATGACGAATTGGAAATTCCCTCGGAGTACGATTCTACAAAAAATGATTCACTTTACCTGTTTTCTGACCACTTAAGCGTTTATCTTATTATGATATATTGATCTCTCGATTCGATACGATTCGTCACGTTGGTCCAGAGGTCGAGCATCCCGTTTCTGAATCAAGAAATCGCGGGTTCGAATTGTGGCTTACACTAATCACTTTTCGAAATTATTTTCGAAATTATGTGTGCCAATTAATGTCGATGAACCAAAAACTTTGTGCCCGGTATGGCAATAGGTTCGCCACCTATTCCATTAGGGACGTAAATATAACGGCGAGTCGCGGCTTCACAGCCGCTGCCTACACCGTCGGGTAGAAAAGGCGTGAAGATATGTTATAATCCCTCAATATGGGGTCTCCATTGTAGCTTACTATCTAATGTTATAGGAAGATTGTACTATCTTCAAAAATTAAGTTTTCATCCTGGATTTTAACGTAAGCATTATTAGTTTGCCTTACATTTGGTAACATAAATTTAATGCATTTCGTTTTCTTGGCATTCAAGAGTAGATTGTTAACATTAAACTAGTCTACAATAGTTACCAACGCGGCATTGACATTGTCATAATTATCTTCTTTCCTACCTATATTAAATATGAGCGATGTGTCATCCGCAAATAACACAATATCATGTTTCTACTTCATAAGATGAGGCAGATCGTTAATATAGACTAGATATAGGAAAGGACCTAATATAGAACCCCGGGGAACACCCATGGCAACAGGAGATCCGGATGATTGTACTCTCTTTATTTCTACTCGCTGAGTTCTGTTTGATAAGTACGATATAACTAGATTTAAGGCGTAGTTTCTACAACTGTCAAACTTGTCAATTTGGCAATTGGTAATTACTAGTGATGCCCTCCTACTACGTGCATGCATCTACATTCCAGTTTCCAGCAATTGTTAGAAGACGTTGTCTTACAGGACTTTACAGAATTACAAAGTCTATAATTTTTTTTTTATTTGGGTTATTATTAATGTTTCTTTGATGTACACTTTTTTAGATTGTTATAAGATTTAGGTTTTAGGTTAAGTTTAGTTGTGCTGCGTATCTATGGAGAGGAAACTGTCAGCTGAAACACAGCCACGGCTAGCTCAGCTGACAGGGAAATTACCATTTTGTGTGTACCATTGGAAACTAATAAAAATTTCATTTCATTTAAATATTTCATTTCATTTCATTTCAAGCTCTCTCTATAAATAACTATTGTAGGTTTAATGAATGGTATTATTGTCGAATAATAATGATATTTTTCCAATAGGACATAAACTAAAGAGACGGATTGAGCGGAATTTGTGGCGTATTATTTTATAAGTCGAAAATTGTATAACCACTTATATATTTAAATGTTTATTGTTAAATATACACTAATCATAACTCGTCTGTAAAACTCTCTTCATCCGATAGCGAGTCTTCGGTGACAAGGATGATGAGAGTTTGTCTACCATATTATAAAAAAGAAATAACAGTCGATCGACTAACCAGTAAACACATCCCTAAACATCGCAATGACCTTGTCAATGAAATATGACGTATTGACGCCTAAATTGTGTTCGGAGTTTTAGGTTGTGACGCTAGAAGAACTACGTAGTACTTACTACTTACTACTAAGTACTTACGTATGATAACTAAAACAGTTCTAACTGCAACTGTTCCACACTAAAATCGAATTACTATACGTGGGGTTTAATGTAGCAATCATTAGGAGCAATCTATGTTATTATGATAAAAAGGGATATTTTCGTTTAACTATCAATATTAATCAATAAACTCTTAGCTATTTTTAACCGACTTCAAAACAGGAGAAGACTCTCAATTCGTCTGTATGTACAATATTTTTTAGATGTATGTTCATCAATATTTGTATCACTTAAAAGATCTTTCTTTATTTTTTGAAAAAGAAACAAAATTTCAATAGCTTTTGTTATAAATTTTTTTAGTCAGATTACAGTGACGAATATTCCAGTTAATATTTATAACATAACACAACTTCACGCCTTTATTACCCGAAGGTATAGGCAGTGGTTGTTAAGCCTCGACTCGCCATGGCGAACCCATTGCCATAACGGGCACAAAGTTTTTATCATCGATATTTATAACTTTCGAAAATAATTTCGAGAAGTCATTTGTGTGAGCTAGAATTCTAATACGCGACCTCTGGATTCAGAAGCGGGGTGCTCGACCACTGGACCGCCGAGACATAAAATTAAGTGTAATAAGAAAAAATGTTTTAAATGTTGTTACGTATAAGTACTTTAAGTTTATTTGGACGTTTATATTGAAATACCTACAAAAAGTATTACACTCAACTTATTTTTTTTTTGTTTTCTGGAATCCATATTTATTTTGATTAATGTTTTTTTGTTAGTTTCATTATATAATAATGAGTATAACAATATGTTAATAGTATACAGGATTTTTCTTGGTATGTATTTATATATGTTATTGTTTTTGTAAGCAATGCAGTGATATTTTTTTCATTTAAAAGATACATACATAACTTCACACCTCTTGCAGAGAGAACAGGCACGATTCTTACACGCTTTAGTCCTTACTTTGACTTTCATAACTTTTGTCATACACGTACGCGCGTCGTTTTTTATGGCTCCTGATATCACCTTCCTCCAGGACTTGAGGTGTTATGTCATTGCTCTATATTTGTGTAGGTATACATCTTAAAAAAGTCTCGATAGTTCAGTGGTCGAGCACCCCCGCTTCTGAATCAAGAAGTCACGGTTTCGAATCCTGGCTGACACCAATGACTTTTCGAAGTTATTTTCGGAAGTAATGTGTGTTACATGCCGATGACTGAATACTTGGTGCCCGGCATGGCAATAGTTTCGCCACATATTCCATTTGGGACGTAAACATAACGGCGAGTCGAGGCTTAATAACAAAGTTTTTGCAGCCAGTGTTTATTATTATTATTATTAAAAATAATAACCACACAAATACAAAAAATAATAGAACACAAGTCTCAAAGTAAAGAGTCCGAAGTCAGTTGAAGTCAGTTGAAGCTATTTTTTTTATGGGATAGGAGGGCAAACGAGCAGGCGTGTCACCTGATGGTAAGCAACCGACGCCGCCCGTGGACAGCAGCAACACATATAGTGTTACTGTTGCGTTGCCGACCTTTAAGGGATAGGGGATAGGAAAGGATGGGGAAGGGGGGTGGGCCTCCGGGTACCTCTCTCACCAAACAAAACGTGGCATGAGCCACTTTACGTCGGTCTTCTGAGAGGTCGTGGTATTTCACCGGTCGAGCCGGCCCATTCATGCAGCGAACTGCTTGGCTCTACCACTGTTGTATGTATGTATGTTCATTATAAAAGGTTTTACTTTTAAATAAATGATTTAATTATAAATTGTAATTATAAAATGATATAATTCTAAATTAATTACCTATGAGATTATAGGAATGTCAGATTGTAAGAACCAAAATAGGTTATTTAAAGTATGATGAATCTCCGCAGCCCAGTATGTCAACTTATATTTCTTTTGTAATCATTTATACTCGAAGGTGTAGGCAGTCGCTGTTAATCTCGGGACAAGTAAATACTCCTATGCCGGAAATTGAAACAATTGACGTATGTTTAAGGAATAGAGTTAAAACCATGGGTCAAAAAACAAAACATTGTTCGACGTAACTTGAAACGGCGTAAGTCGAGGACTAACTGTACTTCAAAATTTATAGGGGAAGGAGATGTTCTCCAAATGTCTGTGATAAATGGAACTTCCTATTCATGGCACTCAAATAACAGCAAGGCTCAGGGTACAGACTCACTGAAAAAGTATTTTTACTTGTTACTTGTTGTGCGCTTCAAAGATGCGGGTACATAATTGTGAGTGAAGTGAGTAGACCTTGACGTGAATAGCAGACGTAGATGTATAATTTAACCTTATTATGCAGTAACAGTTGAAATTTCATACTATGATGATGATGGTGGAAGTACCGACCTTGCCTTCAGGTTTAAGGTTATTTATATTTACAGCACTTGTTCAACGTCATGTGTGTTCAGCTGATGATCTAAGTCTATAAAACAAATAATAAATTTATTGTTGTTGCAACAACAAATACCAATTATTCAACTGCTATTACTGCTAGTGTAATGTTTTGTTTCGATACGATTAGTACGTTTATTACCTATAGTCTAAGAGTCCGCGGCATTTTTTATGGCGTGTCTCCCGATGACAGGCCACAAACGCCGCCCATGGGCTCCTGAACACAGATAGTATTACAGTTGCATTGCCGTCCCATACAATGGGATATGGAAGGGGTCAGAACTGCGATGGGAAGGTGAGAGGGGAAGAGGTTGTGCCTCCGGATACCTCTCTCACCGAGTGGAACGCGGCATGAGTCACTTTACATGGATACTCTGAGAGAACGTTGATGTTACTGATATTTGGATGAATATCATCTCTAAGCTGAACTGAAAGCCAATATTTTTAATTTTGCTGAGACCATGACAGACTTCTACAATCGGTCTGACAGCTTAAGAAATATAGAAAACGGCCACCTCAACATCATGGGCAATCGATTTAAAAAGGTTCTAGGTTCTAGGAAATAAGGTAAGGAAAGCGAGAAATGTGTGGCAGGATCGTAGCAAATGGAAACAAGTAGTCTCTGCTTACCCTCATATACAAGAAAGTAGCGTAGCCATTAATAAACCTATACGAAGCCGCTAATTAGGGCAATTTCGATACATCAGAAACCTGGCGATTAATATAGGACTGATTCTGGGTAATAATAATCATTACCATTATAACAATCATTACCAATCATTATGGTAACGATTTTGTTTCAAATTTTTTGATCATAAAAAATCCAAATAAAAAACAGGAAAAACTCACAAATAGCATTATAAAAATTTTATTTCTTAACTTTTTGAAGGTCAGCATACACATTAGACATTGTTCGCTGCTCCGTCAGAGACATATTAAAATGGCACGCCGAAAGATGAAGACAACTGCAATTATGATGCGAGAAACAGAATATTTTGGTCCTTCCTTACTCTTTATAGGAGGAGGTCACAGATAACTTCCGCGATCTTTATAGGTACCTACCTCGATTCGTGAGTTATAAGCCGAAAGTCATACGCACCCATAGTAATCTCATTACTAATCACCTAAACTTATTCTCATACAGTTTGCTTTTCTCGAAGGATGGAGGATAGGTCACGCATGCTTATTAGCAGCTTTTATGCTAATATGCTTATAGCTGCTTATTAGCAGGAAAGTATAGGTGTAAGTATTAGGTTGTAATCAATTTTTCACATTTACAAATGTTGATACGCAACTATGACAAGTAGGTACATAATATTATTTGCAGCATGTCTATATGAACCGATAACTGATGCTAATCATCAAAAAGCGAAAGATAATATATCTCGGACATGTTCCTCGGGACGGCAGTTGTATGCTGTTCTAGCTAATTATGATGGGCAAAGTATATGGGAGAAGTCGCTTGGGATTGCGGACAATAATATGGCTACAGAACATCAGTGAAAGGACCGATAGGTGACGGTCAACCTGACAGTCAACATTCAGCAAAGCACAAGAAGACGAAGAAGGAAAATGGCAAAAATTCTTTGACTTTTTAAATAAAATGGTTACAGCGGCAAATTTCAAGCTAGTCCGGGCCGGAAAATATTCAGCCGTTGGTTCGACACAAACAATTTACTGCATTAACACCACGTAACTTGTCAAGTTAAGGAGTGATTGACATCGCTAGAAGGTCATCACTAATAAGTAACACTATAAGTAACACTCAGTATATATTCACTATTATAGAAAAGATGAGTCGTGTTAGTTAGTTTGTCATCGATAAACTATGAAAGTAATTAGTCCATTTGCTAACTTTTAGGCTTTCGCGTTGCATATTACACAAATATAATCAATATTTACCTAAAAGTGTCGTGTTTAAAGAATTAGAAAGTAATATTAGCTATATTTCTTTTATTTAAATAATTAACGTTCCGCCTTAAAATAAATCAAAAATGAAATTTAATTTGTTATTTATTACACAGCAATATTATTTTTTACACAGACATAACCTGCAAGGAGTAGCTAGTTGCAAATTAATCTATTGTTCTGCGACATCGCGCCTCTTCATAATGTAATTACGCTTAGAACAATGATACTCTGTACAGAAAATATTTGCTAGCAGTAAATCAACTTTGTACATCTGCTACTGTACAACAACGTACGATATAGCGATAGTTGAGAGAATTGTTTTTCTGTGAATACATATTTTGTGCCATAGTAGGTATTCACTAGTATTCAGTACGTATTGTGAGAGAATCGGTTGAATTGAATGATAATATTACGCTGCCTACGCACCAGATTAGCTTTGACCAGGTGTAAATATGAAATAGTTTAGAATATGGTCACGTTCTAACACGTTCTACAGCCCAAAATTAACAGAGTGACACTCGCCGGCGGCATTATAAATTATGTTGTGAGTCTGAGCGTTGAGCTGAAGAAGATTGTCGCTTTTAAAGTAGAGCAAAGGCATTCTCTCTTAAGTTCCTTTTTTGTTTTTACGGTATAGGAGGTAAACGAGCAAGCAGATCACCTGGTGGTAAGTGACTAGCGCCGCCCAACCACTGGGGTGTTCCTCCTCACCACATTCGACGGGGTCGCGGGAAACGTGCTAACATACACCTACCGACCCCGTCTGTGGCTACCCACCTCGGGGGGCCTTTCTCGGTCCCCCTTTCATCTCCACGTGAGGCGCTCCGGAACACATGGAGCGCCTTTCGCCTCGGAACCTTGCCTCCTAATCGAGCAGTAAACCCCCCGGTTCACCACTCAGAGGTCCCTTTATGGCGGCAGGCGGTCGGCATAAGCCCGCCTCCTGCGGCCCCTTCTTCCACGGCGGATCAAGGGCGCAAGAGGGTTACTCTCGCGCGTCCTCTCCGCGAGCTCCTTCTGGGACATAACAGCACCGGCAAAGGCCAGCACCGCCGCCCAAGCCTGCTCACTACCCACCATCGTACGAACGATAGTGGGCAACGAGAGGTCAGCTCCGATGGTCGAGATGAGTGCCGCGCGCTCGCTTGACCATGCGGGGCACACGGCGCGGGTGTGGACTAGCGCCGCCCATGGACATCTGCAGAATGGAAAATGTCGCGGTTGCATTTCCGCCTGTAACTATACGCGGAATCAGCAACTTTACGTGGATATTGTGAGAGTCTAATACTGAACCGCCACTCAAATCTGACAATCAATAAAGTGCTACTTACTGGCTCAAATTTCATGCATTCTGTCTAATGTGACAGCTACTTAAACGCTTAAGTAGCTTATATATTTGAGTGGCGGTTCAGTATTCGGCCTTAAGTGGCTCATGAGTGCAAAAATTTAGAAATTTAGAAAATAAGGAATATCATCTTAAAATTATTGGTGCTTATTTCTATGTATTATATTTGAGATACTATCAAAAGCTTACCGAACGAAAGGTCTTCTGAATCAAGAAATCGCGGGTACGAATCCTGGGTCACACCAATGACTTTTCGAAATTATTTTCGGAAGACTGCAAACTTTGTGCCCGGTATGGCAATATGTTCGTTACCTATTTATTCCATTTGGGACGTAAACATAACGGCGAGACGAGGTTTAACAGCCGCTGCCTACACCTTCGGGTAGAAAAAGGCATGAAGTTATGTTATGTCTTACCGAACGATTTTGGCATGAAAACCTAAATCGCCTAAAAATTAATTGTTAATCAAGAGACACCTTTGTACCTAAATTGTCTTCTTGATAGCGAGTTAACAGTGTTTCCTTGGATAATGGATGCCGACCATTGAAAACGAATTGCCGCGACAATCTGACACGTAAATAATATTAGCACACAACGATTTAAGAGCATCACAAGTGTGTCTCGTCATTGCAAACGAGCCATATCCTGGCGACAATTGGGAGGGTCTGCCACCGCACAGGACTGCCAGTGCTATTCTACACCTCGACCTGGACTCGTAACCGTAGGTAAGCAGTACCGTTCTGTGCTTATTGAGTTTTAATTTATTTATTTATTTCTCAGACTTTCGCGAATCTCACTCATAGATTAAAACAACTTTTAGGATTAAATCGCATTTATTTATTACTTATTTTCATTTATTTCCCGATGTTCATCACTCGTGAAAATGATCTCTGCAAAGAGTTCGAAACGTCGGGAAATAAATAAAAATAAGTAAGAAATAAACGCGATATAATCCTAAAAGTTGTTTTAATTTATTTTTAAAAACAATGTAAACAAGCTATTCCTATTCTATTTAATGTATATTTTAGTAATTTATTAAATGCAGCATATATTAACATATTAAATTAAAAAAAGAAACTTTAATTTTTTTGGGGTATTTTTATTATTTGTATTTATTTTGTGTTTTTACCGCCGTTTGTATTCATCAAATTCAACATAGAAGAACTTCACGCCTTTTTTTACTACGGGGTGTGGGCACCCCGGCTGTTAAGCTTCGATTCGCAGTTATGTTTACTTCCTAAATGCAAAAGGTGGCGAACATATTGCCATACACCGTGCACAAAGTTTTCAGTCATCGATATTTATCCGAGGGTGTAGTTAGGACAACTACACCCTCGGTTCACAAAAGGCGTAAATGTATGTACCTACTATATAAACTACGGGACCGTAGTACTACTAGTGAATATCAGGTAGTAATAGATTCATCAATCAATTTATCAAATTAGAAGAGTCACAAGAGCTGATTCCAGTGCTTCCGCTGTTTATCAGCAATTTGGGTGAGTCACTAAGATGGTTCGTTTCCCGAGGATATTTTATGCGTACTTTAGGAGCAGTTTTTCTAATCGGTAGTCCAGTGGTCGAGCACAAGATTTCTGAATCTAGAGGTCGAGGGTTCGAATCCTGGCACACACCAATGACTTTTCGAAATTAATTTATTTCGAAAGTTATGTGCGATAAATATCGATGACTGAAAACTCCCTGCCCGGTATGGAAATAGGTTCGCCACCTATTCCATTTGGGACGTAAACTTAACGGCGAGACGAGGCATAACAACCGCTGCCTACACCTTCGGGTAGAAAAAGGCGTGAAGTTATGTTATGTTAATTTGATGAATACAATCGGATAAATGATGTTTAAATAAATTATATTAGTCACGCCGAAAAAGTTGTAAAATGAAAATACCTCATCCACCCTTAAACTGGGGAGGTTTGTACGCTCGTCTAACCTGACCTAAATTTGTGAAAATTATAATACTAAGCCTGTTTACATTTTTAGGTGTTTAATAAGTGCAAAGGTAAACAGAATGTTCAGTCATGCCCTCGTCGTGTGCCTGTGCCTGCTGGCGGCGAGCTCCTTGCCACCGGATAAGGTTAGTGACGTCACATCCTGACAAAATCTCTGATCAAGAGTTCTTGTTACGTGACAATCTAATTATATACAATTAGTTCAGCCTTGTAGTTTAGATAATATTGACTGACCACTATGATTGATTAAGATGTCCAGTGTTCGAATGTGGGTTCGGGGAGGTTTTTATGTGACAATTGTCGATGACTGGCCATATTGTGCCCCATGTATCGTAATGACCCCACGTCATGTCACTTTCTGTGTGATAAAAAATCGTCGATTAAATTGCCGCTTCAACACTTGGGGCAGTAAGAGCAATGAATATAATAAACTCTTAATACTCGACATATCATTCTGTCAACTCCGCTATATTTTTTTCAGTCAACGCATAATATATTCTGAAAAGTTGAACCAAATTTTTTTTTAAAGTTATAAATGCTAAAGAAGCGAGTCAGGCGTGTAAGAATCGTGCCTTATGGCGCTCTGTTCTCTCTGCCTACCCCGCAAGTGATTTGGCCTGAATTTATGTTATGTAAAAATTTTGGCCGTGTTGAAGGATTCGAAGAAGATTCCTTATAAACCAAAGCCCAAAAGTTATCAAGTTGATTACGTGTCTGAAAACAATGAATAAACGTATAGATATGTCAAAATTCCAAGGCGACATTCTCTATGATTTTCAGTTGAGTACGTAGGTAAGCTGCTGAAATTCAAATATTCATGAGGTGACGTCATCGAGATTGGTCAGACGTTTGGCAAACATTTTTTGTTTGGCCAAACAGTTTGGCCTGATCGCTCATTAATTATGGCCCACTAATATTGTAAATACAATCAAATGAATGTATGCGTAATGTTACAGCTGTTTAGTATGAGCTCATACAAATTGTGTTATTGTTTTTTACTCCGCTTGTTTATGAATTTCCAATGGTATTGGACAACTAGCTTCAGTCAGGGATTGTCTAAAAGAATGCTAACATTATATAACTGTTTAGTAAAAGTTGACAATGATTTCCAATCACTAAATCCAAATATTTTATTACATAGTTATATTTGATTAGACTTCAATATTTATATTAATATTAAATTGTTATAATATATAGTATGGGTTTATTTTATGCATAAGATAGTTGTTCACTGAGAAGATCGTGCAAGACATTCCAATAGAGAAATTAATTACCTACATTGCGCGGATTTGCTTTAAATCAGTCAGTTATTTTAATATCTGTTTTTCAGGAATAATAATATATATTTTTATGGGTTAGTTATCTCATAAATTCCGTAATGATTTCAAAAAAACAATAGTTTTTGGTCGAATACCCGACCATTGAAGCAGATACTCGAGTGATAGATCACTATGTTATTTAAACTAGTTGACCAACTGAAAATGCTGACTTCATTTTCCAAGAAATATCTTATGATAGTTGTAGAAGACTTAAAATAACTCTTGTTTGTATGCTTAGCTGTCTTATTTAGATATATGACAACATAAAATTAGATTTTAAAACCTTTAACATTAGTATAGTACATATTAGGTACTTCATTGCTAACTAAAATATTCCCATGGAATGCATGTCATCAGCATAGGGTTGGTTTCCATATTTTTTAATGGATATATTCCATATTTTTCCATTTTATTTTATGATAGGAGGGCAAAAGAGCATGCGTGTTATGGTAAGTGACCAGCGCTGCCCATGGATACCTGCAACACATATACGCCCGAATACTGAACCGCCACTCAAATCTGACAATCAATGAAGTGCTACTTACTGCTCAAATGTGACGTTTTCTGTCTAATGTGACAGCTACTTAAACGCTTAAGTAGCGCTTATTTAATTGAGTGGCGGTTCAGTATTCCGGCGTTAGTGTTACAGTTGCGTTGCCGAATTTTAAAGGAGTAGGATAGGAAAGGATGGAGAAGAGAGGTGGGCCTCCGGGTACCTCTCTCGCCGAACGAAATGTGGCATGAGCCTCTTTACGTCGGCCGTGAGAAGGTCGTGGTAATCACTGGTCGAACCGGCCCATTCAAGCAGTGAACTCATCTTAAACTATTCGTACTAATTTTATCTAATAGATCTCTTACCCTATAAACTCTTTACAGGCCCCTATACATATAATCAAATCTCGGAGCATAGATCTAAATAATGCTTACGGTCTTGCAATGGAGACTCGTTTGGACAAAACCGTGGAACCAACTGGTTACAATCTGGATTTGGAGCCCTACCTGGAGGACGGCATCTTCAAGGGTCACGTGACTATCAATGTGACATGGTTGAGAGATGGCAACGAAATTAACGTCCATTGCGCTCATGAAATTGAAATCTTGGAATCACAGATCGAAGCTCAATCACCTGACAGGTAAATATAATCATCTAAGAAGTATAAATAAAAGATACCTAAAAAAAACGCGAATTAAAAAATAAAGTTACATTATTAACAACAAAAATATTGTGGCCTGTTACAAAGGATTAACAGAACACGTCCATTTTTAGCGGGGATGTACTAACTACTGTACTAATCGCTTTTTCTTTGCTTTAAGATGTATTTCTTCTAAAAAGTCATTTGTAAATAAAAAAATCTATTCCAGAATGTTCACAGAGGTTTCATGTTCAGTCACTAAACTATAAAAAACGGCATACAAAATAGAAAACAATAAAACGAACTAAATATACTGAGCAATATTAGTAAAACATATTTTTATCTATTATCAAAACTCTCTCTCCAACCAACATATAACATTATTTAAATACCTACTTTAGCAAAAGCCTTAAAAGGATTACCATCAACAAACTCACAATGGACCCGAAAAAACCAATAGCTACCCTGTATCTTGAAAGCACTGTCACCAAAGGATCAACTGGGAAAATAAAGTTCAGCTTCAAAGGTGACATGGAGACTTCATCGACTGAAGCATTCTTTAAAACCACTTACTTCAACGATGAGGTGGAAAGGTAATTTATTACTAGTATAATACAAAAAGATTTATTTCAGTTTTTGACTCATAGAACATTATGAGCATGATCACCGCATCATCTTCATTATCACCTGGTCTTTGCTGATTCTTAGAAAACATATTAACTGAATGTACTACACTTTTTAAGTTGATTCACTAGGAATTTAACTAGCTAATTTCTGAGTTTGTTATGAGGAAGTATGTTATCCTTTTTATGAGGAAAGTGACGAAGTTCAATTCTAAGATAGATCAAAAGCGACTTCGTAATCACAGGACTAGCATTACCAATCAGTTTGACAATGCTGCCTACCTTCTGAGCAGGTTACTAGTTCATCGTGGTGCGGAGAAATACAATGATTTCTTATGATATTCATACCATCTGAATACGATCCAAAAGATGTGTTTTTTCTCTCAGGATAGTGGCAGCAACCCAACTTCGTCCCAACAATGCGCGTCGCATGTTTCCTTGTTTTGATGAGCCTGGATATAAGACACCATTCGAGCTGTCCTTAGTGAGACCAAGAAACATGGTGGCTCTCAGCAACACACCAGTTGCCAGGACTGATAATATGTAAGTGTAACGAATATAAATAGAACTGTGAATAGCCTTTTCTTAACTTACTGCATTCGATTCAGTAAGCGATTCCACCTGTATCCCATTTTAATGGTCAGCAAAGCAACTATGATGCTGTCCCACTTGCAGAAGTTTACGAGCGTCACTGGTCGATATCCCATAACAAAGTTGGTCCCTGATTGAAATCCTTAATCATCTACTCTTCAGCGGGAAGAGAGAGTGTTTTCTGAGTATCACCTCTTGAAAATGGCCCAAAGATAAATATATAAATAAATATATTTTTATATATACAGAATTGAATTATGAAATATACTGCTTGATGAAAGGTTTACAATTGAATGAGATGTAAACGAAAGTTATGGTGTTTGAAAGGGAGGAATCCAGAACGGATGCAAGTATAATGGTTGACGATGTAGTGCTGGAACAGGTGTGAGGATGCGCTTTTAGCAGGAAAACATCCCGCTTCAAAAACAAGGTTGTAAGGAAGGAAGTCGGATTGAAAGAGAGTGTCAGTGTAAAAGTAAGAAAGGGCGTGCTTCGATGGTTCGGACATGTAGAAAGAATGGATGATTCAAGATTGACTAAGCAGACATACAATGCAAAAGCGAATGGATGTAGGAGTCGAGGACGGCCAAGGCACACATTTCAGGACCAAATAGAACGTGTTCTGGAGGTGATGTTAGGAGCTTCAAAAATCGCCGCGCGTGCATGAAAAGATTTATGAAAGTCAACGAAGCGAGTGAGGTGTGTAAGAATCGTGCCTTATGGCGCTCTTTTCTCTCTGCCTGCCCTTGATTTGGCTTGAAGTTATGTATGTATGTGTACAGACTTGATGAACCAGACGCAGTGCGTGATTATTTCGAGAAGACACCGCCGATGTCCACGTTCACACTGGGTGTCGTTATCGCCGACTTGAAACAATTGGGCAATTCATCAAAGTACATTGATGAATTTGGCAACGTGATCGGTGAGTCGTTTGATGTATTAGACCTTTATAAAAAACGATAGTGTTGATATTTCTTGCCATTATTTATATAAATTTCTTTAGCCGCAGTTCATTACCGCCATCTAGAGCTACGCTAAGGTACATACATAACATAACATAACTTCACGCCTTTTGTTACCCGAAGGCTGCTAAGCCTCGTCTCGCCGTTATGTTTACGTCCCAAATGGAATAGGTGGCGAACCTATTGCCATACCGGGCACAAAGTTTTCACAAGATATTTATCACACATGACTTCCGAAAACAATTTCGATAAGTCATTGGTGTGAGCCAGTGTCAGGAATCGAACCCGGACCACCGAGACTCTAATTCATACATACACACATAGAAAAATCAGAAAAGTTGCTCATGCTAGTCAAAGTGACTGCAGAAGTAGACTGTTCAGAGAATTTAATCATCTTTTTCAAAGCGTATCCTTACTTTACCAAGAACTTACGACTGGTATGAGATAATGTATTATTTATCCCAAAAATATTCATCAGAATTCCAGTAACAAGTACCTGTACACAGTTCAATCAGTCCTTTACGCATAAAAAACCTGGATAGTATTACGGTGTCAGTTCAAACAATAAAAAACGTGATACGAACAATGGTTGGTAGCCCTTGACATAGCGCCATCTAGTCCCGATATGAGCAACTAAAGTTTGTCTATGTATATTACTGCTTTGTGTACCTATATTTCACAAAAAATATACACGCACACGTTGAAATAATAATAATAACAGCCGATCTATACTATACTAGAATGAGTGCTATGAATATGGCTATATTAGGTAAACTATAGATAATGCACACACGCACACACATAGCACGCACACCTTCCGTTGTGTGACTATTCGAATAACATTGAATAATATCTGGACTCAACCAAATATGACTTTCTCTAGAATTACGTGTATGGGGACGACAAGAATTTCTAGAAGCATTAGAAGGAGTCAACGAGAAGTTGCTTCGTGTATTCAAAGAGCTGGATGAAATATGGAAAGTACCACTTCCGTTGAGCCGTTTGGACATCGTTGCTCTGCCTAACTATCAAGGGGTCAAGCCCGCTGACAATTGGGGACTTATCGTTTTCAGGTACCTTATTTAATCGTTATCGATTATGATTAAATGGCATCGAATTTAAAGAGAAATCTCAACAATAATATTTATTTTCATATTATTATACTCTTCAAATCGTTACGAATACCGCAATTTAAAAAAAAGTATATTGGTAACTTTACATTTTTTAATGTTGGAAAGGGTGAAAGACTCGCAATTATGCCGCAAAACGGCGGATTTATAATTTTCAAATGAAATAGGTGGTCATTCGACGAGCAACGTTGGTAAAATTACCCACTGCCGAATCGAGGTTGGCAGGTTCGAATCCCACCCGAGTGCAAATATTTATGACAAGCATGAGTGTTTGTATGGCATCTAGGTGTTTTTCTATGTATTAAAAGTATCTATTTACAAAAAAAGCTTATCTAGAATCCAAAACACAAGCATTTAGTTGCTTAGTTTGGAACTAGAGGGCGCTGTGTGTATTGTGTTCAAGAAATTATTATTATTTATTCGGAACTTGGCATTTTAAAACAATGCTTGCCTACCTTTGGAGAATTAAAGTAATGGTATAAAAATAATTTTAGGGAAAGCGACTTAAGTAGTCGTGGTTACCTCCAGCTAGCCCAGGAACTTGCTTATCAGTGGCTTGGTACCTTTACTACTCCAGCTTGGTGGTCTGATGCTCATCTTAACAAAGCGCTTGTTGGATATATTGCTGCTGCTACAGCTTTTAAGGTAATTCAAAATCTCTGATAATTGTATCCAAAAAATAACATAGATACTAATCATCTCTATAGTTAGGTGATTTAAGAATTACATGTCAGTCTTGGAGGTTTGACGTCAGGCAGGCGGCCGGTCATAAAAAACTAAAGTCAAATCATTTGATAACATAATTACTTCAAAAGGATGACTTGTTGTGCCGATCCCACTCAGAATGGGATTAGGTCAAGAAAATAATGAGATACCAAGTTTTACTCGCAATGGATGATGATACAATAGCTCACGAACTTCACAACATTACACTTCTTCTAGATAAACAATGGTTCAGAAATGGAAGGGAAGTGGCCCATCACTGTGCTGTACTCCCTCTACTACGAGTTCAGCAAGAGATATCCACATTCCCGTATCACCGGAATGAAGCAGGAAACGGCTTGCACCAAGATTGAACTGCTTTTCCGTATGTTCAACTATACTCTTGGTGAAGACACATTTAAGAAGGGATTGAGATTATTCTTGAATTCGCGGTAAGTATTTTTGTATTGTTAACGCATATTTTTAATGGGATACGGTGCAAACTAGCAGATGTGTCAACTGATGGTAATCAACTAACGCTGTCCATGGTGACATGCAACACAGATAGTGTTACGGTTGCGTTGCCGGCCTTTAAAATGAGATTGAGTAGGGGTAGGGAGTGGGATGGGGAGGGAAGAGGGGATAGGATTGAGGTTGGGGCTCCAGATACCTCTTTCACCGATCGAAAAGCGACATGAGCGGATACTTTACGTCGATATACTGAGAGGTCGTGGTAGTTCACCGGTCGAGCAGGCCCATTCGTGCAGCTAACTGCGTGGCCCTACCACTGTTGGACTAATGATTAATTACTAACATACACTCGTATCTCTAAATTATTTAGATCAGATTAAAAAACAACATTTTAAGAATCGTGGCTGTACACTCTGAATTATTCACCGCTAGATGGCGTTATAGCAAATAATACTTTTGAATTGTTTTAGTAAATTTAAAACGTTTACCGGTGACGACATCTGGGAGGCGCTGAACACTGCAGCTCACGAAGTTGGGATGATACCCAAAGATGTTCCCATCAAAACGATCGCCAAGAGTTGGATCGACAAGGACAGACTGCCTCTAATTAATGTCAAGCGAGATTATGAAGGCCAGACAGCTGTAGTAACTCAAGCAAGTTGATTTCTTAGTTTTTATTCTTAAGGGATTAAGGGGCAAATGAGCAGGTGTGTCATCTGATAGCAAGCATCAAACTGCCCATGGATACCTGAACAGAGATAAAAAGTGTTATATTTGCGTTGCTGTAAAATATAAAAGTGTTAAATAGTATGCGTACTGTGTGCGTAGGTTCTCTAGGCTTTTCTATAATATTTTTTGGTATTACTTAAAACGATAATTTCACCAACAGAAAGTATATCTTCGGGAGCGTCCACACGATGTACCCGACGCTGATAAAATGTCCTGGTGGTTCCCAATCTCGGTAGTAAATCAAGATACGCTCGACTTCAAGAATTTGAAACCGGTCCAGTGGATGAAAGACACCAGAGAGCCCATGAGAATTCAAAACATGCCCAAGAATGATATGTTTATTGTCGTCAATCCGGAGGAGATCGGTGAGTTTGTGTACATTGTTTCAGAGTTGAGAAAATGTGGTATAAATCACATTTCCCAATGTTTACTTGAACAGGATACCGACTTCCATTTGAGAGAAGTTCGATTTTTTTTGGAAGATAAGACTGACTGACCAATCGCAACTGATGATTATACGTGATTAAATATTTAATTGGAGGACATGAGGAATCATATATAATTAAGGTCTTCGAAGAATATACAGAGAAAATATATACAAACCCCAGCATTCAACATTTTTGTTTTTACTCAAACGGGGATCGTATCCGTCGACGACTGACCTGCATTTAGTGTTTCTGCGGTTTGATCTTTTTTTTTATGTGAAACACCTATAGGCGAGTCTAAAACTGATACTTGGCTTGGCGATACAGGCCGTGGCGACGCATCGACACGCTATCCCCATGATTTAATGGAATATAAAATATATCACAATCCTCACATTGTTTTTAAGAGATCTCGTTAGATTCATTTTAACCACGAAACTGGCAAAAGCTCTAATACTTCCCAAAATTCCCAGGGGCATAACAAACAACTTTTTATCAATCAACTTTCATTTTTCATAGAAGAGTGCTTTCCTTTTTAATATATCCGTTACGAGACTGCCGTGTGGAATACTGTTACACTACCTTTTTGCGAGTGTTTTTGCATTATAGTCGCGAAATAAATGGTACTTGTATTCCAGCTCCGTATCCAGTCAATTACGACGAAGCGAATTGGAACCTTCTATCCAACTTCCTTCAAAGTGACAAGAGGCTGATGATACCAGAACTGACTCGTGCCAAACTCTTCCACGACGCTTGGAATTTGGCGTACGCTGGTGAACTGTCGTTTGCTACTGCTTTAAATATGAGTTTATTCCTTAAGAATGAGAGGCATCACCTTGTCTGGGATCCTGTGTTTACAATGATCGATCATATTGGAAGACATATCTGCCATTGTCTGCAAGGCAAGTTCCAGGTATGGTATACTATTTTTACATAAATAGAAAAAAAAAACAGTAGAAGAAAAACCTGGTAAATTTGTGTAGGGATTCACAAAAAGCCCATAATGGATTATAATATTAATTTAACATAACTTGACGACTTTTTTACCCGATGGTTCAGGCGGCGGCTGTTAAGCCTCAATTCGCCGCTATGTTTATGTTTCAAATGGAATCGTTGACGAATGACGTCCGTGGTGGCAAACTTATTGCCATACACCGGACACAAAGTCAGTCATCGATTCTTTCTTTTCCTTTCGGAAGTTATGTGAGATAAATTCACATAACTTCCGAAAGGAATTTCGAAAAGTCACTGTTTTGAGCCCGGGACCAAACCTACGACTTCTTGATTCAGAAAGGGGGTGCTCGACTACTGGGCCACGTTTTTAATTCATAACATCACAGTTGCTGCATATAATTCAATAAATACAAACTAAGAAACAAAAAGAGTCGCTTGAGCCAGACAGTATTGTATTCTAAAATTATCTCATACTTGAAGGCATACGTCAGAACTCTGCTGAGTCCATTATACGAAGAACTGGCTAAGGATGAAAAGGAAGATGAGGAATCCTGGAAGAAAAACTTGCGTACATTTACAAAGTCATTCCTGTGCAAAGCTGGATACAAACCTTGCGTTAGAGAAGCACAGGACCAGTTCAACAAGTGGATGCAGACTAAGAACCCTGATGAGGGAAACCCGTAAGCATTGTTACATATGTCATATATAGCTGTTCTCTATCCTAGGAACTTGACTGGAGATTTCTCTTTTTTTCCCAATTCATTATTTTTTCTCTCTGTGTTTTGGCCTTTATGAGATATAGATATGATATGAGAGAACTAAAGCCGCCCATGGCTACCTGCAACTCGAATAGTGTTACAGTTGCGTTTGCCGGCCTTTAAAATGCGAAATGTGGTTTAGCCACTTTACGTCAATATTCCGAGAGTTCGTGATATTTTTAGACGAACCTCGTGGTGCATTGGTAAAACTACCGACTGCATAATCGAGGTTGGCGTGTTCAATCCCACCCCAGTACAAATATTTGTGACAAGCATGAATGTTTGTACGGCGTTTGGATGTTTTTCCATGTATTATAAGTATGTATTTACAAAAGAAAAGTATATATGTATTAATATCCGTTATCTAGTATCCATAACACAAGCATGCGTTTAGTTGTTTTGAACTAGAGGGCGCTGTGTGTATTGTGTCCAAGATATTAGATATTATTATTATTACACCGGTGTAGCCGGCCCGTTCATACAGTGAACTGCGTGGCTCTCCCACTGTTATTTGAATAATCAAATAGAGATCCTATATTGGTTTAATTTATATGTTTTGTGGTACTTTTATAAATTCTCCTTACACATTCTCCTCGAATTCAGTATTGTAACTTTGAGTATTACAAAATAAACAGCTAACTCAATTAACTCTGAATGCTACCCTTTATCAACTCAGCCGATATTCTGAAAAGGGGTTGCCATGTACGCAAATAGAACTCTTTTTGTGAACCACGGCGCGTGTGATTCTGTTTATATTGCCCAAAAAAACCCTTTGAAAACCGGATAAAAGAGTTATTGGGTTTTAACCGAGTTATATATTTGTTTTATATTCACCAGATATTTTCTTTCATTTCACTCCGTATCAGAAGTATTCCTAATTATTGTAATAAACTGATCCCGTATAATTTGTGAAACTTTGGTAGAGATTATTAACACACATAGAAATGTACGCAAAAGTTCATTTGAGTTTGATAACTTTGAGGCGCTTTGATTATCTACTTTGATACTTGGTTGTAGGTTAATTCTTATGATATAAGAAATATCATTATATCTCGATGTTTATTTTCTTCAATGATAGCTGCGAGTATGACTTTGGGTGCTGACATTGAGTATGCTTAATTCCTAATATTATGCGAGTAACGTTTTTGCCTTAACTGTAAACAAATTAATTTCGGATTCGCACCAACAATTTATTTTCGGAAGTTATGTGTGATGAATATCGATGACTGACAACTTTGTGGCCGGTATAATGACAATTGGTTTGCCACTTTTGGGACCTAACATAGCGATTCGGCGAGTCGAGGCCTTAACAGCCGCTGCCTAGAGCTTTGGTTAGAAATGGCGTGAAGTAACGTTACTTTTTGTAAACAAACATCTCGTTGTCTTGTGATTTTCTTGCTGTAACAATATCAAACTAATTATTTAATTTTTATGTATACCTCCAGCTTAAGAAACCCATACATCTGCCCAGTATTTAGATGGGGAACAATGAAAGAATGGGAATTTGGCTTGGAAAGAGTGATCAATTTCCCACCATCGAGGAAGCCGGTATCAAGGAAGCAAAGTGAAAGAACGTTCCTCTTGAAGACATTGGCTGGATGTCCTGATACCGAGGCCAAGATAAACAGGCTTTTAAATATAACATTATTGGAAGGAAACGCAAATTTCACAGAGACGGACATGTTCTTAATATTCAGCATGCTAACAGGATCTTCAGCGGGCTACACTACCCTGTTCCATTTCTTGAAGAACAATTGGGTGGTTTTGAAAGAAAAGTAAGAATTACAACATATATATTTGTATGAATAACTTTTTAAACAACCAATATTCACGAACTAAAAGTTATTTCAAATATTATGCAGACGTTTTAAACAGACAGACATTTTCAAATATAAATTCAACACCTACTTATACATATAAGAAAATCTTAAGAAAGTCAAAACTGAACATTGAATTTTTTTTCTAGAATACTTGGGACATGATCTACAATATATACCGAACCTAACATTTTTGTCTGTATGTTTGTTTCGGATAAACTCTGTAATGTACTGCATACTTTTATTTCAAATTTTGCATGAATATTACCAAGAGGCCGGGTCAGCCCATAGACTAAACATTAACACGCTATCACTAATTTTGGGTAAGCAATGAAGCCTTATAGATATAAGGCTTCATTGCACACTTCGTTGCACACTTCATTGCACACTTCGTACCACTCTCCTAGATAGGAGAGTGGTACGAAGTGTGCGGCGGGGTCAGCTCCACTCTAGCTCCAATCTCAGAATGTACATTTTTTTTTCAATGAGATTAGTAGCAGGTCTATTGCTACAAAAACATAACTGTTTAAACGCAGACGGGTTTAATTAATGATTTAAAGTAGGTAATTAGCAGTAAAGTAAATATTAATAAATAACCATTACTTACAGTTTTCATTAATTTACAATTGAAAGACATCCAATTCAGTCACTCGTCACACTGTCAGAATGACAACGCATGTCATTGAAATGTCTGACTGACACATGTAATGCATTGTCATTTTTGACGTACCAGTGATTCATTCTCAAGTTGTCATACGGATTACAGAAGTACAATTTAATTATCTATAGCTACCTTACGTGACCTTCAATTAATAATAATTCAAGGTCACTTATAAGTGACCTTGAATTATTCCTAGAATTTGTTAGAAACCAAGTTCCTTGCGTAACCTACAAGGTATATAACTCCGGCACTAGATGACGTTGTGTGACTTTTGACAATCTCTTGTTATTATTTTACTTAGATAAATTGTACTTATCAGGTATTCAAGCAGCACCAATCTCTGGGACAACTTGATCACATCAGCGACGTCTGAGTTCACGACCGAAGAAGGTCTAGAATTGGTGACAGACCTTTATGTCACCCATCAAGGAGAGTTTGGTTCGGCTGAGCACATCATTGAGAAGTCCATGAGGAACATCCGGGAGGAAGCGAAGTGGTCTGTAGAGAACTTACCCGTAATTGAAGCGTGGTTGGACAATTATTTAGCTAATAGCAAGGTCAAAGATGATCAGTTCTTTAAGAATTAATAATATTTTCTTAATATAATATTCTTTATACCTTTATAATTCCTCATAAATGTCATCGCTGATTTCAATAAAATATTGTGTCTATATTCATTTAAAGCATGGATAACATTGTTTCGATACATTGTTGCCGCAGCGATATTATAGAACATAGGTATACACACATAGATTTATCATAGACTGTATTAGATGCCACATGTCAATAAAAATGTACTACTAATCATCACTGACAGTGCGACCGCGATTATGCGATTTTTTACGCACATTCTTTGGTCTCGTTGTTTGGCAATAGTCACATTGCCGATCTATTTATTCTTAAATCTATGGTATACACCAATATGCATCAGGTTAAAATAAATATAGAACGCCTGGCATTTAAAAATAGCAAAGACGCAAGAGAGCGGATTATCACCCAGTATAATTACAGACGTTTAAAAGATTTTTAGTTAGAAATAATATTTTATACTATATGTAATTAAGTCAGATATAGTAGACAACAACTGCTAAAGATTTATTTACATCCCAATAACTCTCAGTAATGAAGGGACTTCAACTAATTAACTCACAGTTCGCTGCTTTATCTTACAAGTTCGACATAGTTCCCTGCAAATTAAATGCTTAAGGCACTTTGGAGTTATTAGTTTGAAAAGGCGTTTATGTTCTAAGGATTCTGAAGTACACTTGAGGGTTGAGAAATGGCTTTAAAAGGTTTAGATTTATTGTCGAGTCAAAGTGTATTTTCACAGAATAAGGTTCCGGTTTTGCGAGTTGTCGAAGTCTTTTCTATTTCTACTTATGTTAATCAGTAAACGATATTCATTACTGGAATGATATTTTCAATAATAACTAATGTAAAATTTTAAATAAATATGACTTTTTTTAAATACATCTCAGTGATTTTATTTATTTCATGGAAAAAAAGAAGTAGACGAATAAAAGACAGTTCTCCTCTAATGATCTGTATATCTATAGACAGTCCTCAATATAATAGATGAAGAAATTGATGAACTTGATAATGTTTTCGTTGGTCGGATAGGGAAGGGGTTGGAATGGAAGCGGGGAAGGGCTTGGGTCGTGGTATTTCACCAATCGACTCGGCCTATTCATGCAGTGAACTGCGTGGTTTAACCACTCGTTATTGTAGAGCGTATTCTCCGTATACTCCGTCCATTATTGGACTTTAGACTTATGGTAATAGTGATTGCAAAAGAATTCAAAATATCAAAATAAATTATTAAAAATCTGCATTTAAAAAGTCATCTGTTGATAAATGAAAATAAAGGTATCATGATTGTACATCGAATTATCTATCTAGAAGTACATAATAATAAATCTGTAGGTATTTTGTGTCATTTTATAAATGTATCACAAAATATAAAAGTGGACACCGGATTTGCCTAAAACTTGGAATGAAGATTCATCCCGATATACTCATAGGATTGGGGCGTAGTCGAGAGAGACTGGTGGGTGGAATTTGTGGCATATTATTTTATAAGTCGAAAATTGTTTTACCTCATGAATATATACATGTTTATTGTTACAATAATTATTCAAAAATCATCACTCGTCATATCTCTGTTCGTATGGTAACGAATCTTCGCTGACAAGGATAAAGACAGTTTCTTCTACTATATTATTAAACGCCGATGACAGTCGCACCGACCGAACAGCATCTCTTAATATCGCAGTTACCTTGTTAATGAAATTTGACGTATTGGCGCCTAATTTTTGTTTGGCGTTTTAGATTAAGCAGCTAGAACAAAGTTATAGCAACAACGATTCGTGAGCTATCTAAAATACAATAATATAATGGACGGAGTATCGGTAACCTATTACCGTATATTTTCTACAGAACTATTTTTTATTCATTCATATTTATGATGCAAAGTCCCGGTAAGTCATTCTTGTGAACCGGCATTCGCGCTCTATAAGTCGGAATGCTGAACCAAGTCTTTGACTTATAATAGGAAAGATGGTCCGCATCAGACCAAATCCCTCTTACGACAACCGACGAAAGAGATTAGCTCTTCACTAGAGTGGTGCGACTCTCAGAGATCTCAACCAGCATTTTAATTTTAAATTACCTTAAATAAAACAACATATTTTTTTTAGCGTATGAATTATGTCACATAATTAAAGTAAAATTGTCAGAACTACGTTCAATCTATATCTATAATGAAATGAAATGAAATGAAATAAAATTTTGCAGTGTCTATTTGTAATATACAAATTACCTTTTTAGTCACATGTGCTCACATTACTGACAAAATTGCGCTCGGTGAATGGCAATAGGTTTCACCACCTAGTCCTATTTAGGTCTTAAAAAATTGGTGAGTCCAGACTTAGCAAGCCGCTGCCTAAACTTTCGGGTAGAAAAAAGCGTGAACTTAAAACAAAATCTTTGTTTTGTTTTAAATTCCACGAAGATGAAGTCGCAGTGGTGGGTTATAATTATAACATATTATTTCCTCTTGGTTGACCTTAAAACTGATAATAAACAATATACTGATTATTCATAATAGGTATTTACCAATTGACTCAGAATTTATCATCAAGGGTTCAGCGATAACCTCGATCCATACATGCTTAAAGTTTCATTGTGTTATTATTTTTTTTAATTTTCTAACCAGGAGTTTTAACTAAAATATGCACTATTAATAACTATTTAATATAAGCTATTTTTTTTATCATTTATGAAATACAGAAAAATACATTAATTTATTTAAGACTTTCGTCTGTCCGTCACCAACGTCCGACTTTTCTTTTTGACGACAGTATTGCTTGACTTTTCTAATACTTGTAATTTAGTCATCTGTAATAAAAAGCGTGGGAAGAATAAAAATATACGTCCATAAACACAATAGTAATCATTAATTTATTTAATACATATTATGACGCGTATAGTGCAAAAGTTATCACAAACACAAACTACACACGAACAGATAAAATATATTTTACAACCAAAAATTACATTTAATATAGCCATATTAGAACACTAAGCAAATAATTAAATATTGAAGCAAATAATATTTCGTCCGTACTGGTTTACATATTTATTTCTTAGATTTTCGCGAATCACATTCATAACATTAAAACAACTTTTTATGGATTATATCGCGTTTATTTGGAACTTATTTTCTATTTATTTCCCGACGTTTCGAACGTTTCTGTAAAGAACAGAGATCATTTTCACGAGTAATGAACAAAAAAAAAAACATTTTAGTTCACTACTCGTGACAATGATCCAAATAAACGCGATATAATACATAAAAAGTTGTTTTAAATAATATTCTACTTTCAAACAATATGGTTTTTTTTTATAAGCTGTGCTCTATAGTAACGTACTTGCCACTTATTCCATGCTACGAATTAGACCTGCACTGCGAAATTTGGTTACAAAAGTAATTGATAAGTAGGGTAGACTGGGTACGGTTGTGCCAGAGTACGGTAGTGACAGTCGCAATAACAGCGATATTGTGCGGAATACGAGGGGAGAAAGACGCCGCTTGCTTTTTTTGGGTACGATTGTGACATAATAATAATAAGTTTATTTTCTCCTCCACAAAGGTGATTTATATATTCTAGGTACATCTAAATTATATCAATACAGTCTCAATCCTTTGTGGGGGACTGGTATCTGAACTAGGATTCCCTGTCATACAGATTACCAGGCCCCCCCAAAACTGGAGCTTGCATGAGAGTGACAATATCATGATGACATATTTTCTTACACATATTCTTGGAGGTATTACAAGTAACATAGGATACATTGCTTTTCTTCATTCTATCTCTAATTTTCATATATTTGCACCCTAAGGAAAAATTTATAGTCCACAAAAATATCCTACATTAATACTCTGCTAATTTAAATCATACAAAAATTGTTTAAGTTGTTATAGAGAAATACATTTCACCGTTTGTTGTTACATTTCAATAAAGTACATACATTGTAGCTCTTCTGAACGATATTATATGTTGCAAAGGTACTTGATAATCCCAGGTAAGCAATAAAAAGAGACATCGTATTGATTCACATCTATGGCAAGTGATCTCCGATACGAATTTAGTGGCCTCGCTGCTAGTAAGTTAGTATGTTATATATGTGTGGTTAGTTTCCCAGCGTGTGTGTTTATGTGAGTAGGTTGGTTAAATGGTGGTTGGTTGAGTTTTAGACTGGCGGTGTGCTAACATGTTTAAGTTTTAGCGTATCACGTTTATTAGTTCTTCAGTAGTTCTTCATAGTCCAAGTGTTGCAGATAGGAGAATAGTGCCTGCTTGCATCTCTTCCTAGGAAGGTGATATATATTCAATAAACCATTTAATTTATTATACAAATAGCCACTCAGGAAGAGGTTGCTATGGTGTCCCAGACTGCTTCGAAATAATGGAGTGTTGCAGACTATTGATTTTTTTCGTTTGTGACAGAGCAATTTTGGATCATATGGCAGATGCGAGTGTTTATGCAATATAGTTTCATATACAAATAGTTGTCGCACAGTAAGAACTTTAGATTTTAAAAATAAGTCGGTTGTGGGATGATCGAAAGGTAGTGAATGGGATACCATTAGTATAGTTCTTTGGGCTCTTTCTACTTTAAGTAAATGTGATTTAGCAGTACCTCCCCATATCACTACGCAGTAACTAAGAATGGACTGGCAAAGTGCTAAGTAGATTTGTTTCAGAATATCCCATCCAGCCACATGACGCAAGGTTTTAAATATATATATAAGCTTTCTCACACGATTTGACAAATTATCAATGTGACTATTGAATTTAAGGTTTTTATCGACAATGACCCCCAAGTACCTGACACTATCAACTTTTTCTAATTTATGACATGAGCATGTCGTTGATGCATAGTCACCGCACGAGTGTGCCCTAATGTCGTAAGGAAGACTCAGCTTCTGCCGTTTGTTGGTGTGGGTAAATGTCATGTATTTAGTTTTTTCGGCGTTTAGTGTGAGCAAGTTATCACAAAGCCACTGTGCAACCCTAGCAAATCCCACCTGAGCATGGTGATATAATATAAATAATTGTTTGATTTTAGATGCCCAGAATACGATTGCGGATGACCGAAAAACATCAGCAAATATAAGAATGCCTATGATGAAGTAATATTACTATGTATTTACACTGATACACCTGAGAAAGAGACAGAAAAGAACAGAAAGAAGAAGATAAACGGATGAAGGCTAAACAGGTAAAGGAAAATTTAACTAAACTAAAAGGAAATGCACAACTAAAAGGAAAATAAAAAGAAATGCAAAGAAAAGGAAGACATCACAGTCGTCATATGACAAAGAAGAGTATTTCTGACTGGTCTGTATAAGCTCACATTCCAAGTAGGGCTCAAGATCATTTACAGTTTTAAGTACTTACGTACTTAAAAATGTCTAACTAACTTTAGGATAATATTCCCATAAATTGTTCTAGAAATAAAAGACATTAAAGAAAAATTTGGTGTATGTTTATGCATGTCACTACCGACCCCAAACACTGTCACAACCGCCCTTGCCATGTGGTCGGTTGTAAAACTTTCCCATTTAAAAAAAATTGATGTTAGAAGTTTAGATGTTTTTTATGTAGACAAATGAAGAAATGACGTTATAAGCTCATTTTCTACGAGCTAACCAGTGAATTAGCACTACCAGTAGCAAATTATGGATGATTAAACAGGAATTGACCGAAAACCGTACCCAGTCTACCGTATTGTATAAAATACTTATGAATTTTGACAAAGCTTTTTAATAAATCAAAAGTAAATATAGTAAGTGAATATATTAAATATATTAATGAATGAATGAATGAATTAACTAATGAAAAACTACTGAAATTGCGATATTAGTAAACATACTTTTAAATATTGACAGAATGCTAGGGCTAGAGCTTTAAAGTTTTAAGGTCGTCCAAAAGAAAAGTTCTCTGGATAATGCCAAAGGTGTAGTACACAATGAAGAACAGTGGGCATTTTGATGAAATAACTTAGTTAATAACTGAAATATTATAAACATGGTGCATTGGTATTATTATAAAACATCTAACTGCTAATAAAAGGTCGATGGGTTTGATCTCCGGCCGAGTACAAATGTTTTTAATGAGCATTTATGACTGGACTGGAATATAATAATATATGATATAAATAATAATAAGTATATGAGCAATTGATATTGTTCATAGAGGGCATACAATACAATTTTTGTGTGCATAGAAAATTTAAAAAAAAAATTGGTAATGTTGTTATGGAAATTTACAAATTAACACTAATTGACGATACTTCGCAAGTTAAAATTTATTCAGCCATACATACATAACCTCTCCCTTATTAAACACAGTCGGTACACACAAAAGTAACATTACGCTCGCCATCCTTACCAGCAGTGTGTATTACTTTATTAGTGTCATAGCTATCTTGCGATTAATAAACTGAACAAGAATTACAAACGGTTGTTGTTGTGTGACAAGTGAAGGTTTGATACAAAATGGTCCGTTATGAGTTATTAATAAGTGAGTTATTTGTTGTTTTTAATTATAATGTATAAACAGAGATTAATTTTCAAAAAGTTTAATAGTTCATTTTGTACTTTATTGAGATTGTATACTGTTTTTTTTATCAATCTATACATTCATATAGATAAATAAAAATGGTATGGATTAATGTAACTTCTTTTCCCTAAATGCATGTTAGAGTTAACAGTTTTTACATTTTTTCTTTGAAAGTTGTGCTTATATTGGCTAATCTCTGAAACGACTGGGCAGATTTTGACTGGCCTTTCACTGGCAGGTAGCTAGTGTACTAAGGAGTGACACAGACTACTTTTATCTTTCGATTTTTTATTCATTTCCACGCCAACGACAATATGAGCACAGATACTGATATTTAACAATATACAATGGATATACAAACATATTTGCATATAATTTCATTATATATAGGTAAATGTAGGAAAGTAGTAAAATTCGAAGGGAGAAGAAATTGTGAATATTTTTGTAACCAGACGTTGAGTCGTCGGAAATCGAAAAATTTATGATGTTATTCAATTTAAGTAGGTTATGAAATTGAGGCAGAAATGTATTACTAATATTAATGTTATGAAACCGTAATGTTGGTTAGATAAATATATATTAAATTTTAATTTATTATGATTTAGTCTGAAGTCAGAAGCAGTTCCGTTTCGAGAGAACTCTGTTTCCGGCTCTCCTCGGATACTTTTTGGAAATCCTTTTAAAATTTATGTGTCATAAACATCGACGATTGAAAAAATGGTGCTCCATGACAATATATTTTTCTACCATTTTCATTTGTTGGAAGTCTCAGTGGTTCAGTGATCGGGATCTCCAATTACCACAAGACGTGTTATCGATTCCGGGCTCATGCGATTCTATTTGTCGCAATTCTTTTTGGAAGTTATGTGTGATAAATAGCGATGACTGGCAATATTGTTCCCCGGGTATGGCTATAGGTTCTGTCACCTATTCCATTTGGAATGTAACGATTCGGCGAGTGGAGACTGAACAGCCTGTCCGTACAATTTCAGGTAGAAAAAGAACTTAAAAATATAGCAAATCAAGACGTAACAGTGACTATACCTTGGGATAGAAAAAGGCGTAAAGATATAAAATATATTATTCATACCATAGCCATTTGAAATGTTTAAAATCTCAAGATTACGTACCTCCAGAACTAAGGCGATTGTTGACTAAAATCTTTTGAATGGCAATGAGGGGTGGTTCTAAATAAGGTTATCAATAATTCATACAGAAGGCTAATGCCATGCTTTCTGCAGCAGCCTTCACATGAATTAAACATTACCTTATTTAGAAACGTCTTATAGCATTTGGATTTATATTGTCGCCGTAAAAACATTAAGATTTAGGAGTCTTAATGGCTTGCGTAGATACTTAGCTGCAATAGAAAAAATTTGAACAAGTAGTGTTCTATTATATAGAAGTTGTTTTTTTGTGATGTTATATTCTTAAAAGATTAATTGCCAATAAACTCTTTACTTTGGTTGCCGACAGACTTTCGATTGCTGGCTAATTTCTTGTAAGTAGTTTATTTATTAGACGTAGGCTACTTCGAGGTCTCGGGAGAACATAAGAAAAATATCCAAATATAAAAACCAGTGATTTTTTTTTGCAGCAGAAAGTAACATTTGGTTACTTATATTAATATTAAAATACCCCTCACTTGAGAAACAGTGGAAAAAATAAGTTTGTTGTATGGGAGTCCCTCTTAAATATTATATTTCTAGTATTTGTTGTTTTGCTCCAATAAAAATACATCCATCTGTGAAAATTTCACCTGTCTAGCTATCACCGTTCTTGAGATACAGCCTGGCGACAAACAGACGGACAGCGAAGTCTCAGAAATAAGGTCGTGTTTTGGGTACGGTAAAACTAAAAAGTAAATATTTCTTAACTCTCTCGAAATTATCATGGGTGTAAACAGAAGAAATTAATCGCCGAATGCATTTTCTATGGTGTTATGGAGTAAGCGACGCAGTCAACCGCTATTCATTGGCTACAATTTTGTCGTTCATCAATATCATATAATTTCCGTAAAATAATAACGTCATAAACGTCAAAAGAAAAAAACTAATTGCGGATTTCAATTCAGTACTTAGGCTAAACTACGACACCAAAACTTTATAATAAAACTAGCTAAAACAGCAAATGATGTTTTGCAAAAATTAATAAATATGTGGTTGAAATTTAGGGTGTGAAAAATAGATGTGGTTCTATTTTCAAACCTACTAAATACACACACAAAATTTCATAAAAATCGGTTGAGCCATTTCGGCGGTATTTGTTAGTGATGAAAATCACGTTAAGAAGAATATTTTGTCAATTTATCATACTTTAAAAAACGTATGCCTTTAAACTAGCGCTCCGCGATCCACCTCGCGGTTGGTGTACCTTATACTTTATATATATATATATATATATATATAGATATTTTTTTACGCGAGGAAATGCTTTATGCACACCCCCCGCCTAGGGACGGCATGGGGTAGCGTGGGACTTCCAAAGCTGTGAGCTGCAATCCGATCCTAGGGCTACCCACTAAAATCCCGCGGCGGCCTTCCTCCGGCGTTGGGGTGGTCCAGGATCGGTTAACCCCTCCCGCCTCCACACTCCGTGCCCCCGCGCGTCCGGGTCCCCTCCTCCCCGGCCGAGATCGTACGCGCCTGCATACATCTCGGCCAGGATATTGAATGGGGGGGAACATCGCCGCCTCGTATGAAATGGTACGGTAGCCCCGTACGAACCTGATGGCCTTGATCCGCCCCAGGCTCCTAAGCAGAGTCCTGCAGCGGGAGGCCCCCGAGAGGTCTCGCGATCAAACGGGGGCCCCGTACAGGGTCACGGACCGCACGACGCCACCGTGGCGGAGAGGCGGCGAACTCCCGCTCCCGGTCCCCCGAGACTGGGCAGCAGGCGGTGTAACGCGCCTACCACCCATCGCGCTCGGGGAACCATCCGAACGAAGTGTTCCTCGAAGCTCCAGCGGCTGTCCAGGGTGAGGCCGAGGTACTTCATGTACCGCCCCACCGGGACAGCCGTGTCACCCACCTGGATCCGCGAGGCCGGGGGTTCCCTGCCTCTGGTGAGGCGGTGGAACCACAATATAAAAGTATCACATCTGACACGGCGAACTTTGTACCGCATCAAAAGTAATGAATGAGTAAATTTTAGATATTCCAGTTTTTATTTGCTTTATGATACATACAAAAAAACGCACCAAAATCTGTTGCGTATTTTCAAAGAAATAAGTATATAAGGGGACAGACAGCGGAAAGCGACTTTATTTAATACTATGTAATGATTAAGACTTTGCTGGTTAGTTTCAGTGTTAGTTTTGGCTCCAGCGCAAAGTCAAGATACAAATCCTCGACGAAGAGGCTCATGTCCTCCTACTCTGTCAGTGGATATCTGCAACCCAGCTTGTGGTCCTGACCTACCGTGTGAGCAGGAGAAGCAGTTGTGCTGTCCCACCGCCTGTGGGGGCACCATGTGCGTCGATGCTATGTCTCAAAGACATTTTGTTGACTACGGTCAGTAGAACTATTTCACCTTATTTTTTTACAATACTCACACCGCCATAGCTAGAGTTGCTTTATGTTACCAAAGAAATATTCCAATGGAATAGTACTAGCACTAATAATGCTTATAAGTTTATAAATATGTATAAGTAAAAATTGATAATTTACTATATCACAAGATGGCGCTAGTAGTATAAACATTTTGATAGTACGTTGTTATTATGATTATTTTATTCAATCTGGACTGACATAAATAGTCTCACGTTTGCATTCTCGCACGCATTAATATCTATAATTTGCACGAAGTGAAATAAAGTCTTGCTAAAATTAATTTTATGAAAAAAATCTATAAATATTGTTTTAATTTGTTTGTACAAACAAGTATTATATACAAGTACAAACAAGTATTATATACAAGTACAATCAAGTAGTAGGTATTATTGAATTTCGCGGTTAATGATTTAAAGTATTATGAGGCTAGTTTATTTTATTGCAAGATAAGATTTGATCAATTTTGAATGGTCTTTGTTGGTTTTTATGAGTTGTAGCCGTGGTGAGAAGTTATAACTCAATATATTTGATTTTGCTTTTAACCTAACTATTGTAGTTGGCGCCCACGGCGAATAGTAATTCCTAATACACAAATACTTGTGAAAATTGAATGGTGTCGTCGTTCTCTGCCTGTAAGATAAATATACAGCAGGCGATTATGATAATGAACCTAGATTTGGAGCGAATATGGCCTCAGTGTTAACCCGTCAAAGACTCAGGTTATTATTATCGGCAGTTCCAGGATGATAGCTAGACTAAATTTTTCACTGTTGCCTCAGATTTGTTTCAACAGAACCAGTACCTATAGCTACAAAGGTCAAGAATCTAGGTGTCTTTATCGATAGCACTTTATCCTGGGGTCCTCAACTGCAAGAAGTAAGCCGCAAGCTGTTTGCTTCTGGGGGTCCCTGCGAAGGTTACAAAACTTCTTGCCTACTGCCACTAAAACTACACTCGCGCAATCTTTCTTTCTTCCTATTCTCAATTATGCCGATGCCAGCTATCTGAATGTCACTGAAGCACAACTTGACAAACTTGAGCGCCTTCAAAATGTCTGTATCCGATTTATATTTGGTCTTCGCAAATATGATCATGTTTCAGAGTATCGTAAAAAGCTCAAGTGGCTTCCTATTCGTCTTCGCCGGAATACTCATATTCTCACGTTATTCTACAACATAACATAACATAACTTCACGCCTTTTGTTACCCGAAGGTGTAGGCAGCGGCTGTTAAGCCTCGTCTCGCCGTTATGTTTACGTCCCAAATGGAATAGGTGGCGAACCTATTGCCATACCGGGCACAAAGTTTTCAGTCATCGGTATTTATCACACATAACTTCCGAAAACATTTTCGAAAAGTCATTGGTGTGAGCCAGTGTCTGGAATGGAACCCCGGACCTCTGGATCAGAGGCCGTGCGTTCGCCCACTGCGCCACCGAGACTATTCTACAACGTTTTATTCTAATCCTAATTCCCCCAAGTATCTCAAGGAACGTTTCGAGTTCTTACATGACGCACTTCATCTGAGGTCATCGGAAAACGAGATTGGCAGTTCCAGGGCATTCCACCCATTTCTATGGGCAATCGTTTTCCGTACAGGCAGTGCTGCTGTGGAATGCTTTGCCAGTTGAGATCAGAAAAGCGAAATCCATACAATGTTTTAAAACTCTTCTGTCGCAACACTTTGTAACATTATAATTTTTGTCTTACATGTGTTCCTTTTAAGTATGTGTATCTGTAATTGTGTAAATTTAGGTCTGTATATACTCTCATTATTTACTATTGAATGTATGTATGTATATTTTATTATTATTTATTTATATGTTTAATTATATATTTATTTATATGGCTAAATAAGTATTTATTACTTATTTTTCCTCTGTAATTACGCCTAAGAGTACCCGTGTCTTTATTCACTATTTTTCCTTCCAAAGGTTGCCTGGAAGAAATTGCTTTTAGCGATAAGGCCGCCATTTGTACTTTTATATAGTAAGGCTAATGTATATTTCTTTCTTTTCCTGGTTTATAAGGTGTACCAGTACCTACAAATAAAGAGTTATCTATCTAGCTATCTAAGATAAGTCCGAACAGTTATCTATTTTGTTTGGGCAATCCGAGATTGTACTAATTCCGTCTTATTACAAAACGATGTACTAAAACAGCTAGTTAGGCTGGTTTATCGGATCGTGGGCTGATTCGATACCAAATGGTTAGTGCTCCTCCTCATTACAAATCGCAAACTATACCAAGTCTTGATTGTACTAAGATTGGCATCTCCCCTCACAGAGTAGAGTACACAATGATTCATTGATTTGAATGTAATTCGGTCTTATCGTTCAGTTTTGAAAGGTATAACCTGGCGGTGGTCCAGTGGTCCCCACTTTGCCAATAACGAAAGAAGCCTTGATAAAGCAATTTATTGTCCCGGAATGTAAATAACAATTGTAATATATTTGTAAAATGATGCGATAAGTGTGTGAACTGGACGCCACGCAAGCATTCAGTATCTTTGACTACTTCTTGTCATTAAGTCGTTTTAGATTCATGGATATAGCTTTTATATTTTAAAATGGATCAATAAAAGAATCAAAGTGGTAAAACTGGAGTCCTGAAATATATCTGGACAGGAAATATAACGCCAGCTGATTTCCGAGTCGAAACATATAGTAGAATATAAATTCTTACATACACATACATACATAACTTCACGCCAAATCCCTTGCGGGGTAGGCAGAGAGAACAGAGCGCCAGAGGGCACGATTCTTACACGCTTCACTCGCTTCGTTGACATTCATAACTCTTTTCATGCACGCGCGTCGGTTTTTGAGGCTTTTAACATCACCTTCCTCCAGAACACGTTCTATTTGGTCATGGAATGTGTGTCTAGGCCGTCCTCGACTCCTACATCCATCCGCTTTTGCATTGTACCTATATCTGCTTAGTCAGTCTTGCATCAACCATTCTTTCTACATATCCGAACCATCGGAGCATGCCCTTTCTTACTTTTACACCGACACTCTCTTTCAAACCAACTTCCTTCCGTACAACCTTGTTTTCTACGCGGTCAGCGAGAGTCACTCCGCAGATTTTGCGTAGTGCCCTCATTTCCACCGCGTTTATTCTATTTTCATGCACACTCTGCCATACCCAGCTCTCACTTCCATAAGTTAGCGTTGGGATCAGGACTGCATTGTAGATTGCTAGCTGGGCTTTTCTGCTAATGTTTTTTGCGCCCAGGAATCTGCCCAACGCTCCATTTACGCTATTTCCTATCGCCACTCGTCTTTCTACTATATAAATTCTTAATCTCTAATAAAACTTTGAAGAAACAAAAAGAATGAGAGTATTTTAAATAAGTAAGTACAATTTGCTGCCTATAATTTGCACTAATTAAGCAATTTTATATGATGTTAAATTTCTAGATTATACATACTAACAGGGAACACAAGTTAAGAAAGTGAACTTAAATTGGCTTGGAAAAGGCGATCATCTTTTAGCAACTACAGATTCAGAGAGCTGGTAGTGAAAACCCACCATCAGTTTCACAGGACCAAGCAGTAATTAAAATCTGTCCTCGTGATTATGGTATTGTGGCGTTAACTTTGACAGTGATGCAGTGCAGGCAATGATTTAAGTTCTTCGGGTTATGTATTCTTTTATTATAGTAAAGTATGTACTTAATATTATTTTGCTATAGATTTATAATGGTCCAGATGTTGATGTCAGTGAATCGAGCTGTATGTAGTTCAGAAACACCCGTTAACATAGAAAATAACCAAGAATTGAGAAAAAAGGTTAGTGATAAAAACAATATTCTAATTGATTTAATATTGTAATATTATTTTTAATTTTATTGGTGCAACAAGATAAAAAATGTCTTATAAAATGTATTTTCAATTTAATAAAATATTCCATATTTTACAAATGATTACTTCAGCACAGTGAAACAGAACTAAATTCTTTTCTTAATAATGCAGAATATCAGTAGTACTTCTATTCACAAAAATATGTATATAAAATATTCTTATACTTAATACATGTGGTCTATTATGATGTTTATATATAAATATTGTATTTTATTACTAAAAGTATTTTTTATTTAAATTTACAGGAAAGATACTAAAAGATATTCCGTTAAAGAGGTTTTCTTTTAGTATTCAATATTGCTATTTAATAGTTGTAGTTATTGAAAGTTGAACACTCATATAATACTAAAATAGTCAATATAAATTAAAAATTAAGATTTGCTACCTAGACAATAAGATAAATTTAATTATAGAAAAAAGGTTAACTAAACAATACATATGTGTTAATAATTAAAATGTTCTTTTTACCCTTATTTTTTTATCCTATCACCATCAAAGGATAATAATAATTACTAACAGGTTTTGCTTACAGATTTCCGCTGCTTTCAAGTTATCCATTAATATTAAATGAGTTATTATAATTAATGATACCATTTTAAGACATATTAAAAGTAATTTGGAATTGATTGTTTTTTTTTTTAATATTTCCATGTACAGTATTGGTTACAATGGGTGGTATTCTTTCAAGACCACTAGATTTGGACACCAACATTGTCATCTTCTGCTGGAAACAAGCCTTCCTTCTTATCAATGGAAATGTTATGAACCTATAAAAATAAATTCACTAGTTATTGTAAGAATATATAGTCTTGGTGGTCCAGTGGTCGAGCACATGGTTTCTGAATCCAGAGGGTGCGGGTTCCATTCCTGGCTCACACCAATGATTTTTCGAAATTAATTAATTTCGAATGTTATGCGTGATAAATATCGATGACTTAAAACTTTGTGCTAGATATGGCAATTGGTTTGCCACCTATTGGGACGTATCCCACATATTTGGGACGTAAACATAACGGCGAGTTCAGGCTTAACAGCCACTGCCTACACCTTTGGGTAGAAAAAGAGGTGAAGTTATGCTATGTATGTTTATAAAGGAATACAGTCGTAAACTGTTATGTTAAATACACTATTACTTACTGCCCAACTTCGCAATGCACATGCTACCTGGATTTCTCCACGAGAATCATTGGATAAATCCTCTTATTAATATATTAATCTGTTTACCAAAATCTTCTATATTGATTGCGAAAATTGTCATCACTTTACTCTCACTTTATTTACGTATTCATATGAGACTGTTGTTTTAGAGGTCGGTAAATAGTTTGGATTAATTTTAAATCTTCAAAATCCATTTAATTAGTCCTATTGTCTTCCATTTTATAAAATATTTCCCTAATGATGAGAAATACAACAACTCAAGCTAACCTCAAAAGTAAACAATTTTGACGTTTATGCAGTTGGTACCATCGTTAAACTAGAGACTAACTTTTTTTCCAAACATAGACCACCTATTTGCGATAATCTTCATTTTGTAATAAGAATTTTATTTGTTACTTATTATAAACCTGACTCTTTCCTTAGTCTGTGTTTTGTAATAAGACGGATTAGGTTTAACAGGTGGCTGACCCTTAATTCGCTAAGTCACTTATTGATCTTTTATTTAGTACTAGGTACTTAATAACTACAATCATATGAGCCTTGTGCAACGCAAGCCTTAGTTCGTGCCCATTCGCACCCTCACTACCCAGGCGTATCTTCCACTGCGCACCCTGGGTCAGCGAGGGACGGTACTGAATCAATATATTTTAATGAGTGTACCTGCTACTCCCAGCCCTTGCAAAGTTTTAAACAGCGATAATTATGCTCCAACATCTTCCGGAAAGTTGTTGGGCAAACCACCGTTCATACTCTAGATATCTGAACTAGAATTCCGAGCGCTAAACCACTAGGCTAAACAAAATTTTGATTTGCAAGATGGTATATTACGTGAAATTGACCAAAATACAATCAAGTTTTTTTTAAAGTTCTTGTACTTATATTTCCAGTGAAAGACGGCAGCTGCCCGGAGTTTCCTCGTGGCCCTTGGGTATGCTCCCACACCTGTACCAGCGATTCAGATTGTCCACGTAAACTGAAGTGTTGTTCAAATCGTTGTGGTGCACTCACTTGTATGAAAGCCGAGAACGTGGAGCCTGTAATAAATAATTAATTACAAAAGTTGTATTCATGTAAAAACCTGCAACCATTCGTTAGGAAATATTTCAATAGATGGCGCTGATAGTAGTTTGATAATTTGAAAAATATGCGAACCGTTTAGATTGGCTTTAGAACATGGTTTATCGATATTTTAATAACTAAAGCTCAGCAGTGCTAATAAAAAAAAAACATTATATTCTTATCTAAGTTCAGTATATATTACACTTATATTATAAAAAAACAACAAATTATAAATAACGTTCTACATTTTTATCCTTTGACATTACATTTATATCGTGTGAATTACGTCGAAATTAATGGAAAACGTCAGCCACATAATTCAATTACCTATCCGATTCTCGGCGTCGCGTCGCTGCGTCGCTACAATTTCAATATTATTGTGTACATGTACTCGTATTACATTTAGTTTTATTTTTATTTATATTCACCACACAACTTCACATGAAGACGCTTGCGGGTAAGTAGATAATTCCAATCTCCTTAGAGATACTATTCTTATATACTTTACTCGTTTCTTTGACTTTCATAACACTTGTCATGAATACTGGTCGATAAAAAACGTAATTTCACTTCTTAAAAACTCAAAAGTAAGTACTGTAGTAAATGGTTATTACTGCCCAGACCCACGGTATGAAAACTGTTCTGGTTCCATAAAATAGGCTGCGGTGCCTATTGGTACCCACAGAGAACTGTTTTTACCTTTTTAAAAGTCTTTGATATCATGATTTATAAAACTCAGATTTTCTAAAAGTGTCCGAACTCTGTACCTCTCAATCAAAACATCAAGAGCCAGATAAACCATCATACAATTTATACGACATATCAGATGTTCACACATAACTTTATAAGGAACTAGTTTTTCACCCCGCGGTGCAAACAAAATGACGATGACGTTGCTAATTAAATATAGCCTATGTTACACTGGGTGAATGGAGCTTTTCTATGGTAAAAGAATTTTTAATATCGGTCCAGTAGTTTTTAAGTTTATTCGTTACATATAAAAACCTTTCCTCTTTATAATATTAAGTATAGATAATTCCACTATCCTCAACAAGTTTTTTGGAGACACCGTCTTTTTCCAGACCACAGATACACTAACTACATCTATGCCTATCGTAAATCCAACGACTGAGATACAAATAAATGCAAACACACAGACATCAAACACACATAAACACACTATGAATACTACTAAAGAACCAGGAGGAACCAGGAAGCAGGGGTAGAGGCAACGAAAGAGTCAGAAGAATGCCTTTAAACCAAAGGCATCTCTTTTCCCGTAGGATACGGATGTCTATAAAAAACAACCAAAAGTCACGGCTTCTGATCCAGAGGTCCGGGTTCGAATCCTGACACTGGCCCACACCAATGACTTTTCGAAATTGTTTCCGGAATTTTTGTGTGAAAAATATCGATGACTGAAAACTTTGTGTCCGGTATGGCAATAGCCATATTCCATTTGGGACGTAAACATAACGGCGAGACGAGGCTTAACAGCCACTGCCTACACCTTCGGGTAACAAAGGCGTGAAGTTATGTTATGTTATGTAAGTCGAGGAAAAAATGGTAAAGATAAGTTATGATCCAAAACAATTTATAATAACCCAAATGTTGAGGCAAATCAGTGGCGTGTTCCGAAGATCTGAAAGCATTGTTGGAAAAGGAATGTCGTTCATATATCATGCAGCCCCAATTACCAACAGTGTTGGGTGTTATGGATCAGAAGACGTAATGGATTGTAACAGAGGCCCTTGGTACCGACATGATGAATTGAAATTCACCTCGGCTTTCCGATTATTAGGAGGATTTTTCTTTTACCATTGTTTTTATTTTATCGTTGTAAAAATTATTCTTGCTAGATACTACAATATATGGTTTGTCAGATCACCTAGTAATTGTCGAAATGTTCACATTTTCAAAAAAGAAAGGATTAATTTATTTTATTTTACTACTACTCCTTGGAAACTGCTCGAACGATTGTCATGAAATTTTGTGTGCGCATCGGGTATCATCCCCCTAAATGTTAAGGGAAGCCCACCCCTAAATATTTCATGGAACAAAATTTCATTTGAATCAGTCGAGCCGTTTCGGAGGAGTAGAATTTCAAATACCGTACCGTACACGACGAGGACAATAATGCCTATTATTGAACAAATTCTAGCAAAAACTAATATAATTTTATTAATTAAGTTCAAGTGAAAGTCATTTAACTGACAATTAAGTCGGTATATGTCCGTCTGTTAAACGAATTCATTATATTTGATAACAATGAAACGCCAGCGTTCTCGGTCGATCCGTAATTGGTCGCACTCACTCGCAACAGACGGAATTTATACTGCAGTAGGTAAAGGCTTCAATTTCGTATAATTTTTACATATTAATTTTGTTTGTTTGATTTAAGTCTCGGTGGTCCAGTGGTCGAACAGACGGCTTCTGATCCAGAGGTCCGGGTTCGAATCCTGACCAATGATTTTTCGAAATTGTTTTCGGAAGTTAAGTGTGATAAATATCGATAACTGAAAACTTTGTGTGTGTGTATGGCAATAGGTTCGCCACCTATTCTATTTGGGACGTAAACATAATGGCGAGACGAGGCTTAACAGCCGCTGCCTACATCTTTGGGTAACAAAAGGCGTATAGTTATGTTATGTTTTGTTAATTTTGTAATCTATTGATATAAATAAAATTGAAGTGTCTGTCTGTAATATTTTCCCAGTGGTAGAGCCACGCAGTTCGCTGCATGAATGGGCCGCCTCGACCGTTGTAATACCACGGCCTCTCAGAATATCGACGTGAAGTGGCTTTTACCGCGTTTCGTTCGGTGAGAGAGGTATCCGGAGGCCCATCCCCTTCACCCTCCCCTTAATGGCAGCGAACACTTACCCCAGGGGGTACCAGTTGTCACAAAACAGGAGAATTTGGTGAATACCAAATTTGTGGTATTAACAATATTCTTAAAATATAGTTCGTAGCTGCAGAAAAGTAAACAACAATGTAACAAAGTTAAACTTATAAAAACACAATGTCGGAAGAGATAGCAGCATACGAGCAGACTTGTACAGAGACAACTTGTACAACAGAGTTGTACTTGTATAACATTTATTACGAACTGCAATGCATTCCTTAAATGTTTTTTTGGTAACGGGGGCAATCAAACAAGCGAGTCATCTGGTGGTAATTGACTAGCGCCGACCATTGACATTTGCAACACAGAGATAGTTGTACTAAACTTGGGATGATGAGTAGCACGACGAGAGGGAATTTGGAGAGCTGGGGCCCCGGGAACCTTGTCTTTTTGAAATTAAACACGGTACTTTAAGTCGGATTTCTTAATTAAGGTCAGTTTAAAATAACTTATAATTAACATCTACGATTTCGTCAAATTAAAGAACTGAACGTAAATTTCTAGTCTGTGTCAGCGTATGGCGTTCATTAATTTAAGATTCTCCATTGATGCGGTCTAATCTAGGTCACACTTGAGTCTGATTGGTTTGATAAAAATAATAAAATCCAATCGCACATGCAGGCAAAAAGTGCTGGGTGCGATGCTGATTGATTAGTTCAAGATGTTCGCTATTGATTAAGAACTGGGTATTTTCTGCTACCACTATAAACATACTGATGAAGTCGTCGGAAAAAAGAGCTGTGTTAAAATTTAGCTCTATATTGAATGGGTTTAAGGTATTATTACCATTGGCTATGGCATTCGATCATTATTTTAGAACATTATTTTCTCATAATCCGTCTGTTTAGTAAAAAAAGGAGTATTTTAATCTTGTTTGGTTATAATAGTGAAGTCACTTAAATAACCAAGAAATAAAACTCTAAGATTATTAACGCCACATGTTTTTACTCTGTTGCTATGGTAGTACAGTCATTTAGTATTTTTACCTGGAAAGTTTTCCGGGAGTTTTGAAATTTGGCAATTTTATAGATTTTCGTATGCTCTTGCCAAATTTCAACTTTGCCACCTCGTATGGCTGCCGCTCGCGCCGCCATATTGAAAAAATGGCGCCGAAAAGCAGTTTTTTGCTATTAACTCCTTTCTGGCGCATTTTACAGGAAAACATATTTATTCAAAATAAAAGTAGAGAAAATTTCCTACAATTTATGTCTTAACCTTTTCTTTCCTAAAATCAATAGTTTCAGTAAGTAGTAAAGTGTAATTCAATACACGTTTCGGCAGAAGTGCTCAATTGTCATATCTGACCACGTACCACACCAAAATTTGTCAGAACGTTTAATTGTGAAATACCCTTTCCCTTCCCTTCCCTGCAAGTTATTGATTTGACACTTGATCTCAGTGCAGAATTAGACAGAATTTTATATAATTTCGACAGGTCAGTGGTACTTGAGGCGGACCAGGAAGAATGTTGCAAAGAACTTGCTGATAAATTTGCGAATGAATTGAATAAATTTGAACAACGTGGTGCTACAGCGAAATTATGGGTGCAATATTTTCGGATGGTTACACTTGTAAAACAATTCATTGCAGCGGAGAGAATGGGCAACTGGAATTTACATCTTGACACGGTGCAGAAAATGATACCTTATTTTTATGCCAGTGGTCATTCCTTATATGCTAAATCTTGTCATTTATATTTGCAAGACATGCTTCATTTGAAACAAAGAATGACAGCTGAAGAGTATGAACTATTTACAAGGAAAGGTTATTTCACAATTAAACGTTCTGACAAATTTTGGTGTGGTACGTGGTACTTTACGGCGCTCCTACGCCGAAACTATTGATTTTAGGAAAGAAAAGGTTAAGACATAAATTGTACGAAATTTTCTCTACTTTTATTTTGAATAAATATGTTTTCCTGTAAAATGCGCCAGAAAGGAGTTATTATCAAAAAACTGCTTTTGGGCGCCATTTTTTCAATATGGCGGCGCGAGCGGCAGCCATGCGAGGTGGCAAAGTTGAAATTTGGCAAGAGCATACTTAAAATCTATAAAATTGCCAAATTTCAAAACTCCCGGAAAACTTTCCAGGTAACCTCTATTTTTTCGACCATTTGGTCGACTGTACTATGGTCTCATTGAACTTTGAAGTAAAAATCTAGCCTGTGGTGTCGTGCTGTGACATTTATAATCAAAATACTGATGTAGCCTTTATTAGCTTTAAAATGAGAGAGAGAAAGTTCTATCAAAAGTCGAAGTCGATCCAATTGTTAAAAAAATGATACGAAACAAATAGGCTGACTGGACAGACAAAGATTGTAGAAAAACTATCCATATAAATTTTAGTAAAAATAGGTTATTTTTATATAACAAAATCTCGAACTTGAACTTTAATTATTAAACTAACTTGTAAGAATGAATTATATACATATTGTATTCTTTGCATTTTGTACGTGATCAGTTACTCTATAAAATATTTAATAAATAATTTTATTCACAATACAATTTCAGCCTAAGATTATACCAATATAGCAGTCGAAAGCATAAAAAATTTGAACAAGTGTATCATTTCAACGACAAAAAAAAATCGTGAGAGCTCTTAACGAAAGTTGCATTGTCAGCGAGACTCTGTAACTACTCTGTACCAACTGAACACAATACGATACTGTTGTAGGTTGTAGCGATTATTGTCGGCAGGCGTAGTCCGCTCGTGAATAGGCCGCTTTACATCTGCAGTTTTAATGAAAAATACGATTCTGAGAACTGTTTTGTATTATTATTTATTTTTGGTTAAAATTTCATTCACAACGGTATGATTTTTACATCTGTATAAATATATTTACAGGTCTGTTTGTATTTTGTCACGTCATAAGTAGTAGAATTGAATGCTGTGGATTCCAATGGCGGGTGCAACAATATTCGTGATTCGAACGTTTTTAACTATATACTCCTAATTAGAAAGTAATATAGGACAAAACAGAATGGGTTTTTGAAATACCACGATCTCGTTCATGCCGCGTTCCACTCGACGAGAGAGGTATCCAAAGTCCCAACCGCTCCCCTCTCTCCTCACCATCCCATTTCCAAACCCTTCCCTATCCCACCAACGAAAAAACTCCCATGGAGGGTTGACGTCAGGCAGGTCGCAATATCAAAGTCAAATCTTTAATCAACATAGATAGTTCGAAAGGATGACATGTTGTGCCGACCCAACTTAAAGTGGGATAAGGGTAGGAAAGAAATATACATCGTTAAGAAATAGACAGACCCAGAGAAAAACGAAACAATCAACGAAATGCTCTCGGGTGAATGAATGGGAATATTGGAGATTTATAATTTGTTTTAGTCTTATACCAATCTATGGTCAAATATACGTTATGCCAATATCGCTAAGCGGTTTATCGGACTTAGTCAATTGATATCGCAGAAATGGCTTTCTAAGTATACATATACATGATCGGATATTTCACATTTCAAGAAATTCATCATTTTTTTTGCTATTAGTAGGTGCAAATAAATAAAAAAATAAGCACTCCTAAATAAATACCCTTAAATACATTTTAATTATGGATTAATTTTAAAAATTAAAATGGTTTATTGATTTTAAAGATATATAAAATAATCTTAACTTGCATACAAGTTTATTATAATCAAAGAATTTCGATTTACTGTATTACAATTAAATTCACAGATTCATTTCAGATGATGTCAAATTTATAATAATACTAAACCATCAAAAAACGTGTCTGTATGTTTAAAAAAACCTATTAGAATCCGCCAATAGTTGCAAGCATATCTTTTTTGCTTTGAAAGTTAATTAATAAAATTGGGAAGCATTGTATAAACTTCTTTTTTTATGGGATAGGCGATACAAGCCACATACGGCCACCTGGTGGTAAGTGACTTGTGTTACAGTTGTTTTAAGGGAGGAAAGTATGATATGGACGAAAAGTGGAAAGGAAAGGATGAGAAAGAGGATTGAACCTCCACTTTACCCGAATATTATCAGAGACAGTGGTATTTCACGTGATAGAGCTTGTCCTTTCATGCAGCGAAAATTGTTGCTCTAATACTCCAAACACATACTGTTTTTATAATTACTTTCTCATTAATATCCGATTTCAGCTAGAAAAGTTAAAATTCTAAAGCTAAGGGCTATACGAGAGAAGCTACGGGTAACAACTAGTGTGTATGTAATAAAAAGACTCAATTCAATTCGGTCGCTCGTAAATTGCTTAACATCAATCCGGATTATTGGATACCTGCATTGAGAATGTCATTGACTGATTCCACCGACGAATGGGATTGCTCACGTTATTATTAATTCTGTTTACTATTATTATTTATTAGTATGTATATAATAAATAATAATAGTAACATAATATAGTAGTGTAAATAATATAGTATCATTTTTCCTTATTTATAATTCAATTTGACTTGGTGATTTAGCATTCGGACTTCTGATTGATAAGGCCCGAGTGCGGATTCGGTACATAACAATAGCTTTCCAGATTTTTTTTACAAGTCATCAATAAATAAAATGATATTTAATATGACTTGCCTACGCTTATTCCGCAGAAAACGATTTTTATTACATTTACTATACGTAATCGTCGCGTCGTCTGTTTTACGCGTTACATTTATTTGCACAAAATGTAAGTACAATAACATATACTACATGGTGTTTAAATAAACAGGTGTTAAAAAAAGCAAAACAAATGTACCATATGCATTTTGCCATGTCACGGCATGCAATTGTCTTTATTAAAATAAAAAAAGTGCAGAAGAAAAATAAAAAAAGTGCAGAAGAAAAATAAAATAAATAACAAAAATAGTAACAGTTAATATACATATTCGGGGACCTGTTTAACCAGGACCAGAATTAAATCCAAAAAGTTTTCAAGTTATGAAACAAATTGAAAAAGTCAGTAAACCTCTATGAAAAAAATAAACTTTTTTATAGTTTAAAAAAGAAGGTTATAAAACCGAGTGACGGTTATTTTGAAAATAGAATTGCACATTTAAGAAAAATTACGTAGCAAGAAAAACTTTCATTCGTTCAGACGAGTTCCAATAGAGTTTATAGCCGGTAGCCATTTCCCGCTGTCGACTTTATTGCGAACGGAAACAGTCCTCTGGTCCCAGAGACGCTTTATTTTTTCAAGGTTTCCTCTTCTGCAGGGTTTTGTTTATATCTTTACTTTATACTAGATTTTCTTGAGTTTCTGCACCCGTTGCTGTAATTGGGTTTTATCACGACTTTTCTTTCTGAAGAAAAATATTTTAACATTTTTATATATAATATAATGTCTTCTTTATACTAAACGCTAACTTTGTGTACTGAAAATGCAGTTTTAGAAGTCTTACAGAAAATAACAAAAGAAAAGAGCAATTACGAAGTGGCTTTCATTTTGTGTTCTTTTTATATTGTAACTACTAGGAAACACTTATGGATTATTAATCTTAAGTATTTCAAAATAAAATATTTTTTTATTAAAAAGTGTCTCCTATACAGCTACATCGATTGTACCCAGTTGTGCTGGTTCTATTCACCTTTTCTCTGAGGAAAGATTTCATGAAAGCAAGTTACATCATATTCTTTCGGGAACACAGATGTGGGCAAATGAGCCAATCAATAGTATCGTCGTATCATAAACGATGACTACATCGTACAGATGCAAGTGAAATATTCGTTCGTTCGTATGAACTGACAAATACACTATTCTTCACGAATACACCATACAGTTTAGCTCAAGGTTCTACAGGTTGGCCTAAACCAAGTTTTAAAATCTATACGCAATTCTCTGCATGAGTGGGCTGACTTGACCTGTGAAATACGACGACCTCACAGAACATTGATGAAAAGTGGCACACGCGGCGTTACTTTGAAGATCTCTTCTTCTCTCTCTCAGGTACTCGAAGTCATAGGCTTTCCCCCTTTTTCTACTTCCTATCCCACTTCTGACTACATAATGTCACATTATAAGTCGCCTACCCAATAGTAATACTATGTGTGTTGCAGGTATCTATGCGCTGGGTGCTTACGATTAGGTAACCCGCTTGAAAGTTTGTCCCTTATCCTTTAAAAAATCTTGCATTATCGCTATCAAATAACCAATTGAACAAACTCTTTAAGCGCGTATCGTTTCGTAATGATGTGGCGACGTAGCATGGAAGTGCACTTAGAAGCGTTCTATACTAAACAAAGTTATGGGCTACGTTTAATCGATGTAGACGGGTCAACTACGCTACACACACTGATTTTAGGGGTATGGCTCAGTGGGTAAAAGTAAATTATTTGTAGCTTCATGCCTTTTATACCTTAAGGTGTAGATAGGCAGAAGTGTAAGAATATGTGGCGGAATTTATTGCCGTAGATTGAGCATAATTTAGTTTGCCATCAATAGAATATGTCAAGAATTTCGTGAAGTCATTGGTGTGAGCCAGGATTCACACACGTGATTGTAATTCAGAAGTATTAGAATCATAGACTGTAGTGGATGGCACATGTCAGTAAAAATTAGAGTCCGACCGAAACTGGTTTTCCGGCCGAAACCGAAACCGAAACCGAATGTTCAGCCGCCACTTCAGTTTCGGCCGAAACCGAAACCGAAACTCACGTATTCGCGTATGAAATTTCATGAAATACTAAAATTCGATGCTTTTTCTCATTATTTTGTATCAGTTAGAACATGAAATGAAAAACAATGGGTATATGTATTAATTTTGTGGCAATCAATAATATAACTTCACGCCTTTTTCTACCCGAAGGTGTAGGCAAAATGTTTACCAGATAATAAGTAAAAAAAAAAATAATAAATATAATAAGTAAAAGAAAATAAATAAATAAATCAATCAATCATTTATTTATTCACAAAATTTTGGGTATTTACAATATGATGACAATTTATTTTCCGGTTTCTCCAAAATTTGCCAAAGTAGGCGTGTGAATGTTTTAAAAAAAGTATACAAAAAAAATGTCTAGCGGAATAATCAATAATTTTAAATTTATAAAATGTTAAAAATATTAAAAATGTCAGCAGATAACATTCAGTCAAAAATAATTATTATTAACGGCTTCACAATTGAGAAAATTTGTTACAAAAGTTTGTCATTAAAAAAATCATCTAAACAATAATAAAAAATTTCTGCTAATATAGTTTTCACAACATGTTTGAATTTTACTACGTTGTATAGTTTTATTTGCTGCGGTATTCTATTATAAATTTGGCTTTTGGTCATCAGAGTTGTTTTCGCACTGTGCAAACATAGTTTAGTATCATCACGTCTATTTCTTTTTATGACATCTGACTTGCGCTGGAATAGATAGGGATTCTTGTGGACAAATAGAGCTACTTCTAATATTTACAATGACGGGAGTGTTAAAATTTTATGCTTTTTATAATATGGCTTACAGGTGTCCGTTGATTGCAGGCCAAACATTGCTCTTATGCAGCGTTTCTGGGCTTTAAATGCATCTATAAAATTTGTGGAACTGCCCCAAAATATGACACCATAAGGCAATACTGATGCAGCAAGGCCGTAATAGGCAGTAATGATGGCATCAACGCTAACTACTCTCGATATCTTGTACAGGGCATAGGCAGTGCTGCTTACTTTTTTGCATATGTAAGAAATGTGGTCTTTCCAATTCAATTGTCTGTCCATAATAACACCTAAAAACTTTACAGAGACTGCTTCTTGAATAACATTGTTGTTGCAGCTGATTTTGAGACTGTTAAATGGCTGCGGTCTTTGACAAAAATGAATTAATTGAGTTTTATTAAAATTTATTTTTAAATTGTTACTGTCTAACCAGCTTATAATTGAAGACAGGGAATTATTTATGTCTTTCTGATATGCTGTGGTGTCTTAACATTGAATAGAAACGGTACTGTTATCTGCTAATAAAGTCATTGGATGTTTCGTGCTTTTAGGTAAATCATTTATATAAATTATGAATAATAGAGGCCCTAGCACGCTTCCCTGCGGTACACCATACGCTATATTACGAGATTGCGAAAGGTATGAGACATTATATTTTGTGCGTATATTTTCTTTACTTATCTCAGTTACTTGTGATCTACCAGTCAGATAACTTTTTATTAAATTTAATACATTTCCACGAATTCCGTATGCCTCTAATTTGCGAAATAATATACTATGATCTACATAATCAAAAGCCTGGGTCATACTCGTATCACAGTATAAGGCACAAATAGGGATCCTCGAGTCTACATTAGTAATAACTGTTTTGTAGAAATCAAAAATAGCTTGATCAATACTTTTATTTTGTCTAAATCCTTTTTGTTCGGGACATAATAATTTATTGGGTTCCAGGTAGCTATATAATTTATTATAAATATATTTCTCAAATATTTCTGACATAATTGGTAAGAGTGCAATTGGTCTATAACAATCCATCAACTCTTTATCATCCTTTTTGAATAATGGTTTAATGATGGTCGTTTTCAAAGATTCGGGAAATATGCCACGACTAATACATAAATTCAGTATGTAACTTAGATGTCTAGAAATAAGTAAATGTACTGTTTTTATTATTCTAGTTGATATGCCATCCAATCCTATACTATTCGTGTTTTTTAGCCCATGTATTATTTTCTCTATATCATAAGTAAAAAAAAATATATTATCTAAAATTCAAATCGCTAATTGTTTTTGCTTAATTAAATACTGAGTATTGGTATGTTGTATGGCGCAAATTGGGAGAGGCCTATGTCCAGCAGCGGACTGCAACAGGCTAGTGATGATGATGATGATGATGAGATATTACTATTTAAAACATTGTTTTGTATTTATTCTCATAAGAATCGTCAATCTCTTTTGAGGTACTGCTTATCTAAAAATAATGGTCACTTTCCGGTTTTCCTTTTCCCACTTTATATGGGGTCGGCACAGTATGTCATCTCATAAAACTATCCATGTTTATGACCGTCCACCGTACGTAATCCTCCTTCGGAATGTTTTCGTTGGTGGGATAGGAAAGGAGTTGGAAGAGTCGTAGTATTTAACCGGTCGAGCCGGTCTATTCATGCAGCAAACTGCGTGGCTCTACCACTCGTCAATATACATACATAACTTTTACGCCAAATCCCTTGCGGGGTAGGCAGAGAGAACAAAGCACCAAAGGGCACGAACCTTACCCACCTCACTCGCTTCATTGACTTTCATAACTCTTTTCATGCACGCGCGTCGATTTCTGAAGCTCCTAATATCGAAGGATAAAGAAGATAAATAAAATAGAACGTGTTCTGGAGACCTCCGCTATTCACAGTGCGGTACTGATCCTCACAATAACTTATGAAATTGAGAGTTGGGCATGGCAGAGGGTGCATGAAAATAATGATAAAGCAGTCGAAATGAGGTCACTGCGCAATATTTGCGGCATGACATATTTGGTTCACCGATGGCGTCGAAAAAAAAGGTTATAAGGAAGGAAGGTTTAAAAGAGGATTAGAAAAGAGTGTCTGTGTAAAAATTCAGGAAGTGCATACTCTGATGGTTTGGACACGCAGAAAGAATGATTTATGCAAGATTGACTAAGCAGATGTACTGTATTGAAGCGGAAGGATGTTGGACTCGATGAGGGCGACCGCATACTTTCCATAATCAAATTAAAAGTATCCTTAAGAAAGGTGATGCCAGGAGTCTTAAAAAACGGCGAACAAGTGTGACAATGTTGATTGAAAGTTACTTCTTTGTAAGGGATGTTAGACTCGTGCCTAATGGCGCTCTGTTTTCTCTGCCTACCCCTTAGACTTGGTATACAGATATGTATTTATGTACTAGTAGCAGACCGCGCGAACTTCGTACCGCTATATTGTATGTAGCTTCCCGCCTCACGGTGTTACTATAAAATGTCGATGACGACGATAATTACATATAGCCTATGTTACTCATTGATAATGTAGCTTTCTAAAGAAAAAATAATTATTAAAATTGGTCCAGTACTTTTTGAGTTTATTCGTTACATACAAAAATACAAATCTTTTCTCTTTATAATATTAGTGTAGATTAAACTTTCAACAAAGTTAACCACGAGTCATAATTAGTACTACAATAGTTTCGGCATCGGCAAAAAAAAAAAAAACCGAAACTTCCGCCAAAGCCCGATTTTTGGCCGAAACTCGGCCGAAACCGAAACCTAACTTTCGGTCGGACACTAGTAAAAATGTACTACTAATCATCACTGATAGCACCACCGCGACTAAGCAATTCCCAGGATGTTTTTAATTCAATACATGCACAATAACTATTTAAAAGTTGACCCTTGATAAGTCAGTCACAGATCAACAAACCATTTTTGGTCGCGTTGTTTGGGTGACTATTGCCGATCTATTATTTTTATATGTATGATTAGAATACTCTATTCGCAGGCCGCCAAGATGACAGATCTAAATTTTTCAACTATCTCTCTCGATAAAGATTTCATATATTAAAAGTACCTATTACACCCACTTAACAATCTGTTTTAAATCATCTAGAAGTATATTATATAACAATATTTGATAGAATTTTTTAAAGGGTTGAGTTTAGTTTTTTTTAAATCATCATCCGCTATACTCTTCTGACTTAATCTCGTCTCTAATGACGTATATGTAGGACAGGTTCATTTGATTTTGGTACGTGTGCTGCTCGCTGGCGCGCGGTTATAAGCGTGAAGGTAATTGAGCAAGCATGGATCGACATCACGCTACAATTGGCTGACAGTATGTGTGAATATTTACAATGTATTGATTGAGGTTTGCTTTCACTAGTTACTGTTTATTGATATACATTTAATAGTGTTCTACAGCATTTTATCTGTTTGCTTATGGTGATATCGCGTATTCTTTATTCATAACATAACATAACTTTACTCCTTTTTCTACCCGAAGGTGTAGGCTGTGGCTGTTAAGCTTCGACACGCCGATATATTTACTCGTCCCAAATGGAAGATATTTATCAAACATAACTTACGAAATTAATTTCGAAAAATCATTGGTGTCAGCCAGGATTCGAACCCGCGATTCACCGAGACGTTTTTTCTTTTTAACTTTTTCTTTATTCAATTTAAAAATAAAAGGAATTTGCAATCGACATTCAGTTTTCTTGTTTATGTGAGCAATAATTTTTAAGTTAAGTAAATTGGATTGTATTACACCTAGGATAGGAAGTGCAAGTGCAAGTGCAAGTGCAAATGTCGATGAACCTTCGGAATCCTTCAACATCTTCTTCTTTCTTTTTTTGGTCAAGAAATTTGTATCCAATTCGAGGTATGATTGCCGCTGTCTACACTATCCGGTAATAGTTGCGTGATGTTATTGTAAAGTCACACCACAAATTTTTTAAGGAAAGCTTATTTTATGGGTTCTGTTAAAATAATTACTGACATACCTGATGAATTGCTGTGTGGCGCCGGCTTAGAATACCGCTACCCCATCTCTTCCCGTGGGTGTCGTAAAAGGCGACTAAGGGACAAGGCTGGAAGAATGGGCAGCAGCATTCTCTCTCAACAAAATACAGCCTACTGCGATCGCCAACCCGCCTGGCAAGCGTGGCGATTATGGCAAAAACCCCCCATGAGTGAACGGACCAGCAGTTGTGGCGCTTTATGGGGGAGGCCTGTCCAGCAGTGGACCTCAAAAGGTAAATGATGATGAATGATAACTGATGAATAATAAAGAACTGATAATTATTTATTTGCATAAACGATTTGAGAGTGTTCATCATAACCGAGGAACTTGCAGATGAGTTTCCATCAACTTCAGCTCATTTAACTTGGAGTAACTAATGTGTATTGAATCATGATATAGATGTGAAGGTTTTTGAAGAATCCTTATAAACCATTCACGGGCCAATTTTTAATTAGAGTTCGTAGAAAATTCGTATTTTTTTGTGTTACAATACGCAACGTCTCGGTGGTCCAGTGGTCGAGAACACGGATTTTGAATCCAGAGCTCGCGGGCCCGAATCCTGACTCACACCAATGAATTTTCCAAATTAATTTCGGAAGTTACGTGTGATAAATATCGATGACTAAAAACTTTTTGCCTACCCAAACCTATTTCATTTGGAACGTAAACATAACGGCGAGTCGAGGCTTAACAGCCACTGCCTACATCTTTGGGTAGAAAAGGCGTGAAGTTATGTTATGTTGTTACAATACGCATAACATTCTCAAAGTGTTCCAAGATAAACAAACAAATGCTTGAAATATAATATATACTTTTTTGTACATACATACTTATAAAACATAGAAAATAAGACATGATAAATATTTGTACTCGAGTGGGGATCGAACCTACCATCAGTGCTCTTCAGCGCCCGTATAGATAACAAAATGTTGCCTGATACATGACTTTCCGTAAATTTTAATAAATTTGGGCAAATCATAGTCCAGTATAAAAGGTGTGAAGAATAAGAAAGGATAGTCAGTGTTAAAAATTGACATTAAAACACCACTTCATACAATACAAATTGTATGTGAAGACATACACATACATACATACACGAGGAAGTAAGCTTCCCTCCGATAAATTTAACCTCCATCTATATACAAATTGAATGGCGATCAAATCATTCGTGAAATGAACTCACGGAATAACTAAATTAAATCGAGACCATTTATTAAAGTATTCGTAGCACATAGATTTCAAGTGACAGTATTGATCACGACCTCGCAGCACCGCCATCTAATAAGGAGCTTTTTTCATAGTCATCGTACTATAATATAAGTTATTATCTAAGTCCAAATTATTAACGTGCAAAATATGATTAGTAATCCCAGTCGTAATTCTATAGTACGGAGGCCAGAAAGGATATTTTTTTATCCGAAGGTGTTGGCAGTGGCTGTTTCGCCTCGTCTCGCCGTTATGTTTACGCCCCACATGGAATAGGTGGCGAACCTATTGCCATACCGGGTACAAAGTTTCTAGTCATCGATTTTTATCACACATAAGTTCCGAAAACAATTTCGAAAAGTAATTGGTGTGAGCCAGTTGTCAGAATTCGAACCCGCGTCCTCTGAATCAGAAGCCGTGTGCTCGACCACTGGACAGAATTTTAAACTATTTTTTTTGTGTTTTACTGCTATCTTAAGGTAGTAAACATTAATACTTACCAAATATTAGGCCAAATTAGTTAGGCAGGTTGATTGAACAAAGCACCATAAAGCACACCTCACTCAATTCTAAAATTTTTATAACTCTTTCATAACCGACGAGTCTATATGAAAAGCTTGTTCGTTTCTAAGACTCCTGACGTTACATATATTTTAGTCTTTGAAAAGTATGTCTTGGCCTTCCTCGATTGTTGCTTCTTTTCGCTTTTGTCTGTATATTATTCAATCTAATATCTTATTTTCCGAACCATCGAACAAATTTAATGTCGTTTTCATTAATTTATTGCTAAAACACGATATTTTCACTGATCTATTTAGGTAGGTATGCCGACTATTTTGGCGGGAACTCATGCTTCATAAATCTTTTTAATTATTTTGAAATTCGCTATCAATAAATCTTGATTTTTGAAAGAAATATTTCATATTATGCAATGCCATATGTGCATAGAACGCTGTAAAAAATATGAACGTTGTGAAAGTTGACAATTTTAATTACTGATCACGTGACGGCTCAAAAACCATTTTTCATCATAAACGATACTATTGATTTTGGCATTTTAACCCCTCGACCTAAATGTTGACGTGTTATATACATATATTGTATATTTATCATAAGATTTTGTTAAAACTTAAGTCATACAGTCACGTACCTAACATTAAATTGCTGATTTCAGATATTATTTATAAAGATTTCCTGAATAAAATTGATTTAAATAACCAAATAATAATATAACAAAAGTGCTATAAGCGCACTCTTAACACAAACCTCTAAGGTTATATAACGCGTAATCCTCCGAGATTGTGTATTGTTGGCTTCGTTCTTATCACAAGATCATTATTGGTTCGTGTTCAACGACACTGTATCAACAAGCTTACATATCACATTCTATAAAAAGGGCGTGCCGAGTGATTTTTTATGTTACGTAACCAAATATAGCCAGTTTGCCGCCGATATTCTTGATAGAATGTTCTACAGCCTTCTCGGAATATGCTTTTAAAGGCTTTGCCTTCGAGCTTGAATATGTGTAAGGAATATTGTAGGCAACTGGTTACATACTCGAGATAAATCCAAGATTATTACTTTAGTATTTTTTTTAGTTATCCCATTAAACGGAAGACTTAACAGATACCTCCTTCAACTTCTAGTTCAGCGATCTTAAGTTCGAATCCTGACTCACATACAAGTGACTTATGGAAATTATGTGTCATAAACAGATGTATAGGAAAGGCAAGAATAGGTTTTGCCGTTAGGTCGGTTTAAAAGAAGTAGAAATTTGGTGAGTCGTTGCCTACAACTGCGTGTAGAAAAAATTACTTTAAAAAAGTTAAACAGACTTCTAGAAACGTATACCACACAATCTATATGTATATGAAATGAAAACAGTACCTCTATAACAAAAAGCGATAAATATAGTGTAGAGCCAAGCAGTTCGCTTCATGAATGGGCCGGCTCGACCGGTGAAATACCACCACCTCTCAGAAGATCGACGTAAAGTGGCTCATGCCGCGTTTCGTTCGCTGAGAGAGGTACCCGGAGGCCCATCCCCCTTCCCCATCCCTTCCTATCCTACTCCTTTAAAGGTTGGCAACGCAACTCTAACACTATATGTGTTGCAGGTGTCCATGGGCGGCGTTGGTCACTTAACATCAGGTGACACGCCTGCTCGTTTGCCCTCCTATCCCATAAAAAATAAAAAATAACGTAACTTATCATTCGTATACTTAATACCTACAATATACAAAACGTAATACTTTAATAAAGTCATCTTTAACTATTATAATAATTACAAATGTTAGTTATTTTTGGAGTCGGTGCCAGCCTATATAGACGAATTGAGAACCTCCTCCTTTTTTCGAAGTCGGTTAAAAAGGCGAAACATTAATAAGCATAAATTGAACAACACCGCCGAACTAGCTTGTTTAATTTGACGTTGCTTATCGAAGCAACTGTACTGTATATCAATCTGATCCGGTAACCTGCCTGCCAACTCACCTGTCTCGTATCCGGCGCACTTGGAGGTCAGCCAAAATCATTAGCCGTTATCATTTCATAGGTACGTATGATAGACTATAATGATACATGTATTGACTACCGCAGCCCATGGCCACCTGCCGCACATTATATAGTGTTCAGTTGCGTAGCCATCCTTTAAGATAGGTTAGCTAGTGGAATGGGAAGGGCGGTGTGTCTGCATTTCATTAAAATTAAATTCTAAGTTATTCTAAAATATATCGAGAATTAAACTATAAAAAAATAACTTTTAGGATTATATCGCGTTTATTTATTATTTATTTATATTTATTTCCCGACGTTTCGAACTCTTTACAGAGATCATTTTCACGAGTGATGAACAAAAAGATGGTAGTTGTTCAAAAGCTATTTTCATTGATACAGAGAGCACCCACTTTTTGGAAATAAAAATCAAAAAGTTGATGTCAAAAATATGATTTTTACTATTACTCAGGACTGGCCGCGTTTTTGACCCAGTGGTAGATTTTTAATAAACACTTTACCTTTTAATTTAAAATCAATGAATATTTAATAATAGTTATACCTTAATCTCAACCGACTTAGAAAATAAGATAATTTGTAATAATTTAATAATAACAACTTTTACTTATTAAATCATACAACAAAGGCTCTTTAGAAGCAGGATATATTAATGCATCTTATAAATAAGTATTTAACTTTTGTTCTCATGGTCTGATGTGGGTTACCAATAGTAAAAATCATATTCTTAACATCAACTTTTTGATTTTTATTTCCAAAAAGTGGGTGCTCTCTGTATCAATGAAAATAGCTTTTGAACAACTACCATCTTTTTGTTCATCACTCGTGAAAATGATCTCTGTAAAGAGTTCGAAACGTCGGGAAATAAATATAAATAAATAATAAATAAACGCGATATAATCCTAAAAGTTGTTTTGATCACTGAGTGAGATTCGCGAAGGTCTTAGAAATAAATATATAAAAAATATATAGAAATATAGTATATGTTGGAATCGGATCAATAGTTTCAGAGTTTAGCGATTACAAACTAACTTTTCTTTCCTCCCAGTGCTAGTTGCTGAAATAACATAGACCAAAACTGTCAGTAAAGCTTATCTACTGTACAGTCTCTCAAAAAATCTCACTAATAAAGATGCTTATTGGTGTATCAAATATCGATAGAATAAGTTATATACGAGCTGCGGCAGTTCTCAATATTGCAATCTGCACACATTGAACAACGCCATCTAGTTACATATCATGCACAAAAATAAACAAATAATACAGGAAGAATATTCCTAATTATGTTGATTGCTAAATCTTATTATTTCCTTTCCTTTATTAAGACCATTTTTGGGTATACAGAGATAACTAAATAACACAGGAGATACTTCTTAAACAACTTACTAGCATCTTTGACTTTTATAACTTTTCATAGTCTCGGTGGTCCAGTGGTCGAGCAAACGGCTTCTGATCGAGAGGTCCGGGTCCGACACTAGCTCACACCAATGACTTTACGAAATTGTTTTCGGAAGTTAAGTGTGATATATATCGATGACTGAAAACTTTGTGCCCGGTATGGCAATAGGTTCGCTACCTATTCTATTTGGGATGTAAACGTAACGGCGAGACGAGTCTTAACAGCCGCTGCCCACACCGGGTAACAAAAGGCGTGATCTCCGTGAATAGTTCCTGAGATTAGTACATTCTCATTATTTTAACATTATTTTAGATTTGTCGTAAAAATATAAATGACACACTTCCAGTCCCGATTCGAGATGTCTATCAGAAATAAATATCGTCAAATGTAAGTAAAACAGTTAGTATAAGTCGGCGAGGGAAGTTCAAAAGGAAATCCTACATTGAACGAGTAAGTTTGTCTAGAAAACTTGAAAGTATCTTTCAAAGAGGGCGAGAATGAATGACTCCTGTTTTTAAGTTATTAGCCTTTGTACAGCTACATATTTATTATATTCGAATTGAAACAAGACTGAATTCTTCTCATTTACTTTTCACCTATTACGGTACCATATTTTTCTAATGTAGAATATAACAGTATACACTTTATTGTACACCATTTTTACAATACATTACAATTGAAATTTGCCAATGTCATTGCCAAGCATGCTGTTTGAAAGAGAAAGACTTGTCGAGGAAATTTGTGGAGTGCGCTGATATTTCCAGAGTCAAGCTTACCGATGATGTCAAGTATCTTGTATGTGTGCCATGGAGAAACGTGAAAAGATTTTAAAGATAGTGAGGGGTAGCAGTGTAAAAATAGAATCTCATACAGAAGCGTCAAAGAAGCGAGTGAGGCGTGTAAGAATCGTGCCTAATGGCGCTCTGTTCTCTCTGCCTACCCCGCAAGGGATTCAGCGTGAAGTTATGTATGTATGTGTATGTCATACAGAAGACAATATGAGTATTCCTGAGAAGGTGAATGAACAACTAGTTGAGCTTGTTACGAAATTCGGTAATATAATAAGGCTTTTACGACATGGTACTAATAATATTGATTTTTGCATTATTATATTACGTTGGAATTTATTTCATTTTCATAAAAACAAAAAATATTTAGTCAATATTTTTCTGAAAACAGTTTTAAAGATATGCAATATAACTTAAACTTAACTAAAAAACAAATTAAAAACTATTCCCGGGATCACAGATCACACTCCGTCACGGCACACAACTGTCACTCTAGTAAGAGTAGAGAGAGTGACGGAGAACAAGGAAGTCGTTATCTGTACGCCGCCAGCTCAGAACGAAAGCTCCGTGAAGACGTTTGTAATAATAGTCACAGCTCGCCTCCCTCTACTCCGTCACGGATACGGTGTAGTTTAAATTTAAACTTTTAGTGAGCGTTCACTGGTGTTTGATAGAGGAGATGAGTTAACTTTCTTCACCACTCTAGGGATTGTGTGTTTCCTATAAATTGAATGTTAGAGAATGATATGTAACGATCACCTAACTTTTTGACTCCTAAGTTTTCCAGTTAAATATTGAACGCAACGCAGCAATCAATTAAGGTCCTCCAATCTCTAAGATTAAAAAGTGTTATAAATTCTTTTTTATTGTTATTTACAAAAAAATTGCAAAAAATTGTTTACAGAGCATTGCATGAACAAATAAATATTCGTTCGTTAAACTTCGTTGTAACTGTCACTTGTTGTTTATTTTGAGAACTAAATTCTCAAACATCCACATATTTCAAAAATGATTTAAATTTCCCGTCCTGATTTAGTTATCAAAGTTTTTAGTTAAGAGAGGTTTTGCTTTGTGCAATGAACATTTTCAGATAACTATCAATAGCAAGCATCGCTTGTGGCTGACTAGAAAACTGGAGATTAAATTACAGTGGATACAAAGATCGTTAGTCAAGCTTCTCTTTGATGATAAGGTTCTATGTTCTCTTGGGATTGCATCACCTGCCATTGCCTTGCAATTGCGACTGCCTTTACTTATTTAGGTATATCTTTACATGATACACACTTATACAGATGTGGTCGCTTTGGCGTTTATATGAGATTTGAAGAAAATGACATCTGTTTTTTGAATTGATGTGAAACTTTTAATGATATTATTTTGTTTGATTGAACTTTCAAGTAATTGTGAATAAATACAGCGCTGTTGCCGACTTGCTGTTCAATTGTAAAATATTATCAGGCTCTTCAGAGACATCTCTTCGATAAGCAGAATTATATAGGGATTTTTCTAAATTTAGTTGTTTGACCATTATATTTCACCCCACATCTGGTATTAAAGTGCATGAAGTAAGTGGTGTATAAGGTTTTTAGGAAGACAGCCAACAACGGACTATAGAGCATCAGGCTACAACTTATATTCATAATATAATAATATATATAGTTTGATTTGATTTGATAATTTCCAACAGTTGTAGAGCCAAGCAGTTCGCTGCATGAAAGAGCTAGCTCGACCGGTGAAATAAAAGTGGTACAGTGGTAGAGCCAAGCAGTTCGCTACATGAAAGAGCTGGCTCGACCGGTGAAATACTACGACCTCTCAGAAGAGCGACGTAAAGGGGTTCAGAATAACTCCGCCGCATGTTAATAAGTATTTTAAGCCCCAAACCGATATCGAACTCTTTGACATACTTTTTTAAAACTGTGAAAACTTAATTTAATGCGAGCGGAAACACGGCCACAAACTAGTAATTATTCTGGAACACTCCCCGTCATGTCTAAGGGTTGTTCGTAATAAGTTCCGCTTAACTTGAATATTTGATTTGTGTACTTGTATACTTACACGTCGCGGTTGAACTACGAAACTTAGTTTCAAAGTGATTATAGGAACTAAGGATCACAAGTACATGAGGTCCTCACGACGTAGTAACTTTTCCGTGGGAGTAAATGATGTTCCTATAGCTAAGCAGTGGCCAGAACATAATTTAAATAGACTATTATTTGTTCCCTCAGTTGTTCTTATAAGGACTCCTCATATTATTGTATTACCAGTATGTCGAATAAATAAATTAAAATTACACCTATTACAATATTGGAAGTATTTATACATAGCGTAATCGTAAGGTAACGAATTTTAGCGTAATTGTTAAAATCGTTCTTATCACAAGATCATTATTGGTTCGTGTTCAACGACACTGTATCAACAACCTTACATATCACATTCTATAAAAAGGGCGTGCCGAGTGATTTTCGATGTTACGTAACCAAAAATAGCCAGTTTGCCGCCGATATTTTTGATAGAATGCTCTACAGCCTTTTAAAGGCTTTGCCTTCGAGCCTGAATATGTGTAAGGAATATTGTAGGCAACTGGTAACATATTCGAGATAAATCCACGGATATTAGTAAAGTATTTTTTTAGCTATCCCAATATACGGGAGATAGCTCCTTCGACTTCTAGTTCAGAGATCTTAAGTTCGAATCCTGACTTGCACACTTATGGAAATTATGAGTCACAAAAAAGTTTAAAGGCAAGGCAACAATAGGTTTCACCGTCTGGTCGGTTTGAAATCAGTAGAAGTTTGGTGAGTCGTTGAATAAATTGAGCAACACCACCGAACTAGCTTGTTTAATTTAACGTTGCTTAACGAAGCAACTGTACTGTATATCAATCTGATCCGGTAACCTGCCTGCCAACTCACCTGTCTCGTATCCGGCGCACTTGGAGGTCAGCCAAAATCATTGGCCGTTATCATTTCATAGGTACATATGATAGACCATACTGATACATATACTGACTACCGCTGCCCATGGCTACCTGCAGCACATTATATAGTGTTACAGTTGCGTAGCCATCTTTTAAGATAGGTTAGGTAGTGGAATGGGAAGGGCGGTGAGACTGCATTTTTTAAAATTAGATTCTAAAATATAGCAAGGTCTAAATAAACTTAGAAAATATAAATATAGTCTACTAGCTGACCCGGCGAACTTTGTTCCGCATCAAAAGTAATATTGGAGTAAATTTTGGATATCATGAGGTTTAATTTGTGCTATTTATCGGCTTTAACTGCTGTCCCGCTATGTTAATACTGCAATATCTTCGAAAATATTCGTTGAAATTGCATGATGTAAAGGGCTAGGATCATCTTTATTACATGCACAATCTAAGACACTTAATTGGATCAAAATTTATGTTGTAATGTTTAAAATTGCTTCGTAAATACGCCATTATTTTTCGGAAAAAGTAAAGAAATAACAATGGTCAGTGTGGGTATCCCTAAGAGACAGACATACTTTTTTGTGGACCGTCTGAAGGTGTTTAATAATGTAGAACATTGTTTTGATCTATCACTTAGGGTTCAGCCAGCGTTAGTAATTAAAGTGCTAAATCTCGAAAATTTTCTCAACTAATCTCATTTTTTCTTTACAATATCATATATGAATTATAGATCAAAACCACCCTGTTGACATCCTCTAACTATTAAAAAAACCGCATCAAAATTCGTTGTGTAGTTTTAAGGATATAAGCATACAAGGGGACAGACAGCAGAAAGTGACTTTTTTTTATACTATGTAATGATGTTGCTTCTGAATAAATTTGCATCTTACAACGAAAGAATTATCCAAATGGGATCAGTAGTTTCAGAGTTTATTGATTACGAACCAACAAATTCTTCCTTTCATATGATAATGAACACATTTTTTCGGAAACGGAATAGTGCTAGTGGTTGAAATAACATAGACCAAAACTGTCAGTAAAGCTTATCTACTGTCCAGTCTCTCAAAAAATCTCACTAATTAAGATGCTTAATGGTGTATTAAATATCGATAGAATAAGTTATATACGAGCTGCGGTAGTTCTCAATATTGCAATCCGCACACATTGAACAACGCCATCTAGTTACATATCATGCACGAAAATAATCGATTAATACAGGTAGCATATTCCTAATTGTGTTGATTGCTAAATATTATTATTTCTTTTCCTTTATTATGATCATTTGTGGGTATGCAGAGATAACTAAATGCCACAGGAGACATATTATTCTAGCTTTTTGACTTTTATAACTCTTGCCCTATAATATTAATTTACACGTTCCATAATATTGTAAAACATTACATCTATATTCTTCACAGTGTACGATGAAAGACATTTAATGGCTAATTTTCTTGATATATTTTGAACAATACCCACAATAAGTTTATCAATATGTGTGTTATTTTGTTAAATAAGCTTTATTATTGTAAAGTTTCATCATAATCTATTTTGCAGTTTTTACGTGAAAGAGTAACAAACATATTACATACATCCACAATGACAAGCTTACTACAATAAAGCGTTATCTTTTTGTACAATCTCACAAAAGTATCTTAACCAACGGTTCTTTTTAAAAAATCTACAACCTTTTTTTAATGACTTTTAATTGTTAGCCTGATGGCTGTTACAATTTTACGCGGACTTTTGATGAGCGCAGAGTGCTCTCAACCTAAGGTAATTAAAAAAAAATCGACAACATTATTAATGAAGTTGATGTAATGAGCAGTGAACAACGTCAACATTGAGATCAAAGTATGCATACAGAGCTATCTAGTTACATGGTGTTCTCTATCATCTGTAACTTCTCGCCTTTTTCTACCCGAAGATGTAGCCAGTGGTTGTTAAGCCTCGACTCACCGTTATGTTTACGTCCCACTGGGTACGCAGTTTTCAGTCATCGATGACGTTTGACTCAAACTCCGTGAACAGTTCGTAGTTCCTGAGATTAGTACATTATCATTCACTTTATTTTAACACTAGCGGCCCGCCCCGGCTTCGCACGGGCACATACACACACACACACATACACCCTTTTTTTGCATCGGGTTTCAAAAAAAAAGTAAAAAAATTGTGTGGTTTTATGAAACCACCGTAAAAGTGAAACTTTTTTAAAACAGTTACTTCACAGCAATTTTTTTTAAAGTTTGCTTTGGCTTCGTTTAACTTTAAGTTAAAGATTTAAATCAATTAATTCGATAATCTCATCATTTTCAAGTTCTTTGGAAGTTAACGACTGAAGATTAAGAATTCCTAGATGGCGCTACTAGGTTGCTACTATTGATGATTCTGCCGTAATATCGTATTATATCGATAGATATCGCCCGAATCGACAAGTATTCCAGCTTCGGCACTAGGGATAACGCGACACCTATTAAACGTTAACAACATTACAACAAAGGATCTTTACAAAACAAAACGATATTTTTTCCTCCAGTAAATATGATATTTTGATTTATTATGAAAATGTGACAAATACATATATAAAGAGCACTATCTTATCGCTAATAAATTGACGAACATAACTGTGTCACATATATGTAGTTCCGGTGGTCCAGTGGTCGAGCACACGGCTTCCGAATCGCATAGGTCGCGTGTTCGAATCCTGGCACACTTTTTGGAATTGGAAACTTAAGTAAAATAAGAAAGGCGTCAGTCTGCTTCCTCCACTAATTCGTTAGTTACAAGTCAGTGGCAGTTTTGCAAAGAGAGAGAAAACTAGTTTAATTTGAAATCGAACCGGACGTCACCGGCTTTCAGGGGATTGTGCGATAAGGGCTATTTTAATTTACTTGCCATCTTGTATTTGTTAATAGGGTTTAATAAATGTTTTTTATTTTACGTGGTCACGACAATAATTCCTAGATGGCGCTACTAGGTTGCTACTATTGATGATTCTGCCGTAATATCGTATTATATCGATAGATGTCGCCCGAATCGACAAGTATTCCAGCTACGGCACTAGGGATAACGCGACACCTATTAAACGTTAACAACATTACAACAAAGGATCTTTACAAAACAAAACGATATTTTTTCCTCCAGTAAATATGATATTTCGATTTATTATGAAAATGTGACAAATACATATATAAAGAGCACTATCTTATCTTATATCTTTAAACGAGCAATTCTTGTATATATATATATATAAAATTGGAATCTCGGAATCGGCTCCAACGATTTTCATGAAATTTCTATTCCAGCAGATGGCGTTGTTAACTAACACGAAGTCAATGTGTGTTTGCTTTGCTTTTATTACAGTTTATCACTGCAAAAAATTAAGTATATGTTTCTAATATAATATGTTAGTACATAGTATATATTTATTATTCTGTCGGTAAGATCGAAAAATATTATTGATATTTCATTATTTTATTAGTATGTAATTCGTACTTAAATATAATTTTCAAAAAACACAATTTATAAAAAAAAAGAAAATACCGAGCAAAGCTCGGTCATCCAGATATTCACTACTAAATTGACGAACATAACTGTGTCACATATATGTAGTTCACTTTTTGGAATTGGAAACTTAAAAGCCGCCGCCTACGCCTCCGTCGTTTACAATACATACGAATTTATTATATTCCCTTTTATCGTGTCATTTGTTATATTAATAATATAATTTTTTTTTTCTCCGCCTGCAATACGTACGTACGTATATGTATGTATGTAAAAAACAAACAAACAAACAAACCCGATCCTAGAAAATGTGTCGAAATTGGTAAAGAGGACGGTAATTAGACGATTATACATACGGCCCTCGTGGTGCTTCGGTAAACCGCACTACCGATAACACAAGGTCGGGGCGGCTTCGATCCCTCGTCTGGGGGTGTTTTTCTACATGTTTTTACGGTATTTATTTACAAAAATAAAGTGTATATTTGGGTAATTAATTAATAATAAATAAACGATAATAGACGTGAAAGGCGCTCTGACGAGCGCCTTTCACTTTATCCCTACTCCGCAGCCGACCGTCACGCGACATGCAACACGCAGACGAAAAAGTTTGAGACGATGTAATAAAAGTTTCACTTTAAAATTATAAAGGAAGTTTGAATTTTTTTTAATGAATTTTTTTTATTCATATTTTTTATTAATGTTTTTTTGTATTTTTTTATTTTTAAATTTTATACATATATCATATTATTTACAAAACAAAAGCCATTAGTTTTAGTGAGTCAGAGCTTTCCTGTAAACGATATTTGAAGTAGTTTTATTTTGTGGCAGCAAAATAAATTGATTTTCAGGAGCTCCGACACGTGATAGGCCATACAGTTGGCCATGAGTGAAACATTCTTTTTGTAGGTCGATCCCTAATAATTCGAAGGTTTGGCCCTGGGACTTGTTAATAGTTAACGCGAAAGATGATTTCACCGGAAACTGAAGTCGTTTAAAAGGGATTGGCAGATCAGTTGGGATCATCGGTATCCTCGGTATATGAGCTAGTTGACCAGCTGCTGGGCCAGTGATAATGGTCGCTACAATTAAATTGTCCTTCAATTCCTTAATAAGCAGTCTCGTCCCATTACACATGCTCGGAGGGCTTAAATTTCTTAAAAGCATTATTGGAATTCCAATTTTTAACGTCAATTCATGTGGTGGCAGTGCAGAAGGGTTTAGTGAATTTAAAAATTCCTGTGGATAATGGACTGCGTCTTCAATATTAGTCACGGTATCGATCGATTTGTAATTTTTTATTTGGCCGGAGACTTTTTGAATAATGAGATTGTTTATTTCGTTGACAGTATCATTCCTGGGTGACACTATTGCCCTTGAATACAACCAATGAAAGTCCTTTTCGTGCAAATTCTCGATGTCAGGGTATACAGCATCTATTAAATTTTCTAAATTATGGACTATTTAGCCTACAGACTCATCCAGCAGGATGTCACAACTGCTTCAATTTGGAGTGGGAAAAATTCCTTCTCCAAGTTTTAGCAGTTGTTGTGGGAAATTACTATCTGTGATTCCATGAAGATGAGCTCTCATATTCGTCGGTAATTTTAAATTTTCTATCGAAGTCCATAAGGGAGACGATATCAAGCATGATTTGATGATATCTGCTCGCGTACCTCTGTTAATGACAGGAAGAGTCTGTCGGAAATCTCCAGCAAATACAAAAGTAATCCCGCCCATGAGGGCAGAGGAGTTTAAGGTCTTTTAATGTTCTGTCCACGGCCTCTATATGCGCTCTGTGACTCATAGTGCATTCATCCCACATAGTCAATGAGGCGTCTTGTAATAATTTACCAAGAGGGCCGTTTTTACGGATTGAACATAACGATTGTTGCTCAAGATTTACGGATAGTGGAAGTTTAAAAGTAGAATGAGCCGTTTTTCCATCCTTTAAGAGAGTTGCGGCAATTCCTGACGAAGCAACTGCAATCGCTATCTTCCCTGATTCTCTTATCTTAGCTAGTATCAAATTTGCAAGAAAAGTCTTGCCAGTGCCACCTGGCGAATTTTTTTTTTTATGGGATAGGAGGGCAAACGGGCAGGCGTGTCACCTGATGGTAAGCAACTAAAGCCGCCCATGTACACCAGCAACACATATAGTGTTACTGTTGCGTTGCCGACCTTTAAGGGATAGGGGATAAGAAAGGATGGGGAAGGGGGGTGGGCCTCCGGGTACCTCTCTCACCGAACGAAACGCGGCATGAGCCACTTTACGTCGGTCTTCTGAGAGGTCGTGGTATTTCACCGGTCGAGCCGGCTCATTCATGCAGCAAGAAAAATATTTTTCCTTTGTTATTATTCACGCTATCGACTATAGTGTCAAAAGCATATTTTTCCGAATGAAATGTCCGAATTGAATAATTCAAAAAGTTATAAAAAGGTATTAAAGCCGTCTTGAATATAAAGTAATTTATTTTGATGAGGATTAATACCAAGGTACAAATGAAGAGCCTTTTCAAGAGGCGGCATATATAAATTAATATTTTAGAATAAAAAACTGCTTACTGTGACATAACTATAATATTTAGACAAATGCTGTCGCGACACTTTTTGTAGGTAATGATGAGTTCTGCAAAGTCGTAGTAAATGATTTTGTTCTATCATCAATAGTTTTCGCAGCGCACGCGACGTAAGGAATTTTCCAGGTCATTTTTTTACACCTTATGTTACATTATTGGAGTTTTAGTAAGGGTCCCTAATTTTTTTTAAAATATAATATAGCCTATGTTACTCGGGAATAATGTAGCTTTCCAAAGGTGAAAGAATTGTTGAAATCGGTCCAGTAGTTTCGGAGCCTATTCATTACAAACAAACAAACAAACAAATCTTTCCTCTTTATAATATTAGTATAGATTATTTTAGATTTTGACGTGACAACGTCTTAAATTAGGTTGCGGCTGGGAGTCACTTATGAAAAAGTGTAACGCTCGGTAACGTTACGATGAGTCACCGAACGAGAGAGAGGCCCGCCGAATGCCTTGCGTCTCTCTCCCACTCAACTATGATCGGTCTGCCGCGCGCGCAGCACTAGAGAATTAGGCGCATTGAATCGGCGCATGCTTGTGTCTCTGTCTTTGTCTTTCTCGAACGTTCTTGGCGTTGGAAAAACAAGAAAGCGTCATAATACAAGTTCACACGTAAACTATGATTGATTGATTAATTGTTAGATTGACACAAAAGTTGAGAAACTGAGTTTATAGGTTATGTCATACTATTGATAAATGTTGATAGTGTTAAGTAAATTATTAGTTTAAAATTAATTAATTAATTAATTATTATTTTACAAATTTTCATTAATTTCAAATTTATTTAGCAAAAATTTGAACCTTCGATCTGAATAAATGTTTTGATTTTCGAATTGATTCTTTAAAATTACAAATATTAAGAAAAAGTGGCAGATATAAGAAAACTTGATTTAAACTGTGTTGAGCAAGAATTTTAACATCTAATTTAAGTAAATGTTTTAATTTTCAACTTCATCATTTACAATTACAAATTTTAATTAATTTCAAATTTATTTAGCAAAAATTTGAACCTTCGATCTGAATAAGTGTTTTGATTTTCAAATTGATTCTTTAAAATTAAAAATTCATCCATTCAATTTCAAATGTTCAACAGGAATCACCACTCTCAAAACAATGGAAACGGACGAGCAAATGCCTTCAACTTAATTATATTCATATCAATAAATATTCTACCGAGAAAAAGACGTTGTCACGTAAAATCTTCGCCCGTAAAACCGACTTTACAGGCAACCAGATTTTTTAGTGAAAATATAACTGATACACTTCCTGTCCCGACTCGAGATGTCTTTCAGAAATAAACACCGTCGAATGTAAGTCGAACAGTCAACATCAGTCGGCGAGAGAAGCTCAAAAGGAAATCCTACATTGAATGAGTAAGTTGGTCGACAAAACTTGTATCTTTCAAAGAGAGTGAGAATGAACGACTCCTGATTTTAGCTTATTGGACTTTGTACAGCTACATACATTTTATATTTGAATTGAAACACGACTGAACTCTTTTCCTTTGCTCTTCACCTATTACATTACTATATTTTTCAATGTAAAATAGAACAGACGACACTTTACTGTACACTATTTGTTGAATAAATTACAGTTGCAGTGATAAATAAGATGTTGTTTGAAAGTTGCCAATGTCTTTGTCTGTCGAATGGTCAGTGACAATTCATTCCTCTGCTCGAACTGAGAAATACTTGTCGAGGAAACTTGTGGAGTGCGCTGGTATTTTCAGAGTCAAGCTTATCGATGATCTCAAGCAACGTGTGTGTGTGAACGTGAAAAGGTTTTTTAAGGTAGTGAGGATTAGCAGGGTTGAAGAGATATTGTACAGAAGACACTGAATTACGAAGGTGAATGAACAACCAGTTGAGCTTGTTACGAAGTTAAGTGAAGTGGTAATATTTGCGTAAACCAAATATAAATCCAATACAGAGATTATGAAAACGCTCTAATGATATTCAAGATAACTACTCCCTTGGCCGGTGGCGTGATGATTTAAGGCTTTTACGATATTATACTGATAATACTGAGTTTTTACATTATTCTATTACATTGCTATATATTTGATTTTGATATAGACGAAAAATATTTAGTCATAAGATTCTCCGAAAACAGTATTAAGGATTATTTCTATGTAACTTAAACTTAACTTAAAAACAAATTAAAAACTATTCCCCGGGATCCCAGGACTCGGTCACGGCACACAACTGTCACTCTAGTAAGAGTAGAGAGAGTGACGGAGAACAAGGAAGTCGTTATCTGTACGTCGCCAGCTCAGAACAAAAGCTCCGTGGAGACGTTTGTAATAATAGTCACAGCTTGCCTCCCTCCACTCACTACGTGATAGCTACGTCCATTGTGGAGTTTAAATTCAAACTTTTAGTGAGCGTTCACTGGTGTTTGATAGAGAAGATGAGTTTATGTTGACTTTCTTCACCAATCTTGGGATTGTATATTTTTTATGTATTGAATGTGAATTATATAGAATTAAGTGTAACTATCATTTAATTTTTGGACGCCAAAGTTTTTAAGTTAAATACTTCACGTAACACAGCAATAAGTTATGGTGCTCCGATCTCTAAGATAAAAATAGTTATGAATTGTTTTCTCAATTGTCTCCATTAAAAATTCGTTATGACCAAATACAGAGCATGAGCAAATAAATATTTTTATTTGATTCGGAGTGAAAAATAATTCCGAGGATGTGCGAGCGATCGAGTTAGTAGATTTATTGGTACCTAAATAAATATCGATTGTTGACTGAACATATTGACGGTGTCGTGTAAAGAGTTTTATGTGCTGACCTCAAGTATGGATATTGGCTAAGATGGGAGCACTCATTTCATTGGTAAATTTCATTACTTCTAAGTCACAAGTGGATTGGAACATAGCACTTTATGAGGCTTATTTCTTGTAATTGAAGATAAGCACGATAGACACGTTTAAACATTTTCTATATTTATTATTATAGGTATTGCACGCCTCATTAGCGGAGCGTGAGGTAGTGCTCTACACTCGACATGCCAAAAAATCCGGTCTTTCGAAACTCAAATGACTGTTCTTTCACTAATATAACACTTACAGGATAATATGAGTGCACTAATATCAAGTTAAATAATCTGTCTAGCACATATGATATATTTTATAAACAATTATTTTGTTTAACATAGTAAATAATAACATTAAAATCAATCATTCTTGGACGTCCGTTAGTCTGTGGTTATGGATCCATGTATGTGGCAGAGAAATTGGTCGAAAAATTCATCATACCGGAATACTTTTTTTTTATCATATGAAGTTATACCCCGGGCTGATTCCTAGTTAATATTAGCGTTCTAAGTACTGTCGTTTAATTATAATTTGTAAAAAACTAAAATACGACTGTGTATTTGTATATCTATATATACATTTTTTTTGTTTAGTACTAGATTTTTTTTTTTTAAATGTGAATGACCGCTATGAGGCGTGCACTTTTGGATTTTCCAAATTTCTATAATCTGAAGTTATAGTTCTTAAGTAACTGTCACAATTTTACTTAAATCTTTTTAAATTCTGATATCTGTTTCAGTGTAGATATTTTATACTCCGTTCATATTTTGAGAAGGAAATTCTCAAATATCTAACATAATTAAAAAATGTATTGAATTTCCGCTTCTGTTTTAGTTATCAAAGTATTTTAGTTAAGAGAGGATTTGCTTTGAGCACTGAACATTTCTTAATAACTTTATATTTCAAGCATCGCTCTTCAAGCTGACTGAAGGGGAGAAGACTCTGGAGATTAAATTATTCTGGGTACAAAGAATGCTGGTCCAGCTTTTCTTTGCTGATAAGGTTTTCTGTTCTTTTGGGATTGAGTCACCTGGTGGTAAGTGTCTAGCACCGCCAATAGACATCTGGGATAAACAGGAGACCAACAAAAATCTATTGCCACCTACATCATCGGTTGTTAAGCACGTGTGAAGTTATAAATAGAAAAGTGTAGGTAATAAGTACAACACTACAATACTTCATAAATTGTAGCGAATTGAGGGAAAAATGTCTATGGCAACACAATTTCTTTTCTTAAAGCAATATATTGGCATTCTTCAATCATCCTTCATTTACTTTTTCTTGCTCTTTCTAAAATCTTTTGATCGGATTTTATCTTGTTTCTACGACTGCTGTTAGTAAGATACATACATATAGATACCTTAATTTGCAAACCTAATAAATCCACTTTTTTCGACACTGAAAATTTTTAAACCAATAGAAACTAAATAATATCTAGTATCTGCCGGTATCAAAATGCCGTTTTCGAAAAAAAGTGGAGTTATTAGGTTTGCAAATTAAGGTATCGATATACAGATGTGAACGTTTTGGCGTTTATTCAACATGAGATTGAAGAAAATGAGATCTGATATTTTGAAATGATGTGAAACTTAGTTATGGCGTCGTTTTGTTGATTTGAAATATTATGTAAATGACAATCATTACAGGGCTGTTGATGACTTGCATTTATGGTGTACAATTTTATCAGGGTCTTCGCAGACGCGAACAGTGATAGACTCAAGCAGTTCGCTGCATGAATGGGCCGGCTCGACCGGTGAAATACCACGACCTCCCAGAAGATCGACATAAAGTGGCTCATGCCGCGTTCCGTTTTGTGAGAGAGGTACCCGGAGGCCCACCCCCCTTCCCTCTATCCTTTCCTATCCTACTTCCTATATATAACGCAACGGTAACACTATATATGTTGCTGGTGTCCATGGGCGGCGCAGGTCGCTTCCCATACCAGACGCCTCTTCGATAAATAGCGTTAATAGCGATTTAACATTCCTTCCCCCACAAGCGAGTTTGTTTTGTTCACATAGAATAGCTCACGAGATTATTATACTTAACTCCACATCTGGCATGAAAGTGCGTGAACAAACAGAGTTACTTAAGGTTTTTTTGGAAGAAAGCCAACTGCGGACTACAAAGCAACAGGCTACTTCTTGCTATTATACGAGTTTAAAATATTAAACCGTAATATTAACCCCGTCACATGGTATTACGGAAAAATAAACCCGAACCGTTCTTGAAATATTTCCAAACCAAATTTCATCTTTATCGGTTCAGTGGTTAAGAATATAGTTGTGTTATGCTAGTTCTTAGATTCTAATCCTTTGTATATACCCTTACCTATACCTCAATGTTGACTTTTCAGAACGTTATTTTTAATATTTCACGCCTTTTATGCTCGTGGGTGTGGTTACCGACAATTGTGCGACATCATCGACTTCTATTAGAGGAGAAGATTCTAAAACTAATGTGCCATTCTACTTCCAGCGGAAATCAATATATTTTTGCGTAAAAATACAAATGGCATAAATTCAGTTGTAAGCATGAAAAGAGGATTTAATGACGTCGCCTGTTTCAATTAATGCAGCGAGATTAAACGCTGAAAACCCGCTTTGTAACGTAGTCGTTACCTTTCAAACAAAACTATCATCGTATTCAAACTGAAATGCAACTTCATGAAATATTATTACTGAAAATTTAACTGAACTATTTTGACAAAGAATAGACAGAAGAATATTCTTAAAACAATAGACAGATATAGATGAAATTTGGTATGGCCACTGCTTTATTTTAGGAACATCATTTATTCCCAAAAGTTACTACGTGGTGAGGACCACATGTACTTGCGATCCTTAGTCCCTGTCATCACTTTAAATCTAAGTTTCGTAGTTCAACCGCGACATGTAATTATACAAGTACACAAATCAAATATTCAAGTCAAGCGGAACTTATTACGAACAACTCTCAAACATGACTGGGAGTGTTCCAGAATAATTATCTATCAATAGTCTAGTCCGTATTTAATTATTTATAAAATAGTCTCGGTGGCGCAGTGGTTGAGCACACGGCTTCTGATCCAGAGGTCCGGGTTCGATTCCAGACACTGGCTCACACTAATGACTTTTCGAAATTGTTTTCGGAAGTTATGTGTGATAAATATCGATGACTGAAAAACTTTGTGCCCGGTATGGCAATAGGTTCGCCACCTATTCCATTTGGGACGTAAACATAACGGCGAGACGAGGCTTAACAGCCGCTGCCTACACCTTCGGGTAACAAAAGGCGTGAAGTTATGTTATGTTATGTAAATTAATTTTCCACAGTTTAAAAACAAAAAAATTGACGACGACAAATTTGAATGCTTTTGTACGCAAAAAAGGTACCGCCACTTTAGGCAAATTCATGCCAATAATACTGCGCCATTTTTTTTCAGTAACATATAACATAATATAACTTCACGCCTTTACTACCAGAAGGTGTAGGCAACGGCGGTTAAGCCTCGTTTCACCGTTATGTTTACGTCCCAAATGAAATAGGTGGCGATTCTATTGTCATACCATTGGTGTGAGCCACGACCCCAACCCGCGTCTTTTTGATTCAGAAGCGGGGTGCCTGACCAGTGGACAACCGAGACCTTCAGTAAAATATGACTTAACTAATTGCCATACGATTAATTAAAATTTTGTAATTCATCACAATTCACATAATATTCGACAAGTCATGTGCATCTATCACTTCTGACATAGTTGTATCGCTAGGCACCAAAACGTCTAATAACTCTGTAGTATCTATAAATTTAAAATAAATCGTAAATAGATGGCGCTTCAAATCTCTATAAAAGTTTTCAGAATTCTCAATAGTATCTCTACCGTAAAGAGCGATCGAACGACTAAACCTTTAAGCCTTGGAAATCCGTACATCTTACGAGTCCTAAAAGTATGAGGAATATCGGTTGAGACAGAGAGAAACGACTCCTAGAGAGTGCACCAGATATCTGATGACAGTTCTCAGCGATGTTGACTGACAAATCTTTATATATTCAGAACTATATATAGATACTTGTATAGATATACTTATGTGATGGCTTCTTACATTATTAGAAAGCCTTATCATTACGTATACGCCTATTGCATAACTGTATGTTTATTGCAAATTTATTAATGTTCGTATTGTAATAGTATTGTACACTTCTATAAGGTTTAAAATTGATGACAATCGCTAAACTGAAACGGGTAGCCTTGCATGAGATAAAGAAGTCTACTGAGGGCACTAAAAAGAATCTGTTCGACTGCATTATAAATAGTTGTACATAGAGAAAACGTATGTTTGACGACCGAGCAATAAAACAGACGATAAAAAAGAAATTGCATCCACTTTAAAATACAAACTGGTTTAAAATTTATGCAAGCCGTGGTAGAACTTGGAGATCACACAGAATCACGCTATATTATGCAGCGGCGTCGTCCAAAACTTCGATTCCCGGGGGAGTTTTGTTTTATTATGTTCATTACTACTAGGTAGTTGCAACCTGTGGATTATGTTCACTTATCGAATTAGACATTTGTCTGTAAATTATTTAATCTTTTATCTTATTTTCCAAACCATCGAACAAACACCGGTTTCATTAATTTATTGTATAAGCTAGATCGACTAAAAAACTGACATAAACACGAACATTTCACATAATTTAATTTTATTTAATTCACCTTTAGTTCCAAGCTAAGCAACTAAATGGTTGTGTTATGGATACTAGATAACGGATATTAATACATATATACTTTTCTTTTGTAAATACATACTTAAAATACATAGAAAAACACCCAGACACCACACAAATATTCATGTTTGTCACAAATATAAGTATTTGTACTCGGGTGGGAATCGAACCCCCGACCTCATTGCTGCAGCCGGTAATGCCAATGCGCCACGAGCCAATGCATTAGGTGCTTAAAACGCAGTAAAAAATATGAACGTGAAAATTGACAATTTTAATTACTGATCACGTGACGGCTCAAAAACCATTTTTCATTATAAACGATACTATTGATTTTGGTAGTTCAAAATCAATAGAATCAATAAAGTTAGTATATTGAAGTTAAAGTTAATAGAAGTTATAAGTTACGTATATATATATATATTTTATTGGATAGGAGGGCATACGAGCAGGCGTGTCACCTGATGGTAAGCAACCAACGCCGTCCATGGACACCAGCAACACATATAGTGTTACTGTTGAGTTGCCGACCTTTAAGGGATAGGGGATAAGAAAGGATGGGGAAGGGGGGTGGGCCTCCGGGTACCTCTTTCACCGAACGAAACGCGGCATGAGCCACTTTACGTCGGTCTTATGAGAGGTCGTGGTATTTCACCGGTCGAGCCGGCCCATTCATGCAGCGAACTGCTTGGCTCTACCACTGACAAAAGATTATTTGTCAAAAGATTTTGTTTATGGGCCAAAGCTTTTGTCACAATATACCAAACATAATGTACAACAATAACAATGACTTGACTTAATGTCCTATATCCCCAATCCTTGAAGTGATGTCCTCTTCGGTCCCTCCTGCTTCCGACACTACACTTCCGAGATAAGTAAAACTTTTGACTCTCTCCACTTCCTCTGTGCCGATGAGCAGCGACAAAGAGCTTGTTGCTCAGCACCTCATTTCCTGGGTCTTCCGAGTGTTGATTTTAAGTCCCATCGCCAGGACTTCCCGTCAAAGGTCGTCCAGTTTGGCTTGCATATCGGCGCGTGTGTGGCTCAATAGGCATAGGTCATCACCATAGTCCAGATCCTCCAAAACATTGGACGCATAATGCCATCCAAGACAAAGAGAAAGAGAAGAGGCGCACAATAACAATATAACATATTAAGTCAGTGTACAAAACATTAAATCCTTCGCGTACACAAAGGCGTGAAGTTATATAGGTCAGCCAAAATCACTAGCCGTTATCATTTCATAGGTACGTATACTAGACCATACTGATACATATACTGACCACCGCGGCTCATGGCTACCTGCAGCATATTATATAGTGTTACACTCGCGTAGCCGTCCTTTAGGATAGGTTAGGTAGTGGATGGGAATAGCGGTGAGTCTGTATTTTAAAAAATTAGAATCTAAAATATAGCGAGAAGGCCTAATGAAACTATAAAAAAAAAAATATGAGTCTCGGTGGCGCAGTGGTCGAGCACACGGCTTCTGATCTAGAGGTCCGGGTTCAATTCCAGACTCACCAACAACCACAGGCTCACACCAATGACTTTTCGAAATTGTTTTCGGAAGTTATGTGTGATAAATATCGATGACTGAAAAACTTTGTGCCCAGTATGGCAATAGGTAGTAGTAGCCCAGTATGGCACCTATTCCATTTGGGACGTAAACATAACGGCGAGACGAGGCTTAACAGCCGCTGCCTACACCTTCGGGTAACAAAAGGCGCCAAGTTATGTTATGTTATGTTATGTAAATAAATATAATAAATATAGTATATGTTACTTCTGAATCATTTTTCATCTTAGAGAAGAATTCAGAGGAAGAATTATCTTTTATTTATTAGTTTCAGAGTTTAGCGATGAAGAACTAACAAATTTTTCTTTCCATTAGATATTATACACTTTTTTTCGACAACGGGAAAGTGTTAGTGGTTGAAATAACATAGACCAAAACTGTCAGTAAAGCTTATCTACTGTACAGTCTCTCAAAAAATCTCACTAATTAAGATGCTTAATGGTATATTAAATATCGATAGAATAAGTTATATACAAGCTGCGGTAGTTCTCAATATTGCAATCTGCACACTTTGAACAACGCCATCTAGTTACTTAACATGCACGAAAATAGTCGATTAATACAGGTAGCATATTCCTAATTGTGTTGATTGCTAAATATTATTATTTCCTTTCCTTTATGATCATTTGTGGGTATGCAGAGATAACTAAATGCCACAGGAGACACATTATTCTAGCTTTTTGACTTTTATAACTCTTGCCATATAATATTAATTTACACGTTCCTTAATATTAATAGTATATTAATAGTAAAACATTACATCTATATTCTTCACAGTGTACGATGAAAGACATTTAATGGCTAATTTTCTAGACATATTTTGAACAATATCCACAATAACTTTATCAATTGTAGGCTATGTGTTATTTTGATAAATAAGCTTTATTATTGTAAAGTTTCATCATATGCTATTTTGCAGTTTTTACGTGAAAGAGTAACAATAAACAAACATATTACATACATCTACAATGACAAGCTTACAACAATAAAACATGAACTTTCTGTACAATCTCACAAAAATATCTTAACCAACGGTTCTTTTTAAAGTATCGACAATATTATTAATTGTGTGTATGTAATGAACAGTGTAGAACTTTAACATTGAGATCTAAGTATGCATACAGGGCCATCTAGTTGCACGGTGTTCTCTATCATCTGTAGCTCCTCACCTTTTTCTACCCCAAGGTGTAGGCAGTGGTTGTTGAGCCTCGACTCACCGTTATGTTTACGTCCCAAATGGTGAACTTATTGCCAAACACCGGGTACGAAGTTTTCAGTCATCGATATTTATCAGACAACTTTCGAAAAGAATTTCGAAAGGTGGTTTTTATTCGAAATGCATTCGAAGACTTCTTGATTCACAAGCGGAGTGCTCGACCACTGGACCTTATAACTGAAAGATATAACGCTGATTTTTTAAATAAATTTAATCTGACGTGTGATAAATGGATGATTGAAAGATATGTGACTGATATAACAATCAAGTTGACCACACTCGAGATTCATATCTTTCGTCGCGTCGAGGCATAATGTTCGGTACTTACACCCTTGGGTATTAAGAAAGTGAGGATATTTCTCAAATTCAACACGAATTTCATTTGACGATGTTCATGGTGCAATGGCAAATAGTGGCATAGGCTACTTTTTAGGTTTGACTCAAACTCCGTGAACAGTTTGTAATTCCTGAGATTAGTACATTAACGTTTACTTTATTTTAACATTATTTTAGATTTTAGAAAATTTATACACTTTATTTTACACTTCCAGTCCCGACTCGAGACGTCTGCTAGAAATAAATATTGTCGAATGTAAGTCGAACAGTCAACATCAGTCGGCGAGGGAAGCTCAAAAGGAAATCCTACATTGAAGGAGTAAGTTTATCGAGAAAACTTGTAAGTATCTTTCAAAGAGGGCGAGAATGAATGACTCCTGTTTTTAAGTTATTGGACTTCGTACAGCTACATATTTATTATATTGGAATGGAAACGAGACTAAACTATTTCATTTACTTTTCACCTATTACGGTACCATATTTTTTCAATGTAGAAATAGAATACATTACAGTTACAGTGATAACTAAGATATTTTTTGAAATTTGCCAATGTCTTTGCCAAGCGTGCTGCTTAAAAAGAGAAAGACTTCTCGAGGAAATTTAATTTCGTGCGCTGGAATTTCCAAAGTCAAGCTTACCGATGATGTCAATTGTCTTGTATATGTGCCATGGAGAACCACTCAGCTTCCCTTAGTCAGTGGCGTTATGATTTTAAGACTTTTACGACAAGGTAATGATCATACTGAGTTTTTGCATTATTCTATAACATTGGAATATATATTTCATTTCATATGTAAGTACAAACTTAACTTAAAAATATATTAAAAACGATTCCCGGGGATCCCAGGACTCGGTCACGGCATACAACTGTCACTCCGCTAAGAATAGAGAGTGTGCCGGAGAACAAGCGAGTCGTTATCTGTACGTCACCAGCTCAGAACAAAAGCTCCGTGCAGAGGTTTGTAATGATAGTCACACCTCAATGGACGTATCTGTGACGTAGTGAGTGGAGGGAGGCCCACTCACTACGTCACAGATACGTCCATTGTGCAGTTTAAATTTAAACTTTAGTAAGCGTGTGCTGGTGTCTATATCTATCAAATAGAGGAGCAGAGTTTATGTTAATTTTCTTCACCACTTTAAGGATTGTCTGTTTTCTCAATTGTCTCCATTAAAAATTCGTTAAGACCTACTCGTAATAGAGAGTATGAGCAAATAAATATTTTTATTTGAATCGGAGTGAAGAATAATTCTGAGGAACTGCGAGCGATCGAGTTAGTAGATTTATTGGTACCTAAATAAATGAACATTGTTGACGGAACATATTGACGGTGTCGTGTTGAGAGTTTTATGTTCTGACCCAAGTATTGATTTTGGGTAAGATGGGAGCACTCAGTACATTCGTAACTTTAATTACTTCTAGGTCATAAGTGGATTGGATCCTAGAACAGAGGTTCTGAGAGCAATATAAACGCTATGAGGCTTATTTCTTTGTTTTTTTTTTATGGAACCGGAGGGCAAACGAGCTGGCGTGTCACCTGATGGTAAGCAACCAACGCCGCCCATGGACACCAGCAAGACATTTAGTGTTACTGTTGCGTTGCCGACCTTTAAGGGATAGGGGATAGGAAAGGATGAGGAAGGGGGTGTGCCTCCGGGTACCTCTCTCACCGAACGCAACGCGGCATGAGCCACTTTACGTCGGTCTTCTGAGAGGTCGTGGTATTTCACCGCTCGAGCCGGCCCATTCATGCAGCGAACTGCTTGGCTCTACCACTAAAAATAGATAGTCACGGTGGACACGTTTAAACATTTTCAAAAATAATGTTTCGTAAGTTTATCTGTAATCTGAAGTTATAGTTATTTATGAAATTGTCTTAATATTACTTATATATTGGACTTTAAACTTTGTCGATGTTATACATACATAACTTCACGCCAAATCCCTTGCGGGGTAGGCAGAGAGAACAGAGCGCCATAGGGCACGATTCTTACACGCCTCACTCGCTTCGTTGACTTTCATAACTCTTTTCATGCACGCACGTCGGTTTTTGAGGCCCTTAACATCACCTTCCTCCAGAACACGTTCTATTTGGTAATGGAATGTGTGTCTTGGACGTCCTCGACTCCTACATCCATCCGCTTTTGCATTGTATATCTGCTTAGTCAGTCTTGCATCAACCATTCTTTCTACATGTCCGAACCATCGGAGCATGCCCTTTCTTACTTTTACACCGACACTCTCTTTCAAACCAACTTCCTTCCTTACAACCTTGTTTTCTACGCGGTCAGCGAGAGTCACTCCTCAGATTTTGCGTAGTGCATTTGTAGAAATGATTCTACCGCGTTTATTCTACTTTCATGCACACTCTGCCATACCCAGCTCTCGCTTCCATAAGTTAGCGTTGCGATCAGGACTGCATTGTGGATTGCTAGCTGGGCTTTTCTGCTAATGTTTTTTGCGCCCAGGAATCTGCCCAACGCTCCATTTACGCTATTTCCTATCGCCACTCGTCTTTCTCGATGTTATGAGAACTAAATTCTCAAATATATACATACATAACTTTACGCCCCATCCCTTACGGGGTAGGCAGAGAGAACGGAGCGCCATAAGGCACGATTTATTAAGATTAAGATCGTCCATTAACTTTTTCTTGCTCTTTCTAAAATTTGTTGATCGGATTTTATCTTGCTTCTACGACTGCCGTTAGTAAGATATGTACTTATACAGATGTGGACGTTTTGGCGTTTATTCAACATGAAATTCAAGAAAATGAGATCTGATATTTTGAAATGATGTGAAACTTAGCTCTGGTGTTGATTTGTTTATTTGAAATATTAAGTAAATGGGAATAATTATAGCGCTGTTGCTGATTCGCATTTCAGGTGTAACTTTAGCAGACTCATCTCAGACGTCTCTTCGATAAATAGCGTTATATGGCAATTTATACCTTTTTCAGTAACTTTATATTTATAACTGAAGGTATAGGAAGAGCACTCCTTCCCCCATAAGCGAGTTTGTTGGCTCACATAGAATGGTTCACGAGACAATTGTACTTAACCCCACATCTGGCATCAAAGTGCGTTTGTTTAAGGATTTTTGGAAGACAGCCAACTGCGGACATAAAGCAACAGGCTACTTTTTGCAGATATACGAGTTTTAAATATTAAATTGTAATAACAACCCCGTTTCATGGTATTATGTATAAAAAACCCAAACCATTCTTGAATCGTTCGTCCATACCAAATTTCATCATAATCGGTTCATTCGTTTGAGAATAGAGCGTTCTTTGTCAAAATGGACCAGTTAAATTTTCAGTAGTAAAATTTCACGAAGTTAGTGCATTTTAATTTGAAAGGTAACGACTCCGTTACAAAGCGGGTTTTCAGCGTTTAATCTCGCTTCATTAATTGAAATAGGCGACGTCATTAAATTCTCTTTTTATGCCAACAACTGAACTCATGCCATTTGTATTTTTATGCAGGAATATATTGATTTCCTTATTTTTATTTCTTATATTTTGGTAATGTTAATTTGATGACAATTTGTAGCTACGCCGGAAGTTGAATGGCACATTGGTTTATGAATCTTATTCGCTAATAGAAGTCGATGATGTCGCACAATTGTCGGTACTCGGTACCTACACCCTCGAGCATAAAAGGCGTGAAATATTAAAAACTAGGTAAACTAAATAACGTAGGTACTAACGATAATAACGTTAATATTAAAAATTCAACATTAAGCTATAGGTACAACATTAAGCTACATGAAAGGCCAATCCTTAGATGAAAGAAATACTAAGCAGATATTTAGTGTAAAAATGGAGGAGCTTATGAGATGAGAAAGGTCATGATGACTATGAAATACTTTTCATATAATTTTTTAATAACTGACGACCATGAATGGTAAGAGTTGGAAAGTTAAGGAGGCGAGTCAGACGTAAAAATCATGTGATTAAGGTAGGGTAAGATCACGTTTTTTACATCTTTCTGCCTACTCAGCATGGGACTTGGCTTGAAACTGTGTTATTATATTATTTTACTTTAACTTTAAAAATTACAACATTGTAATAGGCGTAATTGTAATTTATTTATTCGACATACTGGTAATACAATAATATGAGGAGTCCTTATAGGAACAACTGAGGGAACAAACAATAGTGTAATTAAATTATGTTCTGGCCTCTGCTTAGCTATAGGAACATCATTTACTCCCACGGAAATGTTACTACGTGATGATGACCTCATGTACTTGTGATCCTTAGTTCCTATAATCACTTTGAAACTAAGTTTCGTAGTCCAACCGCGACATTTAAGTATGACAAGTACACAAATCAAATATTCAAGTTAAGCGGAACTTATTACGAACAACCCTCAAACATGACGGGGAGAGTGTTCCAGAATAATTATTTATTACTAGTTACTGTCCGTGTTTCCGCTCGAATTCAATTAATTACCATTTACCAACCAATTACCAACCACAGTTTAAAAAAAAAGTACGTCAAAGAGTTCGGAATCATTTTGCCGACGCGTCAATTAGCGAGCCGAATTAAAATGTCTTTGTATGCAAAATTGGTACCGCCATTGTTTGTTAAATTCATGCCTTTTTTTCAGTAAAATATAATATAACATAACTTTACGCCTGTTTCTACCCGAAGGTGAAGGCAACGTCTATTAAGCCTCGTTTCGCCGTTTAGATCCCAAATGGCGATCCTATTGCTATACCGGAAATAATTTCGAAAGGTCACTGGTGTGAGCCACGATTCGAACCCGCGACTTCTTGATTCAGAAGCGTAGTGTGCGACCATTGGACCACAGAGACCTTCAGTAAAATATGATGTAACTAATTGCCATACGATTAGGGAAAATTTTGTAATGCATCGAAATTCATATAGCTTTCGACAAGTCATGTGAATCTGAGACTTCTGACAGGACTGTATCGCTAGGCTACCGAAACGACTCGTATTATGCAGTATCTATAAATAATAAATTAATCGGAAATTGTTCGTGCTTCAAATTTTTATAAAAGTCAGATGTTCAAAATTCTCAATAGTATCACTACCGTGAAGAGCGATCGGACGACTAATCCTTTAAGCATTTGAAATCCATACCTCTCAAAAGCCATACACGTATGAGGGATATCGGTTGAGATAAGAGGGAAACGACTCCTGCAGAGTGCACCAGATATCGGTTGAGAGGACTCTGAGATGTTGACTGACATATATATCTTCCGAACTATAGAGTTACTTGTTTGCTTGTTACATAAATTTATGCTTATTCCAAATGTATGCGTATGTATTAGGGTTTATTCCCGGGAACTCTCGGGTCGAGAATTCCCGGGAAATCAAGCTCGAGAAAAGTCGAGAACTCGAGAAATAATAATAGTATTATAGTAATTTATATAATTATTTTCAAAAATGACGTGAATTTGAGATATTAGTTTTATTTCACGTTATTTTCTTTTGTTTATTGGAGATTGTTTTTGATTACAAGTTTCTAGTTGACTTCTTTCTAAATAACCAGCCAAAATGGTGCTGTCGTTTTTTTTTGTGGGATATGAGGGCAAACGATCAGGTGTGTCACCTGATGGTAAGCAACCAACGCCGCCCATGGACACCAGCAACACATATAGTGTTACTATTGCGTTGCCGACCTTTAAGGGATAGGGGATAGGAAAGTACGGGGAAGGGGGGTGGGCCTCCAGGTACCTCTCTCACCGAACGAAACGCGGCATGAGCCACTTTACGTCGGTCTTCTGAGAGGTCGTGGTATTTCACCGGTCGAGCCAGCCCATTCATGCAGCGAACTGCTTGGTTCTACCACTATCGTTATAGTTAAGAGTCTGATATCATTTCAATACTAGCTGACCCGGCGAACTTTGTTTCCTTCGGAAACAATGAATCAATAAAAAAAGTATTACTGCGAATAAATGTCTCGTCAAAACTGGCTCAACCATTTTAGAGATTACCCGGAACAAACGGACAGATGGACCAAAAATGTAATAAATAAAGTGATTTTGGTGGATGTACCGTGTATATTCATGTGAACTTAGTAGAAAACAGTTATAACAATATTGCAAAGAGACATTTCCATTTTATTTATATGTAAATCTAGGTGGTCCAGTGATCGAGCCCCGTTCCTGGTTCAAAAGTCGTGGTTCGATTCCAGACTCACAACAATGATTTCCAGGATTTTTTTTCCGAAGTTATTATGTGTGATAAATATCGATGAATGACAACTGCGTGCCCGGTATGGGGCAATAGGTTCGCTACCTATTCTATTTGGAACGTAACAAAACGGTTGGGCGAGTCGAGGCTTTAACGGCCGCTGCTTACACCTTCGGGTAGAAAAAGGCGTGAAGTTTCGTTACGTTACATTTAATACTTTTGTTTGAAAAAATAAGCACTCAATCGTTGACGTTATTGGAACCAAATAATATGAGAAAACCTTCGTAAAGCTAAATTTCTCGACAACTCGAGAAGATCCGAGAAATGAGCCTCGAGAATTCCCGTGACCCGAGAAATTGAAAAGGTCGAGAAATCATGAACCCTAGTATGTATGCTTATAATATTGTGCTTATTGTATTATACATTGTTGTATTATATATTGTATTAAACATTTTTAAGGTTTCAGATCTGTGAAATTTTGTTTAATTTTAAATATAATCATTTCTGTGTATATATACGAAAAAATATTCTAAAAATTGAAGTGGGCAGTGGCATGAGATTAAGAAGTCTAGGGAGGGCACTAAAAAGATAGCCGTTCGATTGCATTATAAATAGTTGTACAAAGAGAAATCGTATGTTTTACGATTGAGAAATAAAGCAGACCATAAAAACAAAATGGCATTCACTTTAAAATACAAACTGTTTTAAAATTTATGCAAATCGTAACTTGTATAACACACTATATTATACTGCAGCGTCGTCCACAAGTTCGATTTCCAGGGGCGTATATTGTTTTATTTTGTTTGTTCATTACATATAGTTAATTGCTACCTGTGGATTTAGTTATCATATAGTATTAGACGCGGAAGTGTGTTTTGAGAGTTTGAATATATTTGACTAATACGATGGACCTACCACGAGCAAATTTATGGTCTATTTTAAGAAGGGAAAACTCGTAACCGAGTTGAATGCGTAATGAGAGGTGTGACTGTGGCTTAGAGAAGTATGTCTGGATCGTAGCCTGTGGGTAGCCCAAGTTTCTGCATGCGGGATAGAATTATATGATAAAAAGTACTTCAGATATCTAATTCATTCCCACGCTCTTATGGTGTAGGATTTTTTGGTTCCTTCTCCTGTTTAATAAATCTTTTTTGAGGGCAACAATTTTACAAATCCATTGAAGCATTTCAGAAATAGATCAAAATAGTCCAAAAACAGAGAAAAAGACAAAAGTATGATAAAAACCTGAGAAAAAGGACATTTTGTTATAGCGCTGTTAGCGCTTATATGCCTAAATTTTATTTCATTGTATAAATTAAGCGATAGGAACTGCTTAAGACGGGTAAAAGATAAAGTGAGTGAACCTACTGAATGTTCTCTTCGTAACTATTCAGAATCTGGCTCACATAATCTACGGGTGAGCTGATTGAGTTAATTGATGTGGGTCCTATCAGACCCATATCAATGTACTATATTTATTAATAACACTTTCTGCTAGTATATCAATTACTCTTATAATCAAAACCTTTAAACACAGCTATTTTTTATACACATAATTTTTTTATGCAGTTTTTTTTTATAGTGTTCAATCTATCTGTGTATGCTTACCGAGACTATGTGAAGTTATATTTCACCACATTCTTGACCAATTTATAAGCAATGGAATTTATAATTATATTTTAAAACACAACAACTATTCTTCAAAAGTTAATCTGTTATAAAGCACAAGCATTTTCTTTCCAGAAGGAAGTAAATCACACTCTTGGCACTTACTTATAGATTAAAATTTTGACCATGAAATAGTTTAAAAAATTAAAAGATGCGATTTCATTGGCCAAATTGCCAATGAAATCGCATCTTTTAATTTTTTTAATATCTACAACGCCAAGAGATAGCTCTTTTGTATTTTAATTACTAGTTTATAAAATAAGACGACTTGCCAAACGTATCTGCAACTAAATTATTATTATAACTAGGCAATGAATTATACTATTACACTTTACTTTTGGAAGTTATGTGTGTTACATAACTTCATGCCAAATTCCTTGCGGGGTAGGCAGAGAGACCAAAGCTCCATAAAGCACGATTCATATACGCCTCACTAGCTTCGTTGACTTTCATAACTCTTTTCAGGCACGTGCCTCGATTTTTGAGGCTCCTAACATCACTTTCCTCCAGAACACGTTCTATTCGGCCATGGAATGTGTCTTGCCCGTCTTCGACTCCTACATCTATCCGCTTTTATATTATATATCTGTTTAGTCAATCTTGTATCATCCATTCCTTCTACATGTCTGAATCATATTCCGTACCTTGCGTTACTCCGTACCACCTTGTTTTGAACTTTACCTTACTTTTTACCATAAAAAATATTGAGATCAAAAGGTAATTTAGTAAATTCACAATATTATTCGATATTAAAATCGTTATTTACAATCAACGGTCCATCAAAACACTGAAAAGAGAAATTCTTTTTGACAAGCCCCGAATAAAGCTATTGAGAACAAAACGATTTGTAATAATGTCTGCGTTGAATAATAATTTTGCAATAATAATTTTGCAATACCAATTTTCCCTTCGCACTTGGGTCGGACAAAAATAATTATAAGTTAATTTTGTTCAGTTCAGTTAATATATTTCTGAGTAGATCTTGAGAGATCCTCTCCAGATCATCCGAGAATTATATTTAAATATGAACTGTTGAGTTTTTTTTTTGAATATTTAATCTGACCCATTTTAAAAGTAATGTGTATATGAATTAGTTTTTTGTTCGAAATGAAGAGAGATGTTATTTAATTTTTCTATATGAAACTTATTCTGTTAATAGTAATGATGATAAAATTTTTAAGCATAATATTAAAATAAAATATTCCGATAAATAGTTTAATAATTCGCGAGGTGATAATTTCAAGTAAGCAAGATAATATTAATAATAATCTGAATAGTTTATGCACAAAACGCGTTGAACATTAGGCCACTTAGAATTATAATACAAAATATGGTTGGTGTCGACAAATTCCCTAGTCACTCACTGAAAAAGAAGGTCTGGACTCCATGATTACTTACTTAATCAAAAAATTTGTAATTTCTAGTTCATACAAAAACTTAATAGATGTCTAACTCTTGTTTTATTATATTTATCATAATCGGCTGCATAACTTTTAGAAAAATAAATACTTTTGAGAGTGGTAGAACCAAGCAGTTCGCTGCATGAATGGGCCGGCTCGACCGATGAAATACCACCACCTCTCAGAAGATCGACGTAAAGTGGCTCATGCCGCGTTTCGTTCGGTGAGAGAGGTACCCGGAGGCCCATCCCCCTTCCCCATCCCTTCCTATCCTGCTCCTTTAAAGGTTGGCAACGTAACTGTAACACTATATGTGTTGCAGGTGTCCATGGGCGGCGTTGGTCACTTAACATCAGGTGACACGCCTGCTCGTTTGCCCTCCTATGCCATAAAAAAAACTACCAATATACATACGAAATGATGTTACGAGATTATATACCGACGTATTTCGATTTTATGAAAGACAAAGAAGTTTTGTAAGGTTTGTGCCTCATGGTGCTCTGTTCTCTCAGCCTACTCCGCAAAACATTTGGCGTGCAGTTATGTATGAATGTATAGGCATAAGTCTCTACTGAATTAATAATTTGTTATCACCAGTATTAATAATTAATTGTAGTAATTACACAATTTAAGTGTTTCTGGCATAATAATGTAATCCCTCAAACGTACAAAATTAGTGTAATTTGATGGCTTAAGCACGAATTATAATAATCTTTAATGATTCCAGAAGTAGGTACAGCGGCAGAAAGATTTCACGGTCGGTTGAAGGCTTTCCATTACGTTAATCCCCACAAAGGCTCAAATTAGGATAAGGCATTGCAATATTTTTACTCTTTTGTTCCATCAGGAAGGTTATGTTTTTTGGGTATATGTATTTAGCAAATTTATTTGCCACGCATTGTAGCTCAAAGTACGTTACCTAAGCTGACGTAAATATCAGTGAATGTGAACGTGGTTTTTAAATGTTGTATCATTTTTCAAGTTTACTGTTAATCAAGAAAAAAATAGAATTCACATTCACTGATATTTACGTCAGCTTAGGTAACGTACTTTATTGTATTGTATTTATTGTATTTATTGTATACCGACTTCAATAATGTATGACAATTGTAAATATTTTAATAGTTAAATTACGTTATTTATCGCTTTATGTAGGAGATACTGTTTTCATCTACTTAAAGATTTTGTGGTTAATTTTATTACGATTAATATTTGACATTGTTACAAATTTGTGCGCGGAATCTTCTAGAATCCCACAAATATTTGTTTAGCACTTGTTTAGGTCGTATATTTTCTTGTGAAATCGTTTTTATGTAAATACAGTTCAAAGGAAGCAGACTTAGAACATCGAATAAATAGAATCACAACAGGCTGTTCAATGTTGAAAGCCTATTTTGTGAGGCGTTGAAGTTAAGGCGTGTACAATGTTGCTGACATTTGCTATTTCCAAGCCAACCGTACATTTGATACGGGATTGTAATACATAATATAGCTGAATTTACTCGATATTATATTATATCGCCTGTGGTTAAACTTTGAGAGACACTGTAGTTTATAAGCTTCAGCGAGTTATAACAATAATCTAATATATAAAATTTGTTGTTGTTTGTAGTTTAACTCCTCCGAAACGGCTTGACCGATTCTCATGAAATTTTGTATGCATACAAAATTTCATGAGAATCTAGTAGGTCTGAGAATCGGACAACATCTATTTTTAATTCCCCTAAATAACAAGGCTAGCCCACACCTCAATATTTTTTTAATTTTTAGATATATTTCTGTTTCTAATTTTTTTTTATAAAATGAGATACAAAAATACATACAACTCTACATTTTCAACCCCCTACGATCAACCCATTATTTTTAAAAAAAATTTTTTGGCAAGACAACGATTGTCGGGTCAGCTAGTGTTGTTAAAATATTGTTATAATATAAGTAAATACAATTTTATAAGTTTTATTTACCTTACTTAAAAAAGCTTTTTTCACATCAAGGTAAGCAGTGATTAATTCTTTCTATTAGCTACGATTCTGACATACTATTCTTGCTCCCTCCAATCTCATGATCGTCGGTTGTAGCCACTCTTGACCTGGCCCCTCTTCAACACATCATTGATTTGTTGATAGCAGGTTCGCCTTCCTCAATCGGTTTGGCCTTTCACACTAGTCTCAAACAAACAATATAAGTTTTTTAATTATTTTAGGGCATTTACCGTTCTTCAAATATTTTTTTGTGCAATTACTTTGTTACTAGAATCGGGCTTCAATACGTGCCCTCAGTATATCATATACCATGCTGCGGTTGAGCACTTAAGTATTGTGTCCAGAACGAGCAGTGATCATCATCAAGTTCATTTTCATCATTCTCCTTCTCTTATCCCATACTAATTGCAGTCAGGAAATTATTGCTTCCTATTCCATTCTCTTCCATCATTCGTCACCTCCACGCCTACATCCATCATATTTATATCTGCTCCTACATACTCTGCCCCACTGCTTTTTACAATATTTATTTAATCCCTAGAATAATTCTGCAAGAAGCAGAATTTGTTTGTTTGAACGTACTTATCACAGAAACAATATATCCCATTCGGAAATTTCATTTCGTGATAGACAGTCTGTTTATTGAGAAAAACTATCATGAAGTTTTTGTTCTGTTTTAAATTTAAATCTCTTGTTACGTTAACTTGTACCGTATAAAACTTAATTTTAATACTATTGAGGTGCAGACCGCAATGGCCGCAATATTTAAAGTTTGGCTCCGAATATTATCATGAGTATCTCGGAGTGCTGAAGTTTCAGTTTCAACTGGCTGTTCAGCAACTACGGTCTTTTAAAATTTCACTTTGTGATGGATTATAATTAAGTATTTTTTGAACATTCAAATTTATTTTTGTATTTATTTCAACTTCAGCTTCAACATTATTACAAAAAAAAAGAATTTATCATAAAAGTCTGTTAGCTAGCTGATCATAATTTGAGAGGGTTGACGTCAGATATACCGCTGGTCCTAATCTCAAAGCCCAATATTTTGACAGCATGTATAGTTCGACGGGCTGACATGTTGAACTGACGCCATTTAGATTTTCGCCATTAAGAATTAATCACAATTTGATAGTGATTAGTGGCCTGATTGAGTCCTAATAAACATACCAACATAGCCGATTATAGCAATAAGCTCTGCCACCTATTCCGTGGGACTAAAAGTAATTCATTCTACGTGTTTAGGCATTAATTATTGTTGGCTATAATTTCGGGTATTGATAGCGATAAGATACTAAAACAACATTAATTAACATTTTCCTGTTCACAATAGACAAATTGTTAGTGAATTGAAAAATCAGAAGACAAACAAAGTGGATATATGTGTGAGGATATGTGTAAGTGAGGATATATTACGTATGTCATGGGTATATTAAAGACGAACTCTTGTTTTTTTATTTATAACTTAATGCCTTTAATATCAAAAGGCATCCGCAGCAGCAATTATGTTTAGACATGCCTTATTTCATCATTCATCATTAGCCTTTTAAGGTCCACTACTGGACGTAGGCCTCCCCCATAGAGCACCACAACTGCCGGTCCTGTGCAATCATGGGGGGTTTTGGCGGGTGGGCGATCGCAGTAGGCTGTATTTTGTTTAGAGAGAATGCTGCTGCCCATTCTTCCAGCCTTTCCCTTAGTCGCCTTTTACGACACCCACGGGAAGAGATGGGGTGGCGGTATTTTAAGCCGGCGCCACACAGCCAGCCTTATTTATTCAGTTCCATTCAATGCAATGTACATTGCGTAGAATTTTGTTAGTCACCAATTTAGTATTTTTTCTATAACTTCTAGCCTCTATTTATTCGAAGGTATGTAGGAGGACTTAAAGGAAGATATTTTTTAGCTATGCTATACACAAATCTGACTAAATTACCAATCGTGCAGGTTAATCTCAGCTATGATCATAGCTGAGATTAACCTGCACGATTGGTCATTTAGTCAGATTTGTGTACCATCAGCATTTTAACCAGAGACTTCCAGATTCAAAAGCGGTCTAATGAACCACTAGGCCACTGAAACGACATATTATTGTGTAAATCAAATGTGAATCAAAGTGATTTGACGTTAATGAATCCACAATTTATCGCATCCAATACCATCAGCCAATATTCACGTTAATAACTCAAGATGTTGCCAAACAGGCAATGTCCTTATTGAGTCGGAACTGTTAACCTAGGAGGCACCGAACGACCTGTTGATTGCTGTTTAAGTGCCTCTCTATCGACCGACTTAGATATTTGTTTCAGTTACATAATCTTTTCATCCTATATTATTTCAAATATATCTATGCGTATTTCTTTCTTGACTGGCTAGATAGATTTCAACTTGAGAACTGTGGTTAATTTAATATGACCTAAAATATTTAAATTATCCTACAGCTTTTTTTTTCGTAGTTTAATTCGACACAATATTAATAATATAATAATAATATAATATCTTGGACACAAATCACACAGCGCCCTCCAGTTCCAAACTAAGCAACTAAATGCTTGTGCTATGGATACTAGATAACGGATACTAATACATATTAGGTCGGGGAAAAAGTCTTTTCGCATAACGTAGGTATAAACTTATTATAAAATTTCTTTGACTGTACTATTTGTGTCTGGCTGGTTTTGGTAACATTAAAAAGGTTACATTATAAAGAAAAGAAAAAAATTAAAAAAAGTTGTTTCCCGCTATTTTTCATTTGTTTTTCTCTCCGTAAAAATGAGTGAATCTAATGAAGAAATTCGATACATTTTAAAATTTTATTATAAAAAAGGCAAAAATGCAACTCAAGCAGTGAAAAAAATTTGTGATGTTTATGGACCTGATGCAGTGTCAGTAAGAGTAGCACAAATTTGGTTCAAACGTTTTCAGTCCGGAAATTTTGATGTTAAAGATGCACCTCGCTCTGGTCGCCCTGTTACGAATAAAATGGACGCCATTTTTGAAAGAGTGGAGCAAGATCGGCATATTAGTAGTTACGATGTAGCTGAAGAACTGGGAATTGACCACAAAACAGTTTTGACCCATTTGAAGAAAGCTGGTTATACAAAAAAGCTCGATATTTGGGTGCCACACGAGCTCACTCAAAGAAACTTAATGAACCGTGTACTCATTTGCGATTCATTATTGAGACGTAATGAAACCGAGCCGTTTTTGAAGAGATTGATAACTGGCGATGAAAAGTGGATCACGTACGACAAGAACGTGCGAAAAAGGTCGTGGTCGAAAGTTGGCCAGGCTTCACAGACTGTGGCCAAACCTGGCCTAACACGAAATAAGGTGATGCTGTGTGTATGGTGGGATTGGAAGGGCATTGTTCATTATGAGCTTTGACCGTCCGGCAAAACCATCGATTCTGATCTTTACTGCCAGCAACTGATGAGATTAAAGGAAGCAGTCGAGAGAAAACGGCCGGAATTGATCAACAGGAAGGGTGTGGTCTTTCATCACGATAACGCTAGACCACACACATTTTAGCCACTCAGCAAAAATTAAGAGAGTTCGACTGGGAGGTCCTAGTGCATCCACCATATAGCCCTGACCTTGCGCCTTCAGATTTTCACCTGTTTCGGTCTCTTCAGAATTCTTTAGGTTCTGTAAGGTTGACCTCAAGAGAGGACTGCCAAAACTATTTGTCCCGTTTTTTTGATCAGAAGTCCCAAAGTTTCTACAGTAACGGGATAATGTCTCTGCCCACAAAATGGCAGAAAGTTATTCAACAAAACGGTACATATATATTGTAAATAAATGTAAATAAACTTTGAAAAAAATGTCTTGACTTTTCATACAAAAATACGAAAATACTTTTTCCCCAACCTATTATATACTTTTCTTTTGTAAATACATACTTATAATACATAGAAGAACACCCAGACGCCGCACAAATATTCATGTTTGTCACAAATATTTGTGCTCGGGTGGGAATCGAACCCCCGACCAGTGCTGCAGCCGGTAGTTTTACCAATGCGCCACGAGGCCCGTCATGACGTAAAGTGGCTTATGCCGTGGTTTATTTTGCGATAACTGTAACCGGAGGCCCAATTCCCTTCCTCCTCCCTACCCATTCTACTCCATTAAACGCCAACGCAACTGTAACTCTTATCTGTGTTACAGTAGTGTTGCCTCTCTTATCATAATATAAAAAAGGATGAACAAAAACAGAAAACCTAAATTCGCCGACTACATTTTACTACACGTGAATGCCATTTTTTCCTAAGCTCCAATAATCGGCCTATCCCATGGGAGAAATAACCATTTAGTCCATGGCACGTATACAATATAAAACATCGTTCCTTGTCTTGTTATTCTAAACATTCCTATGTTTTTGCGCCTGCAATGAATTTTGAGTGGACGGCACCATCTTCTCTTTGTCTATAATAAAATAATCAGAGCTTTTTGTTTACTAATTTTTCTATGGTCGGGAATTAGATTCCTGGTACACAATATATACATAACTTCACGCCTTTTGTTACCCGAAGGTATAGGCAGCGGCTGTTAAGCCTCGTCTCGCCGTTATGTTTACGTCCCAAATGGAATAGGTGGCGAACCTATTGCCATACCGGGCACAAAGTTTGTCATTCATTGATATTTATCACACATAACTTCCGAAAACAATTTCGAAAAGTCATTGGTGTGAGCCAGTGTCTGGAATCGAACCCGGACCTCTGGATCAGAAGCCGTGTGCTCCACTGCGCCACCGAGACTAAACACACATTGGTACGCAATATTTTTTTAAAAAACACATTATTATTAACACACAACTATACTCTCCAGGAATAGTAAAATAATGGGTTTCATCACCATTTTCATGGCACCCAAATACTAAATTAGTTCGTCGTGCCGATAAATTAGTTCCCATTGCCTCGAACGTTGGGTACTAAACCGTGAAAGTACAAGGCAGGGAGCATGAATATTTTTGATCGAAATGTGTCGTCATTACATCATATAAAACAAAGTCGTTTTCCGCGGTGTGTCCCCTTAAATGTTTAGATCTTTGAAACTACGCAACAGATTTTTATGTTACTAGCTGACCCAGCAAACGTTGTCTTGCCGAAAAATAAAATTTAAAAAATAGGGGTTGATCGTAGGGGGTTGAAAATTTAGGGTTGCATGTATTTTTGTATCCCGTTTTATAAAAAAAATAAGAAACAGAAATATGTCGAAAAATTAAAAAAAAAATTGAGGGGTGGGCTACCCTTGTGATTTAGGGGGATGAAAAATAGATGTTGTCCTATTCTCAGACCTACCCGACACGCACATAAAATTTCATGAGAATCGGTCAAGCCGTTTCGGAGGAGTTCAATTACGCACATCTATTTCTCGAGAATTTTATATATTAGATAATGGTGGATAATTACCGAGATTTTGCACTTTAATTGCAAATGTTAGCTGAACCCTACTTATAAATAAAAATAATTTAGGTACCTACCAAATATACACCTTCAATAGTTTTACAAAAAGTCCTCAACGGTTTATGTCTATTTCTTAGGGATAACTCGGAATTACCATTTTTATTTCTTGTTATTGCTTCTGAGGCGAAACGAATGCAAACGATAATTATAAGTCTTGTATTGTTTTATGGTATATTTTCACACATATAACGGACTCAAGCGCGAATAATGAACCGCCACTTGATTATATAAGCGCTACTTAAGCGTTTAAGTAGCTGTCACATTAGACAGAATTTGAGCAGTAAGTAGCACTTTATAGATTGTCAGATTTGAGTGGCGGTTCAGTATTCGGGAGTTACTGGCTTACTCACTGGGAAGTAACCTATTAAAGTAAATAGTAAATAATATAAAGTAAATATATATGAAAATTATAAGTGCTTATTGATGGGTTTCCAGTTACAAGAAGAGATTTTGAATTGGGTTAGAGAAATTTTATTATGATCCTTCGAAATTGTATGAAAGTATTTTCTAGCGATGATCGAAATTTCGGAGTGTGAATGTGAGGGTGAGCCCGGATTGGATGTCATGACTTCTTGATTCAGAAGCGAGGTGCTCAATCTCCAGATCATTGCATACATAAATTACAGATGTGAAGTGATAGTTCAGTCAGGTTAAGTGACAATGGCGACCGATAACGTTGCTCAAAGCATTGATGAATGGTCAGTTGATTCACGAAGCCATATTGGATATCGGACATTGTGAAACTTTGAAATGAGACACTGCGCATTGTTTACTAGTCACTGACATAGTTCTATATTATTTGGAAGTATCTTTATTGAATTAATAATCTATACATATAATATAATTGTAGGAAAGTTGAAACTGTACATTGAATATTTTTGATGTACAAATATATGGTTTTTAGAATTTTTGTCAGTTTGTCTGTAAGTATGTTACGGATAAATTCTAAAAGTACTGCATGTTTTTACGTCAAATTTTGCACAAATATAGTTAAGACATAGGCTAAGTATTATCACATTATCACTAATTGGGGGGTGAGCAAACTACAAACATGCATAATTACATACATACATAACTTCACGCCTTTGTTACCCGAAGGTGTAGGCAGCGGAGAGTCATTGGTGTGAGCCAGTGACAGGATTCGATCCCGCGACCGCTGGATTCAGAAGCAGGGTGCTCGACTCGACCACTGGACCACCGACAACTTAAAGTTGAGCAAAAGTAACTAGTGAAATACTGTAAAAAAAAATTGAAAATGAATTAGAAGTAGAATGCAGAAGTATGTTAGAATGGATAATGTATGATGATAATGGATAATAACAAGAGGTATGTAGGAATTTATATCTTATAGTGCACTGTTCTTTGCCAACCTCTTTTTTAATATTGGAAACCTTTTATAGGTACTGCTAGGTACTGCATGGGGTTGCTGGTGGCTATGCTGCACTTCCAATTCGACGAGTAGTAAAATAATGGGTTTATCACTATTTTTATGGCACCCAAATTCTAAATTAGTTCGTTGTGCCGATAAATTAGTTCCCATTGCCCCGAACGTTGGGTACTAAACCGTGAAAGTACAAGGCAGGGAGCATGAATATTTTTGATCGAAATGTGTCGTCATTACATCATCTATCTATATATATATAAGAGATTTCCACCTATATATTGACTCATCACGATATCTCTGGAACCATAAGGCGTAGCGACTTGAAATTTGGTAGGATTATTCCTTTCGCCGAGTAGAGGTCAGCTAAGAACAGATTTTACGAAATTCCACCCACAAGGGGGGTTGCGGGGGTGTTAACAATGGAAAATTCCCATTTTTAACCTATAGCTGCTATCGACTTCAAATTTGTCGAAGATATTGCAGTATTAACATAGCGGGGCAGCAGTTATTACTTTTGATGCGAAACAGAGTTCGCCGGGTCAGCTAGTATAAAATAAAGTCGTTTTCCGCGGTGTGTCCCCTTAATTGTTTAGATCTTTGAAACTACGCAACGGATTTTTATATGTTATAATGGTGGATAATTTTCGACATTTTGCACTTTAATTGCAAATGTTAACTGAACCCTACTTATAAATAAAAATAATTTAGGTACCTACCAAATATACACCTTCAATAGGTTTACAAAAAGTCCTCGACGGTTTATGTCTATTTCTTAGGGATAACTCGCAATTACCATTTTTATTTCTTGTTATTGCTTCTGAGGCGAAACGAATGCAAACGATAATTATAAGTCTTGTATTGTTTTATGGTATATTTTCAGACATATTAGTATAACAGACTCAAGCGCGAATACTGAACCGCCACTCAATTATATAAGCGCTACTTAAGCGTTTCAGTAGCTGTCACATTAGACAGAATTTGAGCAGTAAGTAGCACTTTATAGATTGTCAGATTTGAGTGGCGGTTCAGTATTCGGGATTTACTGGCTTACTCACTGGGAAGTAACCTATTAAAGTAAATAGTAAATAATATAAAGTAAATATACATGAAAATTATATGTGCTTATTGATGGGTTTCCAGTTACAAGAAGAGATTTTGAATTGGGTTAGAGAAATTTTATTATGATCCTTCGAAATTGTATGAAAGTATTCTCTAGCGATGATCGAAATTTCGGAGTGTGAATGTGAGGGTGAGCCCGGATTGGATGTCATGACTTCTTGATTCAGAAGCGAGGTGCTCAATCTCCAGACCATTGAGACGATTAAAAATACCACGACTATAAATAGCATACATAAATTACAGATGTGAAGTGGTAGTTCAGTCAGATTAAGTGACAATGGCGACCGATAACGTTGCTCAAAGCATTGACGAATGGTCACACGAGTATTCGTAGTTGATTCACGAAGCCATATTGGATATCGGACATTGTGAAACTTTGAAATGAGACACTGCGCATTGTTTACTAGTCACTGACATATGTAGTTCTATATTTCCTGGAAGTATCTTTATTGAATTAATAATCTATACATATAATAAAATTGTAGAAAAGTTGAAACTGTACATTGAATATTTTTGATGTACAATCAATACCGAACCCAAAAATATGGTTTTTAGAATTTTTGTCAGTATGTCTGTATGTATGTTACGGATAAATTCTAAAAGTACTGCATGTTTTTACGTCAAATTTTGCACAAATATAGTTAAGACATAGGCTAAGTATTATCACATTATCACTAATTGGAGGGTGAGCAAACTACAAACATACATAATTACATACATACATAACTTCACGCCTTTGTTACCCGAAGGTGTAGGCAGCGGAGAGTCATTGGTGTGAGCCAGTGACAGGATTCGAACGCGCGACCTCTGGATTTAGAAGCAGGGTGATCGACTCGACCACTGGACCACCGACAACTTAAAAGTTGAGCAAAAGTAACTAGTGATATACTGTAAAAAAAAATTGAAAATAAATTAGAAGTAGAATGCAGAAGTATGTTAGAATGGATAATGAATGATGATAATGGATAATAACAAGAGGTATGTAGGAATTTATATCTTATAGTGAGTGCACATATTTTCTGAAAAGTCATTAGTGTAAACACAAAATACCTTTACGATAACGGTAACGATAAATGATTCCAAAAAATTTTTTTAAAATTCCGCCAAAAAAACTAATCTTTTTAACATTTTTATCCGCAAACTTCAAATAAACCGCAATATAATAATTACGTCATAGTATCCTATAATAAAGTTCTATAATAGAGTTCTTCAAAGTGAGTGATTGACGATTGACGGTAACGTGTTGTGTTAGCTCATAAAAAAGTAATTAATGAATAATTAGTGTATTATTAAAGCTAATAGTATTTTGAATGTGCACATTGCGTTGTTCCCACCAAGCAACAGTGTTTAAATAAAGTTTCGTCAACAATATATGGAAAAAAACTCAAGAAAACAAAATTTCTTCGCATACAGCAACTGATTAGTTTTTTATTGGTGAAAGGGTATCTCTACAAACGTTTAAAAAACAAATTAAAACGTAATATTATCAAGAACTTTTAAAATAGCTATGTGTCGATAGTAGGTACAAATTTGGTAAGGATCTGCATTGCTAGATAAACAACTTCTATGTATACTATTGACCAAGATTACTAGCACTGTCTCGAAAAGCTACATTAAACAAATAATATATACACACACAGATATAGACAAACTCATTTTTTTTTTTTTATTTCTTCATTATAAAACTATACCATGATGAACACCTTGGAAAATATTACATTTAGACGCAATCGCACGAAATCGGATACCAGTATAATAAATAACAATGACAATTCAATTTTATCTGACTCGACGTTTAACGGCAACGCAACAAGTCTACCGGATTTGTCGGACGCAGAAAGTGATCGATATATACAATTAAAACAGGAACTCCACCATCTGAAATTAGAACTATGCAGTGCCCATGACGAAATAGAATCTCTGACACTTGAAAATAATAAACTAAAAACGATTAATGATGATTTACAAAAACAAAACTATTTATATAAGAAAATCACAACTACCTCCTCCAAAATAAAATTGCATACACCTAAGAGAAAAAACCATATTAGTAAAATAGATAAAGATATATATAACTATCCTAGTAGAAGTGTGAAAAGTATGACGAGACCTATAGAAAAGAACAAACTTAAGCACAATCAATCGAAAAATAAAATTTGCATTATCAGTAGTAATAACAGCAACAAAGTTTTATCTATAGCACAAAAACAGTTAAGTAGCTACGATGTTTGTCATTACATAAATACTAACTGTGGAACATCTCAACTTCTTACGTGTCTATCAACTAAGCTGAATGACTATAATATGAATGATTATTGTATTTTATTGATTGGCGAGGAGGATTTTATAGCTACTAGAGACTATTTCAATTTAATTTATGAAATTCGAAAAGTGTTGACTGAAATTGTTCATACTAATATTATTTTATGTCTACCCACTTTTAAATTTAATGGTCATTCAACTATGTTTAACTGTAGAATCGAAAATTTCAATAATTTGCTTTTCCTGGATATTATGACACACCAACATGCTTACCTGATCGACTCAAATTTGAACCTCAGATATGATGACACAATGTTCAACTATAAATCAGGAAAAATAAATAACACGGGTATTTTAGTCATTTTCAAAAATATAGCACACTTAACAAAAGAATTATCTCTTAATAGCGAAATCAGCGATACAAATTACAACTCCGACTTTCAGTTAATGTCTCAACCAAAAGTATCAACAGAAATAGAAGAAGATTCACAGTTGTTTCTTGTATAGTGAAAGTAGTCTCAGTAAAGTAAATACTATTAACCCACACTTTAATAATGAATCTTCTGTAACCTCACCAATAAATTATATAAATTGTACTCTTTTCCACCAAAACATAGCCGGAATATTAAATAAAAAAGACTTATTCGAAATTAACTTACTTGATCTCGAAAAAAAATATGGTGCAATTGATATTATATGTCTCACTGAAACTTTCATTAAAAGAGGAGCAGAAGCAAATTTAAATATATGTAATTATAAACTGGCGGCATCTTTTTCCAGACCAAATCAACGTAGGGGTGGTACTTGTATTTTGGTGCGTAATAACCTAGAATATAAGCAATTGAATGAGCCAATAAAATCAGAACCGTTTGAATTTGAATATTGCTGCGTAGAAATAATCAGTTTGGATGTTTATGTTATATGTATTTATAGAATACCTAACTCTGATATCACATTTTTTTTAAGAAAACTAGATATGTTACTTTACAATTTAAATAAAAAGAATCATAGACTTATATTATGTGGAGACTGGAACATTGATTTAATGAAGGACAGTAATAACTCAAAAAATTTACTGTCTATACTTCAAAGTTATAATATAAAAAATCATATAACTGCTCCAACACGAAAACAGTCATGTTTAGATTTAATAGCAAGTAATATTTCTGACGTCACATCTTATGTACATTATTTGGCTTTATCTGATCATGAAACGGGACAATTTATTAATTTTAAAACACAGATAGGAAATAAATTATTGCTTTACAAACAATTTTGGTTTGAAGATAGACGAGACTATAGTGTTGAAAATATAAAAAAGTTTCAGTCATATATTACAGCCCTTACATTCAATGAAGTTTATGAGCACGAGGATGTTGATGAAGCTTTTAATATTTTCCATGATTTACTAGTTCTATTTTATAACCTGTGTTTTCCAATTATTAGAATAAAAATTAATAATAAGCCGATTAAAGCTAAATGGGTTAGTAAAGGGCTAAAAATAGCGTGTAATAGGAAAAGACATCTTTATCTTCAATATCTACGGACTCCACATAATAAAAATGAGAATCGTCAGGGATATAAAATGTATAAAAACATATTGAAGAAATGCACACTTCAGGCACGTAAAATACATAATTATAAGTATGTAAAAGGTTCCAAAAATAAGTGTAAAGCAGCATGGCGAATCATCAAAGACAATATTAGTTCAGATTTAAATCGTGGGGAGATAAACTCACTAAAAATAGAAAATAAAAAAGTTACTAAGCCAAATGATATTGCAAATAGTTTCAACGAATACTTTATCAATCTAACTAATTATAATATTGTTGACAATTCTGATGACCCTGTTTTAAAATTCCTAACCAATAATTCAAGTACAGTGTTTCTACATCCAGTTGATGAAGGAGATGTTTGTAAAATTATCAATTCTCTTAGGAACACTAATTCAACTGGATTCGACAATATTAGCACTAAAATTTTGAAATCGGTGTCTAAGCATATATCTTCTCCATTAAGTCACCTTGTAAATGTTTCGTTTCTTCAGGGTAAATTTCCTACTCGTATGAAGTTTTCGGTAGTGAAACCACTGTATAAAAAGGGTAATAAAAGCGATCTTACTAATTATCGTCCGATTACGTTAATACCCATTATATCAAAGATATTCGAGAAAAGTATGCATAACATTCTCTATAGCTTTTTAATAAGTCAAAATATTTTAAAATCAGAACAGTTTGGGTTCAGAAAAAAATCTTCAACCACCTTAGCCTGTTTCACTTTAGTTAAATTAATAACAGAATATTTGGATAAAAAAATTCCAGTAGCATCAATATTTATTGATATGTCCAAAGCTTTCGATTTCGTAGTGCATGAGCTCTTGTTGAGGAAACTCGAGAAGTATGGTATTAGAGGCAAGGCACTTCTTTGGATAAAAAGTTATTTATCGAACAGATATCAATGTGTGGAATTAACGGGATTTTCTGGGCGTCAAAAAAAACATTATAGATCTGAGTATAAACACAACAGATATGGTGTACCACAAGGCAGCATACTAGGGCCACTGCTGTTTCTTATATATATTAATGACCTGCCGGAAATGGTTAAATGTAATTGTGTATTGTATGCCGATGACACCACTTTGTTAGTGGATTGTAATGACATAAATACATATGAAGATGACATTCATAACATTTTAAGTGATGTGTCTAAATGGCTTCATAATAATAATTTAAATATAAATGTTCATAAAACAAAATTAATACAATATCAAACTATCAACAGTAATCCAATCCCACTAAGGATTGTTCAAGATGGTACTGTTTTGAAGGGTGTAGAGTCAACTGTATTTTTAGGAGTGACTATTGATAAACATTGTGGGTGGAAGCAACATGTTAATGCTGTATGCTCTAAGTTATATAGATATGTCTACGTATTGAATAGGCTAAGACAAATATCTACAACAGACACCACTCTCTGTGCCTACCATGGATATGTCTCTTCGATCTTACGCTATGGTCTAGTTATATGGGGTAACTCGGTTGATATATTGAGAGCTTTTAGAGCACAAAAGCGATGTGTCAGGTCTTTAAGTGGGGCTGACTTTTGGGAAAGCTGTGTTCCTTTATTTAAGAAATATCGTATCCTACCGTTGCCCTGTTTGTATATTTATGAGATTTCTATATTTGTCCATAAGCATATGTATTTATTTTCAAAGAAAGATTTTAATCGTAATAGAAGTTGTAGATTTCCCAATAAACTGCTATTGCCAAAACACCGTACCTCAGTGTGCAGCAGAAATTCGTTTAGTATGTCTATTAAAATTTATAATAAATTACCTGATAGTTTGAAAATATTGACATTGACTGTATTTAAAAAACAATTATTTATATTATTGATTGACAAATGTTATTATAATTTAATTGACTTCTTTAATGATAAAAATCTTACGGCATGACATATAATGTATTGTAACATATTATGATTATAACTTTAAAAATTTGTACACCAGATATGGTAAAATATCAGCACTGTTTATCTATTTAACACCTGTATGTACGATATTTTTACAAATAAATTTACTTACTTACTTACTTACTTACTAGTGCACTGTTCTTTGCCAACCTCTTTTTTAATATTGGAAACCTTTTATAGGTACTGCTAGGTACTGCATGGGGTTGCTGGTGGCTATGCTGCACTTCCAATTCCCCGGCCAGCCTCTAATTAGGACGGTATACCGGCTTATTCCACTTGGGTGTTCCTTTTTACCACAGACGGCGGGGTCGCGGGTATACTACCACACACTGCCGTGCCTGTTTGGACTGGTTATTGGTAGGAGTGATGGCTGTTAAATTTAAGTCGGTAGGTTAAGACGTCACATGAATAATTTGTTTAAATTGTGAGGATCGTGGATCTTAAGACATTTATCAGTCTCGGTAGCCCAGCAGTCGAACTCTCCGCTTTTGATTCAGAAGTCGTAGGATCGATTCTTTTCGGGAATTATGTGAAATAAATATTGATTCCTTACAACGTTGTGCCGGTGTAGCATTAGGTTTTGCCAGCTATTCCATTTAGGACACAACTATTCGGAGAATCGAGGCTTCCCGGCCGCTTCGCACCTTCGAGTTAAAAAATGCGTGAAATTATGTATGTAAGACATTTTTATGGTGTAAAGGGTCAGATATATACAATACCACACCACCAAAGTTATTAAGGATCTTACTTTTATTAATTTTTGCAAGAGATAGACTTAAGAAGATAAGTACCTACTCATTACCGCAAGTACATTTCTCCGCTGCCTATACGTTCAAATGAAAACTCTAATTACCGTAAACGTAGCTCATTTAAATACTTAAAGAGCAATTTAAAATATATTCATGCAAAAATATTCACTGCATAAATTTAATCCTTAGTGATATTTTTTTTTTCTCCAAATCAAATACTAAAACTCAGTTTATGGGCTGGCATTAGATTAGTGGCAGGTGCAGGCTTCCACCATTAGGCCGGTGAGTCAATTAAGCCACTTGGAGCGTTCGAGTTTCGACTGGAATTTCATTAGTGGACTAACTCACTGGAATTATTGCTATTAGTTTGTTTGATCTATACATATATATTTATACTAGCTGACCCGACGAACTTTGTTCCGCATCAAAAGTAATAAATGAGTAAAATTTGGATATTAAATAGTTCAATTTGTGTTCTTTCTCGGCACGCGTCGTAGCTGGTACTACTGCGCGACGCTGCTATGTCCCGCTATGTTAATACTGTAATATCTTCGTAATAATATTTTCCTAAATATTCGTTTGAATTACATGCTGTAAAGAGCCATACTGATCTATATTATAAGCACAGTCTATTCAAGACACTTAACTAGATGAAAATCAATGCTGTAATGTTTAAAATCGCTTCGTAAATAAGTCATTATTTCTCGTAAAAAGTAAAAAAATAAAAATGGTCATTGTGGGTTATTCCTATGAGATAGACATTTGCCACTTCGCACTTTTTTGTACATATTTTGAAGATCTATTATAATGTAGTACATTGTTTTGATTTATCACTTAGGGTTCAGCCAGCGTTTGCAATTAAAAACCCACTATGTTAATCTGTTGCGTGGTTTCAAAATTCTAAGCTTATAAGGGGACAGACAGCGGAAAGCGACTTTGTTTTATACTATGTCACGACATAGCACTAATAAACCAGTCAAAAATCTATATGTATGCCTGTTTGTATTTTAAAGATAACCCTTAGTTTACTAAATCCAAACGTGATAACACGGTACAAAAATAATGTCTTTGAGGTTTTTTTCACGAAAACTGAAAAATAACTATCCGCAAAATGGCATGCACCTAATTTTTGTATGTGTGTATTTTTAGGTGAAAATATGTACTCCACTTTTGGCAATTTTTCATGCTGCAAAATGCATTCAATATTGCAATGTTCTTTTATTAAAAATATACCAAATATTCTTCAAATAATAAATACCTAGTCCTGCTTACTCAGTGAAGCGAATTTAGAAATAGTGGCACGATGCCTTTGAACAAACTTGGAAGGAATTTCATCATAGTCTTGCTGGCTTCCACCTGGCTGGATAGTTTTAGCTAAAATTAAAATAGATCTAAGGTTTAATGTTTCGAATTATTTCGTTTTTAATATTTGCTTGTATCGATCTTATACATTGTATTTTTTTTTGTACCCGATCGTGTTGCCAGCGACAATTATGAGTCGACCGGCTGATTTTGTTGCTTCCCAAATATAATAGGCAATAGATTCTACTGTAGTACGTCGGGGACAATTATGACTAACATTACACTAATGATATATTATTGGAACGAAGTTCCTTATCGCGCGTTGTGAAAGGGGGCTGGACGGAAAAAATTGTCAGGAAACTTTTTCCATGCCAAACTCAGCTTTTAATTATCGACTTATTTAGAAAATTGCATAACTACCCAAATGGTCTAGTGGTCTAGTGGGTCTTGCTCGTGGGATACCGTGCACAGGGGGCTCGGGTTCGAATCCCGGTAGCGGAACTCTTTTTGAAGTTTTATTTTACATGTTTTCGTATTTTATATATGTTTTTTTTTAGTTCTAAAATTTTATTACAATCCCTTCACTAATTAATCGAAAAGAACTTCCATCCGGGTGTGCCTTGACACCTCTCAAGTTTTTTTATTTTTATAGGATAGGAGGGCAAACGAGCAGGCGTGTCACCTGATGGCAAGCGATCAGCACCGCCCACAACAACACATATAGTGTTACAGTTACGTTGTCAACTTTTAAGAGAGTAGGATGTGAAAGGATGGGGAAGGGAGGTGGGCCTCCGGGTGCCTCTCTCACCGAACGAAACGCGGCATAAGCCACTTTACGTCAATCTTCTGATAGGTCGTGGTATTTTACCGGTCGAGCCGGCCTATTCATGCAGCAAACTGCTTGACTCTATCACTGTTAAATTACTATAGTTGTAATGAATGTAGAAGTCATTATGGTCTCATGAAGCACGTTTGTGTCTCGTACAGCACGATAAAAGTTTCCATTTGAGCCGGAGATGCGTAACAAGCCTCTTCTTGGTGACTGAATGAAGGGCCTCTTTTGGTATTCATACGATCCCACACTTATGTGGAATGGGAAGGGGTCAGGTGAAAACAGAAGCTAGTAGCGTTTTATGATATAAATATTTGTAAACAGAAGATACAATACCTTCACACCAATAAATACGTGGTACGGTATATGTAAATAGGAAAAAATAACAATACATTTCGCCAGGTTCGCTGAAAAGTAGACAAAATATGGAGAGATATGATGATAAAGATATGCCATAAGAAGATTCAGTTCTCACTATCTGAATCTTATGGGGTTTTTAAAGCTTCTCAAATCAGATCATGGATTACCATCACCTGATTTGAGAAGCTTTAATGCATTAGCATTGTAAAGATTTTGTATGAATTAATCAAAAGTCACTGTCAAATATTCGTACCTTGTCATGAACAAATTGGCACGTAGGCGTTTCAGCATAGACGTTACTAAATTGGTAGTATTTAGCAAGAGTACGAATGATAATGGTATATATAATGGTATGGTATAATCTTATTATAACTGTAGGTATGTTTATTTGTAAAGATTCTTCTCTACAGTTCAAAGGAAATTGGCGATATCCGCCTGTGGCTTGCATCCTCCTCTCTCATAGCTTTGGCCCACGACCTCATGATGAGCTGTATATGAACAGAATGCAATCTCCCCGCCTTTGCTTCAAAGATAAAAAAAAACACTTTTCATACAACTCCTATGTCTTTTAATATATGGGTGATTTTTCTTTGGCTAATCCGCATACGTGGTTTCCTTTGAGATTTTAAAATGTTTTGTATAAAAGATTTTTAGGTTATTAAATGTGGTTGCCTATCTACTATTTAGTGCCGTATCGGATCATGGGAAAATATAAATTCATATAATTATACATAAAAATCTATGGAAATATTTTTTGTTATTTAGTTAATTTAAAATTTTGGCCGGTACGAAGGTCCAGCAACTTCTTCCCATTGACATTTATTTTATTAGCATAGGCCGCAGCCTATTCTTTTTTTTATGGGATAGGAGGGCAAACGAGCAGGCGTGTCACCTGATGGTAAGCAACCAACGCCGCCCATGGACACCAGCAACACATATAGTGTTACTGTTGCGTTACCGACCTTTAAGGGATAGGAAAGGATGGGGAAGGGGGTGGGCCTCCGGGTACCTCTCTCACCGAACGAAACGCGGCAAGAGCCACTTTACGTCGGTCTTCTGAGAGGTCGTGGTATTTCACCGGTCGAGCCGGCCTATTCATGCAGCGAACTGCTTGGCTCTACCACTGATATCCATTCAGGATCCATCCATCCATTTAGGATCTTAGAATTCAGCGAGTCTAGGCAGACGCTGTTTTCATCTTCGGGTAAATAAGTTATTAAAAATATACCTGAAAAACATGTTTGTTCGAACGCGCACATGTCAGTAAATGCTAAGTCGAATTGTTAAAAAAAAATGTTTTGTTTTGCATAGGCATTTATCGCAGAAGGCTTACATACATTACATATCATCATGCTATAATCAATAGGAATCTTCTTAGTGGTGAAAGTATATTGTAATGGTAGGTATAGCTAGTTTACAATAAAAATATAAATATAACAACGTAACATAAAAATATTATACAACATAACATAACAAAGATTATAGGGTCTTTATTTGATAACCGATAAGACTAAGAGTATTTGTATGTCAGTTTTCAGCCTAAATGGCCATAGTCTTTCTTCTATGACACTTTGAAAGTTAAAATAGAAATTTTATGAAGCGCCCATTGAAAATGGTTTGTTGGTATATGGACGTCGTCATGCCACTGGTCAGTGGACACAGGCTCATAGGAAACGCTTTGTCATGCAAATGTAGTCAACCAGCCTTATGTTCCGTGCAGTGAAATTGGCGGTCTCGGTCAGCACGTAGCCACTAATTATTTATCCAACACTCCTGACCTGCTCGGTTGGTTTTATTCCTCTGAACTAGCAGTACATCTCTAATTAAAATTAAAATACATTAAGAAATTAATTAAATCCATTTATTTCAAGAAATAATGTAAATGTCTCGACGGTCTGGAAGCAAGTATTCTGCTACTGAACCAAGCAGTAGTTTAGAATTCTGGAAATCTTACAATCATAAAAGAAGATAGGTATGCATCATACAAAAGGTGAAGTTACAACGAAAAATATTAATTTTAAGAATGTCTGTAATTTCTGCAAATCTAATAAAGGGTATACGAACAACGCTTAGTTTGTCTAGTGAGGAGATCTAGAAGTTAATAAGGTTTTACGGATAAACTACTAATATTGGTATATAATAATAAAAACACATTTTTAATGTTTGAAACTGATTAGTTTGTATTGCAACCATTAGGTAATTAAACTGTATCTTATTAACTAGATGTCGTTGTCGAGTGTTTATAGACGGCGATGTTAAGATCCTGCACTATCCAATAAGACCTATAGTGAATTATTACATTTCAATGCTTTTCCAAGGTACCGGTTATCTTGTGATAATTTTTTGGGGCCAATACAGTGGGCATCGTCTCACTGTACAGCTCTCACTTACCTTAGTTATGTACCTACAGAATTACAGTTGATGAGATTACTTTGAAGTTGTTAAATTTTGTGTCCTACTTTGTAAATCCTTATCGATCATCAGCCTTTTGATGTCCACTGTTCGACGAAGCTCCCCCATAGAACGCCACAGCTACGGTCCTGCGCCTTCCGCATCCAGTGGCTGCCAGCAATTTTGGCCAGATCGTCGGTCCACCTGGTGGGGGGACGCCCTACTCCACGTCGCCCAGTTCGCGGTCGAGAACTCGAGAACCTTTTTCCCCCAGCGATGTGACCTGCCCATCCCCACTTCATCGTGCTAACCTTTCGGGCTATGTCGGTCACGCCTGATCTTCTACGGATTTCGGTATTACGGATTTTGTCCCGCAAAGAGATTCCTAACATAGCCCGCTCGATAGCAGGCTGAGTGACTTTGAGCCTTGTTATGAGGCCAACATTCAAAAACTACGTCTCAGTTCCGTATGTCATCACTTGTAACACACATTGGTCATAGACTATGGAGTTAAGGTACTTAGGGATATTTGCCGAGAAGATTTCTCTTAGTTTCCCGAACGCTGCCCAACCGAGTTGGATCCTTGTCCTTATTAATCCCTATTATTTACGTAATGCCATCAGGTGCAGGCAGTAACAATAATGCCTCTGGTTTTTTGTGGGTTTTATACGCAAAAATTTGAACACTGATATTTATCCAACCCTTGCTATGCAGTCTGGTGAAAAGGCTTAACAATCTGGACGGGCTGCAGTATTTTAAACGAAATAAATCTCACTACAACAAGTATTATTTAACTACACTAGCTGACCCGGCGAACTTTGTACCGCATCAAAAGTAATTAATGAGTAAATTTTTGATATCATGAGGTTCAATTTGTGCTATTTACTGGCTTTAACTGCTATCCCGCTATGTAAACACTGCAATATCTTGGAAAATATTCGTTTAAATTGCATGCATTGGGCCAGGGTCATCTATACTTCATGCACAATCTATTTAAGATACTTAATTGCATGATTGCATGATAATGTCTTGGTGGTCCAGTGGGAGAGCACACGTCTTCTGAACCAGAGGTCCGGGTTCGAATCCTGACACTGGCTCACACCAATGACTTTTCGAAATTGTTTTCGGAAGTTAAGTGTGATAAATATCGATCACTGAAAACTTTGTGCCCGGTATGGCAATAGGTTCTTCACCTATTCCATTTGGGACGTAAACCAAAGGCGTGAAGTTATGTTATGTTAATTGCAAGAAAATTAATGCTGTAATGTTTAAAAAAAATAAAAATGGTCATTGTGGGTTATTCCTAAGAGATAGACACATGCCCTCGCGGACTTTTTTGTAGACCTTCTAAAGGTATTTAATAATGTAGAACATTGTTTTGATCTTTCACTTAGGGTTCAGCCAGCGTTTGCAATTAAAGTGCTAAATCTCGAAAATTATCATTTTTTCTTTGCAATATCATACAAATTATAGATCAAAACCACCTTGTTGACATCTTCTAACTATTGAAAAAACCGCATCAAAATGTGTTGCTTAGTTTTAGCATATAAGGCCTTATATAGGCATATAAGGGGACAGACAGCAGAAAGTGTCTTTGTTTTATACTATGTAATGATAATTTAATGATGTGGGTCAGATACCGAACCTAGACCTCATTCTCATCTCAAGGTCGAAATGATGGAAATTTTTCATCGAGATGGAAATTTTAATGACTAAACAGCAAGTTTGTATAGATTTGATATTAGATACTATTAGATTAGATACTATTAGATAGATTCTATTAGATAATTTTAAAAGATGGTACCTTTGTAGTACATAGATAGTCCAAAGGTTCTTTTTAATCTACATTCCCTATAAATCACTTCACAACGACGCCTTAAATTAGGGGAAAATTACAAGGGTACTAGAATTAATTAGGGTGTCCGCACTAATTCCTTTGCACACTTTTTATATGTAGATGGGGTCGCATCCATCACAGTCTATGGGTGGCGGCTACACTTATCTTTGTTTTCCAAAAAAAAATGTAGGTAGGAAAAAAAAATCAACATCGATACAATAATTTCCAAGTTATAAAAACTACGAATGAAATTCACTTTATCACAGTTTATATAAATGACTAGTCTCGGTGGCGCAGTGGTCGAGCACACGGCTTCTGATCCAGAGGTCCGGGTTCGATTCCAGACACTGGCTCACACCAATGACTTTTCGAAATAGTTTTCGGAAGTTATTTGTGCTAAATATCGATGACTGACAAACTTTGTGCCTGGTATGACAAAAGGTTCGCCATCTATTCCATTTGGGACGTAAACATAACGGCGAGATGAGGCTTAACAGACGATGCCTACACCTTCAGGTAACAAAGGCGTGAAGTTACGTTATGTTTGTTATGTTAGGAGGGTTGGTAGTAAGCTCTAGCTTACTGTACAACTCATAAAAAATAGAAAGTTAACTGAGTATTGTCTTCGATGCTATGATGATCACAACAATAAGATTTATTTAGCAGTAAAAATATCTTAATATTGCGATTTGAGACAAGCGCCATCTAGTTACGTTTTCTTAAGTTTCGTTACTTCGTAATCGTTAGAGACTGAATTTTCTTAATTTGTTTATATGATTGCGCTAATGTACGGAATAAGGAAATTTGTTCAATATATCATTACTATTATTTCCATTACTTAAAAGTCACCATCTCTTATACATTTGTGTGTCTTGATGTATGTAAAAAGAAATTATAATTTAAGCCCATTGTTAGAGAATTTGACTGAACAAAGTTTTAATATTTATTTGGATATTTTTTCTTCACTATTCTCTTAATAATAACAATTAGCATGGCTTTTTATCACGTAACTTTGTTATGTTTAACTAAAATACAATTTATTTTAAGCTATTTTATTATGAGCATTAAGGTCGCGAAGTTAACAGAATCAAGATGAATTTACCGAATTTACTTTTTTTTTATAAGGGTAAGCAACCAACGCCGCCCATGGACACCAGCAACACATATAGTGTTACTGTTGCGTTGCCGACCTTTAAGGGATAGGGGTTGGGAAAGGACGGGGAAGGGGAACGAAACGCGGTATAAGCCACTTTACGTCGGTCTTCTGAGAGGTCGTGGTATTTCACCGGTCGAGCCGGCCCATTCATGCAGCAAACTGCTTGGCTCCACCACTGTTGGAAATTGCAATACTTGCAGGAAATATGTAATGTATGTTATATATGAAAATTTAGTTAGTAACATTACATTAGTAGTATTATTTGATAGCTGTATTTTTTTTTGAATTTTTTTTCGTATTTTACTGAAAAAGATAAAATCGTGTAAATCTCGAAGGTTCTAATTATACTCTAATAATATAATTAGTTTTCTATATTTACTTTTCAAAAACTGCGGCCAGAACCAGAACGGACTTAGCATATTAATAATGTTTTATTAATATTAAATGCACTTTTCTAGTAAAAGTATTAATAGACCAAGTAGGAATTTCCGCAAACTTCATAGCACTATATTATAATATGCTACTATTACCAGTAAAATGATTAGTGCTCCGCTCATATTGACCATAGCGTGATAATAACAAATTGAAACTTTTCTCCATTCTAACACAAAAATAAACCAATTCGATTAAGTAGTTTTAAAGATTGGTGCATTCAAACAAAGAAACAAATTTGTCAGCTGTATGTAATGTCTAAAATTCTGGTGTCACAGTCATAGTTACTCCTCCGAAACGGCTAAACCGATTCTCTTGCACATCGGGTGGGTCTGAGAATCGGATATATATTTTTCATCACTCTAAATCTACACACATCAATCCTAAATTTTCAACTTTGTACTATCAAGTATCAACCCCAATTAATATTTGTTAATGAAAATATTTTATTTTTTTGGCAAAACAATGTTTGCAGGATCAGTTAGTTGCTTATAATATTCGTTATCTAACTCAAAGTAGTCAAGGTCATTAGGAGGGTTAGTGGCAAGCGTTAGCTTACTGCACAATCCACAAAAATATCAATAACATTTTTTAATCTCAAGTGTAACCTTAATTTTAATCAGTAATGATCATTATTGTCCATTAGAGGGTCTTTACATCGCAATCCAGCGACTCCTTACAGCGCCCTCTATTTGTCTAAGTTTGTATTAAACATAATTTCACGCCTTTTTCTACTCGAAATGCCATACACCGGGCACAAAGTTGTCAGTCAACGACATTTATCACACGTAACTTCTGAAATAAATTATTAATTGGTAATAGTTAATATTAATTAAAAAATAATTTAATAAGAAGAAGAAATAAAAAATTACATTATTTACAACATATACAATTACAAGACTAGCTAAATTCAAATTTCTCCGCATCTCGGTCTACTGGCAGCGTGCCCAGAATACTGGCCGCATTGGCACGCTGAATGGCAATGCTAATCCACTGTGCGAAGAATAGATCAGCCCTCTGGTCGCGAGAGGCCTCGATCTTTGCTAGATCAAGAATTTAATAATTTGTTTACTTCAAGTACCGTTGTTTTAATTCATTATATTCTTTATTTTGTTATTTGTTTCGGTTGTTTTATGGTAAAAATTAGCGTAAAAGCTGTAGAATATCCGGAACTTCAGACAGAAAAATGTAGTGTAACAAAAATATTTCACTGTCTCTGTGTAGGATGAATGTAAGAGACAAGAACGGCCACGACAAATCTTTCATGACCAAATAGTATGAAAGGTGATATCAGGAGCCCTAAATTCCACACGCGTGTATGAAAATAAATGAAGCCAAGGAAGCGCATGATTCGCCACGGGGCATGATTTTTACATGCCTCACTTCTTATAAGAATCATGCTCTGTGGCGATCTATTCTCTCTGCCTACCCCACAAAAGATTTGACGTGAAGTTATGTTTGTATGTAGTAGCTGTAAAAGATTTTTCACCCTCCTTCCCCATCCTTTTCTATCCTACTCCATTAAAGGTCGGCAACACAACTGTAACACAACACACATATGTGATGCAGGTGTCCATGGGCAGCGCTGCTCACTTACCATCAGGTGACAAACTTGCTCGTTTGCCCTTCTATGCCATAAAAATATCATCAATGTTTCAGGTGTCCATGGGCAACGGTAGTTGCTTATCATCCGGTGACCCACTTGCTCGTTCGCCCCCTATCCAATATAAAAGAGAATCTTCGCCGTAGTACGAATGGCAGTCACCAGGCTGAATAGACAGTTATAATCCTACAGTGAAAAAGTGAAAGAGAATGTACTAGATGGCGCTGTAGAAAGTGTCTACATCACGATGTTGAGACGCCTAATTTCTAAATAAATCCTATTCTCGTTATCATCATACCAAGGTAGTTTGTCAATTTCTCTGGGTGATTTCTTTGGGTTGAATAGTAAGCTAGCGTATGCTCAAGCTAGCGTATGCTCAACTCTATAAAATATTTAGTAATATCTTATGATTATGATGGACGTCGAGCTCCCCGCATCCGAATCAAAGGATCCTGGGATCGCATACCAATAAGTTTTGGAATTTGTTTGAGAATTTATGTATATTAAATATCGATCACAGACGACATTATGCCCGGACGATAAATGTGTTTTAATATGTTAAAATGTTGTTGTTTTAAATCTCATAGATTTTGTGCTCGTGTGTGGCACATGCAGTGGGGCATGTAAGAATCATGCCCTTTGGCAATCAATTCTCTCTGCCTGCCCCACAAGAGATTTGACGTAAAGTTATGTATGTAATCATTGTAAAAGATTTTTCCACAATTGCCCAATACTCTTCACGCTCATCGCCGCCCACCGGAGATCTGGACGCCAAACATGCGAAATGAAATAAATCTGTTTTACATACACACCGTTGGAGCGCTTTTGAACAGCTCTATTTACAAGAAGTGGGCGGATTTGTTACTTTACGCCCGTGAAACCCAACACGCCGAATTAATTCTCTGCATTGCGTGGCGAAACCTGTTGACAAATGTTGGACGAAATTTTATTGTTTATTTATATTTATCACCTCCATATATATAGGGTTTAGTAGTCTTCAGTCGACAATTGTCATACGTACCCACATGCTTCTGAATTCGAACTGAGAATCAATTCAATTAAAAGTGCTATTTGTGCTAAATCGCTATAGTTTTAGTTTGAGACGGGTAGATCTATATTATCGAAAAAAAAAAATCTGGTTGCCTGTAAAGTCGGTTTTACGGGCGAAGATTTTACGTGACAACGTCTTTTTCTCGGTAGAATATTTATTGATATGAATATAATTAAGTTGAAGGCATTTGCTCGTCCGTTTCCATTGTTTTGAGAGTGGTGATTCCTGTTGAACATTTGAAATTGAATGGATGAATTTTTAATTTTAAAGAATCAATTTGAAAATCAAAACACTTATTCAGATCGAAGGTTCAAATTTTTGCTAAATAAATTTGAAATTAATTAAAATTTGTAATTGTAAATGATGAAGTTGAAAATTAAAACATTTACTTAAATTAGATGTTAAAATTCTTGCTCAACACAGTTTAAATCAAGTTTTCTTATATCTGCCACTTTTTCTTAATATTTGTAATTTTAAAGAATCAATTCGAAAATCAAAACATTTATTCAGATCGAAGGTTCAAATTTTTGCTAAATAAATTTGAAATTAATGAAAATTTGTAAAATAATAATTAATTAATTAATTAATTTTAAACTAATAATTTACTTAACACTATCAACATTTATCAATAGTATGACATAACCTATAAACTCAGTTTCTCAACTTTTGTGTCAATCTAACAATTAATCAATCAATCATAGTTTACGATAATGAAATATCAGTGTACAATTATTTACCTTTATTGTTGTAGTTGTTGTAAATGACGAATCTAAGCACTCCACATTTTCACTACAGACACAGCTGACGATACTTTAACCACACGTGTGAACTTGTATTATGACGCTTTCTTGTTTTTCCAACGCCAAGAACGTTCGAGAAAGACAAAGACAGAGACACAAGCATGCGCCGATTCAATGCGCCTAATTCTCTAGTGCTGCGCGCGCGGCAGACCGATCATAGTTGAGTGGGAGAGAGACGCAAGGCATTCGGCGGGCCTCTCTCTCGTTCGGTGACTCATCGTAACGTTACCGAGCGTTACACTTTTTCATAAGTGACTCCCAGCCGCAACCTAATTTAAGACGTTGTCACGTCAAAAATTGAGTTAGAAGATTCCACCGAACATACATACTTACATACATACAGTGCAAGTTAAATAAAAGCTTATAAAAAACCTACCTTTTAACGCAGTTGGGGAAAAGTACAATAAATATTATTGTTTAAACGTGAGGAACCTCATCTTGCTCTATAAATTATTCTAATAATTTGTAATTTAGTTTACTTAAAATTAAGTAAAAAGAAAAAAAAAAAAGACTCCCCTGAGTTTCTTGCCAATTCTTCTCAGGACGTGAGTAATCGAATTGGCGGATTGAAATTATTGACGTTCATAAGTGTCTTTAATGACCTAAACTGAATAAATGAGATTTTGATTTTTGATTTTGATTTTGTTTATTATTGCTTGGACCATACGTGAAAAATCAGTGTTTTTCAGTATAATATAGTTGATTGAGTCACATCGAATAAGCTGTATACCTCTTTTTTGTGGAGTGGTTTTAAGTGCAGTTCATTGTTATGTCGCAAAGAAGCTACAAATGAATGAATATTATAATATAACAGTTATTTCATTATTGTTAATAATAAAATCCTGTTCTCTGCATGAATGGGCCATCACGACCAGTGTAATACCACAGCCTCTCGGAATATCGACGTCAAGTGGAGGTGAATTTACCTTCGGTGAGAGACCCAACATCTTCCTACCTCCTCTTGTCATCCCAATACCGACCCCTTCTCATTCTCTTCTTAAAGGCCAGCAAATGTGACTTTGTCTTTATTTGGGCAGAGTTCGTCCGATGTGCCTCCTAGTGAATTGGTAAAAGTGACCAACTACTAAATATAAATCCGTGGGTTCGCACTCCACCGAGCACTAACATTTATAAGATTTAAAACAACAACAGATTAACATATTAAAACACATTTGTCGTCCGGGCATCATATCGTCGGTTATCGATATTTAATATAGGTACATAAATTCTCAAACTAATTCCAAAACTCATTGGTGTGAACCTGTATTCGATTCCACGATCCTTTGATTTAGATGCGGGGAGTTCGACGTCTATTATAATCATAAGTATATAAGAGAGTTGAGAGCAAACGCCAGCGTTACTGTTCAACTCAAAGAAATCACCCAGAGAAATTGACAAACTACCTTGCTATGATGATAAGAATAGGATTTATTTAGACATTGGGCGTCTCAACATCGTGATGTAGTCACTTTCTACAGCGCCATCTAGTTATATTTTCATTCACTTTTGTACTGTAGGAGTAAACCTGTCTATTTAGCCTGGAAAACTGCCATTCGTACTGTGCCAAAGATTTTCTTTTTTATGGGATAGGATGCAAACGAGAAGCGATTTTCGATTTTTTTAGCACTTTAATTGCAAACGCTGGCTGTACTCTTATGTGACCAAAATAATGTACTACATTATTATACTTACATCTTAAAAAAGGTCTTAAAAAAATCCTACTTCCCCAAAGGTCGGCAACGCAACTGTAACACTATATGTATTGCAGGTGTACATAGACGGCGCTGGTCACTTACCATCAGGTGACACGCCTGCTCGTTTGTCCTCTTATGCCATAAAAAAAGTTCCGTCAATGTTCCAAGAGGGCGTACTATAAAATATACTTGTGATTTATTTACTTAACCACTCTATTTAAACACACAAATAACCACAAAATATTATAACAAACATTTAAAGCCAAAACATACTAAACCTGGCTTCAAATATATATAGGAGCACTAAAGTTTTGTTGAAGTGAAGTTTACGGCGACACCGTAACTACGCGATGTTATATTAAATTTACTCAACTGAAAAGGAGAATTTTACAGCATATTATATTATGTAATGTTACGCGAGCACTTTAATATATGAAATTAAAACAACTTTTAGGATTATATCGCGTTTATTTATAACTAATTTTATTTATTTCCCGACGTTTCGAACTCTTTACATAGATCATTTTATACGAGTAAAGAGTTCGAAACGTCGCATCAAATTCCGTTGCGTAGTTTTAAAGATACAAGGGGACAGACAGCGGAAAGTGACTTTGTTTTGTATGTAACTAGCTGACTCGGCGAACTTTGTTCCGCATCAAAAGTATTATCTGCTGTCCCGCTATGTTAATACTGCAATATCTTCAAAACTATTTGTTGAAATTGCATGCTGTACAGGGATAAGATCATCTATATTACATGCACAATCTATTTAAGATACTTAATTGGATGAAAATTAATACTGTAATGTTTAAAATCGTTTCGTAAATATGCCATTATTTCTCGTAAAAAGTAAAAAATAAAATGATCATTGTGGGTTATACCTAAGAAATTGACATATGCCCTCGCAGACTTTTTTGTAGACCTTTTAAAGGTGTATAATAATGTAGTACGTTGTTTTGATTTATCACTTAGGGTTCAGGCAGCGTTTGCGATTAAAGTTCTAAATCTTGAAAATTATCATTTTTTTTTAATACACTATACATGAATTATAGATCTAAACCACCCTGTTGACACCCTTTAACTATCAAAACCGCATCAAAATCCGTTGCGTAGTTTTAAAGATATGCGCATATAAGGGATAGACAGCGGAAAGTGACTTTGTTTTATACTATGTAATGATAATGACGATAAGTCGATGTACGATTATAATACGTAGGAATCGGCTTTGATATTTAGCACTCAGTTATTCCTGCTCACCTCGCAAGGGTACTGACTTAAAGACATTTATTACCGCAAAGATCAAACTATATCAAACTGTATCTTATTAACTAGATGTCGTTGGCGAGTGTTTATAGATGGCAATATTAAGTTCCTCCACTGGCCAATAAGACCCATTGTGAGTTATTATATCTGTATCCATACTTATCGAAGAACTATCGCTTGTTTGTCTTCTCGTATTTTTGGGGCGAATACAGTAAGCATCGTCTTACTGTACAGCTCTCACTTACCTAAATTATACATAAAATTAAAGTTGATCAGACTTACATTTAATAGATTCATGATAGGACAGAACACCAAAGCCCATGGATGTACCGAAACGTGAATGCATGGGCCAGCTCGACTAGTAAAATATCACGGCATCTCTGATTATCGACATAAAGTGGCGCATGTCGCGTTTCGTTCGGTGAGAGATGTATCCAGAAGTCCACCTCCTTCCTCCACCCTTTCAATCCCACTCTCGTTAAGATTATCATCAGGAGAGTCGTTTTCTCTCCCATAAAAAACATGGTTCATAACTTCTGTTATACACAAAGTATACCAACACGATTAATAAGACTACCTACACATATTATTGGTAATTGTATACGATGAAGGTGCGAGCAAAGCAACGGCTAGAAACTAGTCAACTGCAATTTTAAACATGAACCACGAAAGCTGTCGGCAGTAAGACGCTGCTCACTGTAGAAGCTCCTAAAAATTTTTCAAAATCAATGACGTCGCCATGTCGGTAAATGTTAGAACAAGTTTTATTGAACATCAGAGGATCTTAACATCGCGATCTATCACGCACACACAACTACGACATCTAGTAAGTTTACATACATTTAATTTATGCAACGAATTTATTTATGGTTCTTGGAACTAGCGTCCTTTCCCATTTTATAAATGATACTCATGACAATAGTTATAACACTAATATTTCATACATTATAGAACCCCGTATTTAGAGGGTTGGGCTCAGGACAGGGTGGAAAAATGTTCCAACGATCCCGCCGTGTGGTGAGGAGGAATAACTCAGCAATTTTAGCCGAAATATCGCCCTGTTTGGACGGTGTAAGGAGGGATGGGGAATCCGGCAGAACTAGCAGCTTCCCGAGCTGGTGGTACGTACTTCCACTTGGTTAATAAAAATAAGGTTAAGGACATAGTGGTGCTAAGCTATTTGAATACTAATCTTACCACCTTTGACCTATTATAAGATGCATTAATTCGTAATATTAACAATAACTGTTTACACCTCCAAATATTACCCACGTGAAGGTTTACAAAATAATAAATTTAGTGATTTTTGGGCCCCAATAATAAGTATATAGTTTGTTTATTTACCCTTATATAAACAGAATATGTCAGTGTATCTTAGGACTTTTCGCGAAGTTTTTATCGAGGGGTCCTCAATTAATGATGGAGTAAAGTTGCATACACTCTTGCAAAAACTCCTTATCTCCATTCTTACCTTTCTCTTCAAATAAACACGAACAGTAAATATATTCGCCTATAAAATATAAAACTAAATTTAGTTTCACTATTTATTTCTCAGATTTTCGCAATCACATTCATTCGCAAAACAACTTTAACTTAAAACGTCGGGAAGTAAATAAAATTGGTAATAAATAAACGCGATATAATCCTAAAAGTTGTTTTAATGTCATGAACGTGATTCGCGAAAGTTTTAGAGATAAATACACTTTAATATATTTCACGCTTTTTAATATCTCAAGGTGTGAGCAGCGATAATTTTGTAGTGACACAATGAATTTTTTCTAACGACTCTAAGAATCGTTAAGTTATGTATGTATGATTGTATGTATGGATTATAGAAACGCTTGCGTGTAAAATAAACTGGATTGCGGGAATGACTACCTATAAACTATATTAGAACTTTACCGGAGGGCTTAAAGTTTTGCTCGCTATGTAATTCTCAAAGAGCTTGCAGCTTTAGTTCTGAAATTGACCGGGGCTAGATAGATTTCATCCAGTTAAATCATAGTTTTCAATGGTCGTATTAAATATCTATGTAGAATACATTTGATTTAAAAAAAAAAAATAGAACCTTTTTATAACGTAGGCGGTAAACCCTCGAATTGTCGAACTTTTACGTTCCCAAATGAAATAAGTGGCAAAATCTATTGCCTAGCACCGGAAACAATGTAGTCAGTCATTGGTATTTATCACACATAATTTCCGAAAAAAAATCCGAAAAGTCATTGGTTCGATCCTTCTTTATTTCTTTTCTATTCGTTTCTTCATTATTTGTCCATAATACATATTTCCTTAATTGTCATTTATTCTAGTCAAAACGGCCTATTCACTAACAGTCTGTCTACCCACAATAATTACTGCAAAAGTATCGCATTGTCCTCTATATTTACTAACTCGCTGACAATGCAACTTTCGTTCGAGCGCTCAAGTGTTTTTTTCTGTTATTTGAGTGAAGCCATTGTTCAACGTTTTGTGTATACGAATGGTATATTGCTGTATAAAGTCTGATAGTATTCTATCGTTATCCATATATACTTAAATAACTTCACGCCAATTCCTTTGCGGGGTAGGCAGAGAAAACAGAGCGGCCCAAGGCTCAATGCTCACACACCTCATTCGCTTCTTTGACTTTCATAACACTTGTCATAAACGTTAGTGGGTTTTATGACCCCTGAAATTTGGTCATGTAAAATGTGTGTCATGCCTACCCGTCGTCGACTCCTACATTATTTTCCTGCCCTCATCATACTTTAAGTAGGGTCTGCACAACATGTCGATCTTTTGAACTATTAATGTTGTCAAAAAATTTGGCTGACGACCGGCCGCCGGCCTGATGTCAACCCTCTTTGCGAATGTTTTCTTTGGTGGGATGAGGAATTGGTTAAAAATGGGATAGGAAGGGCAGGGGGAAGTTATTGGACTTCCGTATACCTACCCCACCGAGAGGAACGCTGCATGAGCTACTTTACGCCGATATTCTGAGATATCTCAAGCTCAATACCTGAATCTGATCCATCAGGTATGAGAGTGTTCAGCAGCAATTATGCCTTATCAAAATTGTGATAGATGGCGAAATATTTACCATACATCCAGCGCGATGTTGACAGACACCAACATTTCTGTTGCATAGCATCCTAAAAGAGATTTCTAAAAAGTCCGTAGTATCAGTACATACTAGTAAATCAATTAGAAAAGAAAGAAGAAGAGTTTGTAAGATAAACAGTACTGTGTACCAATAAATAATGAACATTAAGCTTACTGTACAAATTCATGAGATAATTGGCGGCATTATGCAGTGAAACTAACAATATATTAGAATATAATAATTAGGATGCGTATTGAATTGAGCAAGCATCTCGATTTATATGCGTCACCCGGCGCCAGCTAATTTGATAGGATGTCGCCGGGTGATGCATCTAAATCGTCTTAGTTTAATATGTGCATAAATAATTAAATTAAATAATTGAATAAGTGTGATAAATTTCGATGACTAAAAAAACATTGTGCCCGGTATGTAATATGTTCGCCATTTGGGACGTAAACACAACAGCGAGTCGAGGTTTAACAACCACTGCCTGCACCTTAGGGTAGAAAAAGGTGTGAAGTTATTAGCCTGTCTATGAGCGTGATTAGCCTCCGAAGCAGAAATTTTCAAACCGAATTCCTCGCGCACATCCACTGAGATATCGAGTCAACTTTACTTACCTACATTATGATTTATCTAGATATAAATGCTCTCCTACAATTTTCCATCTAATACACCACCCAAAGAGGCCAAAGATTGTGATTGGGGGGCCGTCCATAAATTACGTGAGATGATTTAGGGGATGGGGGGGGAGGGGGTCGAGTCAAATCTCATATAATCTCACGTTAGGGAGAGGGAGGGTCTCGACAGATATTACGCAATTTTTGTTCTGATTGAAACAAAAAACAAATACTATTTTGGCCCATTCAATCCAAATTGTATGTAGGTACATGCTCAAGATTTAACCACTTTAAGAGCAGATGAGTTTACTCAAAATCTTATGTACATGTTGGTTCCAATAGTCTCTCTTGAGACCGCGCATAATTCTCCATGGACTGAATTAGAGTAGATATTATTTTCTTTTTATCACAGTAGTCATGATTAAAGTATTTTATTGTTAATTTTTTATTAAATTTATAACTCTCAGCAATATTGATTACTAGTCTGAACTAGTCATAAATAAAAGCACGAAGCAAATTAGATATAAGCAAATAGTAAAGAAACCCACATTCTGCAAAATCTCACGTGAGATTGGAGGATGGGGGAGGGTCAAGGGTGTTGAACAAAATCTCACGACATCTCACCAAGAGGGGAGGGAGGGACAGAAAATGTAAAAAAAAACACCTCACGTAATTTATGGACGCCCCCTTGATAGAAAATGGCTTGTGGTATATATTCCGCTTTTGTAAGTTTTTAAGTGAATAATAAGCAATATATTTATTAATTTTTATGCATCATTCAGAAACTAAACTATTCGTCGATGGACTTTATATTATAGGCATTCTTTCGTTCAGGACGTTAGACAGGAATTTTAGGTTTAGTAGGCATGTCCTCATTATTTCTATTAATAGGTGTTCTGTGTAATTAGATAGGAGAAAATGTTAACATTGCCGTCTATAAACACATCATAGCGACATCTAGTTGATTATTCAGTCAGTCAGCCACCTACACTTATCTCCCATATTGATCAAGTTGAGTGAAGAGTTACGTCAGATAAGCGTTAACTTACTGAACAAACTCCAAAAAAAGATTAGGTGCTACCTTGTTTTGTGTTTTTACTGCCGTAGATATGTGCCGTAGTTGAAATTCACAATAAATATAAAAGGCTCATTGAAGTAATTTAACAGTGCAATCCAGGTACATATCTCAACGCCATCTATTAAAATAATATGTGTTAATAACTAGTAACATAAGAAAAGCCAAGCTTAACACAGTCATTGTTGTGCATTAAGTTTCGAATTCTATATCTTGAAACTCGAATACCTCACGCAACACCACTGAGACATCGAGTTTTATTTTAACTTTACCTACAGTATCTAAATTTATCTCATAAAATAACTTTCAAATTTATTTTAGGATTATATTAACTAGAGTAAAATTGACAAATAATTATGTTTTTGTTGGGTCCAAAGTCCAAGTACTGAGAAAAGATTGGTATTGTCAAATTATATTCAGGGTAGATAAATAATCGTTTTGTTCTGAAGAGCTTTCGTCGAGACTCAACAAAAGGGACTTCTTATTGTCAGTGTTTTAGGAAGCTTTGAATGTAATAATGATTTCAATATCAGATAATATAGTCAATTATTTTCGATTGCTTTCATTTGGCTCATCAGTTTCAGATACTTTTGTTTTTTACAGAAAATATTGGTCAATCGGCGTCATATGAACGACATTCCGTATTAGATTAGATTTGGTCTGGTGAGTGAAACAAATTTTTAGGATTATATCGCATTTATTAATTACTTATTTTTATTTATTTCCCGACGTTTTAAGTTAAAGTTGTTTCGCGAATGAATGTGATTGCGAAAATCTGAGAAATAAATAGTGAAACTAAATTTAGTTTTATATTTTATAGGCGAATATATTTTCTGTTTGTGTTTATTTGAAGAGAAAGGTAAGAATGGAGATAAGGAGTTTTTCAAGAGTGTATGCAGCTTTACTCCCTCATTAGAATTGAGGACCTCTCGATAAAAACTTCGCGAAAAGTCCTAAGATACTCTGACATATCCTGTTTATATGAGGGTAAATAAACCAACTATATACTTATTATTGGGGCCCAAAAAATCACTAAATTTATTATTTTGTAAACCTTCACGTGGGTAATATTTGGAGGTGTAAACAGTTATTGTTAATATTACGAATTAATGCATCTTATAATAGGTCAAAGGTGGTAAGATTAGTATTCAAATGGCTTAGCACCACTATGTCCTTAACCTTATTTTTATTAACCAAGTGGAAGTACGTACCACCAGCTCGGGAAGCTGCTAGTTCTGCCGGAGTCCCCATCCCTCTTTATACCGTCCAAACAGGGCGATATTTCGGCTAAAATTGCTGAGTTGTTCCTCCTCACCACACGGCGGGATCGTTGGAACATTTTTCCACCCTGTCCTGAGCCCAACCTTCTTAATACGGGGTTCTATAATGTATGAAATAACAGTGTTATGACTATTGTCATTATTATCATTTATAAAAAGGGAAAGGACGCTAGTTCCAAGAACCATAAATAAATTCGTTTCATATGTAAACTTACTAGATGTCGTAGTGGAGTGTGCGTGATAGATCGCGATGTTAAGATCCTCTGATGTTCAATAAAACTTGTTCTAACATTTACCGACATGGCGACGTCATTGATTTTGAAAAATTTTTAGGAGCTTCTACAGTAAGCAGCGTCTTACTGCGACAGCTTCATTTATTTATTTATTTATTTATTATAAGGTTTACCAACAATTTCTTACATTAGATCTTTACAAAACACATATAATTATAAAATAAAACAATCTAGAAATCACTTATAGGTAAACACCACATGCAAAAGTGCTTACATTAAAACATATAGAATGGTAGTTTAAGACTCAATACAATGGCTTTTGACAATCTTCGTATACAATTACCAATAATATGTGTAGGTAGTCTTATTAATCGTGTTGGTATACTTTGTGTATAACAGAAGTTATGAACCATGTTTCTAATGGGAGAGAAAATGACTCTTCTGATGATAGTCTTAACGAGAGTGGGATTGAAAGGGTGGAGGAAGGAGGTGGACTTCTGGATACCTCTCTCTCCGAACGAAACGCGACATGCGCCACTTTATGTCGATAATCAGAGATGCCGTGAGCTGGCCCATGCATTCACGTTTCGGTGCATCCATGGGCTTTGGTGTTCTATCCTATCATGAATCTATTAAATGTAAGTCTGATCAACTTTAATTTTATGTATAATTTAGGTAAGTGAGAGCTGTACAGTAAGACGATGCTTACTGTATTCGCCCCAAAAATACGAGAAGAAAAACAAGCGAATAGTTCTTCGATAAGTATGGATACAGATATAATAACTCACAATGGGTCTTATTGGCCAGTGGAGGAACTTAATACTGCCATCTATAAACACTCGCCAACGACATCTAGTTAATAAGATACAGTTTGATATTGATTTTGATAGTTGATCTTTGCTGTAATAAATGTCTTTATTCAGTACCATTGCGAGGTGAGCAGGAATAACTGAGTGCTAAATATCAAAGCCGATTCCTACATATTATAATCGTACATCGACTTATCATCATTATCATTACATAGTATAAAACAAAGTCACTTTCCGCTGTCTACACTGCTCCTATATGGAACCAGCTGCCGGCAACGGTATTCCCGGACCGCTACGACCTTGGAACCTTCAAGAAACGAGCGTATTCCTATCTTAAAGGCCGGCAACGCTGATGCGACGCCCCTGGTGTTGCGGATGTCCATGGGCGGCGGTGATTGCTTTTCATCAGGTGACCCGCTTGCTCGTTTGCCCCCTTTTCCCATAAAAAAAAATGCGTACAACCCTTATATGCACATATCTTTAAAACTGCGCAACGGATTTTGATGCGGTTTTGATAGTTAAAGGGTGTCAACAGGGTGGTTTAGATCTTTAATTCATGTATAGTGTATTAAAAAAAGTGATAATTTTCAAGATTTAGAACTTTAATCGCAAACGCCGCCCGAACCCTGAGTGATAAATCAAAACAACGTACTACATTATTATACACCTTTAAAAGGTCTACAAAAAAGTCTGCGAAGGCATATGTCAATTTCTTATGTATAACCCATAATGATCATTTTATATTTTACTTTTTACGAGAAATAATGGCATATTTACGAAGCGATTTTAAACATTACAGTATTAATTTTCATCCAATAATGTGTCTTTAATAGATTGTGCATGTAATATAGATGATCTAAGCCCTTTACAGCATGCAATTTCAACAAATAGTTTTGAAGATATTGCACTGTTAACATGGCGGGACAGCAGATAATACTTTTGATGCGGAACAAAGTTCGCCGGGTCCGATAATTCTAAGTAGAACAGGTGGCGAAAGCTATTATTAATTATTATGACACGATTTTGTCAGTGATGAAAAAAAACAATCATACAGAAGTCAACCTCTATCTTTATAATATTAGTCTATGCATAAGTCAATATCATCGACTTTACAACCTATTAATAATTTCGGTCTAGAAAGATCTGCATTCTTATCCTGATACACGAAAATTTGGGATCTTATGTGTGACTAGCTGACCCGGTGAACTTTGTTCCGCACCAAAAGTAATAAATAAGTAAATGTTGGATTTATCACATTTTCTATACTAAAACATACATGAATTATAGCTAAAAGCTACCCCGGTGACACCGTCTACTTATTAAAAAAAATCGCATCAAAATCCGTTGGGTAGTTTCAAAGATATAAGCATACAAGGGGTCAGAAAGTGGAAAGCGACTTTATTTTACCAGGTGTACCGGTATGAAATGAGCGTTAACATACAAATGTGTTGATAGGGGTTATTTGTTGTGAATAAGCCTTAATTTTTTTTTCCGTTTGGTTGCCATGACAACTGTCAAACATTCAATTAACCTAACAGTTAGTAAACAAACAACATCATATTTTTTTATTGTTTTAAAAATAACAAATTTTGTGCCGGAAAGTGATGATTTGCGGAAAGCATTAATTTTTTGTTTCCATTTGAAAACAAATGCTTCAGAATTACATCGAATGCTTGTCGAAGCATATGGTGATCATGCTCTATCAGAAGCAACATGCAAGAGATGGTTTCAACGATTCAAACGTAATGATTTTGATGTGAGAAATGAAGAACGTGGAAGACCACCAAAAAAATTCGAAGACGCCAAACTGCAAGCCATATTGGATGAAGATGATACTTTGAGTCAGAAGCAAATGGCAGCTATGTTAAATGTTGCACAATAAACAATTTCAGACCGTTTGAAAGCTATGGGAAAAATTCAAAAGTGTGGAAAATGGGTGCCTCATGAATTGAATGAAAGACAAATGGAAAACCGGAAAAACATTTGTGAAATTTTGCTTCAAAGACACGAAAGAAAATCAGTTTTGCATCGAATTGTCACTGGTGGTGTATTATGAACTCCTAAAACCTGGTGAAACTGTTAAAACTAGTCGCTACAAACAACAAATGATCGATTTAAATAACGAATTGATCGAAAAACGTCCAGAATGCGCCAGAAGACACGGCAAAGTAATTTTGTTACACGACAATGCACCTGCACACAAAGCAAAATCGGTTGAAGATACAATCAAAGTACTTGGCTTGGAGTTGCTACCCCACCCGCCGTATATAAATGGGACACGCATTGGCTGTGCGGCGGTTCGATTCCTACGCGGAAGTGGAAAATTGGGTTTCTGATTGGTTTGCTTCAAAAGAAGAACATTTCTATTGGCATGGTATCCACAAATTACCAAAAAGGTGGACAAAATGTGTAGAAAGTGATGGACAATATTTTGAATATTTTTTTTTTATCTAATCAAAATTAATATTTTATTTTCACAAAAAAAACGCTCATTTCATACCGGTACATCTATGTATACTATCTAATGATGATAATTAGCGATGACTGAACAATACGTTGTCACCATCGTAAATTTTATTCAGTTACCTACGCCTCAATATATCACGCGCTTGAAGGTATAAACAAATAACTCAGTATAATACGCGTGACTATTGTAATTTAGGTCAGTCCATTTGTCTGTACTATGATTTGATACCGCAAGAGGTCGTTAATTTATATACTCACAGAATTAGTAACTAATCAATTAAGTAAATTGAAACGGGTTTAATTGGATTCAGATCAATAAATTTAGTTATCTAGGCGAGACTAGGCGAACTAGTAGTTAATCCAATTATTGTCAGCTTGCTGTATCTCTCTAAGTATTTGAATGTTATGACTAGATGGCGCTGAAGGGTGTGTGTAGAAATTTGGAAGAAAATCGATGAGTTTTATTGATGTTTAATCATAATTATTACCAAGGTTGGCAGTAAAGCTTTACACAAGCCCGTTACTGTACAAGAGTTCGAAAATTATTGGACATGTTTAGCTGAATATATTAATTGTAAAAAAAATGTATTATACTTTGCATTTTCTCTACATTATTATCATGATCTTCACACACTACACGCAAAACAGCGCCATCTATTTACAAAATATGCATTAATATGATTAAATAACATTAGACCTGGCTGCTAAACAATTTCAATCGGTCTGTTTATTTTCTAGAATGTCAGAGTTCTAATATGTCCTGTTTATAATTTGGACACTTACGTACATAACTTCATGGCTTGGCGCTTGTGGTGTAGGCAGAGAGAAAAGACCGCTTTTAAACAGACGCCTCGTATTCCCCACTCACTATTTCATTATTATTATTTACTATTTGGCATACACGATTACCAGCAACGATCCGGTCAATTTGGTCATGGAAAGTGTCGACGGACTCCTGCAACTTTGCGTTCCTGCACTGTATACGTGTGAGTATTGTAAGAATGATACAAGATTGACTAAACAGATATTCCATTCATTCTACATGTCCAAACCAAGGATGGCTTTACTTTAATAATACCCATTCTTAATTATTTTATTATATCTATATTATAATTTTTATATAATTTGTTGATATTTTAATCTCGAATTAATCACATCAAATTTATTCTGAAAATCCCAGTTATTACATTCAGTTACAGATGACAGAGGAAACCGTGCAACTAGATGGCTCTGTATGCATACTTAGATCTCAATGTTGACATTCTACACTGCTCATTACATCTACTCAATTAATAATTTTGTCGGTACTGCCTTCAAAAAAAAACCGCTAAGGTTAAGATATTTTTTGTGAGTTTGTACAGTAAGGTAACGCTTAACTGTCGATCTCGGCTTGATTCTTATTAAAATAGCTGTGTCCGGAAGAAGAGTCTGTAGGCAACATTTTTATTATAATATTTTGTTCGAATACACACAGCGCCCAGCGCCATCTAGTTCCAAGCTAAGCAACTAAATGCTTGTGTTATGGATACTAGATAACGGATATTAATACATACTTTTCTTTTGTAAATACATACATATAACACATGGAAAAATACCCAGACCCCACACAAATATTCATGTTTGTCACAAATATTTGTGCTCGGGTGGGAATCCGACCTCATTGCTGCAGCCGGTAGTTTTACCAATGCGCCATTTATGTCGATGAAAGAGCTGATCTAATTGCTGTAGTCGAGGATACAGCGAATCCTTACATAGAATAAAACAAAGCCGTTTTCCGCTGTCTGCCCCCTTATATGCTTATATCTTTAAAACTACGCATGAATTTCGATGCGGTTTTTGTAATAGATAGAGTATCAGCGGGGTGGTTTTTATTTATGATTCACGTATGATGTAGCAACGAAAAAGTGACAAATCCAAAATTTACTTATTTATTACTTTTGATGTGGAACAAAGTTAGCCGGGTCAACTAATGTAAAATAAAAAAGATCTACAGGGTAAGTATACAAAGTAATCAACTTGTTGTCAACTTAATATGTATATAAACGACATACATATTAAGTTGACAACAAGTTGATTTAGCGAGAACTAACATATTATTCCTCCCATTAGAGTGATTGGTCTTGTGTTTAAATAAGTAATTTTTGAATCACGACTATGGTGCCACGCCTGATAAAAACAAACCTTTAAAGTTATCTAAAGTTTAAATTCTACTTTATATACCTTTTCTGGGAAGGCTAGGGCAATAGATATCGCATACTTAACACTATATTTGTATACTTACACTATTTGTTTAAATTAAAACTTATTTATTTCTAAGAGTTTCGCGAATCTCACTCATTGATCAAAAGAACTTTTAGGATTATATCGCGTTTATTTATTAATTATTTATATTTATTTCCCGACGTTTCGAACTCTTTACAGAGAAATGAGAGAGAAAATGATCTCTGTAAAGAGTTCGAAACGTCGGGAAAAGTTGTTTTGATCAATAAATTAAAACTTGTTGCCTTTGAAGAAAGCCTGATTTTATCTATCGCGGTGTTGCCCTGCTTCTGACTGAGGAGTCTTAAGTTCGATTCCGGTCTCAAAGGAAGTTAAGTGAGACAATTATAGATGAGTGATAGCTTGTGCGCGTCGTATGGCGCTAGGTTCGCCATCTATTCCAATCGGGACGAAACATAACGATTCGGCGAGTCGAGTCTTTGACAACCGCTGCCTTTTTTTTTTTTTTTTTTTTTTTTTACGCGAGGAAATGCTTTATGCACACCCCCCGCCTGGGGACGGCAGGGGGTAGTGTGGGACTCCCAAAACAGTAAACTGGAATCCGATCCTAGGGTTACCCACTAAAACCTCGCGGCGGCCTTCCTCCGGCGTTGGGGTGGCCCAGGACAGTGCGTCGGCCCTCTGGTCCACCCCGCCGTCGCCCCCCCTCTATCACGAGGGGGTGCTCATCCTCGGGGAGCCTCGGTGAAGCTCCCCCGGGCGGGGCGGCTCCGACCGCGCGCTCTAAACAGGCGCGCGGCCGGCGGCGCCCCCGACGAACCTCCCCGGCCGCACCAGGGCGTCGTCCTTCCCGGGCCGCGACCCGGGCGCACCCGCGGGGTGTGCGCCCTCGCGGCCCGTCGGCGGCGGCGATCACTGAGCTCGCCGACCCCGCTCGGCGGCCTCCTTCTGGAGCATCACAGCTTCGCAGAAGGAGACCACAGCCCTCCACTCCTCCTCGCCCGCCAGCATTGCCGCGACCAACGCCGGCGGGGACAAGTCTCGCCCGATCCCGTCGACCAGGATTCGGCGCTCGGCCGCCCAGGCCGGGCAGACCTCCAGCGTGTGCTGGGCCGAGTCCAGGTCGGATGCGCAATGGTGGCATCTCGCCGTCTGTTCACGTTTTATTCGACTCAGATACTCACCGAAGCACCCGTGCCCGGTGAGTATCTGAGTCAATCTGTAGGTGACAGTGCCCCATTTGCGGAGCACCCAGGCCTCAAGGTGGGGCAGGACGGCACCGACGGCGCGCTTATGCGCACAGCCCTGGAGGACCAGCGCGTCGCGCCAGTCCACCAGAACCTGCCGGAAAGCCTCCCGCCTTCGCACTTCGTGTCCCCGCGCGTCCGGATCCCCCCCTCCCCGGCCGAGATCGTACGCGGCTGCGTACATCTTGGCCAGGATGATGAAGGGGGGGGAACGCGCGAGGACCGTCGCCGCCTCGTACGATATCGTACGGTAGCCCCGTACGATCTGTATGGCCATGATCCGCTCCAGGCTCCTCAGCAGAGCCCTGGAGCGGGAGGCCCCCGCGAGGTCACGTGACCAAACGGGGGCCCCGTACAAGGCCACGGACCGCACGACGCCACCGTAGAGGCGGCGAACTCCCTCTCCCGGTCCCCCAAGGTTGGGCAGCAGGCGGTGCAACGCACCTGCCACCCGTCGCGCTCGGGGGACCATCCTCACGAAGTGCTCCTCGAAGCACCAGCGACTGTCCAGGATGAGGACGAGGTACTTCATGTACCTCCCTACCGGGACAGCCGTGTCACCCACCTGGATCCGCGAGGCTGGTGGCTCCCGGCCCCGAGTGAGCCGGTGGAACCACAGCGCCTCACTCTTGTGAGGCGCCACCTCCAGGCCGAGCCCGCGGATCCGCCTGACGACGATAGCCACCCCCAGCTCGGCGAACCTAAGCGTACGCTCGAAGTCGGGCCCCGTGGCGACCACCAGAGTGTCGTCTGCATAGCAAACGACACTCACGCCACGGGGCAGACTGGTGCGGAGGACCGGATCGTATGCGAGGTTCCACAGCAGGGGCCCGAGCACGGACCCCTGCGGAACCCCGCACGTCACTTCCTTTCTTTGCTCCGTCCCATTCCGGTCGACATAGTCCACCCGTCTCTCCTGCAGGTAGGCCCCGATGACCGACCGGGAGGCACCTCGTGGTAGACGAGGGACTCCCTGATGGCCGGCCAGGGAAGGGTCCCGAAGGCGTTGACGATGTCTAGCGACACCGCCAGCGCGACCCCCCCCGATCGGACTGCCGGTTCCGACAGGGCCCGCACCCGACGCACCGCGTCGATGGTCGAGCGCCCCTGCCGGAACCCGAACTGGCAGTCCGATATGTCCGGGCCCACCTGCGACAGGTGGCTGCTGATACGGGCGGAGATAACCCTTTCAAAGAGCTTCCCCGCCTCGTTCAGCAGGCATATCGGCCGGAACGACGACGGAGCGTCTCCGGTCCTCCCTTGCTTCCTGATGAGCACCAGCCTCGCCGACTTCCAGTCGAAGGGGAACACCCCGAGGCGGAGGCAGTTGGTGAACAACTGCCTCGCCTTGTTCCCCAGGACTCCCAGAGCGAGCACCAGGACCCGGCCCGGAATTCCGTCCGGGCTGGGAGCGGTGCTGCGAGAGGCGAGCCGCGCAACGGCTCGCCCGAGCTCGTCCTCCGTCACCTCCAGCTCGTCAGACCACGGAGTGTGGTCCGACTGAGACGGAGGGTCCGAGGGACCGCCCTGGACCCTAGGGAAGAGCGTATCCACCACTCCTCCCACGACGTCCGGGTCCAGGGACTCCGTCAACGGAGGGACCCACGGGGACAGCTTGCCCAGCACCATTTTGTACGGGCGTCCCCATGGGTCCCTGTCCAGTCCCTCGACGAGCTCGTTCCAGGACCGCTCGCGGGCCGCAGCGATCGCAACGCATACGGCGTGCGCGGCGGCCCCGTATTCCCGTCTGGCTCTGAGAGCCTCCTCGACCGTGGTTCGCCTTCTTCTGCGGGCTCTCTTGTACCGGCGGCAGGCGACAAAAGCGACCTTGCGAAGCCGCTCAATCTCCTCGCTCCACCAGTACACAGAGCCCCGCCGGGGCGGCCCGACTCGCGGCATCGACGCGTCGCAGATCGACGTCATCGTGCCGCGCAGCCAGGCCGCTTGCGCCTCGGGATCGGGCGATTCCGCTCCCTCCGTCCAGTCCGCGACACTGGCGGCGGCCACGACCATGTCTCGGTCAAGCCGCTTGAGAGACCAGCGCCGCGGAGGGCCGCTAGTCTGGCGCGGGCGGCTGGGGCGGCGGAGTGACACATCTAAAAAGATGTGTCGGTGGTCAGAGAGGTTGACCACCTCCTCCGCCACCCGCCATCCCGTCACTGCGGCGGCCGCAGAGGGAGTCGCCCACGATAGGTCGACTATTGACTCCCCCTGCCACCGCACACAGGTACTGACCGACCCCCGGTTGAGCAGCCGGAGGTCAAGCCCTGCCGCCCACTCCAGAAGCGTCTCCCCCCTGACGTCGTCCCGGGTATCCCCCCACTCCCTAGAGTGAGCGTTAAAGTCACCCAGGACGAATACCGGGCGGGCGTCGTAACCGCTTAGGCGGCCCGCCAGCCCACCCAGGTATGCCTCATAAACATTGAGGCCGCAGTTGGGAGAGATGTAGCAGCCCACTACGACCGTGGATCCCCACTCCACGGCGACGTAGCCTGGACCTTTCCATAGGAGAGAGCAGTAACTCCCTTCCGCCCAGTATATCGCCACCGAGCCCGTGTCGTCCCCGAACCATCGCGGGTGGACGGGGACGCGGTAGGGCTCGGCAACTACCGCCAGGGCAACCGACCACTCCACCAGCGTCTGCGCAAGCAGGTCTTGCGCAGCGCGGCAGTGGTTTAGGTTGCCCTGGAGGAAACGGGCGTGGAGGTCCGTTGTTATTGGACCTCCATCGCGCCCGCCTGTCCCCTTGCGGGGGAGGGTGGCCTGACGGCCGCCGCCTTCCTCTTGGGAGGGGAGCACTTCTTACCCCCCATCCGGTGATCCGCCCTGCAGCCCAGGTCCGAGCAGACCGGGCAGCGAGGAGCGGGCGCAGTGCAGGCGCTGGCGATGTGGCCTGCCACGCCACATCGGTAGCATTGCCCGCTCCTGTCTACGGCGCAGGGGCACTTGGCCCCTTCTCGAGGCACCGGAAGCATTGCAACGGTCTTGCCGCCAGTGCCTCGACTCGCGCCGAGGTCCACCCGATCAGCACCCGTCTCTGAGCCGCCAGTTTCCTGGCGACCCCGAGCGGGCACCGAACCCAGGCAGAACCCAACCGAGAATGGCTGAAGCGGATCTCCCCGACCTTTATGTCGGTCGGGGCACATCCGCCCACCTCGGCGATCACCGTGGCGACGGTCGCGCGGGTGATGGACTCGTCCAAGTCCATCACCCTCAAGTCGCCCATTTTACATGGGCGCGAGATTATCGCGCCCGTGTCGGCGACGGCCACCCGCATTTTCTCCGCCAAGGCGTCGGCCTTGGCGGAGCTGTCCGGACCGGGGATCTCTAGCAAGAGAGCCCCGGTCATCGTTCTACGGGGCTTCACCCCCCCGGAGATGCCAAGATCCGCAAGTTTTATGCGGCTCTTGGCAACCTCCATTACCGCCGCAAGCGTAGTGGCGGCGTCCGGAGGCACCATTACCACCACCGCAGCGGCATTGGGGAGCTTCGGCAGCCCCGCAGGTTTGGCCTTCTTCTTAGTTTGCGCCGGAGCAGGAGCGGCAGCGGCGGCGCGAGCCCTTCTCGCGGCTGCGGCGGCCTTGCGGCCGACCACCGTCGCCCAGGTCTCGCCACCAGGTTCTGCTCCCGCCACAGGCCCGGCCGAAGGCGAAGCCGTAGGCGCAGGCGGCGGCGCCAGCGAGCGCTCCGCGGCCGCCGCCCGCCTCTCCTTCTTGGTTTTCTTTTTCTTTTTCCCCTGAGGCATCTGCGGCCCCGACGGCGGCGGATTCACCGCGGCGGGCCGTTTGTGCCCCAGAGGAGGCGTCTTTCCCACTTCGGGGAAGTACTTCGCCATCATGTTTGGCTGCGGCCGAGGAGCCTCCGCGGGTTTCGCGGGACTCGTTTTCCCCTTCTTCTTCTTCGCAGGCGGCGGCGCCACCGGGGGAACAGAGTCCCCTCGGGATGTCCCCGCCGCCTGCGATTGCGGCACGTCTAATTTGGCCGCCATTACGGCCATCCTGGCCCGAAGCTCCGTGTTCTCGTTCGCGAGCTCAGTCATACGGGCCGACAACCCCGCCATTTGAGACCGGAAGCTTTCTATCTCCCGGTCCTGAGTGTCGGCCCTAGTACACAGCACGGCGATCTTGTCCCGTATTGAGGCTGCATTGGAGCGAACCGTCTTCGCGATTTCCGCTTTTGTGCATTTCGCTAGACCGACGGTTCGCTCCATAGCTTCTAGGGCCTCGTATATTTCGGAGCCAATCTCCGTGGGGTTTGGCTCCGAAGGCTCGACCTCCTGCAGCAGGGCACGTGTAGGCCGCTTGTTTACGCTCCCCGTGTCGAGAGGGCTTCGCGGCTTACGCTTGCGCGCCCGCACTCCCTCTGATGCGGCGGAGACGGCAGACATAGCGCTATCACTATCCCCTCCGCCTTGACAACCGCTGCCTACACTTTCGGGTAGAAAGGGCGTGAAGTTACATTTTTAACGTTATTTCGGTTTTAATACAATTTCAATTTCCACCAAAACGGATTTTCATGAAATTTTGCTTACATATAGGGTAGGTCTGAGAATCGGACATCTATTTTCCATTCCCCGAAACTTTAAATTACATTTACATGATCAAAATTAAGACATAAGTAAGTTCTCTTATCTATTTTATTAATATCACCGCAGAATTATTTTTAATACGTTACCGTATTCCTACCACTTCCGCGTCTAGTACAATATGATAACTAAGTAATGAACATAAAATATTTAACTCCACCGAGAATTGAACTTGTGAACGACGCTGGTACATAATACAGTGTGATTTCGAAGTTCCACCACAACGCGATGGTTAATATATGATGGTTAATATAAGCGGAATGTCATTTTGTTTTCGTTTTACTGACCAAAAATTACTTATTAGCTTGACACGAAATGATATGAAATAAAAAACAACAAAATTTTTATTTTGACTCGTCTCATATACAACAAATTAAATTATTTTTGCCTAGTGGTTTCTGTATTCATATAACAAAAACTGACGCTGTGTCCAATGCGGAGTAAGAAAAAGATCCCACGTATCACATTTTAGGCGACGTAACGCTACTGTGATCTTCAGAGCAGGTGATAGGTACTTCTACAAATTTGAGGCCTTTACCATTAAAAAAAATCCGACTCGCACTTGACCGATTTGGCAGAGGTAAGGTATGTAAGATTATAGGAAAGAAACTGGTTGTCATAATAAATATTGAGAGCGTTCAATCTCCCCCGGTCGCCCCACAAATCAAATAGATGCACGGCGACATACAATCTCGTATAAATCACAGATAATTCGAGAACTTTCTACTGTACCTACTCCAATACAAACTGAACAGAAAACTGTCATAGTGATCGATGGTGTTAATGTAAAAAGGATCGGTTGCGTGGTTAAACAAAAATATATAGTATTGCTATGAATATATAATTTGTCTGTGGCTAATACGAAAATCACGTTTTGTCAAATATAAAACAAATAAAAATGTCTGAATACCCTACTAATATGAAGCAAACATATACACGTTCATAACTTCACCCCAAATCCCTTGCTGGTTAGGCAGAGAGAACATTGCGCCATAAGACACGATTCTTAAACACCTCACTCGCATCGTTGACTTTCATATCTCTTTTCATGCACGCGCGTCGATTTTTGAGGCTAACATCACCTCCTCCATTTATTTGGTCATGGAATGTGTGTTTTGGCCGTCCTCGACTCCTACGTCCATCCGCTTTTGCATTGCTTTTGCTTATATATCTGCTTAGTCAATTTTGCATCATCCACTATTTTTACATGTCCGAACCATTGAAGCATGCCCTTTGTTTCTTTTACACCGACACTCTTGCAATCAGACTTTCTTCGTTACAAGCTTGTTTTTGACGCGGTCAGCGAGGATCACTTCGCAGATTTGCGCAGTGCCCTGAAGCAAAAATACTCAATAATGTAACATAAACTATTGTATGCTGACACGACTCCAGAACTCGTATCGTTTCCTCATATTTAAACTGTAGTTTTTATTGCCGGAGTGCTCTTGAAGAAGGTTCAGTTACTGCCACAACGAATTACGTCATGAAGTTCCATAGTTTGTAGGAAAGTTTGCGCAAAAAAAAACAAATTATCATCGCAATAAATATGTTTCTATATTGTCACCATTCTCGTGGAAATACACGGAAAAGGCTTTTCTCGTGTACTTGAAGTTTTACCCCTTCCTTTTTGGTGAGCAAATAAACATATATTAATATTACGACGCCTTTATATTCTTACGGGAGTTAATAATACATATTATACATAATACGCAAAGGAAGTTTTCAAATTCGCATACCTGGAGAAAGGCTTTTTAGGGTTCTTTAGTCGATATAGTTGCTCCATATCTGTATTGCTTTTACCTTGATTTAGACTCTGTCAAAGACAATATGGTAAATACAATACAATACACTACAATATTCTTTATTGTACACCAAAACAAAAGAATACAAATACATTATAGAAACACAAAGAACAAAAATAATGCACAAACGGCGGTCTTATCGCTATCGGCGATCTCTTCCAGACAACCTTTATGGACAAAAAAAAAAGAAGTTAGGGTAGTCGTTGGTGACAAAATTAGAATATAAATAGGAAAGTACAAAATATATAATAGTAACAATAGATAGATTACAGTAGATTCAACAAAACAATAAACATAATGTAGTAAGATATATAGCATACTACATATGCATAAAGCTTAAACAACACTTATACATAAATACATATAAATACACATACACATATACTTAAAATATAAACATACATATAGATACAGCTTTCGGAATAAGTGTATTCAGGTCTAGCTAGAGTAACCTAATTCTATGTGATAGTGATTAATTAGTCGTTTTCTGAATGTACTTAATGATTCAGCAGATCTTATTGATAAAGATAACCCACAAGGTATTCCACAAGCGTGCTGCTTGTACTGTGAATGATTTATCTAAAAAAGTCTTGGTGTGTGGCGGTATTGCCAGTTGCAGGCTTTCGGATGATCTTAGAGATCTCGTATGTGTGTCACATAAGAACTGAAAACGTTCTTTAAGATAGATGGGGGCGCAAGGATGAAACAAGATATTGTAAAGAAGAGAAAGAATATGAGAATTCCGGCGAAGGCGTATAGGGAGCCATTTGAGCTTTGCACGAAATTCGGATACGTGGTCATATTTGCGCAAACCAAATATGAACCTAATACAGACGTTTTGAAGTCGCTCAAGTTTATTTAGTTGGTCCTCGGTGATATCAATATAGCTAGCATCAGCGTAGTCGAGGATAGGTAATAAGAGAGATTGGGCGAGTGTAGTTTTGGTGGCAATCGGAAGAAAATTACGAAGTCTTCTTAAAGATCCAGCAGATGCAAAGATCTTACGACTAATGTTCCCAAGCTAGTGGAGGACCCCAAGATAGTGTCCTATCAATGAGTATCCCGAGGTTTTTTATATGGTTACTGATAGGAATAACGGAACCGCCGAGACATATAGGTGGGATTTGGTCCCAGATGACTTTAGATATTAGTTTGGAGCTGCCGATAACCAATGCTTGGCTTTTTGCGGCATTTAAGGAGAGACCATAAGCTTCACTCCATTCCAATATTTCTTTTAAATCCTGGTTGATTCTGTTAATAGCTTCAGGCAGATGTTGCAGTGAAGCCTGAGTGTAAACCTGCAGATCATCAGCATAGAGGTGGTAGGACGAGAGAAGTTTAGTTGAAATTGGATTTATAAAAATCGTGAAGAGTAAGGGAGATAAAACGCCACCCTGCGGTACCCCAGCCGTGATATTATTCCAAGACGAGTAAGAGTCATGAAAACGAACACGTTGCCGGCGCCCAGACAGGTAATTATTGAACCAATCAATAACCGTTGGAGATATGTTAAGAAGCCTGAGCATAGCTAGCAATACTTTGAAATCGACAGTATTGAAGGCGTTGCTGAAATCCAGCAAGCAAGCCACAGTAAGCTTACTGCTCTCCATACCCGTTCTAATGTCCTCCGTAATATTGAGGAGTGCAGTTGAGGTACTATGACAAGGACGGAAACCGGATTGGTAAGGGTTAAGGAGCTTGTTTGTGGCAAGGAATTTACTAAGTTGCTCATGGACAAGGCGTTCAAGGACTTTGGATAGGAACGGCAATATTGATATTGGACGGTATTCAGAAAAGGATGAAGGATTAGCTTTTTTGGGCAAAAGTATTATTATTCTTTATTATTATTATTCTTTATTGTACATTAACAGATACATTGATACATAAAATAAGGATATACATAGTACAGAGGCGAGCTTAACTCATTTTGAGTTTTCTTCCAGCGAACCCTAAATAGTAGCGGAAAAGTAAAAGTGGTGAGAAGCCAATAGTACAACAATACAAGAGGAAAGAAGTAGGATATAAATGGAAAACTTAAGTATATATATATATATATATACATATAATCAAACAAATCAATACAATACATACATACATAATAATATACATAAATACATACAATTATAAATATATAATACAATCTATAATATAATAGGTACATACAAATAGTTATACACATTTATATAACTTTAAAATACATGAAAATATGATTATATATTCTACAAATCATAGGTCAGAGATAGAAAGTGCTCTTTTAGCTTTTTCTTAAAGACTTCAAGGGAGGAACTGTCTCGTATAACATGTGGTAGTGAATTCCACAGAAGTACAGATGAAATTGTGAAAGAACCACTGTATCTACTAGAACTGTGAGAAGGAGTACGTAGAAGAAGAGATGAAGATGTTCGACAGGGCTTATCCCTGGGTACAAGGTACTCAAAGCGTTCACGGAGGTATGCAGGCATTTTAGGGTTATGAAGGATAGAATAGAGGAGAGAGAGAACGTGCATTTCTCGACGCCGTCTGATTGGTAACCATTTCAGTTTCCTTCGGAACTCGGAGACATGGTCATGGAGACAAGTATGACTTGTGCATCTTTCCACATTGAAGGAAAGACGCCACTGGACAGTGAAGAGTTAAAAATATGACAGAGAACAGGAAGGATGATATCAAGGATAGGAAGGATCATATTACGGCTCACAGAGTCAGTTCCAACTGCATTAGAAGTGATTGATAGCACATGCCTCCGAACATCACAATCGGCTAGTTGATTAAAGATGAAAGGATCGAAATCTGGAGTTGGAATAGATGAAAGATTTTCTAAAGTAGAGGCTTTAGTGGAAATAAATACAGTATATATATACTTTAGTGGAAAAAAATTGAATACTATCGTGGCGCCATCTTAGGTAGATTTTTAATACAGTTCTAGATAGGTATATCTACATTTTTCAGATCTCTTTTCAGGGGACGTCCATTAAAATACATTCAATTAATCATAAACTTCCCCCACCCCCCAAACAACCAAACAACACGTGTATTATTAGTGCCTACAAATAATTAAACATAATATACATAAACATAAGTGCACGTCTTTGCCTACTTTGTCCGAAGGTGTAGGCAGCGGCTGCTAATCCTCGTCTCGCCGTTAGGTTTACCTCTCAAATGGAAGAGGTTGCGAACCTATTGCCATGCACCGGGCAAATAGTTTTCAGTCATCGATATTTATCACACATAACCTCCGAAAAGTATTTCGAAATATCAATGGCCAAGCGGGGTGCTCGACCACTGGATTTCCGAGACTATAAATTAAAGAGACAATAGAGAATTAAAATCTTTAAACTTAGTAAGGTATTTAGTTTATTTAGTATTTAGTCCGATAAATAATTATACATATTATATATTATTATTATTATATTTATTGTATTTAGTACGAAATTAAGGGATAAATATATATACGTAATATCTTGCTACACCTCTCACTCTTTGTGATATCTCGTGGTTAATGGATAGCCCCTAATCCATTTAAGTTCCACAACGTGACAAAGATTTGTACTTATACACTAAAAACAAAATTCTCTTTCTGGCTAAGGTATAATTCTACCAACAAAAGTAACATTTTCGTATGAAAAATAAGCAAAAAACCTAAATAAATGATATGAAACGTCGGGTAGTTCAGTCTTGATGAAAACCCTTATGTTATCCGAGATAAACATTTTCCCCGACAATTCGCAAAAAGTGAAAGTGTGCTCAGAGACGGTTACGAATTTCCACGTTTTTTTATGGCGGCAGAAGTGAACATATCCGTCGAAAAATGTCCTATAAAAAAAGAGTGAATAAGAGTGTGAATAATTTAAATTTATTCATACTATCATGTACTTAATATTTGAAGATGATAGGCAGTGTTAACTGGTATTGCGAAATTGTTTTCATAAAACAGTTACAGAATATTACATACGACGGGCATAAGTTGTTCAGTCATTAAGAAATAGCGCGCGTTTATAAGGATTTCCGATAAGTTATTAACCGTTCTCTCTACTTACCCGTCAAGGGATTTGGCGTGAAGTTATATATGTATGTATTAAACACATTTGCTACTTAGCAGTAGGTGGAAACACTAGGGGATAGAAATATATTCAAAGAATAGCAGCACGAGTATGCTGTCCAAGAAATCACATATAGAGATAACTCATTTCTATAACAAATCAAGGCACCATAAAATAATATAAAACAAAGTCGCTTTCCGCTATCTGCCCACTTATATGCTTAGAACTTTGGAACTACGCAACGGATTTTGATGAGCTTTTTTAAATAGATAGAGGATGTCAACGGGGTGGTTCATATGTATAATTCATGCTTGTAGTAAAGAAGTGAAAATTTAGATTCAGCACTATAATTGTTAATGCTGTAAAAAATACCTTTAATCCGAAAAAAGGTTGCCGGGTCAGCTAGTTAAATTATATAATAAAAAACTATACACACATATGATATGAACTTAGAGCCACTCTTACCGAATAAGCCACTGTGGCTGTATGTTATATGTGTTTCATTTTTTTCCGAAAAGTTAAATTCAAAATATAATCATCTGCGGGTAACATTTTCCTACAATCATATCATAAAAACAGGTAGCTGATAGCTGTTATTCTTTCATGGATTACCAGAAAGTATATGTATTATAAACATAAAATGACTCCAAGTACATTTAATTTTACATTAACACTATAAAAAGCAAGAAAATTTTTAGTAATAAAAGTCGTATATGTCTGAGGCTATATATTGAACAGATATGGGATAATTTAAAGAAGATATGCTTTAAAATCTTTGAAACGATCCCATTACTTTTAATATGAAAATGAGATTCATTTTATCGCTCATAATAGTATACAAGGTACATACGATTAAAAACTCTTTTGTAGCAATTTATAAAAAAAAATACGGTATATATTTTTTTTATTTATACTTATTCTCTTCCGCTCAAACGGCGCCATTTCATTTTTAAGTGCAAAATCCTGCAGGCATAGTGGATTTTATGCCAATTTCCAGGGTTAATCTCCCGACCCAACCCAAAACAAATATTTATTTTGTATTGAACATGGATGTTTGAACAACCTTTTACAGGCTTTTTATTATGTTTTATTAGTGTAAAATATGCAACAATAACAAAACAACTCCACGCCGAATTTTAATATGGTGGACGGATAGAAAAGCGCGCCATATAGGATAATATTAATTCTCAAATCAAATACCAGATTACGAAAGGAATTATACCCTGGTTAGTTAGTGATCTGTTATACAGAAACGCCATTGGATCCCGTTGTCTCCAGGGATTTTTTCGAAGTAAGTGATATCGCAAAGATCTTGTTAAAAAAAAAACGAATGTCTTATATTAGAAATTGGATATGTCCGGATCTAAAATCAATATCTAATAATGTCGTACTAATTGAAAAGTTCTGGCTCTTTTTTTTTCTTTGTATCCGACTACGCAATATAAATTGACTATGTTTTTTGAGTGTGAACTTTTCGTATGCATGCAAATTGGTTGTGCCTTTATGGATTCTAGCTTTGGAAATTCGTCGACGAAGTCGTCTGAATCCTAAGACCGAAACTTTTACGGGAACAATACATAGATTAGATTAGACATAGATATTTAGGAGGTCCTAGCCTATTTCTAGTAAGAAAATTACAATGACTCATGAATTATTGCCATGAGGAAAGTATTTTCGGGATGGACTTCAAGATATTGAAGAACGGAATTAAACCGGCTCATGTAGTAATAAAATTTACCAATGAAATGTGTGATTCGATCTTAGCCAATATCAATACTTGGGTCAGCACATAAAACTCTCAACACGACACCATCAATATGTTCTGTCAACATTCTATATTTATTTAGGTACCAATAAATCTACTAACTTGGTCGCTCGCACATCCTCGGAATTATTTGTGACCCCAAAAAACAAATCAGGGAGTGTAAAATGATCTTGATTTCACTTTGTATTTTTTTATTCATTATGCTGCCATAGTGAGTGTTTGATTTTTAAACATTCAAAAACTGTCAAAAATAGGATAAATGTTTCAGTTCATTATTTAAACTTTGAATATATTCTTGACCACAATTCATTACCACAGTTTTTGTCTATGGTTTGTGAATTTTTTTATTTAATTTTAATGTTGGTTACATATTATTGTTATTTTATGGGTTAGAAGGGCAAACGAGCAAGCGTGTCACCAGATGGTAAGCAACCTGCGCCGCCCATGGACACCAGCCACACATGTAGTGTTATTTATCTCTTAGATTTCCGCGAATAACTTCATAACATTGAAACAACTTTTTATGGATTCTATCGCGTTTATTTAGAACTTATTTTCTATTTATTTCCCGACGTTTCGAACTCTTTACAGTGATCATTTTCACGAGTGATGAACAAAAAGATGGTAGTCGTTCAGAAGCTATTATAAGACGAATAATAATAATAACTAAGCAATTACATAACAAAAAGATGGTAGTAGTTCAGAAGCTATAAAATTGCTTCTGAATGACTACCATCTTTTTTTTGTTCATTACTCGTAAAAATGATCTTTGTAAAGAGTTCGAAACGTTCGAAACTATAAACATGTAGTGTTAATGTTGCATTGCCGACCTTTAAGGTAGTAGAATACGAACGGATGGGAAAGAGGGGTGGGCCTCCGTGTAACTCTCTCTCACTAAACAAAACGTGGCATTTCACCGGTCGAGCCAGCCAGACAAACAGATAAACCTATGGGTAAAGACGGTTAAAGTAGACTCATCTCCTCTATCAAACACCAGTGAACGCTTACTAAAAGTTTAAATTTAAACTGCACAATTGACGTATCTGTGACGGGGTGAGTGGAGGGAGGCAAGCTGTGACTATTATTACACACGTCTACACGGAGCTTTTGTTCTGAGCTGGCGGCGTACAGATAACGACTTCCTTGTCTACGTCACACTCTCTATTCTTACCGGAGTGACAGTTGTGTGCCGTGACCGAGTCCTGTGATCCCTGGGAATAGGTTTTAATGTGAATAATGAAATCAATACTAATAATCTTAAGCTGAAGAATTCGTTTGTTGGTTTAAACGCGCTGATCTTAGGAACTACTGGTTCCATTTGTCGAGGAAGGCTTAATGCTATATATCATTACACTACATTACAGAAGAGTGGAACACTTACCTTTTTAGTGTTAAAGAATATAATAATCTATGAATATATGTTATGTCTCGGTGATCTAGTGGTTAAGCTCACCGCTTTTGATTCCGAAGTCGTAGGTTCAATTCCAGGCTCATCTTACGAAGAGATATTACAATAATATAATAATTCTTGCTCAACTTAATATGCGTAAATTAAATTACGCCAATGTACAATTCATATTTCAGCCATCTGTGCTGGCGTGGAGCGACATGATTACAAATGCCCAAGTGCACCGGACGCGTGGCACGTTGCTTGATACGTTCGCTTCTATATCAAAACCTTAGACATCCTTAGACCCAAACCGTCCTTATCTCTTTTTATTTTTGTTTGTAAATATCTTTACATAAGCTTGCTTGACATTAGCATGACCAAACTGTAGATAATATAAATACAACGTATATTTATTTATAGTCGCTTCAAAATTAACACTTTAGTTGTGTTACTTCGAATTAGCTTCATATTTGTGTTATGAGTTTTCACCCCTATTTGTTCTGCTCCCGTGGCTCCTACGTAACCTTCTACGTAATATAAAAGGAGCAGCTATAAAATTAGTAATTAGCCCATGTCATTAGAGCGTGAGATTGAGACTTGATATAACGTATTCCAATTATATCCAAAATGAAATATTCTTAATAATCTATATACATATTACTATACACACATATTGCTGTGTGGCGCCGGCTTAGAATACCGCCACTCCATCTCTTCCCGTGGGTGTCGTAAAAGGCGACTAAGGGAAAAGCTAGAATGGGCAGCAGCATTCTCTCCCAACAAAATACAGCCTACTACGATCGCCAACCCGCCTGCCAAGCGTGGCGATTATGGCAAATACCCCCTACGATACAACAAGGAAAAGCTACGTTCCGATATTCCGTTGACTCACGGTAGCGGACTCGGTAACGGTGGAGTAGGGGGTGCTAAAAATCACTGGTCGCGACACGGCTACCATAAAAAACGAACTTTGGCCCTGGTAACACACAACATACGCACGCTTAGGACTGACGAGAGGATCACCGAACTGGAAGAATAACTGAGTAAGATTCGATGGGACATTGCGGGATTATCGGAAGTCCGTAGACAGGGGGAGGATACGGTAATCCTGCGGTCTGGAAACTTGCTCTTCTACCGGAAAGGCGATAACACCTCGCAAGGTGGTGTCGAATTTATTGTTCACCGGTCTCTAGTAGCCAACATGGAGAGGATCGAGAGTGTGTCGACAAGAGTAGCGCACCTTATACTCAGAATATCCAAGGGATATTTGCTGAAGGTTATACAGATTAATGCGCCGACCTCGACACACCCCGACGACAAAGTGGAGGCCTTATACGAGGATATCTCGAAAGCCATCCACTCGTCCAAAACCTACTTCACTGTGGTTATGGGAGACTTCAACGCTAAACTAGGCATGAGGAAGGACGATGAGTTGAGGGTGGGGCAATTCGGTGTTGGACAGAGAAACCAGGGGGGTCAAAAATGGCTGAATTTCTGGAGAGGGAGGGGCTCTTTATGATGAATTCCTTCTTCAGAAAACAGCCACAAAGGAAATGGATTAGCCCCGATGGTTCAACAAGGAATGAGATAGACTTCATCTTGTCAGACAAACGGCATATATTCAACGATGTCTCAGTGATCAATAGAGTGAAAACTGGGAGCGATCATAGACTAGTTAGAGGCATGTTGAATCTCTGTGTCAAAACCGAGCGCTCACGTCGGATGAGGTCTACTTTGCGTCCTTCACCTGTTCAATACCAAAACCTAGAAAACTTTCAGCTCGAACTCCAAAATTGCTTCCAATGCCTAGATGAGTGTGAAACAGTGGACGATATGAACAGCAGGATTGTGCAAGTTGTGCATGCCGTCGGTGCTAAATTTTCTAGTAAGCGACGTGCATACAGAACTCAAACTGTCGAAACCTACTTTTAAGCTCATGCAAGAGAGACGAGAAATTTCGACGCAGTTTTCGGCCGATTGGTTCAAACTCAGGCAGCTAAATAGGCAGATCTCGAAAAATGTACGACGCGATTTTCGCCAATATAACACCCGGCAAATAGCAGAAGCTATAGAACGAAACCAAGGCTCAAAAGTATTCGCAAAAGATCTGTCTAATGGGCAGAGTCAATGGACTAAATTGAAGAAGGATAACGGCGTCGTTGTTTCTTCCAAAGGTGAGATTCTGGGAGAGGTTCAGAAGTTTTATAGAGTGTTAATGAGTCTTCACAAACTCCTGTTGTTGGCTTGGCTTGAGATCCCAGATTCAAGCTAATTCGGCACTACAGCGAAGACATCCCGGACGTCAGTCTGTACGAGATCAGAATGGCTCTCAAGCAGCTAAAGAACGGAAAGGCACTGGGTGACGATGGAATTACTACCGAACTTCTGAAGGCGGGTGGTACACCGATCCTTAAGGCCCTTCAGAAACTTTTTAATTCTGTCATGCTCGGGGGCGACGTTCCAGGGGCATGGACTTTTCAAAAAGGGTGATATAACCCACTTGAAAAATTATAGACCCATCTCAATTTTGAATCACATTCCATTGCAGAAAGGTGTCAAACAAGGGGATGTAATTTCCCCGAAGCTGTTCACCGCTGCATTGGAGGACGTATTCAAGCTCCTGGATGCCTATTCGCCATTGATGTTGATGCCTAGACTGATGTCTGGACTAGGCATCAACATCAATGGCGAATACATCACTCACCTTCGATTTGCCGACGATATTGAGATCATGGCAGAGTCACTGCAGGACCTCGGTACAATGCTCAAAGATCTCAGCAGATTTTCCCAACAAGTAGGTCTCAGAATGAACATGGACAAACCCAAAGTCAAGTCGCTCGAAGAACCGATTACCGCTGGGGTAGAAAGGTTCTCGAGTGGTGACCACGTACTGGTCAACGCGGAGTAGGCCGTCCTCCCACTAGGTGACCGACGACCTGGTGAAATCCACGGGAGGCCGATGGATGCACGTTGCACAGGACCGGCAGTTGTGGCGCTCTATGGGGGAGGCCTACGTCCAGCAGTGGACCTCAAAAACTGATGATGATGACGATATACATATGAATAAAATTTTAGTGTCTGTTTGTAATAATGAAATAACCGTTTTTTACTACATGCATATGATATGACATATACGGTACATTCACCCTAAATCTATTTTTTTTTTGTCTTTCCGTCTATCGGTTTGTTCCGGCTAACCCCTGAAAGAAATGGATGGATCGATGAGTAGTCTTATATTGGCAAGTAGCTGATGTAATAAGGTTACTTTTATTTTAGAACATAATTCCAATTTGGAATTGTAATATTTGCTTATTTTTAACCTAGTTGAGAAAAGTCTCCTAGGCTACATCTTAGTTAATCCATAATGTCACTTAATCTGGTGCTATCTGAGAAACCTTTCGGTCACATTATTTATGCAAACAGAGTTACAACTCGGTGACAATGATTGATGACGACATGTAGTCAAATAGATTTGTGTTATGAACATGAAAACAAAAACAATTGTGGACAAATATTTGGTTTAATATATTCTGTTTGTTGATTAAATTTTTATGCGTTACGCGTATTTTTTAACTGATTGTGATGACATTTTATGAAGAGAATGTTTAGGCGCGTTTTCAGTATGTGAATTGAGTAACGTAGATTTAATAATTTAAAAATAAGATAATTGTTTGCTAGTTATTTTTATAAGAAAAGTAAAAGAGTTATGAAAGTCAAAGAAGCGAGTGAGGCGTGTCAGAATCGTGTCTTATGGCGCTCTGTCCCCTCTGCATACCCTGCAAGGGATTTTGCGTGTAGTTATTTTATGTTATGTTATTACTTTTATAAGACTTTTAATCAACTTAATAGAAGACACATACACTCTCTCTTACGTAGTCGTATAAATCCAAGATTCTCAAACTACTTTGACCAGGAGACCCTATTGCGAAAAGCGAAATATCAGTACTGTTATTCAGACCCACAAATTACTTTAAAAGTCCTATCTCCGTATTTTCCCTCTCGATACGATTGCCAATTTAAAAACTTTACGGTTTCGGTAAACTTGAAATTATTTTCTCATCAAAGAAAATGTAAATAGACATAACTTACTTTGAATAATATAATGTTTTATATTAGATACCTTATATAATCGAAGGTAAATATATAAAGATATTGCCAAAATTCTTTACGACAAAAACATCGTATGAACAAGGATTCGTGCCCAAGATCTCCGACTCAAACGCGGAGAGACCAACTCTTTTACAACCGAAATGACTCGAAAGGAAAAAACAGCATTTATATTATGGCTAGAAAATTATCTTTAATATTGTAAATACGGTTGTAAATTCTATGAAAATAATGTAAACCTTTTGAGGGCAACGTTTGGTATTCACAAAGGCCAAATTTTCTAAACCACTGGATAAAATAAGGTTCTCAGATGGGATCCTGAGATATATGGGCAGAACAGCAATCATTTTACACTTCACTGATTGTCGAAAGAATAATAGCAAAGACCTATTTCAAAATGTGCTTTGATCTGCTCAAAAAAATCTTGTCATTTTTGTTTATTTAGGTGAACCAAAGCTGTGGTTAACATATGAACCTATGACCTTAAGGTCAATATGTCAATGGATTTCCACAAATCGCAAAGGTCACACTAATCGAAATCAATTCTTAATTTTAATAAATTATCGTTTGTAAATAATTAACGATAATCATCGTTTGTAAAACAATCTAATGAATTTAACATAAATGCAGATTTCATTTATTAATATTGAATATTACAGAATACATATATTAAATTAAAGAAGTCGTAGGATCGATTCCTGGCTATTCCGGATAAATAACGAACCCTGATAACATTGTGCTCAGTGTATGGTATTGTGTTCGCTACCTATTCCATTTGGGACGAAACATAGGGGTAAGTCAAGGCTTAACAGCCGCTGCCTACACCGAAAAAAGGCGTGCTGTTTTTTTTTATATACATGTATATAAGCGTTATAACGGCGCTTTGTTCTCTCTGCCTACCCTGCAAGGGATTTGGCGTGAAGTTATGTATGTATGTATATAAGCTTCGATTTTTTAACTTTTTTAGACTTTAAATTTATACACGGAAATTAAATTTCGTTTTTAACTATTAGCAACTATTCGAACAATAATACATTCGGACTTCAAACAATAATACAAGACTTTTTGTTTTTAAAACTGTCCTTTTTTGGGATACAACAAATTAATGTTTCTGTATTAAGTTGACATTTCGATATCTACTAAATAAGGCTCTGAAGGCTCCGACATATGAAAGGCAACGTTCTTTATAAATGACGCGAATGAATAACGAGCAAGTATCTCCAGTTAGCAGCTGTGAAAAATAAATTGGACAAATATTTACAAGACATAATAAAAAAAACTTGAGTGACGTTCTGGTAGTGAGTGTGGAGAAGAATACCACCCCTGAAACAAATTTAAACTTCTCACGTACTCCAATATTGGTTTAATTTTTAATCATAAGTTTTTAAGATAAGCTTCTGTTTACTTCAAATATCAACAAGAAGTTTATGATTCCGATAGAAGATCTTATTTATGGTCCCGTTTTCTTTAAAGAATTTGATAGTATATTTAAGTAAATAGTTGTTGAATACTTATTTCACGTAAGTTATAAATACAAATTTATTGGCTCGTGGCGCATTGGTAAAACTAGCGGCTGCAGCACTGAGGTCGGGGGTTCGATTCCCACCCGAGCACAAATATTTGTGACAAACATGAATATTTGTGCGGCGTCTGGGTGTTTTTCTATGTATTATAAGTATGTATTTACAAAAGAAAAGTATATATGTATTAGTATCCGTTATCTAGTATCCATAGCACAAGCATTTAGTTGCTTAGTTTGGAACTAGAAGACGCTGTGTGATTTGTGTCCAAGATATTACTATTATTATAATGTTAAAGCTAGCCATTATTTGGATGGCAAAACCTGCTTTTGAATCAAGATGTCGTCGTGTGTCTATCCAGGCTAACACCAAAGATTTTTCTAAATTATGTTTGGAAGTTATGTGTGATAAATATCGATGACTGCAACATTGTCCCGGTTATATACAATAGGTTCTGCTACCTATTTTATTTGGGATGTAAAATTCGGTATATTTAGGCTTAACAACTACTGCCTCCATTTTTGGGAAGAAAAAGACGTGAAGCTGTCAATGTAAGTATGTAAAGGTAGAAATGATTTGGACAGTAAAACTTCCATGCGGAAACAGAACAAAATGTTCAAGTCATTATAGTTTTAAAAAGCAAGTTAATTGTAAAACAGCCACATATATAAATTATTAAAATAAAATTAGGACCGTGTTTAAGTGGCCTCTCATGCGCCAGGAGCGCTGGCCGCATTTCCCGTCACGCCAACATCAACGACATTATCCGTCGTGCTCTTGCCGCCGCCGGTGTACCAGACGTTCTAGAACCGAACGGTTTGGTGCGCGATGATGGCAAGAGACCGGACGGGATGTCTCTTTTGCCTTGGAGGATGGGTAGGCCTTTGGTGTGGGACGCTACTTGCGTCGACACCCTTGCGCCATCGCATCTTCCAAGCACGGTGGAGGTGGCCAGTGCTGCTGCTGCTTCGGCAGAAAATCTCAAGCGGCACAAATACAGAAACCTTGTAGGTGACTATGTGTTTGAGCCGTTTGGGGTTGAGACTTTGGGGACATGGGGTCCGAGTGCTCGTGCACTTTACAAAGATCTTGCAAATAGGCTGATCAAAGCGTCTCGCGACCAGAGGGCTGGTCTATTCTTCGCACAGAAGATTAGCATTACCATTCAGCGTGGCAATGCGGCCAGTCTTCTGGGCACGCTGCATTTCAGGTAGTTTTTTAATTGTATATATTGTAAATAATGTAATTAATCTATTTGTTCTTAATAATGTAAATAAAGAATAAAATAATGTTTAAGTTCACTACAAATCTTCATGATAATAAATTACGTCAGTAATCACAATTTTTATATCAATTTAATTATACAAATCACAAATCAAATCCAGCATTCAAACATCCATACATAACTTCACACCAAATCCCTTGCATGGTAGACGGAGGGAACAAAGCGCCGTCAGGCACGATTCTTACCCCCCCAAGTCGCTTCGTTTACTTTCATAACTCTTTTTTTACACGCTTTGTATTTTAAGGCTCCTAACATTATCTTCCTTCAAAAAATATCTATTTGATTATGGAAATTTTGCATTGTATATCTGCTATGTCAATCTTGCATCATCCATTCTTTTTATTATATCCAGCAGTTAGATTATAAATCACGCAAAAAAACTGCACATAAAAACTTACACTCCAAAAATACAACTCGGTCTCCTGTGAAAATAAGACATACCAATTAGTTTTGATCGTGATATGAAACCTCCAAAACTGAACTCAATTTAAAGTTCAATTAATCCACCTATTTCCCTTTGCGCTCTTCGAATAAATTGACATTTGATTGTATCAAGGGTCTGTTTGTTTTAATAAGACTTGCAAAGCTTACTTAGAAATGCCTAACAGAAGACTGATGGTCCCTCGAGAATCACTTAGCGGTTTCATCTTAATGATGTAACAGATTTAACAGCAGACTGATTCGGATATTCAGTGCCAATTCACTGTTATCAAGTTCGAATCCATGAGTTGACTAATGCCCGATGTATGGAAATAAAATCAGACACATTTTCTATAGAATCAAATATTACAATGCTATTGGCTTGTATTTCCGCTGCCATACCTTCGGGTGTTGATAGTGTGAGAGTACGTACAATTAGCCATGACTTATAACATAACCTACAAATAGTGACCATTTTTTCGAAATACTTCAATGGGTAAAGTTTTAATAAACTTCAATTTAAACCGCACATAGACCTCTAGTGGCGGGTAGTATTTAATTTTAATGTTATAAAGATAATAAACTCAGCTTTTTTAATCCGATTAACCATTAACTATAATAACGGTTAATCGGATTAAAAAACCTGAGTTTAATAAGTGTGTTCAAAGATAATAATATTTTATTTTTAAGACATCGTACAAAACACATCTGATGAAACTGTACTTTTTAATGAGAAAAACCTAATGTTACTTTAATTAAGAGTCTGTATTCAAAGTATTATTATCCAGTAGATTTATTTCTTGTGCTTTTTTTTCAAATTTAGTGGATAAGATTTCCTAATTTTTTGTCATGCGGAGGGACTCTACAGACTACTTTTTTGTAACTGTTCCCCCTTTCTATCCGGAAATTTTTGGTAGCGTCTACGCTAAGCCAGTATTCAAATTCTAAGAGACTCCTTGATTCAGATGTGGGAGCTCGACTTTTAGGCCACAGAGTCGACTAAAACTCATCAAGGCATAAAAATGATTGTTGTAGAACAAAACGAGCAAATATTTTGCGCTATTGTTATGAAAGGAAATAATGCAAACTGTACTCGGCGAGGAACGAATTAAATCTCGCTCCATTTAAATGACGGACTGTGAGAGATGTGTAATTTGTTGTAAATTAATAAAAAGAAAATGTTGGTATTGAACAATATGAGAAATAGTTTTGCAGTTTTAAAGATATAATATATGACTATTTATGTCATACACTTGGGTAGGCAGAAAGAAATAACGGAAGAGAATAAAGTAACAAACATAACATAACTTCACGCCTTTTTTTACCCGAAGGTGGTGACAAAGGCTGTTAAGCGTCGACTCGCCGTTTACGATACAAATGGGATAGATGAAGAACCTATTGCGCTACTCCGGGTACAGAGTTCTCAGTCATCGATGTTCCAATTTCGAAAAGTCATTGGTCTTGATTCAGAAGCTGGTGCTCGACCACTAGACCACCGTGACATACTTAAAGAATTAAGTGACTGGTTTTATTGCAATACGTCAATTGTTACGTCAATTGTTATTTGTTGTTTTATTTTTGTTTGTTAATGGTGCTGCTCGTATTCCTAAAAAAACGACTGGGCACAGAGAAATGGATTGAACACTGAAAAAGTATAAAAAAAATTACAAGGATCCCGTTACATCAATATTCCTTCGACGCTATTATGTTATCTGCCTACCTCTATAGTAACGCATCTATCATTTAAAAACAACTAAATGAAAAATGTACTCTCTTTTAAATTACATTTTTTCAAAGGACAACAAACGAGAAAGTTGGTCACCTGATTAAATGTGAAATTTTTAAAAAAAATTTCAACAGTGGTAGAGCCAAGCAGTTCGCTTCATGAAAGGGCCGGCTCGTCCGGTGAAATACCACGACCTCTCAGAAAACCGACGTAAAGTGGCTCATGCCGCGTTTTATTCGGTGAGAGAGGTACCCGGAGGCCCACCCGCCTTCCCCATCCTTTCCTATCCCCTATCCCTTAAAGGTCGGCAGCGCAACAGTAACACTGTATGTGTTGCTGGTGTCCATGGGCGGCGTCGGTTGCTTACCATCAGGTGACACGCCTGCTCGTTTGCCCTCCTATCCCATAAAAAAAAAAGAAATGGTAAATAGTTGGTAAATGTGAGCCAGTCATGGACAGCTGTAGCACAGTGTTACAGTTGCGTTGCAGGCCTTTGAGGGCTACTTCCTTAAAGGCCGATAGGAAGGAATATGATAGGAAGGAAAGAAAATGTACAGTATGGTGGGCCTTCGTATAACTCTTTTACCCAACAGAATGAGCCATGAGCCATTTTACGTCGATATTTTGAAAGGTATTAGAGAGGTATTTGAGATATTTCAACGGTCGAGCTGGCCCATTCATGCAGCGAATTGTCGGGTCTACCGCTGTTAAAAATAATAATCAAAACGATTTTCTTTGATTTACTTTCTAGAATTTGTTTATTTACGTAGTACTCTTTTGACCGTTAAAATACTAAAGCATATTACCTACGTAACAAACTCATAACTCAAATAAATATTATCTTTCAGGGATTTTTCTTCTATCAGGGAATACTGGCACTCTCCTTCCGGCTCTCATTAGGCATTGGTTACTTCCAAGTTTCTAAATATTTAAATATCAGCCCTATTGAAGTAAATTCCTTAATAGATATTGTGTTGAAAGTTATAATAAAATTACCATAAAATAAATATTGGTAAATAAAAAATAATGATAATAATAATTGTTGACCAAATAGAACGGACGTTCTGGAGGAAGGTGATGTTAGGAGCCTCAAAAACCGACGCGCGTGCATGAAAAGAGTTATGAAAGTCAACGAAGCGAGTGAGGCGTGTATGAATCGTGCCTTATGGCGCTCTGTTCTCTCTGCCTACCTCGCAAGGGATTTGGCGTGAAGTTATGTATGTATGTATGTATAAATGTTGGATTTAGTGTGATGGCAAATATTTATTATATCATGGCTTCTTAAATTTCTAGTTCGCAGGTTTAGACTTCAAGTTCTGGATCACTGCAATGACTTTTTGGAAGTAAGGATTGATAAATATAGATGACTGAAGAAACTACGCCTGATATATGGTAATAGGTGTCGACACTTAATGTTTAGGTTCACAAAATTAATAGATTGCGAATACATATTTATCTCTGTCTACACCTTCAGATATTCAAAGAAACATTAAATCGATTGAAACTAGCCAAAACAGCTGGATATAATAAAATCATAATTCTCCAGTGGTAGAGCCAAGCAGTTCGTTGCATGATTGGGCCGGCTCGACCGGTGAAATACCACGACCTCTCAGAAGATCGACGTAAAGTGGCTCATGCCGCGTTTCGTTCGGTGAGAGAGGTACCCGGAGGTCCACACCCCTTCCCTATCCTTCGCTATTCCCTATCCCTTAACGGTCGGCAACGCAACAGTAACACTATATGGCAGTGGTGTCCATGGGCGGCGTTGGTTGCTTATCATCAGGTGACACGCCTGCTCGTTTGTCCTACTATCACATAAAAAAAATTACCTACCGAAAGCGCCATAGGGCCTGGTAAAAAAAAGTAAGAATATCCACACCGACGAACAAGAGGAAAAAGCACACGATAATGAGTCGATATTTGGTGAGAAATGTAGCAAACGAAAAAAAAGTAACAGTCTACGTTCTCAATAGCCAAAAGGTACCAAAAAGGCGTGATTATTTAAATTTATATTAAATAGATAGTAAACATTCTTTGTGTATTTACTAGTGTCCGACCGAAGCTTTGGCTTCGGCCACCTTCGGCCAAAAATTCACCTTGGGCGAGATCTTCGGCTTCGGCCGGATTATGAGCCAAAGCCCAAGATCCCGCCGAAGGTCTGAGAACAGTCGGAATTAAACGAACTGTTACGAAAGAGTGAATGACTGACGGGCCGGACTGAACTTTATTATATAATCTCTATCACTGAGAAAAAAGCGGCAAGAGCCACTTTACGCCGATATTCTTCTTTAGCTGTGGATAATATTGAAATAAATTATTAAATTACTAATAGTTTATAAACCTTCGGCTTCGGCCAAGAATAGACCTTCTGTCGGACACTAGTATTTACAAAGTTTTGTGTTAAACTCAATAGACAAAGTCGACAAATTAGACAAAATCTTACAGCTAAGCCGTTATTGTCAAATAAATACACATACACAAAGGATATTATCGAAAAAGCATGCTGGCATAGCTCGGACATATGGAAAGCATGGAAAATGCAATATTGACTAAGCAGATATATACACATACGCAAACGGAAGCATGTAGGAAGTTGGACACGGCCTGGACGTACTGATCTAAGACCAAATTTATAACCAAATTGAAAGTATCCTTGCGTAAGGTGATGTTAGGGGCCTTAAAAACCGACGAGTGTCTATGATAAGCGTTATGAAAGTCAAAGAAACGAGTGAGGTGTGTAAGAATTGCGTTTTATAGTGCTCTATAGTCTTTGCCTATTCCCTAGCAAAAAATGGCGTCATGTAATGTGTGTAAGTAAGTTACCTTAAAAAAATGCCACAGTTGCAAATCAAAGAAACTGCTTCATTATTTGTGCTAAGTGAATCGATTAATCTGCCATGTTCGCGTGTGTTTCATGAAATACATTCGCGTGTAAAACGAATTTGGACTGTATTTTTGATGTAAGTATTTGTAGACGACAGCTTCGTCTGCGCTTAAAGTTATTAAAATATAATTACCTGCTTGCAAATTATAGCTATCCTACTAATATTTTTAAAATTATTAGTATAATTAGTCGGAAATAAAGACAGTGATAGTAACTATTTTTATTACAAATGGCCCAAATGGTGGTGGATGATCACCGCGCACTCCAAATAATCTGATAAAAAACTGAGAAATCGAAACAATCAATAGAATTATTATTGTAAAATATGGCAGTGTGCGTTATTACGACACCGGTAGTTACTGTCGCGTCTCAACGACAATACTTCACTAATTTTACTATCAATGCACGTCCAACATAACATAAATTAACTTCACGCCTTTTGTTACCCGAAGGTGTAGGCAGCGGCTGTTAAGCCTCGTCTCCCCGTTATGTTTACGTCCCAAATGGAATAGGTGGCGAACCTATTGCCATACCGGGCACAAAGTTTTTCAGTCATCGATATTTATCACACATAACTTCCGAAAACCATTTCGAAAAGTCATTGGTGTGAGCCAGTGTCTGGAATCGAACCCCGGACCTCTGGATCAGAAGCCGTGTGCTCAACAACTGCGCCACCGAGACTGTAAACAATGTAGACTGTAAACAATGCACGTCCAATGAAAGGAATTACTGTCTGTTGGGTGGCTATCTTTCCACCTCGATGCTGTCACCAGAAGTACGTCTCAATACAACTGGGAATACTGTCTTGTTATAGTCGGGTAACCGATTGATCCTGGTTCGGAAACGTTCGGCTCACGTGATCGGTCCGCGTGTACATATACTATTCACTGCGTAGGGTAGTTTTATAATGAGTTACAAAACTAAAACTTGCTCACGAATACTTCAAAGATGGCGTCACTGTTCACGCTCCGGTAAGCAATTCCTGAAATATTTATTTATATTAATTAAATACAAAATGAAAACGGAGCAGTAATAATTTTGTTATTTACCTTGCGTCTTAAAACCATAAAGAATAGAATGTGACACTACAGAGGAGTTATTGAATGCTATAAATACTTCATTCGCATATTTACTATTAAACTATTTCAATAATTATAAATACTAAAAATGCTAAATATATCTTTCATTTTCATAATATGAAGTCCATGGGAGATCAAATAAAAAGATATCCAAAAAGTATGGATACGATATGGACGTGAGGAAAGCTAATTTTTTAAAAACAGGTTTAATTCCAAATTTAAAAAAAATCAGTTTATAGTTTTCTTTTTCTTATTTTAAAATAGAACTGTCATTTAATAGATACTTTTTTGAAAGTTGTTTATGTTATCGTGTTTAAATGTAGTCAAACATAGCATCCACGTTAAGCTCGGGAAGTTCTTAAATATTTAGGCGATATTTTCTCCGACGTGACCCTCAAAGATTACATGTAATGCCAGTGTACTTTGCTTCGTTCTTATCACGACATCGTTATTGGTTCGTGCACAACGTGGCTGTATCAACAAGGTCACATATTACAGTGTATAAAAAAAGGGTGAAGCCAGTAATTTTAGATGTTACGCAACCAAATATTGGCAGTTTGCGCGCCGATATCCTTGATGGAATGTTCTACAAGCTTATTGGAATACGATTTTATAAGCTTTGCGTTCGAGCCTTGAATATGGCTGACAAATTTTGTAGGCAAATATTGTTGAAAATATTGTCCTCTTGCTGGTTTGGAGGTCGTATACCCCGTTTCAGAATCAAGAGTTTTTGGGTTTTAATTCTAACCCTGGCTTGTAGAGCTCCTGCTTGCACCTTCAGGTATAAAATGTTGTAATAAAGTTGAAATACCAAGGAAAAATCAAGGTATATTAAAAATGTTAGGTATTGTGTGTGTATTGGCAAGAACTTGTATCTGGTTTGGTTTTTAAAATGTAAATGACGGGGGGGATGTACGTTAATAATCGTACAACTAACTTATTTATTACTTATCTATCCGTAGTATGTAATAATTGGTGGTTTTATAAAATATCCTCTACTTATGTTCTAATTCTCCTTTCCCGGTAACGATATATATAGATATATATATTTTCCAATCATATCCGGATACTATCCAGAATTCGATAATCGAAGGTTCAAATTGGTTATTACACAGACGCCTCAGGATGTGCCACGAACATCATTCAATATATTATTGAGGAATATTTATAATATTCTGGTATTTCTCCCTCTCACACAGATTCACGAATCATAGGATCCAGAGATCTAGATTTTTTTATCTGACTGAAAATATTGTTTCCATGTAAATTATTTTGCTTTAAATAAAGGTGAAAATTAGTATGATACCCGTTGTTGCCGCTCATCTGTCCTTTCTAATCACGATATTTGTTACTGAAAATAATAGCACTTAATACTGTTGTCACTGTGTTAAACAGTCTCGGTGGCGCAGAGGGCGAGCGCACGGCCTCTGATCCAGAGGTCCGGGGTTCGATTCCAGACACTGGCTCACACCAATGACTTTTCGAAATTGTTTTCGGAAGTTATGTGTGATAAATATCGATGACTGACAAACTTTGTGCCCGGTATGGCAATAGATTCGCCACCTATTCCATTTGGGACGTAAACATAACGGCGAGACGAGGCTTAACAGCCGCTGCCTACACCTTCGGTTAACAAAAGGCGTGAAGTTATGTTATGTTATGATATGTTTAATACTGTTGTCTTGATAGCAGACAGATAAAATGCATGAATTGGCTGACTCGACCGGTAAAATACCACGATCTCCCAGAATATAGATAGATGTAAATGCCACGATTATGGTAAGACGGGAATACGGCGACTTAAATCTTGGGGGGGCTCATCCTCGGGGAGCCTCGGCGCGGCTTCGACCGCACGCTGTAAAGAGGCTCGCGGCCCACGGTGCGCCTAACGATGGCGACGACCGAGGGCCACGACCAGGACCGTCTTCAAGCGGGATCAGCTCTCTCCCGATCCCGCTCGGTGGCCTCCGTCTGGAGCATCACAGCTTCGCAGGAGGAGACCACAGCCTTCCACTCCTCCTCGCCCGCCAGCATTGCGATCAACGCCGGCGGGGACAGGTCTCGCCCGATCCCGTCGACCAGGACTCGACGTTCGGCTGCCCATGCCGGGCAGACCTCCAGCGTGTACTGGGCCGGGTCCAGGTTGGATGCCTAATGGAGGCATCTCGCGTCTCTTCTCTTTTTATTCGACTCAGATACTCACCGAAGCACCCGTGCCCGGTGAGTATCTGAGTCAACCTGTAGGTGTCAGTGCCCCATTTACGGAGCACCCAGGCCTCGAAGTGGGGTAAGACGGCACCGACGGCGCGATGGCGCGCACATCCCTGGAGGACCAGTGCGTTGCGGCAGTCTCCCAGGACCCATCGGAATGCCTCCCGCTCCAGGCTCCTCAGCAGAACCCTGGAGCGGGAGGCCCTCGCGAGGTCTCGCGACCAAACAGGTGCACCGTACAAGGCCACGGAGCGCACGACGCCACCGTAGAGGCTGCGAACTCCCTCTCCCAGTCCCCTAAGTTTGGGCAGCAGGCGCCTGCCACCCGTCACGCTCGAGGGACTATCTACACGAAGTGCTCCTCGAAACTTCTCTACCCTACCTTAAATGCTGGCAGAGCAACTGTAACACTATGTGTATTGCAAATGTCTATGTGCGGCACTACGCTTACCATCAGGTAGACTGCTTGTTAATTTGCCCCTTTTCCTATAGAAAATATCTTTTCTCTTTCTTTTTTCAATTTAATTTTAATATAATTAAAAATTTTTCAATTTATATTTATTTTAATATAATATTTATATATCAGCCTCTTTAAATTTCTTTTTTTTGGTATATATAAAGATTTTAGGAATTCATATTTATGTACAATCTTTGTTATTATAAGTAGGTACTCGCAGATATTTCCTCTGTTCTAACGGAAATGAAAATCATTAACGGTAATGTCCCCAAATACCATTCTATTAGATAGTACATACCAAAATATAATTCTGTACCAAATATGTGGAATGTGTTCAGGTAAGCAACCGGCTCACCCTTTGTGCCCAGGATCAAAGGATCTGGCTGGGTCGGATGGGATTAATACTAGTTGATTCAATAGTACAACTATCATATATGTATTATTGGATGAAATTATAGTTATTAGACACGACTTGGAAAGTTTGAATAGTATTTTTATAAGGCATTGCAAGAATTGAGAATGTCAAGGAGTACAAGTAGTTGGCGTGAAGTTACAGAAAAGTATAGCAGCTTTTAATGTTCTTAAAATATTGATTAATGCATAAACATTTTCGTAATTATAACATAACGTAACTTTACGCCTTTTTCTATCCGAAGGTGTAGGCAGCGGCTGTTTAACCTTATCTCGCGGTTATGTTTGCGTCCCAAATGGAATAGGTGGCGAACCTGTTGCCACACCGGGCACAAAGTTTTCAGTCATCGATATTTTTCACACATAACTTCCGAAAAGAAATTTGAAAAGTCATTGGTGTGAGCCAGTGTGAGGATTCGAACCCGCGACATCTAAAGTTAGAAGCGAGTGCTCGACCACTGGACCACCGAGACACTTTCGTAATTAGAAGTTGATTTCAGTGTAAAAAGAGATGAACTGCTTTAATTAAGTATCAAATATTACAATAACACAATATATGGTTAATTAGTTTTTATTTTTACAAGTAATTTTAAGCGTCACAATTTCATTAAAACTATTAAAAGCTTGTCAGATTAATTCTTACATAATTAATAGTAAGGAGCTTTGATAACATCGTAAGAAACATGTTATTAAAAACTAACTAACAACTAATTTATAACATAACTTCATGCCCTTTTCTACCCGAAGGTAGGTAGGCAGCGGCTGTTAAGCCGTGTCTCGCCGCAATGTTTACGTCCCGAATTCGAATCTATTGCCATACCGGCCACAAAGTTAATATATCTTTCAAAATATCAATACAGTTAAACAATCAGTAATATAATACATACATAGCATTTGTGACAAATCTCGTTCAGCACATGGACATAAAATTAATTTTGAACTAAAGGTTTGCTAACAACACGCTGTGCGGTGAGGGCACGCTTCAGATTCGGTCATTAATCTGTGGAGCGCGCCGGCTGGTTGCTACCGACGAACTTTCACTGTTTCAGTACGTTGTAAGAATTTATTAAAGCCATTACTAATATGTTACTTTTAATATTTCTACTTAGCGATACATTATAATTAACGATATGATGTTTAGTAAAACATAAACATTTATGTCTTTTTCTACGCGAAGGTGTAAGCAGTGGCTGTTAAGCCTCGAATCGTCGAAACGTTATGTTAGGTCTAAAATGGAATAAGTGGCAAACCTATTGCCATACACCGGGCACAAAGTTGTCAGTTATAGATATTTATCACACATAAATTTCGAGAGGAATGGCGAAAAATCATTGGTGAGCACGGAATCGCTCCCACGACTTCTGAATCAGAAGCGGGAGCTCGACCACTAGACCCCCGAGAGTAAATTGTAAATTAAGTATAATATTGCATAATAGTTAACTATTTTTTTTTCAGATAACGCTTGATCGCTTGAAATGTCTCGGCTGGCTGGAGATCGAGAACCCAGCTCGTGAATCAAGAAACTTTGTCAAGTTACGTATTATTGAAGTCGGTGCTGGTATTAAGTTAAATCGTATTGTATTTTGCCTTCTGCGTGGCTATGACGACTGCGCTCGTCATACAACACAAGAGACTCAAAGTCAAAGTCAAAGCCAAAATAAGTTTTATTTTCATAGGTCTTCACAGACACTTAAAAATAGTCAACAAGTACAATTTAACTTTATTATATTAAATTAACTACTTAATACGAGCGTGTTAAGGAACCCCAATACGCCTCAATTAGATTCGTAAGCAATAAATAATAAATTATATTAATATTATATCTAGGGCATAATCAGCAATTATATAGTATATAAGATGGGACTTTTGTAAGAATAATTAATTACTGTTTAATAAATAATAAAAGGTGGTCACTCTGACTTAAAATATAAATTGTTTTTTTTAAATAATCTCGTGGTGAGAAACTTAATTGGCGCAGCCGGTAGGATATCTTGCAGTCAAGATCTTCTGGTATCCAACTCTACCAACAAGAAGTCGCGACGTCCGTTTCAACGGTTTAGCAGATATCGACCACAAACAAATTTATTAAGGAGCCACCCAGAGCAGTCACCGACCACCGGGCAGTAATTCAAGGAGCATGGAAGTAGCTGCGGTACTGTGAGTAAAACTCTTCACTATCCTTTCAGCTTTCCAGACCGTCTCCAAACCTTGTATAGTTTATGTGTCTTTTGTGTATTATTAGGGATTGGACAACGCCGTGATAATACTTGAACATAAACATTTAGTTTTAATTCTTATATTTTATCGTATTTTTTTTTCTTTTGTGCTAAGTTTACATATTTCTTGTACTGTGTGTTCAGAGTTTTTTTTTTCTCTCTGATTTATTGAATAACGTTGAATAGAAAACAATAATTTTATAATGGAATCTATAAAGCTCGTACCACAGGAAATAGTGGAGATTATTCCTTTGTTCAGTGGAGAGACCAGGACTCTGCCTTTATATATAAAAAAGTGCGAGTATGTCCTTGGAATCTACCAGGGTGATGCAACCCAGAACGAATATCTTTTCCATGTGGTAACGAGCAGGTTAACGGGCGAAGCAGCCATTTTGGTAGGAGAAAGAGACTCCATAGATACTTGGTCTGACCTGAAGCAGCTGTTTAGCCAGCACTTCGGTGATCCCCGTACCGAGGAATGTCTCGCCTTAGAGTTAGAATCTTGTAGAATTAATAGGGGTGAAAGTTACTCAAACTTTTGCCATAGGATTCAATTGATGCGAAACATTTTATTCTCTAAAATTAATGAAACTGTCATCGATGATTCCTTACGATCAGCAAAATTATCAATTTATCATAATAGGTCAATGAACGTTTTTCTTTATAATTTACCACAATACTTAGTACGATTAGTTAGGTTACGTGACGTAAAAAATTTAGAGGATGCCTTAAAAATTGTATTAGAAGAACAAAACTTCGAAAATGTTTATAATAATTCTAGGTATTTCAATATTAGGAATAACTCGAATAATAATTCAAAGCTGAGTTTTTCCAATAATTATAATTATAATCATGCAAATAACACGGAGAACTACACGCAGCGACAATCGTTTAGTAGGCCACCGTTTCCAAATCATCGGAGCCAACAGTATTCGGGTAATCCACCACACGTGCCGCATTTTGCAGCGCAAGCACAAGGTTCGAATACCGATGTCACAATGCGTATTGCTAGTTCACAACAACTTAATTACATAAATAATAATCACAACTTTAATAATGATAATATGCAAAATGAAATTTTTTATACAATAGCCTCCAGAATAGAGGAAGAATAAAAATTAATTATTATAAAGCAAATACGAAAACATCTATAAATTATTCTCCACCTATGAGAGAGGTTTACTATTTACCTCCTCGTAGTGAAATTAGAGTAAGCCTTCCAGTCACTTTACTTGATGGCGAAGCAATATTAAATTTTGTAGAATTTAAGGTAGGGATTCAAATGCCCACCGCATTAGTTAAGTGTGTGAATGGTTTCCCTTCGACAGTCATTCAAAATTATACTGAGGAAGCAGAAACATTAGTAGTAACTGGGCCTTTTAAAACAATGCCTCACGAATCTAGGCCAGTAATTAATGTAAACGTAGCAAATGATTTTAATGAAAGAAATAGATTACTTACAAATAAATTACAAAAAATAAGGTTAGAACACATGAACCTATGTATGCGGAAAGCGACACAAGGTATATGTAGCGAATATAAGGATAATTTTTATTGTGAGGATATTCCGTTATCTATCACGAGTCATGTTAAGCATAGTATTAGAACTAAAAATGAGGATTCTATAACTCTTAAAACTCATATGCTACCTCCCGTGCAGGCACGAGAAATTAGAAGTCAAATGTTGAGGGATAACATTATCCAGGAGTCACATTCTCGCTGGAATGCCCCCGTACATTTAGTCCCTAAGACAATTAATGATGCAGTCATAGTTAAATCGTTATCAAATAGGGAACACGTAGGTATTCCAAGTGTAAACGAGACTATAGATGAGAAATTAAACAAAAAATTGGTACATTGGTGGAAAAGTAGAAAGAAAAGAAAAAGATGGAAAATAATTTAATTGTGAAGTTATTATTAGTTCCATCAATTAATAATTAAAGGTACATTATTAATTAATATTTTATTAGTAGTTAGTAAACATGCTAGGAATACTTACTCAGTAAATTTTAAAGTTTGACTATAGATATATACACAACGTTATAGTTAATTATTGCTTAGATTATGACAAGTTAGTCTTTGTGTTAGAGATCCCTCTAATAGACTCTGACACATATAATTATTACAAGGTTGTTCCCATACCTATTTATAATTCCTCAAAAACCTATGTCATAATTCCTGAGTACCCTTATTTAATGGTGAATAGATTGAAATACATACCCGTAGCCAACCCATGCGAAGAAATTGAGGACAACAAATTTATCTGCTCAGAAAACAATCTAGCCCAGTATCCAGCAGAAACATGTATAGAACAGATTATGCTGATAAAGTCGAACTACAGCAGGTGCTTTCAGAACCAGATTAAAATCGAAAAAACCCTCATACAGAGATTGTTCGACAATCAATGGTTAATATATGCAGAAGAAAATTTAATTATCTCAGAAAACTGCAATAGTGAGATATATAAATACAACGTTCGGGGAACCTACTTAATTACCCCTAACGCACGATGCGAAACTCAAGCAGGTGAAATATATTTATATGGTGTCACTAATAGTACATTCACTAGCCCCCAGCAGACATTGGTCAAGATGCCAGAGCTACAGCAGGACATCAAAAGAAGAAGCAACAAATTAGATCTGCGAAATACGGACCTTAGTGAAGTGAAAGATATTTTACAAATTGTTAAATTCAGTGAACTAAGTGACACTACCAAAGACCAATCGATAACATTAAGTGTTAGTGTATGGACAATCTGCTTGTATGTTATTCTAATTTTAATTTTTTAATTGTTTTACTATACAGATTTAAGATAATATTTAAACGAAATTATACTGAGCCGTCTTCAACGCCTTCAGATAATTTCTCTCTTGAGGGGGGAGGTGTTAAGGAACCCCAATACGCCTCAATTAGATTCGTAAGCAATAAATAATAAATTATATTAATATTATATCTAGGGCATAATCAGCAATTATATAGTATATAAGATGGGACTTTTGTAAGAATAATTAATTACTGTTTAATAAATAATAAAAGGTGGTCACTCTGACTTAAAATATAAATTGTTTTTTTTAAATAATCTCGTGGTGAGAAACTTAATTAGCGCTTGAGGAAAGTGCGTCCGTGGAACAAGAAAACACGGACGCAATCGCCACGAGCGGCCCGATTCCGAGTGTAGGGGCTATCATGAGAAGAATCGGGCATGAAACTCATATACCAAATACTCTTTTCAAACTATTAAACATAAATAACAATAATATTAATATCGCTACTGAAAACAAAGCAGCAGACTCGTGCATAAAAGGTGTAGCAGCCAGAATACTCGACCATCACAGCAAATTAACATCAACGTCCTAAAAAGAAAAACTATGCAAATATATTAGTCGAGCGCAACTGACGCGACATCTTTTATTTAGAGTGGTAACGTTGTGCAATAAATAAAACTTATATGTACATATATTATAAACAATATCAAAGCAAATTTTAAATTAGAAAGTGTATATACATAACTATCAGAAATTATTACGGACCGCCTCCACTCCAGAACATGTGAACAAATTTCAACACGCAAACTACAGAATCCGCGTTGAGCAAGCAACTTGACGGTCCCAAGATTACTTGTCCGTTATGAAGTCATTGATGGTGTAATAAGCACCAGCAACGAGACGATCCTTCACTGCCCGACTAAACCGATCGAATGACAGAGCCAGGATATGCGCAGGGACTCTATTATAAAATTGTACACCCATTCCCAGAAAAGACTTATGTACTTTGTGCAGGCGATGACATGGCAACACAAGTTTATGCTTGCCTCTGGTATTAAAAATATGAACATCACTATTTTTAGTATATTTATTCAAGTTTTTCCTAACAAACATTATATTGGCATATATAAATTGTGAAACAACTGTTAGTATGCCAATTTCCTTAAAATTGACTACATTGCCTAGGCTGGCACCGACTTCAAATATAAGTGATAATGGTCAATATTTTATAGTTAAGTATTAAGTAGAAAAATTAGTTACGTTACCTGTTACTGTTTAGTTATGTCGCTACTGTTTTTGTTGGCTTAAAGATTTTATTGTTTGTGTTTTGAAGGCGTTTTTTTTTTTATAATTATTTTATAGATAACATTTTATGTTTATTCACTTCTGTTGTTCTTATAAAGACCTTAGATGTCCTATGTAGTTTTCTATATGGGCACTAGATAAAAAAAAACGTATCTTTTAAAAACAAATTATTTAAGTAAACCAGTTCTCTTGTAAATAAGAGAAGGAGCCTTATAATATAGGCAGCGCTCTACTTCCATACCACATATAACTCAGGAAGTTATCCTGTCATAATTCCATTCAATCTCGTAAACGTCTTATCGTAACTACCCACTGAAGGTGCGCCTTTAATCCCCTTTACAGGAGAAAAATTGAGTTTATTATACAATATCTTCAGAATAAATTGCGGTATTTCTAAACATAACGTAATATTATTATGGACTAGTTGCTATCCGCGGTTTAGCCTCTTTTTTATAATAAATTATTAAGACGAGGTGATGTTAGGAGCCTTAAAATCGACGCGCACGCATAAAAAGAGTTATGAAACGAAGCGAGTGAGGTGTGTACTCCTTCGCAAGGGATTTGGCGTGAAGTTATTTATTATAATATATGTATACTTAACCCAGCAACACAGATTTGACCATTTTGGTGGTAGTTATGTCCATGGGTCACGTTTGGTTTTTTTTATGGGATAGGAGGCCAAACGAGCATGCCATCTGCACATCTGCAACAAATATAATGTTACAGCTGCGTTGCCGTGACATACTTCCCTGTTTACCCGTTGTAATATAAAGTGTAATTATTATTAGCAAAAGTGGACGTCAAATACGTCTCTCACTGAAAGAAGTGCGGCATGAGCTAGCTTATGTTGACATTCTGAGAGGTCGTGGTATTTTACCGGTCCAGCTGGCCCATGGATCCAGCTAAATACAAGGCTCTACCACTGTAAAGATATAAAACGACGATTACTAAAAAAAGAAACATTAAATAGTATTTATGAAGATATTAACGGTGACATCTAATTTTAACTCAATTATGACACGATAGCAAGTATCAGGCTGACAGTAATGAGGGCAGGTGCGCTAGTTGTGTCTCGGTAATGTAATCACGAGTGCAGTATCGCTTGTTAAACACCAGCCTGATGAGCGTCTAATACACTTTCTAGCTAGTACAATATGAAGTTTAATAAACACACGTTTAAAAAGTATGCAGCGAAAGCAAAAGCAAAAAAATAATAAAGGGTACAAGTCTTTGATACTTCTTCGAATATAACTAAGCAGATGTTGAGCAAGAAAAACGAAAAGGGTGTATTTTATAAATATATTTTGTCTGAACAAGACTGTCTATAAGTATATCATCAGCATTACACGGCTCATGATAAGTAATATATTTATTTGATGTAAGAGTTATATTTTTTCCAAGAACAGTTTTCTGATGTTGAAGCTTATAGCTCTTTGACAAAAGGTTCGACTCTTTGAATCATTACATAGTATAAAACAAAGTCACTTGCCGCTGTCTGTCCCCTTATATGCTTATATCTTTAAAACTACGCAACGGATTTTGATGCGGCTTTTTTAATAGTTAGAGGGCGTCAACTGACTGGTTTTGAACTATAATTCATATATGATGTAAAGAAAAAATGATAATTTTCGAGATTGAGCACTTTAATTTGAAACGCTGGCTGAACCCTAAGTGATAGGTCGAAACAATGTACTTTTTTTATTTTTTCTAAACACAAATTGTCTGCACAAGGACCATTGCCTATGCCAACGGCCCCTATTTAATCTAAAAGTGTGAACATGTACTAATATAGAACAAAAATTAATACCAGCTCACGTAATTTTACATACAAATATGTGTTTAAACCTCTAAAGTTTGTCGTTGCGCCGCAAAGTATACTAAGCGTGTTCAGAATACTGTTTGAATGGAAATACTAATTTGTATAGAAATGAACTCTATAAGCTAGTAAATAAGGGTTGTTTTCGAAAAGCTCGGAAGCTTCTCTCAAGTCGCGGGAACTGTTACAGGTTGTAATTTTACTTGCAACTCTGAATTACTCGTGTTTATTCAAGAGTTTTATGGATTCCTGTTTCTGAAGTAATAATGTTAGAGAATTATTTTAATGAATATGAAAATTAAACATTTAAGTCAGGTTTTGCACGTTCAAGGACGTCTCATCAATACAAGGACTCAACACATACAGAACATCTCTCAACACTGTATTCTAGTTATACCTACAGTCCTGGCTGGGAACCCAAAATCCTGTGACAAAATATATCAAATTGTGATTTTGTACAATAATTTTGATTTTTATCGACATATTAAATTCATCACATCGATTTATTTATCACATACCTTTTTAGGAAGTACGGATTTATTAACAGTTAACATTGCAGGTTGTCAATGCAGATAATCCTTCTGGAGACCTGACACCTTACGCAGACTATTGAAACTCAACCTGCAACTACAAACACTTAACTTCAGCTGCAAGGTTAGCTAAAAGTTATACAACTTACTAGTTTTGTACTACTTTCAACTATTCTAGTAGTTGAACAATAATTAGGTACATAGTTTAAAATAAAGTTGCCTTTCCGCCGTCTGTCTCCTTATATGCTTAGATCTTTGAAATTACGCAACGGATTATGGTGCGGTTAATTTTCAGAGATAGATGGCATCAACGGGGTGGATTTTAGCTATAATGCATGCATGTTGTAGTAAAGAAAAAAGTGCAAAATCAAAAATTTACTTCTTTATTACTTTTGTTGTGGAACAAAAGTTTGCCAGGTCAGCTAGTAATAAATAAAATGCTAAATGAAGTTACGTAGGCGATGTCCATTATAGGTTATTGCTATATATGTAAGTTCATGAAAGCTTTCAAACTTTTAGCAATACCTAATAGTTTGATGGTAATAATTGAGCCGCATCCGTATATCCATTACGGTGATGGACCGTAGCTAATATAATCACATGCCAGCCACGCCAGCAATGTAGTGGAAACAAATTAGGAATTTAGTGCATGGATAACTTATTTATCGTGGTTTCTGTGAACTTCAGGAATAGCTCGTTAGTAATATGGGAGCTGGGAAGATCCTGAAGGACCAGTAATATCTAGAATAATCTTAGTGATATATTTTTTAACATCACATTTGATACTCAAAAGAATCAGAATCATTGGGGACAATATTTGTTTATATTTATATTTTATTGCCTTTAGAACAAAGTTGAATTTTTCCTCATTATATTAAAATTTTCATGGCAGTAAAATGTTTTTTTTTTATAAGAAAAGGAGGCAAACTGATCACTTTATCGTAAGCGGCTAACTTGTACATAGACCCCTTGGATATTCACAATACCGGGATGGCCAATGGCAATGCTTTAGGATAGGAAGATGCTCGTTTCAAAGATTGTTTGAAGTGTATTGTACATTTAACTTCTAACTTTATAAAAATATATTTAAAAACATAGATACAAGATAGTTTTTACATGATACGAGTAAAAAGATAAAGACAGACTACTTATTAGTTTTTTTTTCATTCATCTCCAATACACTTAAATACATGTTACAATTTTATCAAGTAAACATAATCATATCACATCTTCAAGAAATGAGCTTATTCCCATCTGAAAGGCCGGCAACGCTGATGTGATGCCCCTGGTATTGCAGACGCCATGGGCGGCGGTGATCTCTTTCCATCAGGTGACCCGCAAGCTCGTTTGCCCCCTTCTATAGTTAAAAAAAGAAACACGTAGAATCCGAAAAGTATCTAAGTTCGAATTCAGGACCTAACACACGGAAGTCCGTCTGCTGAACCACAAGACAACAATAGTACATCTAGAATAAAATATACGTGAAATGGGTGCTGTATATTAAGACGTCCATGAGCGGCGCTGGTCACTTACCATCAGGAGATACGCCTGCTCGTTTGCCCTTCTATCCCATAAAAAAGACGTAGTATAAATAAACAAATACCTCGATGATTCTTGCCCCGGAGCAAGAAGCATCCATTCCCATTCCGTTAATATTTTAGAATACCTCGTCCGGGTCAGAATTTAAGATATTGTTAGCATCCTACGGGCGTCGGGAATGTTTTCACGATTGAAAAAACATTTCAATTCCAGAACTTCCAAGTCTCAGCTATTACTGAACGTGCTTGAGGAATTAATGTTTAATGTTGGTTTTTTGAAAAGTAATATTTTATTTAATGCGTACTCATTTTGATACGTAGTAGTATCGGTGATCCAGAGGTCGCGGTTTCAAATCCTGGCACACACCGACTTTTCGAAATTAATTTCGAATGTTTGATAAATATCGATGACTAAGAAACGTTAAATAACGGCAATAGGTTCGTCACCTATTCCATTTGGGACGTAAATATAACGGTGAGTCGAGGCTTAACAGCCACTTTCGGGTAGAAAAAGGTGTGAAGTTATGTTATGTTTATATGAAAATATCATATATATTAAGTAATAGTGTTATATTAAATTACACTATATATGAAATTTTGTTTTCATATTTTCTTTTATGTTTCCTTTTTAACAGAATGGATTTATTTTTTTAAACTATATACCGGGCACAATGTTGTAAGTCATCAATATTTATGAGCGAGGTTTTTGGTCCCAAGAATTCAGATCCTGATGGGGGGTGCTTGATCTCCAGTCAGTGTTCATGTTCAATATACAAATCCATTTGACTACATGTCGTCATCAATAATTGTCACCGAGTTGTAACTCTGTTTGCATAAATAATGTGACCGAAAGGTTTCTCAGATAGCACCAGATTAAGTGACATTATGGATTATCTAAGATTAGATGCGAACTGGCAAAACGATAATACTACTACAATCTGCATATTTAGGGAGTGAGGAAGTTATTTTTGGATTAAGATTCTTATCAGTGTTTTGTAGATAACAAGGATCCTTGCTAAAAGGGTTTAGTACATTTAAGTAGCGTAAATTTATAATTAAGCTATTTTCATATTGTCCTATTTCGATTTAAGATAATATTGTGTGTATTACTCTCTGTTAAATAGCTTTTCTATCAATATCAGATTTTAAAATTTTGGAGGTTTTTGTTCTTTGACTTAGTAAAACAAGTAAGTTTGAGCAATCTGTGCTGGAGGTCGGGTAAGGTTCCCATGGACTGGAGGCGCGCTGTCATCGTGCCCTTGTATAAAGGTAAGGGATCACGTATGCAGTGCGCCAGTTACAGGGCCATCAGTTTGATCAGTTTAGCAGCAAAAGTGTATGGGAAAATTATTGAAAGGAGAATGAGGGTGATATCTGATGGAGTGTTGTGGGAGGCTCTGGGTGGTTTCAGAAGCGGACGAGGGTGCATGGATCAGATTTTTTCTCTCCGCAACATCGTGGAGAAACAACTGGCTGTTAACCGGAAGGTTTTCTGCGGTTTTGTGGATCTGGAAAAAGCGTTTGACAGAGTATTACGAAAGGATCTGTGGGATATACTCCCAGGCTACGGGGTGAGCGGAGCACTGCTGCGCGCTGTGCAGTCCACATATGAGGGCTGCACAGCGTGTGTGCGTGTTGACGGCGGCTTGTCCCCCTGGTTTGACGTCAATATCGGCGTCAGACAGGGTTGAGTGCTGTCCGCTCGACTGTTCATCCTGTACCTGGACAGTTGTCTCCAGAGAATGAGATCGATGGATGTAGGGTTGCGAATGGGTGACCTAGTTGTGAGCTGCCTGCTTTACGCAGATGACGCTGTGCTTCTAGCCGAATCGCCGTCGGACCTGCAAACACTAGTCACTACTATGAAAGATGATTGCATGATTAAAGGCTTGCAGTTGAATGCGAAGAAAACGAAAGTCATGGTGTTTGAAAGGGAGGAATCCAGAACAGATGTAAGGATAATGGTTGATGATGTAGTGCTGGAACAGGTGAATGAAATTGTATATCTTGGATGCGCTTTTAGCAGAGATGGAAGGTACACCGCGGATGTAGAAAGACGAGTGGCGATAGGAAATAGCGTAAACGGAGTGTTGGGCAGATTCCTGGGCGCAAAAAATATTAGCAGAAAGGCCCAGTTAGCAATCCACAATGCAGTCCTGATCCCAACACTAACTTATGGAAGCGAGAGCTGGGTATGGCAGAGTGTGCATGAAAGTAGAATAAACGCGGTAGAAATGAGGGCTCTACGCAAGATCTGCGGAGTGACTCTCGCTGACCGCGTAGAAAACAAGGTTGTAAGGAAGGAAGTTGGTTTGAAAGAGAGTGTCGGTGTAAAAGTAAGAAAGGGCATGCTCCGATGGTTCGGACATGTAGAAAGAATGGTTGACGCAAGACTGACTAAGCAGATATACAATGCAAAAGCGGACGGATGTAGGAGTCGAGGACGGCCAAGACACACATTCCAAGACCAAATAGAACGTGTTCTGGAGGAAGGTGATGTTAAGAGCCTCAAAAACCGACGCGCGTGCATGACAAGAGTTATGAAAGTCAACGAAGCGAGTGAGGTGTGTAAGAATCGTGCCCTATGGCGCTCTGTTCTCTCTGCCTACCCCGCAAGGGATTTGGCGTGAAGTTATGTGTGTATGTGACTTAGTAAAACCCAAGAATAACTTTTGTTACAATCTTTAAATTATTTAATTTGATTTAGTTATGACTTTTAAGTCTTGGGTGGTTCGATTTAGTCGATTCGAATCCTTGGCTCAGACCAATGACTTTTCGAAAGGAATGTGAGATAATATGGATGACTGAATCCTTTGTGCCTGGTCTGGCAATCGGTTCGCCATCTATGCCATTTGGGACGTTTACAACAGAACAGAAAACGACACAACAGAACGTTTACGGCCACTGCTATGCTATGTTATATTGATAAGGTATTTGTTTCTAAGACTTTCGCGAATCTCACTCCCGTGAAAATGATCTATGTAAAGAGTTCGAAACGTCGGGAAATAAATATAAATAAGTATGAAATAAACGCGATATAATCCTAAAAGTTGTTTTGCTATGGTATGTTAAAATTAACACTGTTCGTTATTAATGATTAATATTCATAGCTAATTATATATTAGATGTGATATTGGGATGAGTGCTGATAATGTAAAATTTTGATAAAGTACAAAACCTCGTTGTATGTTTTCTATAAAACAGTTTATTATTAATATTATTAAGAGTTAGCAGTTATTAGATAAAAGCATAAATGATTATACTTAGTCTGGCCATAAATACTGTTACAACTAAAAATAAAAAAAATGTTACATTTGAATTTGGAATCTGTCATTTTTATACGATTGTTCATTGTGTTTTCTCGTTTTGGCGCCAATACATTGTACAATATTCTGCGATATTAAAATGGGGTGGGGAGATAAAGAGAACCGAATCGCTGTGATTGCATTACATAAAGTAGGTATGGAGCCAAATGCAATTTTTAAAACTCTCCATACACTTGGTATTAGTCAAATGTTTGTGTACCGGGCTATTAATAGGTACAATGAGACCTCCTCTGTTTGTGACAGAAAAAGATCTGGCCGTCCACGTAGTGTTCGTACGAAAAAGGTGGTCAAAGCAGTAAGGGAAAGAATTCGAAGAAATCCTGTCCTCAAGCAAAATATTTTATCTCGGGAGATGAAGATAGCACCTAGAACAATGTCGCGTATTTTAAAAGATGACTTAGGACTTGCAGCCTATAAGAGGCGCACTGGTCATTTATTAACTAATAATTTAAAAAAGAATAGGGTGTTAAAATCTAAACAACTACTGAAGCGGTACGCAATGGGAGGTCACAGAAAAATATTGTTTATGAATGAAAAAGTTTTTACAATTGAGCAACATTTTAACAAACAAAATGACCGTATTTATGCTCAAAGCTCTAAGGAAGCTTCCCAATTAGTTGACAGTGTGCAACGAGGGCATTATCCGACTTCAGTGATGGTTTGGTGGGGTGTTAGCTACGAAGGAGTGACTGAGCCATATTTTTGTGAAAAAGTTATCAAAACATCGGCACAAGTGAATCAAGATACCATTCTTGAAAAGGTAGTCAAGCCCCTTAACAACACCATGTTCAATAACGAAGTATGGTCCTTCCAGCAAGACTCGGCACCGGGTCATAAAGCTCGGTCCACGCAATCTTGGTTGGAAGCGAACGTTTCGGACTTCATTAGAGCTGAAGACTGGCCGTCGTCTAGTCCCGATCTTAATCCACTGGATTATGATTTGTGGTCAGTTTTAGAGAGTACGGCTTGCTCTAAACGGCATAATAATTTAGAGTCCCTAAAACAATCCATACGATTGGCAGTGAAGAATTTTCCCATGGAAAGAGTGCGTGTTTCTATTGATAACTAGCCTCAACGTTTAAAGGCCTGTATTGCAGCCAATGGAGACCACTTCGAATAAGCTTTTATATTTTATATCGTTTTATATTTATGCATTAAAGTAATACACTGTAAAAGTAATAAATGTTATTTGCAATTAAAAAAATTTTTTTTTTCTTTGTTACAATATTTATGGCATGAAATGTATATTCCTGTGAAAGATGTCGTAACATTGTACACTATTCTCTGTCACTGGTTCTGGCCGGGCATCGAACCTAACATTAGTTAATAATGTAATAAGAAAATATGAAAGATAGAATGTGAACTTTACAATTAATTTGTAATCGGATTCTGGTAACATGAAAAAGGTGGCAAGTCCTTAATAGCTATCATCATATTGGCTATCAATAAATTTAAAACTAAAGCAAAAATAAAAAGTTCCAATTGCGGTCTCGGTTTAAGTAAGCTTTTCGTATATTGAAATTATCGGTTAATTTCGTTACGGGATAAAATATGATTATTGAGTAGGGTTTGATTCAATGAAAAATCGACTTTTTTCACATCTCGTCGTTTCAATACACGAGTAATCTAATCAAGACATTTACAAATAGACTGCCTTCACTCGCTTCTGTATTTCTTTCCTTTTAAGATTTCTTTACACGGTATCAATAAATAAAGGCGTGTTTTGGGACATTGAGAAAGATCTATCGATTTTCGTTATATTCTGACCCATATTTTTTTCGTCCTTTACGCTTTCTAATATTACTAGAGGCAGGTAGCATATCCTTTTATTCACAAAATAATCTAAAGACTTCTTGAGGCAAATTTTCTAATGGAAGACACACTTACGAATTCTTAGAATTTATGTGTATAAATATCCAAACTCGAAATAAATTATATTAACAAATAAATTAATTACATTATTTACAATATATAATATGATAAAAAACTAGCTGAAATCAAAATGCTCCGCATCTCGGTCTACTGGTAGCGTGTCCGGCAGATTGACCGCATTGCTACCCTGAATGGCAATGCTAATCCTCTGTGCGAAGATTAGACCAGCCGTCTGGTCGCGAGAGGCCTCAATCAGCCTCTTAGCAAGATTTTTATAGATTGCACGAGCATTCAGACCCCCATATCCCTAGAATCGCAACCCCAAACGGCTGAAAAACATAATCATCTACAAGGTTTCTGTATTTGTGCCGTCTGATACCTGTCGCACCGAGCGATACTCGATGCGCCACTTTACGCCGATATTCTGAGAGGTCGTGGTATTTCACCGGTTGCATGACCATTAATATATTGCGTGGTTCTACAACTGTTATCTTAAGTAGAATTATAATTCATATTAATATATCTAATCCGCTAAAGGAAAGCTAAAAAGAAACTTTTTAGATTGTTTGTTGTTGGTTAGACTGCAAAACAATCTTTTACCGGTCATGAAGTTCTAAAATAATAAACGTTAAAACAAATAATATTAAGCATGAACAATTTCGGCGGTCCAGTGATCAAGCACCTCGCTTCTGAATCCAGAGGTTACGGGTTCGAATCCTCACATAGGCTCACACCATGACTCTTCGAAATTATTTTCGGCATTTTGTGTGATAAATATCGATGACTAAAAACTTTGTGCCCGGTATGGCAATAGGTTCGCCACCTATTTCATTTGGACGTAAACATATCGGCGAGACGAGGCTTAACAGCCGCTGCCTACACGTTCGGGTAGGCGTGAAGTTATGATATGTTATTAAGTATGAATGAAATGAATAAGTATGAGCCACTTCAGTCAACCACTCTTAATACAAAACGGGGATGACACGATGCGCTAATTGCAATGACGCCATATGATATTGTACCGCTATATTAATACCAGCATTAAAACCCTTATCGTTAAAGGAATAGAGTTGAAAATTATCTAGACGACATACCAACAAAACATTGTTGACTTGTATCGGACAAAGATAATTTGCGGTCAGTGTGGCTGGACAGCTGTTGAAGTTTAGGTTCAGTTTCGAGTTTGCTGGATACGTTGAAATTTTGATGTTTTTTATCTAACAAGAAGGCTTGATAATGGCTGTACAGCCAGATATTGGTAGGTTGTATTGGCAGATACTAGAAAAACTGGTACGCATATTGCTCTGGAGCCGTTTAGGCCTATATTTTTATATTAAAAGAGACTAGCCAGTTGTTTTCGACGTCTTTGTTCCAGTTGGAAATACCATCATTGGATTTGTTTTAGCAACTTCACCATTTTTGAATGTAGAAACAACAGTGTTAGTGCCAAGCAGTTCACTGCATAAATGGACCGGCTCGACCTGTGAAATACCACGGCCTCTCAGAATATCGATGGGGTATACACGAATATAAGTGGGTCATGCCGCGTTTCGTTCAGTGAGAGAGGTGTCCCACTTGAAATCCAAAATATCTTTATTTATTATATTTCTCAAAGCAATTAGAATCGCCATACAACAAAAGTACATAAATCAATCTAAAATACTCTTATCCATTTAAAATACGCGGAGCTTAGGTTCCCATTCTTCGCATGATATTTAGTGAGAAAGCGAATCTAAGTTCCGGTTCCGACGTCAGGGCTTCTTGAGAAGAACTGGCAAGAAACTCAAGACCGACACTGTTTTTCTTCTTCACGTCCCTTTCCCATCCTACACCCTAAAAGACAACTCAACTGCAACACTATATGTGTTGCGCGCGGCGGTAGTTGCGTAACATCAGCTGAACCATATGCTCGTTTGCCCTCCTATTAAATTATTTTCTTACTATCAAGATGAAAACAGATACGTGCATCGAATGTTTAATAAAATGTCCAATACATTTAATTACACTATGTATTGTTATATAGTTTCCTTTTCATACAGATAAGTTTAATTAACTTTTCTAAACAGAGGAAAGTGTATGTTGAACAATAGCGCCGTTCTTATGAGTTCATTTCAATGTACAGGTAAATCAGAAGTGCCGTTTTGTGTAGGTCCTCGAATAGACTATACATATAAAAATAAACCTGATAAAACTTAAGTTCACCCCTCTTCTACCCAAAGGTGTAGGCAGCGGTTGTTAAGCCTCGTCTCGCCGTTATTTTTACATCCCAAATGAATAGGTGGCGAACCTATTGTCATACCGGGCACAAAGTTTTTAGTCATCGACACATAGTTTTCGAAAATAATTTCGAAAAGTCAGTGGTGTGAGCCAGGATTCGAACCTGCGATCTCTCGATTCAGCAGCGCGATGCTTGGCCACTGGACTACATCTTTACCTGATATAAATAATGGATCTGAAAAATTATTAACATCTTGTTAATACATTTTCGGATTGAGATATAAATCAGTATTTATATTAAATTAATTTTGGATTAAAATAACATTTATTGTGTAGCAGATAAATAGCTTAAAACAATAAGTACTATGTTTTTTTTTTACAAATAAGTTAAAAAGTGGTGCAATTGTTGGATGGTTAGGTAAAGGAAAAATAAGAAGAATAGGAGAAGGTGGACCTTATGCCTGCGGGATTCACAACGGACAAAATGTTTGCCGTCAACAATAATGGTAAGAAAAACCATTATGAAAATTTAACATGTGCAATTTAACATTAGCTTTATGGAACTGGAGGTCCAAGGAGTTTATACAGGTTATTGTGAACAATTACGGACATGAAGTATTTTATAAAACTTTTTCCTACTATAATACAATTTATAAAAAATCAATGGATTTTCTGTTATTCCTATAAATATTAATATAGCAAAATCTGTCACGCGTTCATTCATTTTATGAACAATGGGAAGTGTTGTGTTTCACTGGGAAGGCATGGATTTCTAGTAAGTTATAAACAATTGTACTTTCACACCTTTAATAATTAAAAATGTAAGCAGCTTAGCCTCGGGTTGAATAATAAAATGTTTTGTTAATATACAAAATGAACAATTTATTTAAATGTACTCTAGGGCTTTCACATTCGATTCGATTACGACATTGATATGTAAAGGGTCATTAATATTATGTAAGTCGAACTGTAAATGACTTCACATGAATAAGTCTCTATGCGTAGCTACATTTACTTCAATATCGTTTGTATTTATCATATATTATGTTGTGTATTTATGTATGTATGCATGTATATTTGAGTGTGTATATATTTGTACATGTATGCATTCATGTATCTATCTGTTCCATGGTTCCTTAATATACATATAAACAACTACACCGCGTATAATTCTTTCTAGTTCAAAATGTCCATCCTAAGGTTGTCTGTAAGAGATCGTAGCATGCGATAAGATCGCCTTTGTACTAGCCTAATAATTACCACGTAGTACTTACTGTTATGTATTCTTTAAATGGTATACAATAAATTGTATCGTATTCGATTCTAAAGTATCAGTATCAAGAGGCAACAGTTATGATTCTGTTTAAAATAGAACAGGAGTCAATATTGGGATCAAATTAAATTTAATTAGGGACGACAAACGATACCTGCAGATGGGACTTGAACCCGAACCTCCTGACTGGGATTTTACTATAGATACAGGTGAAGTGTTTGATGAAATTTTTAAACAAACAAGATTGTCAAAATCTTCAAAGTAATAATACAAATACGTAGATATTTTTCATTTGTTTGACGCCCAGTCAGTCGGTCTAATAGGAGCTCATTATTTTTTTTTTGTATTCTCCTGACGTATTGCGCAATCGTCTTCATTAAACGAGGCTTATGTTGTATCAGAAATATATCAATCACCATTATGTGAAGAAAAAGAAAATATTAAAACATATCAGTGTGTTTTGAAGATGCTTTGTTACATTATTTTAATGTAACTCAACCTTTTTTTTTGGAAAACAAAATAAGTTCTTTTATCAAAATTACTTCTAAAATATGTATACAATTTTACAACCAAGTTCTGAAATAAATCCGTAATATATATAACATTAAAACAACTTTTTAGGATTATATCGCGTTTATTTATTACATACATAACTTCACGCCAAATCCCTTGCGGGGTAGGCAGAGAGAACAGAGCGCTATAAGGCACGATTCTTACACACCCCACTCGCTTCGTTGACTTTCATAACTCTTTTAATGCACGCGCGTCGGTTTTTGAGGCTCCTAACATCACCTTCCTCCAGAACACGTTCTATTTGTTCATGGAATGTGTGTCTTGCCCGTCCTCGACTTCTACATCCATCCGCTTTTGCATTGTATTTCTGTTTAGTCAGTCTTGCATCATCCATTCTTTCAACATGTCCGAACCATCGGAGCATGCCCTTTCTTACTTTCTACTTACCGACACTCTCTTTCAAACCAACTTCCTTCCTTACAACCAACAATCATTTTCACGATTCTCTGTAAAGAGTTCGAAACGTCGGGAAATAAATAAAAATAAGTAATAAATAAACGCGACATAATCCTAAAAGTTGTTTTAATGTTATGAATATAATTGTTTTAATGTTATGAATATGATTTGCGAAAATCTGAGAAATAAATACCGTAATATACATTTTAATAAAAAAAAAAAAAAAATAGATTCTGTAGTACTAAGGGCTTCTATACAATTGCGTGTTTCCTTGAGAACCGAGCAGAGTGGACATGAACGGCTCCTTACACAAATTTTTTTTGTATAATTCCTCAGTACTTAGCTAGTTTGTAGCACTACCTTTAGTTTAAATTTCAACTATATTTAAATACATGTTAATTTCAACTAAGTTTTACACCTCTACCTAATGTCTTCTGTAGTAAAGTATAACTTTTTCCGGGCGTTTGCTGTGGCGCCTAACCCTTTAATAGTTACTTTAGTGTTATCTAGTTGACCTAGCAAACTTTGTTTCGCCTCAGAAGAAATAAAAATGGTCACTGTGGGTTATAGAGATAGACATACCTATGCCATTGCGGACTTTTTGTAGACCTTCTGAAGGTTTATAATAATGTAGTACATTGTTTAGATCTATCACTTAGACTTCACCAGCGTTTGTAATTAAAGAGCTAAATCTCAATACTTTTAGTTTCATAGATCTAAGTATATAAGGGGACATACAGCGGAAAGCGACATTGTTTATATTATGTAATGATAATAGTAGTCTAGATTTTAGTCTACTATTTTTATTTAATTTGATTTGATGACTATTTTTGTTACAATTTAATTATTGCAAGAGTCCGTTAGAACAAATAAAATAAATAATATTTTGATTGACGGTATGGTATAATTTTATCGCACTCCAATTAATACTCTTCCTAAGAACCTTAATAAAATAACAGTATATTTTTCGTTCCCCCATGATATATCATGTTTTTCCTTTAATACTAAATTTCATGGTAAATATTTAATTAGTTTTTGACGCCACACATTGATTTTGATTGGTATAATTAAGTTTTATTATTATAAATTATACGTCATAAATAAATTGATTGGTTGACAAAAGATAGGACCGTGAAAAAAAAAGTATTTAGTTGAATTAGTCTACCCCCGATAATAGGTCTGGTCACGACAGTTATAATTTAAGACAAATTACTACAACGATTTTGCCACAAGTTTGTTTTCCATTCGCCTATTTTTTCTTTGTTAGTTTCAAGGTGGCCATAATCTATTTCACCTTTGGAATAGCTGCTTTTTTGCTGGCTATTTTGGGAATGGTGACTTGCTTTATTGAGGTTGTCGTTGGGGGTTACAGTTTCACCTTGACAGATTTGACAGATTTGCATGTCAGGCAATTAAATACACAGTATATCTAGTTCCATATTTGTTTAAGCATACTTATATGCTTTAACTGTCACTATTTATAGCCAGTCTTATATACAGAACAGTGGTTGAGCCAAGCAGTTTGCTGCGTGGATGAGCCGGTTCCGGTACCCAGACTAAATATGCAGCAATCATTAACATATTAAATTCATTCAATAGACTGTATAAAACTTCACTTCAACTTTGACAAGCCTCGTAGTGCATTGGTAAAACAACCGGATGCAGGATAGTGATTGGCGGGGTCGATCCCCACCCGAGTACAAATATTTATGACAAGGATGAATGTTTGTATGGCGTCTGTAATATAAGTAAGTATTTACAAAAAAAAAAATATTATCCGTTATCTAGTATCAAGTTAAAGTATTTAGTTGCTTAACTTGGAACTAGAGGGCGCTGTGTGTATTCTGTAAAAAGATATGATTAGTATTAAAAGTTCAAGTTAATTTTATGTAAAAAGTCATGCTCCGAAAACTCATTAGTAGAAAATAAGTTATACATAAAATTATTGGGTCTCAGCTATTAAGTGAAAATATCTGAGAGTGCATTAGCAAATTGATGTCTTACTATGTTTTGATCAACATTTTCGGTAATTTTAGGTTTAATAATTCCACATTTAGAATTTTCCACTTCATGACCACAGTCAGTATTATTTTTAAATTTTACCTGATGGGAAGTAAGTAACTCCACATGGAAACCTCCCACACAGGTAGTGTATCATACGCGCTGTTGCCCTTAAAGGAGTGAGACTAAACACTGGGCCTCCAGATACCACTCTCATCGAACAATATACAGCATCAGCAACATTGCGTCGATATTCTGAGAGGTCGTGGTATTTCACCGGTCGGACTGGCCCATTCTTCCAGCTAGCTGCTGTCTTTACCAAATCTGTTGAATCATTTCAATAATGTTATTTTAAGCCCCAAAGGTTATTAAAAAAATGGAAAAATGGAGTTGGGTAACCAGGTATTCCATCTATTCCGAAGTACCTTCCATAATCTTATTTTTTAGTATTATTTAGTACCTAAATGAATTTGAAATATTATAACCTGTCTCGGTGGTCCAGCCTGTCTCAGTGGTCCAGTGGTCGAGCACCACACTTCGGAATCTGGAAGTCGCCGGTTCGAATCCTGACTCCACCAATGACTTTTCGAAATTGTTTTCGAAAGTTATGGGTCATAAATATCGATGACTAAGTAACTTTGTGCCTGGTATAGGTTCGCCACTTATTCCATTTGGGACGTAAACATAACGGCGAGACGAGGCTTAACAGCCGCTGCCTACACCTTCGGGTAGAAAATGGCGTGAGGTTCTGTTATGTTATATTTCATAACATGACAATATCTCAAACATATCTGCATATTTATTCATAAAAATGAGATATAAAAATAGTTCAGGGTGAAGCTCGTGTGGTATTTATCTGTGAGCCTCACGTTTAAATTTATAGCCTGATACCGAGGCTTTAAAAGCGTGCATACATTTGAAATTGCTTTTATCGATTTTTGTTTGAACATTGTTATCTTTGTATTAATATTTCCGAGGGTACACTGTTTCAATTTTATTTTTTTTATAAGTGATTTATTGAGGTACATTCACGCCTTCGATGCCGGAATTTGTAGGCAGCGATATAATACGATACGATACGATAATTTGATGGGTTTAATTGATGCCAAAGATGAGGGGTTTGGTAACTAATTACAATCATACACAGTTTGGTCATCAAATTAATTAATTTATGAAATACAATCTGTGAAATAATGTTGGTGCTTAGCCGAATCAATCGGAAGTAAAAATGCTTAGCCAAAATGAGAAAACACACTGAATCTTATTTCTTTTCCTTCTCTAGCTTAGAATACTATTCTACTAAGTTATGTATTAACTTCGAAACAGATGTCTGCTTAGCCATTATACAATCTCGAGGCTCCTTATTTACTTATTACACATACATACATAACTTCACGCCAAGTCCCTTGTAGAGTAGGCAGACGGAACAGAGCGCCTGTCACCTTTCGTAAAAACACGTGCGATTTAATCTAGGAGAGTGAGTCGTAGGCGTTCTCGATTTCTACGTCTTCGCTTAAATTATCCTTGTAATAGTTTTGTCATCATTACATAGTATAAAATAAAGTAGCTTTCCCCTGTCTGTCCCCTTACGTGTTTATATCATTGAAACTACGTAACGGATTTCGCTACGGTTTTTTTTTAAGGACAGAGAGTGTCAACGGGGTGGTGTATATCTATAATTCATGTATTAATCAAATTTATTAATATATTAAAGAAAAATTCATAAATTCATAATTTACGTATATATTACGATTGATACAAACGTGCGCCGGGTCAACTAGTATCCAATAAGATATATCCAAATGCAGTTATTAAATGAAACAATAAAATTAAATTACAATTTTTATTCACTTTAAATGAACAGACAGTATACAAAGCCTATTTACATTTTCTTTTTATATAGTAGTTATTGACACTGGACTAAGGCGAGAATACTAAACGTTTATTTACTGTTAATAAGCTATCTGCTTATTATTTACATAATACTTTATATTTTGAAATAAATATTTCACACTAGAATGAAATGCAAAAAAAAATATTATAAATATAAGTTTAAATTTAAGTTTTTTTTTATACTAACAATAAAATTACACTCTTTGACATAATAAATTTGTTACATTCTATTTATTAAATATTGAATTAATAAATTCAACATATCAACACATAAAATTATTCATGGATTTGATTTTAATCTATGACCACGGAAGATTCATTATACATTTTCTATAAATCTAAACTCTGAGTCCCTTGAAATAAACTATATATTTGAATGATTGGAATAGATGTTTTCTGTAGGAAAAAAAGATATTCCTATGATAGAACATAGCGTATATCTAAAGTTAGATATCTAGCTTCACGTAGATAAAACATATTTAAAAAAACGTTGCATTTGTTTTAAAAGAATCACGTTTGTGGGCAATTTTATTTACCAATTCAAATATACAATAACCAATTTATCTTTTATAAAAAGATAAAGTAATAATTTAAAGAAAAAAACTTTTTTAAAGAAGCTTTTATTTAAACGCTCTAAAAAGAATAAAATAATTTTAACCTTATACATTTTAACTATCAACTTATAACCTTATTATATACAATTTATGTGATAATAAAAGCTTGTCGCTATGTTTAATTACCTATCAGTGGCTATCCATAACCATCTATAAATATTTTTTTAGATTTAATGATTACTGTGACGGATCGCATTATCCAAATATATTTTTTTGGTTTATAACATATATATGGACACCCGAACACATATAGTGGTACAGTTCCGTTGCCGGCCCTTTCCATGGGAAATGGAAGGGGTCGGAATTGGGATGGGAAGAGGAGGGGGGAAGGGTTGGGTTGAACATAGCGACAAGCTTTTATTATCACATAAATTGTATATAATAAGGTTATAAGTTGATAGTTAAAATGTATAAGGTTAAAATTATTTTATTCTTTTTAGAGCGTTTAAATAAAAGCTTCTTTAAAAAAGTTTTTTTCTTTAAATTATTTTCAAGTTTTTAGTTATCGATGGGTAAGTTTCTCAGTCTCTTCATCTCATTCAAAGCATCATTGTTACAAGGTCATTTGCCAGTTAATTTCGAACAGTCCAACTCTTCAATGAGGAGACCTCCTAAAGTCTTTTCTCTACTTAAGGCCGCGTATGCTTGACCAGCAGCAAAGAGTTTCGAGCCTAAGTAAACAAATTTTTTTGTTACTTATTTGTTGATTTTGCAACTTAATTTTGTTAAGTGGGACTGTTGTTTAATAACAAAATATGTTTAACTACTTGTGATGTCTAACGCCATCTGTTGTTTTAATCAGTACTTTATTGCTGACCTGAGTGTAACATAGAAGTGAGTTGTAATAAAAGTTATAGTTCGTTCCCACCATCCACTGTGTTTAATTCTAATAATACCTATAACACCATTAAAATCCGTTAGTGTAGCAATCATGTTAAAGTTATTAAATCCTGCCCAATTTACGTCGGTATCCTGAAAGGGCATGGCATTACACCGGTCGAACCGGCCCATTCATGCAGCAGATTGCGTGGCTGACCACAATTAAAACACTGTTAACTATTAAAACATAGGTCAACGGAAAGCCGTCGACTGTGATGGACTACCGCCTCAGCCGTAAAGTGGTCGTAAGGTTCTCAATGTTAGCACTAACTCATTTTGATTATAAATTTGGACGCGCCGCTTAAACCTGTATCTTGACATGGTGATTTGGCATCAGTGACTGAATAGTAAACAACAGATTGACTGACACTGCCCAAACAAGCAGGCCACTAGTATCTAGCCGCTCATATTGAAAGCCCTATGATATATATAATATTTATACACAATCTAATTTGTTTATAACATTAATTAATAACATAACATAGCTCGACTCCTTTTTCTACCCGAAGGTGTAGGCAGCATCTATTAAGCCTCGACTCGCCGCTATGTTTACGTCTTATCTTATCGTATTATCTTATCTTTAAGGGAGTAGGATATAGGATATGGGAGTAGGAAGGGATGGGGAAGGGGAGTAGGCCTCCGGGTACCTCTCTCACCTAAAGAAACACGCCGTGAGCTGGTTGTGGTATTTCACCGGTCGAGCCATCCCATTCATACACTGAATTGCTGGGCTCTACCACTGTTGCCATACAGCGAGCACAAAGTGGTCAGTCAAAAATATTTATCACACATGACCTTCGAGAGAAATTTCGAAAGACATTGGTGTGAGGCCAAATTCGAACCCAAGACTTCCTGATTCAGAAGCGGGCTAGTTTACTGAACCACCGAGACATAGTTTTTGAAGTTCTCATATAACTCTTTAATGAAAGGGCCATTTGATACGCATATAGTAGAAACGCAAATATTTATTCCACTATATTGGATTTAGAATGACGTCACATTATTTTTCGAGCTACTATTAACAAGCCCTTTCATTTGATACCCATATTGTAGAAATGCATTAAAAAAAAACTGTTCCTCTATCTTGGATTATCCGCCATATTGGATTTAGAATGATGTCACATTATTTTTTTTAGTTTTCCCAATGAGCCCTTTCATTTGATACCCATATTGTACGAAAGCTTAAAATATATATTCCTTCATCTTGGATATTCCACCATATTGGATTTAGAATGACGTCATATTATATTTTGAGTTACACTTAACAAACCCTTTCATTTGATACCCATATTGCAGAAATGCATTAAAAATATCCATTCCGCCATCTTGGGTCGTCCGCCATATTGGATATAGAATAATGTCATACATTATATCATGCATTGTCATCCAAAGTAAACGTGTATACAAAATTTCAGCTCAATCGGTTGAAGGTATCTACTTCAAAATTGAGTTACAAGATTCCACCGAACATACATACTTACATACATACATACATACATACATACAGTGCAAGGTAAATAAAAGCTTATAAAAAGTTCACGTGACAGTTCGGAATTATAAACACTTTTTTATATAATATTTTTCTTGGAATGATTGGCTCATATTGGACACATATGTATACTCTAAGGTGGTTTTTTATTTCTTCACCCACTTTTTTCCGGAATATTTTATTAAACTTTTAAGGAATAAATTATTACTGTAGATATACAAACAACTCATTAATTATGATAAGCAAATTCTTCGTTATGTCTGCTTTTAAATTTTAAATCAACTCATATCATCAATAAGGTTGATTTTTGGGTCAAACACTCTACACGAATACTAGGACAAATTTAAAATTCCACGCCTGTGTACGCAAATAATAAAGAATATCACATTATTAACTTTAATAAAAATATCATTGCTACATAATAATAATATATCATAATATTATTGAAGTCTAATAATAATACTTTTGAAAATAAAACAATATAATTTACTATCATTATAATAATTCATCAACTAATTTAACTTCACTTTTGTCTTTCATTATTTTATTTATGTTATATTTTGCAATAATGTATATATATATTATTATTGCTTATAATATATTCATTATTATTACCGCGTATTGTGTAAGCTGATGCGTAAACTGTATTAATTTTACAATATAATTAAATAATAATCATACACTTATTTCATATTATTACAATTTTTGATATGTACATTTTAATACCATTTTTTATACTAAATAACAAAAACAATGACATATTTTTAATGAAAAGACTAATATTTTAATTATGTCTCATGCGAAACTTGATTGCATAAATAAGTGTATTATCTATAAATAATAATAATAATGTAAGGGTTTAGGCCCTCTTTAAAGGTATACATAAATCTACAAATATATAAACATTATTTTAATTGACTATTTTCAACGCTAGAAAACTTCAGCAGGGCTCGATGCTGAAAGCTCAAAAGCGTTTGATTTCTAAAGGTATGTGTGAGTTCAAAATATACTATGAATTATACTATAAATATTAATGTTAATAAAATCAATAAAATATAACAATTGCAAATAATAGCAATTGCTAACATTAGATATATATAATCTTAGATATATTTAATATTCATTATAATTATGAAACAAACTTAAAATTTCTTAATCTACCAGTGTCTTAGACGGTAATTGAAGCAACTATATTATTAATTAAATTTAATTTATATTTAAACATTACTTAGAAATATGAAGAGACTTTAATTCAAATTTATATACACAATCTAGAGTTTTATTGTCAGTTCTGAACCATCAAACAAATTATACATTAATAATAACAATATCATTATTAAATACAAATACAATTGTAGAACTAAATATTACAACTATTTATTTACATTTTAATAATCATCATAAAGTTTGCTTTTAAAAAGCCAAAACCGCTATACATTTAATACACATAAATATATTACTATACAAATTCATTTCTATACATCGAAAGCGTCTAACTTACTTTTTTTACGAAATCGTATTGTCTTGTCGTGAATTTACAATTTTTCAATGAAAACTGTGCGTCGTGTTTCACGTGAGATTCTTAGATGAATCTTCTTCTTACACACTCCGACCAATATACAGAGACTAGGTGATGTGAAAATCACCACGTAGAAGTCTGGTAAAAGTCTTCTTGAATTGTTGATTAGCCAATGCGTAGCAGAAAGGATTAATAGGACTGTTGGCGTAACATAAAAAGTACGAAAACATGTACAGATGTTTGTTGATGCACGGTGGATTCGTACAGAAACCTTCCACTAGAGCTAGAATATGATACGGAGTCCAACATATAACAAACGCACCCAATATAAACGATATAGTCCTAAAAGCTTTCCTAGCTCGATTTTCTGATTTCGACTTTTGCCTTCCTATACTTAGAAACAAACCGTCTCTTTTCGAACGTTTAACTTTTAATTTTTTCCCAATGTTTTTGACAAAGTCTTTTCTAGAGTCGCCCCGACCTGACCCAGTTACTACAGTACTTGATACTTCGCTATTCTCAACCGCCGGACTGATTGCGGGATTCAGTTTCGACGGAGAAACTTTAACGTCATCTGGTTTCGGTGGTTTAGATTCATTATTATTGGAAGTAGACGTAACAAGGGAAATTACAGGTTTGGAATGTTCTCCGGTTGTTAAACTTACTTCCGTATTAACTTTAATTGGAGGTGGCGGAGAGAAATTACTTTTCGGTTGGGTTACTTGAGCTTCAGCAGTGGCTCGAATCAGAGCTGCTTGTAGCAATGACGTATTATTAGCTACATTAGCGGAATTTAGTGTTGGTGGGGATGAAGGTTCAGTTGCAGTAGGAAATGTCATGGAGGAAGGAGGGCTTTCAAAAGTAGGAGATGGTAAAATTACTGAACTTTCATCCATATATCTCAAATCTGCCCCATCCATTCCAACAAGTACATCGTAAGATGTGCCATCACCTTTGACAAGCCTCACAGTTCTAGTACGAGATGATTCAGAATAGGATGGTGGACTTTCGGAAGCAGCTGGACTGCAACGGAATTCTGATGGTGGTGGAATAATTCTTTGTGCGATTGTTGTAGATATTTCACGTTGTTCGGAAGGTGTGGCTATACCTGATGACATAGGGGACACTAGACTTGCTGAAGACAGAGGTATTGTAGGTGCGGGTGTGTTTTCGCGACTCTGTGTGTCGGGGTTGTCAGTGTCAAGTAAACTCTTCTCTGATATTTGTGATAAGGAAGTTTTAGGTTTTTCATGGTCATGTTTACTTATTGGTGATTGTTTTGTTATTTCTGTCTTGAGTAACATACCACCATTTAATCGCATGTTATTCAATAGCTGCATTGTGCCTGTTTGCATGACTAAATTGGCTACTGAAGGTCTCTTTTTGGTATTTGTTTGGGTAGTGCTTTCATCATCTGAGTCAAAAGCAGGACTACTGGATCTTTCAGCTTCTACTTGATCTTCTTTCTTTTCACCATCGGATTCATTCGTAGTTGATGTTCCGGTAACAGTGGCACTGCTTTTATGTGCTGAAGATTTTTGACTAGAATTAGAGTCCAGTGAACAACCTAGATTTAATAATGGAGCCGCTAATGAACCTTTAGACGTGGAATCTTTACGAATAGTTTCAGATGCTTTAATTTGATCCTCACTAGAAATTGTTGCTTTTGATAAATTCGCCATACCAGCAGCCCGCCCAGCCATTCCTTGCATTACCCCAGCACTTAACGCTACCATCGATTGCATTTTCCTTTGTTTAGCTTCGCTTTTCTTTTGCATGTCGTACGCTGTTTTAAAAATACCAGCATACAATACAATCAGAACGAATAAAGTTGTCCAATAATAGCCTATTATTAGAGCTGTATTGAATACTGGATCTTTCAGGAACTGTACAGCGCATTCACCTTCCTGTAAATCTCTAAATCCAACAAAATGTTCCCAACCGAATATAGTAGTGAAGAAAAGTAGTGCCGGTATAATCCATGTCACTGTTACCATCCAAATAACTCGATTTTTAGTACGCCACGCTCTGTATCTTGCTGCAATTTTAACACTGCAAAATCTGTCTACAGTAATTAGAAGAACAGTATACTGTGAGACGAGACATACGGTGTAGTCTACAGAAAGCCACAAATCGCATAGCAATGGTCCTAAATGCCAGTAGCCTTTTAAAACGTAGTCAGTATAGAACGGCAATGATAATGTACCTGTAGACAAAAGAAATAAAAGTTCTATAATTAGTGATATCTATTTTTGTATATAAAAGTTCAAACGTTTTGTTTTATTTCGTTTGATTTCATTTTATTTAAAAAGTATAAAAGTAATCAGGATAATGGTAAAGAATAATTTATTGAAGCGATCGTTTTATATTTATAATTAATTTCATCCATGACTTTTACTTCACTACAAATGGCCCTTGGATTTTATGGTTTAAATGAAATTGCTTTTAGTAAAAGTTATTAGTAGCCTATAGATGTATGTCATCAGATACAAACCAATCAACAAATCAGTGGCAGCAAGTGAGGCAATGAAGTAGTTGCTGGGCTGTCTGATGGTTCTGTCGACGAGGAAGGCGAGCAGAACGAGCACATTCCCGCTAACAGTCAGTAGGATGACGAGCACCAGGCATGTTGCAAATATCACGGCCAACCATAAAGGGAACGGTGGGAGAACTGGTTGCTGAAACAACAGTAATTCTCAAAAATCTATTAATTACTTATCAAAATTCTTCAAAAGCAAAGTGCAACTTTAGGAGTTTATTTTTAATTTAGTTAATATGCGGAGATTTCTGTAAGAGATATGTATGACTTTTGGAATATAAATTAGATGACTTTTTAGGCTGTTTGATAAAGAGTTTCGTGCCCAGTCCATACAAAAAAAACTATTTGGACGAAATAACACTATCAACTCGATTTTCGGTAATTCATGACATATAAATATATGTACCAATGAATACCATGAATTATCAATAATCGAGTTAAGATCCTCAAGTATAAATCTTACATTAAAGCTAATTTATAGGTAACATAATAATATTATGAGTCTTAATGCATTTTTGGAGACATATTTGCAAATTTTAAAATTTTATGAACATACCGTTGCAAATTGCTTTATATAAAGTTACCATACATAGGGATGTGTCTTTTGAGAACTTTCAGAGAGAACATTGCCGGAGAGTAAAATGTATATAAAAACGATATATTTTCCTCCAATAGACCCATAAAAAGTCCGTGATAACAGGTTATATCTTTCTTATCGTAACCCAAAAGAATTATTTCTACAAACATAAATAACTTCACGCCGAATCCCCTGCGGGGTAGGCAGAGTGATATTCGAGATAATTTAAAATTTGCAAAATCTTTTATTGGACGTGGTCACAAATGAAATTTAAATATATTTTATTTTGTGTTCGTTGGTTTAGTGCTAGCAAAACTAAACACCGTTATAAAAAAATATATAAATTATTCGAAATAGATATTATTATTATATTGAAATGTGTAAATAGCTATTCATCAGTGTAAATTACATTAAAGAGTAATTTTTACGCAAAGAGAATTCTTACAGAATCCAAAACCCAAACAGTTACGGATTTTTTTACGCAAACATAACTCAAAACTGTATCTGTTATGGATTCCGTTACCATACTAAACTCTATTATTTTCATCTCATTTATTATCTGTTCTTTTAAGTTATAGTTATTTTATAATTTTACAAAAAAACTATAGATCTTAAGTTGAATTATTTACTGTATAAATGTTATATTATAAAATACGTTGTTACAACCTCAGTATTGTTTACGAGTGCAGACTTAATCGATTGCTATTATTGAAGACCGTGTCATGGCCATCAGTATGTTTGCAGTAGGTAACTACTGGAAGCTCGCGTGACTAGAATGGAAAGCTTGACGTTAAACGCTTGTATTTTTTTTCGTAATTTTCGCTCATAAATTTCCTTAACGATTTACTGATTTTTAATTGCTTGTTTCTTTATACATAATTATATGTAGTGTGTGTTTAAGTATATTACATAATTTTTGATATGTTGGTCATGCTATGACTGTAATTATTTATTATAAAGCTGGAGAATTTGTTTAAACGCGCTAATGTTATGGACTAATGTTTTGAATACAAAAATATTTTTGCAGATGGTCCATTTATCGAGGAAAGTTTTAGTATATATATCATTACGCTATGATCAATAGAAAATGATCACTAATCTTTTGTTAAAACTATGCATCACGGCAATATTAAGTTCGCACGGTCAGCTAGTATCAAAATATACCCAATCTCCGTAGCCAATACATTTTTTTAAATTTGTTGAGTTTTTTTCACTTATGTTTCGGATTTACCTATTAGTATTATAATTATAGCCAAGGATAGAGAAAAAGTTGTAAATTTTAAGTGCTAAGAGCTGTTTGTATAATTTAAATAAAATAAAAAAATAGCAATAAATAAAGAAGAGTGTCTAATCGACAAATCACTAGGAGCGTAAATATTAAGAATGTTATCTTAGCTGTACATCGGCTTTAAATATTGTATAAATATTATCTACAAAATAGATACAATAACAACGTTTTATTATCTATCGACTTTTTACAAAAGAAAACTCTCCTTTGGACACAATTTAATTAAACTTTATCAATGGCGGACAAGACAAGGGTTTATTTTTATAACTTACTTTTAAAGGTATTAATAAGTTATTAAGTTTTAAAATGAATTTTGCCACTGATCAATATGAAAGTTTTAATTATTTTATGTTAGCAAACTCCAATGATAGGCGGAAAAGAGAGTATGGAAAAAAGATATGTTATGCCAATCTGGAATGACCAAATTAGAATCAAGAAAAAATCATACGGACTCGGTGGTCCAGTGGGCGAGCACGCCGCTTCTGAATTTAGAGGTCGCGAATTTGAATCCTCACACTGGCTCACGCCAATGGCTTTTCTAAGTTCTTTTCGGAAGTTATGTGCGAAAAATTATCGATGACTGAAAACTTTGTGTCCGGTCTGGCAATAGATTGGTTACCTATTCCATTTGGGACGTAAAAATAACGGCGAGATGAGGCTTATCAGCTTAACAGCCACATAACAGCCGCTGCCTACACCTTCGGGTTAAAAAAGCGTGGAGTTATGTTATGTTACGTTATGTTAAAAAAACACACCCCAAGCCATATAATTGAAAATATAATTCAGCAACGTGAAATGACGCCAGTGGCCTTAAAACTAACGAGTATAAGTCCAGCATCCAGTGCATAGCCCGTAAGGAACTTTAGGGGAAGAAAGAAAATTCTGCTCTCAACTTACCAATTCACCATTGATGGTGAGGATATTTTGATAGGTGTTATTTAAGAAGTACAAGTCAGTGAAATTGGTATTATTGGCGATAAAGAACTCGCTATGGCACACCTGGGTCCCGCCCGCTGTCGTAAGGCACATACGCTGTTTCATTTTCTGCATTTTCCTGGGGACAAAATTAATTACAATTATTATTTAGTTTAAATAACTGTCCCACTACATATTTTACAATAATAAGAAGAAATAAATAAATTACATTATTTACATTATATACAGTTGAAAAACTATCGTTTTATGGCAAAATAAAATATTATCTATTTTTCTTACATCACGTACAACTATTTAATAAAAAGATTCTTTACTCAATTAACCTGATTTCCTAATGGTCAATTGCATGGAATTCTTGCTTGGAAAGTTCTCATGTCAATTCTGGTAGACATCAAAACTTTATACATTTAAATAAAATTGAAGTTTGTCATATTGAAGTAACCGCTTTCTACTACATTCATGAATATATTTACGGTACTTACACCAAAATAACATCTTTTACAATTCTTATCGTTCTCTCTGTCTATTTGTTCTGGCTAATCTCGGTAAAGACTGGATCAGTTTTGACGAGACTTTTATTGGCAGGTAGTAGTAGTTGGTAGGTTTGATAAGAAGTAACCAAAACTACCTTTTTGGAAAATACATTTTATTTATTCAAATATTGTTGAGGCCAAACAAAGTTTCCGAGGTCCTAGTATATCATAAAGAAAACCATTTGTATACGTGTGATATTACATGGAAAGTCATAGATTTATCTGTGATTGAACACCAAAACATTAATTAATACTGAGTACTATATAACAAGCCGAAAAAATCCGTATAAAAACCCGATTCTACGGAACCAAAAATTAATTAATTCAGCGAGTTCGCAAAAATAGTATTCATATCTTCGGGTAATAAAACAGATCGAAATATAACACAAAGGGACCTTATCCATAAATATTTTACAAACAGTCCGTTTTCCCGGAACTGATGAACAAATTGCGACGGAACAAACATTTAATGAAATCAACTCTTAGCAAACAGGAAAAATATTTATTTAAAATTGGAACTTTGTCAAAAGTCGCTGTTAAAAGTTTTCGTTAAGAGCCAAATCAACAAGGAGTAAATTAATTGATGACAAACACAATATTATGTCCGAATATATTTCCCGGAAATTCTGATGAAATCTATTTCACCATTTTACAGGTAATATTATTTTCTTCACCTCTTCATTTTATAGGTATTATCTTTATTTTCAAATAGTAATTGAATTTATGAATTAATTTTGAAGTCATATCATACAACTTAATTTTTTTAATCAGATACCGTATACAGTACACATATACAGTAAAGCAGGGGTCGCCAATTATTTTCGCTTGGGATCCATCTAAAAAAATGAAAGGATCTTCGCGGTCCGCACTTTTTATAGAAAAAATATTTATTAAGCAAAGGTTACGGAAAAAACAAAGGTGTTTGTTTTACATATGAATAAGAACGACATATACATATCAATTTGTTACTTCGCCCGGCCCTTTCTGAATTGGCGTCAACAAAAATGTTGCGAGGGATATATTTTTTACTAAATCACGTACTCTGTAGTGCAAGTTGCTGAGTTTTCGCGGTCCGCACATTATGACTCGGCGGTCCGCCATTTGGCGACCCGTGCAGTAAAGTATATTGAATACAAATGCGCACCCGTTATAAGAGTACAAGAGTACAGGTATGATGTTGTGCTTATTTGATACCGTGTTTCTGCAACGAAACTATAACACTATATGTGTTTTGTGACACGCCTACTCGTTTGCGCTCTTATCCCATAAAAAAAATCTCCTTCTTTTTTAAGTATAATTAATCTTTAAAACTGCATTATCATAACGGAATTGTCAAGTGACAAGTCTTGTATTATTCATTTCTTATTTAGAAGCAATACGTAGTTCATAAAAATGCAAATTGCTTGACGACGGACAACACAACCTTAAGTTATTGGCATAGTGATGAAACGATTGAATCGGTTATACAATAGAGATCGAGAAGAAGACATTTTTTTTTAATCATGATTGAATATTATGGTGATAAGGGAGATTTGCAAGAGGATGATGAAATGACCAATGTGGTGTTTGGTCATGTTGCAAGAATGAATGAAAAACTAACTGACTAAGAGAGTTCACGAAGCGAATATGAGTATGAAAGTCGAGATCGGGAGACGTAACCGAAATGATGCATTCATTTCGGTTTGGTGTTTGGTGATGTATGACTGTGGGTGAAGTGAAAAAAGTGTGTCAGGACCGTAGCTTGTGGAAATTCAAAGTCACTGCCTACACCTATAGAATACAGGACAGTGTTCATGTATGTATGCATGTTAATAAATATATACAAATACATAACAATGACAGTTATTGAAATCTTTACATATATTAAACAGAAAAAAACTCGATTCCCTAAATCAAAATTGTCAATTAAACGATCTGGAGAAATCTCGCAATCTCGGCAAATGATATTATTTTCCCATCCGAATCGCTACGTCTTATAAAATTGTGTAAGTCAGCATTTTCAGACACTCCCTGCGGTTTTAAAGTCAAGTGGAACCTTCCAGTCAATTGTCTGGAATGTAGTAACGGGACTCTGGATGAGAAACTGTGGATGTTATTGTCTATAGCTCCATTTTGGCTGACAGAACGTTATGTAATTATTGAGAACTTGGATGTCCTACTTCCTAATGAGCTATTTCTATGTCCAATTCACATATTATTATTTTTTATATGTCCTACCTGCCTCTTTTTTAACCCTATACCAATAAAGTTTACCTGTGTTATTGCCACAATTGTCATAAATTTGTATTTGTATTAGATTGAAAATGTTGGTATTTCATAATTCATTCCAATTTTACTACATAATCAGATCCTAACCAGCCGAAATCGAATCAGTTATAAATAAAGTAATTAATATACGCTGCTTCTGAGGAAAATCAATAAATTTCACTGGCCTCGTGGTTTACTGGGCGGATGTTGTTGGTAATTTAATAATGTTGGTTCAATTTCCGTTCCCAAAAAAGATATCATGATCATACCACAAACTTTGTACCTATTATCTTTTTAGTGTTCTGTTCTCAAAGGGGTAAAAACGTGACCCCATTTTTAATTGTTCACTATCTGGCTATCTGACACCGGGCTGTATCTCGGAACGTGACAGCTAGATAGTTGTATTTTTACAAATAATGTATTTCTTTTGCGTGCTTGGTACTGTCATATTATTTGAGCCGTAGCACTAGTGTCCCGTCGACGTTTGTCGTCGCGGCGTGCTAATATATAGATTTTGTCTAATATATAACCTATATATTAGACAAAATCTATATATTAGCACGCTATAGCTATATATTCTAACTTACAAATATTTTTTAAATTTTACCAGTAGTTTCTGAGTACTTAACATACAGCGGCTGTTGAGCCTCGTCTCGCCGTTACGTTTACGTCCCAAATGGAATAGGTGGCAAACCTATTGCCATACCGGGCACAAAGTTTTCAGTCATCAATATTAATCACACATAACTTCCGAAAACAAATTCGGAAGTCATTCGTGTGAGCTAATATCAGGATTCGAACCCGCGACCTCAAGATCCAGAAGCGGGGTGCTAGACTACTGGACCACCAAGACTTCGTGAGTTCAACATGTTCAACCAATAATAGAATAGATAATAATATTAATACTGTGTTTCTATATCTCTTTACAAATAACATATTATATAGTTAAATTTAATGTCCTACAAAACACGGAAGGTCGTAAAAATCACATATTCAAAGCATCTGATGGCACACGCCGGTACAATATTGCTCCTTCACGTATATATTGCATGCATACTTTATGAATATCTTACCTGACTGTGCATAAAAGAAGGTCATATTTAAGTTTGTATGATTTTATATCTAGTTCTTTGGTATGCTCTGCCGTTTCAGGGGTTAAAGTTCTGCAAGAACATAATATCTAAGTGACATAAATGCTTGATATTTACCGGTTCCCTCATGGGATCTGGTATTGTTTTTATAGTGCGAGGCAAACGAGCCAACAGGTCAACTGGTGGTAAGTGACTAGAGTTGCTTACAAACATCTGTAACACCAAGAGGGCCACAGGTCACGTGGCTGGACTTAAATATGAAATGGAGAGAAGAAGGGGAGAGGTAGAGAAAAAGAGTGAGTTCTCACCGTCCGACACGAGTTACAAACTATTTTGCGTAATTTTTCTAAGAGATTGGGACAGCACTGGCGACTCTACCACTGATAGCTTTTTTCAAGTAATGCATTAATTTTAATTTTAACAGTCTCGGTGGCGCAGTGGGCGACCGCACGGCCTCTGATCCAGAGGTCCGGGGTTCGATTCCAGACACTAGCTCACACCAATGACTTTTCGAAATTGTTTTCGGAAGTTATGTGTGATAAATACCGATGACTGACAAACTTTGTGCCCGGTATGGCAATAGGTTCGCCACCTATTCCATTTGGGACGTAAACATAACGGCGAGACGAGGCTGAACAGCCGCTGCCTACACCTTCGGGTAACAAAAGGCGTGAAGTTATGTTATGTTATGTTATTGTTATGTTTATTTTACATTTTTTTTCTATATACCTAAAAGAATATCAATTTATCTTTGTACCAATATAATATATATTTTCATGAAGTTGCTTTCTTCGTGTTGTACCAATTTCCATTTTTATGAACTAGGTACAGCTCCTGAGCAAGGAATGAATAATACAAGACAGTCAACCGGGCAATTCTGTTATGCTAATACGATTTCTCAAAAATAAGACTGAAATGTTTTTGCAGACAGGTATCAACGACAGAGTTGTCGCTCTCAGTTGCTTAGAGCAAAGGTCCGGTGGTTCAATTCCAATCTGTGACATTTTTTAACTGCTTAATTCAATTACATATTAGACAATTTTTGAAGGCAATGTTTAGTAATATTGTACATGGTTAAATATTTCGGATCGACACGACAGGTTTCTCTCTTTTACACTTCCCTATCATTCACTGCTTCCACCTAAAAAAAAAAAAAACCTTTCTTGAATCATGTCGTCTTTCATACCAGCCATTTATATTTTATTTTTTTATGGGATTGGAGGGCAAACGAGCAGGCGTGTCACCTGATGGTAAGCAACCAACGCCGCCCATGGACACCAGCAACACATAGTGTTACTGTTGCGTTGCCGACCTTTAAGGGATAGGGGATAGGAAAGGATAGGGAAGGGAGGTGGGCCTCCGGGTACCTCTCTCACCGAACGAAACGCGGCATGAGCCACTTTACGTCGGTCTTCTGAGAGGTCGTGGTATTTCACCGGTCGAGCCGGCCCATTCATGCAGCGTACTGCTTGGCTCTATCACTATTAATTTTCCTAGGTCTTTCTTTTCCGTTTTTTTCTTCCACATTCAAGTTTATTATTATTCCTGCAACGTGTGTATTTACATAATTATCTATATTCTTTGAAATAGAATGACTCAACTGACATAGCAAGGCATTTAGCCTACATAGAAATTCATATTATATTGAAGTCTTGAAGGTATATCAACTTACCATTGTGTTATAAAACTCGTTCCAATAGTATAGATCGGTGTGGACCGGTTGACGTCGAGGCTGGTCTCCGTCGTGTTCATGATAAGATCTGTTCAGTCCAGCTATGATATTATTGTCCTAGATTACTTGAGCTGCTGTACCATCGAACCTCACTTGAACATCTGTAACAAAATTGAATGTTCAGAAACGAGTTTCAAGTTTTATAGACACCGTTTCATATTATCTTTTAAAATAAGTTCATGCCTTTAATAATTTAGATTGTTGCTAGCGTTTAGCTTACGTTCCTAAAGAAGCTGCTGAAGAGGCAGGTAGCGGTAGTTATTCCTGGAAACGCTACATTAATATTCGTGTCTCAAACGCAAAATGTAGCCAAAGTTATTGCCGTACCATAGGTGCAAAGTTTGTTCGATAGTTTAGCGATAACTGAAGTTGACAAATGAAGTTGCTTTTTACGCCATCCCCAAGAAGAGGTGGGATGATATCATAGTATAAAATGATGCCACACGTCTTAATAGAAGGTAGGCGTCTATTCTTGTACTTAGCTCAGCCACATACGCCATAAATTGTTTATAGAGCCACATTCACTGTTTCAATAGGTCAGTTCAGTACAGTGGTAGAGCCAAGCAGTTCGCTTCATGAATGGGCCGGTGAAATACCACGACCTCTCAGAAGACCGACGTAAAGTGGCTCATGCCGCGTTTCGTTCGGTAAGACCGGAGGCCCATCTCCCTTCCCCGTCCTTTCCTATCCCCTATCCCTTAAAGGTCGGCAACGCAACAGTAACACTATATGTGTTGCTGGTGACCATGGGCGGCGTTGGTTGCTTACCATCAGGTGACACGCCTGCTCGTTTGCCCTCCTATCCCATAAAAAAAAAGTTCAATCGGTGAAATACCACGACTTGAAGAAAATAACCGTATAGTGGCTCATGCTACGTTCATTCGGAGAGCAAGAGAGGTATCCGGAGACCTTTACCTCCTGCTCTTCTCTTCCCATCGCATAGATCTTTGAGCCTCCTGGTATTACAGCTGCCTTGGGCAGCGTTATTTGCTTGCCATCAAATGAACCAATCTCCCTATTCTGCCATAAAAAATGATTACACAAAAGTTAGTAAATTTTACAAAAAAAAAACTGTTTATCAGTAATTCCTATTTTAATATGTGTTTAGAGTAATATTTTATGCATCAACCCTTGTCACCCCTATCTGAGAGCGCCCTTAGACAATGCAACCTACCATACAACACGTAAACACAGCATCGAACACAGTATACTTGTCATTGTGTACCCGTCTCAATGTCGTTCTATTCAAATCTCCGTGGTAGATAAGGCGGGCGCCAAACGGTCTCCCGTCCGGTCGCCGCGCTCTACTCCGATGTCGTCCATGCGTTCACAGCCTTATTTCATCTGCAAAGGAAACATTTTGTTTGATCTTTGGAGTGCAAGGAATTATCAATTTTGTACTGTTACATCAAGCTATTTATATTTAAAGGGGTAACGGTTATAATATTAACCTAGAAATAATTTTGATTGAATATTTGTGTACGTATATTTATATTATTTATTTATTATTTATGGGATAGGAGGGCAAACGAGCGGGCGTGTCATCTAACGTTATGTGATCAGCGCCGTCCATGGACACCTGCAATACATACGAGTTACAGTTGCGATGCCGACCTGATGGGAGTAAGATAGCAAGTGATGGGGGTGGGCTTCCGGGTACCTCTCTCACCGAACGAAACGCGGCATTCTGAGAGGTCGTGGTATTTCACCGGTCGAGCCAGCCCATTCATGCAGTAAACTGCTTGGTCTACCAATGTGTATTAGAACTATATTCACGATTTACAAAGGAAAAAAGCTTTTTTAGAGTATATTTCCTAATATACTCTAAAAAAGCCTTTTTCTCAAACTTTTTTCTCAAACTCAAACAAGACTGGCTGATTTAATTCAGACCATATTAATAGTTGTGTGATATATATGAAATCTACAACGACCTCTGGGCGTTAACATAGACAGCAAAATATATGTAGGTTAGTAGTTAGATTCGTTGTTTAACTTCTCAGAATATCGACGCAAAATGGCTTATACCGTGTTTTGTTCGGTAAGAAAGGGCCTTCCTTTCCTTTCCCACGCAGCAAAATGTTGCAGCTGTCCAAGGGCTGCTTACCAACAGGTAACTGCTAGCTCGTTTGCCCTCTTATTCAATAAAAAATATATAAAGAGCACTATCTTATCTTATATCTTTAAACGAGCAATTCTTGTGTATATATATATATATATAAAATTGGAATCTCGGAATCGGCTCCAACGATTTTCATGAAATTTCTATTCCAGCAGATGGCGTTGTTAACTAACACGAAGTCAATGTGTGTTTGCTTTGCTTTTATTACAGTTTATCACTGCAAAAAATTAAGTATATGTTTCTAATATAATATGTTAGTACATAGTATATATTAGTATATTTTTATTATTCTGTCGGTAAGATCGAAAAATATTATTGATATTTCATTATTTTATTAGTATGTAATTCGTACTTAAATATAATTTTCAAAAAACACAATTTATAAAAAAAAAGAAAATACCGAGCAAAGCTCGGTCATCCAGATATTCACTACTAAATTGACGAACATAACTGTGTCACATATATGTAGTTCACTTTTTGGAATTGGAAACTTAAAAGCCGCCGCCTACGCCTCCGTCGTTTACAATACATACGAATTTATTATATTCCCTTTTATCGTGTCATTTGTTATATTAATAATATAATTTTTTTTTTCTCCGCCTGCAATACGTACGTACGTATATGTATGTATGTAAAAAATAAACAAACAAACAAACCCGATCCTAGAAAATGTGTCGAAATTGGTAAAGAGGACGGTAATTAGACGATTATACATACGGCCCTCGTGGTGCATCGGTAAACCGCACTACTGATAACACAAGGTCGGGGCGGGTTCGATCCCTCGTCTGGGGGTGTTTTTCTACATGTTTTTACGGTATTTATTTACAAAAATAAAGTGTATATTTGGGTAATTAATTAATAATAAATAAACGATAATAGACGTGAAAGGCGTTCTGACGAGCGCCTTTCACTTTATCCCTACTCTGCGGCCGACCGTCACGCGACATGCAACACGCAGACGAAAAAGTTTGAGACGATGTAATAAAAGTTTCACTTTAAAATATAACAGTATTGTAACTTCCTCCCTATTACATTTAGCTTAATAATTCTGACAAATTTCAATATGTATCTACTGCATGTTTTTACACTGTGACCAAGTAATGAAATAGGGTTGTATGTTAATGTTTATACGAGTATTTCTGCCCATTGGTTCAGTGGTTAGCGCACTCAACTGTAAGTGGACCGTCTCGAGGACAGAGTGAAGATAGCAGGCTCGGATACATTTGTTACGCACAATGCTCCCAAAACCCTACGGAAATACCTTATGTGAATAGGGTTGCCAATTTATTAACTTTTTAACACTACATTATTAGTATTTTATTTCGACTGAACTCGTGGCCCATTGGTAAGAAATATTTCACTGAGTAAAACGCGACATGAGCCATTTCACATCGATATTCTGAGAGATGGTATTTAACCGGTCGAGCCGACTTATTCATGCAGCGAGTTGCGTGTCTCTACCATTGTGAAATCGTATCGCAAGGTCACGTAAATGGCCTTAAAAACACAAGATAGTGTATGAAAAAAGTTCTGAAAGTGTTTTCTATTTTACTACCCCGCAAGGGACTTACCGTGAAATTGACTTATTGTTATTTTATATGTAACAATTTGTTTTACCTGGTAAGATACGGGTAATGTATCATTTTGTCTTTGAAAAGACAACAAAGTGTTAGACATCATCAATCATCGTACATATTGAAATATAATATTATGTACGCGAGCTGACAGTCCCTTGTCTAATGAATATTATTATGGTGAATAGAATACTGTCGGAAATTAATACCATGTTGAAAAATAATTAATCGTCGGTTCGAATCCTTGCTAACACCAATTACTGTTTAGAAATTCTTTTCGAGAGTTAGGTGTGATAATAACGATGACTGATAAATTTGTGCCCGGTATGGCAATAGGTTCGCCACCTATTCCATTTGGCACGTAAACATAACGGCGAGACGACTTAACAGTAATTGAATTCATTGTAAAATTATTCTTGTTGCCAATGTTACTTTAATAATTTGCTAATATTAGTTTTTCATTTATACCTCCAATGTTCATATAGCGGCCTAATACAATAAAAATCTTTTGTCTACTTATCATAACGTCACGCCTTATTCTACCCGAACGTGGCTGTTAAGCCTCGACTCGCCGTAATGCTTAAGTCCCAAATGGAATAAGTGCCGAACCTATTGCCATACACCGGGCACAAAGTTGTCAGTCATCGATATTTATCACACATAACATTCGAAATTACTTAATTTCGAGAAGTCATTGGTCATTTGGCCAGGATTTTTTTATGGGATAGAAGGGCAAAGGAGCAAGCGTGTCACCTGATGGTAAGCTACCTGTGCCACCCATGGACATCAGCAACACATACAGTGTTACCGTTGCGTTGCCGACCTTTAAGGGAGTAGGGTAGGAAAGGGTGGGCGAGGGGAATGAGCCTCCGAGGACCTCTCTCACCGAAAGAAACGCGACATGAGCCACTTTACGTCAATTTTCTGAGAGGTCGTAGTATTTCACTGGTCGAGCCAGCCCGTTCATGCAGCGAACTGCTTGGCTCTACCAAAGTACGAACCCTTTTTCCCCCTTTTCGAATCTTTTGTCTATAAAAGGCATAATATTAAGCTATTTTTATTTTATAACTACGTACTTTTTACTTTTACAGAGAAAGAGAGAGAGAGAGGGAGAGAGAGAGTCGCTTGTATATTGCACAAAACAAAGCTCAAACAAGTATTTGAAAGAGGTTATATGGTTTTTAAATATTCCTGCTCTCAGTTGACCTTCAGACCCTTAGGTATACTTTGAGAATACCATGGTTGAGTACACTTTCATACTTTGTGGGCTGTCCTCATAACCACAATATAAATAGCATAATGACGGTACATACATATATTAAATCCTCTATTTCATGAGGGTAGGCAGAGAATATGATTTCGTATGGTTAAGCTATCGTAGCTTGTAGAAAACCAAAGTCATACATGTCATAATGTATTCAGGTCGGTTTCGGGTGCTAGGAATTTCTCCTTTTTGAAACAACATTTATTTAGTGGTATAAATTAACTCATATAAGTTGTTAAGGTCTCGTGATTCAGAGGTCGTGCACCCAGCTTTAATTTTTTTAAACCAAATAATGACCAATGAAATAAAAAATAAATCTTATAAGCATTAAAGTTAATATATTGTTTTTATTAATTATTTAGTTAGTAAAAGTTTGATTAATAGATTCTTATTTTAAATACGCTTATATCGATAGTACTACACAAGTGAATGAGTGAAAGAAAACAATGAAAAACTATTTTTCTTATGGGATTGGGGGCAAAAGACTGGCGTGTCACCTGATGGTAAGCAGCTAACGCCGTCCATGGACACCTGAAACACACCTAGTTTTCCAATCAGAGCATTATAGCGCATTTTGTGGCATAATGCTTAACTTGAATGTTCCAACTACAGCACCGCTACGCACAATCGGGCACTCTCAAAAGTATTGCTTTCGCATGGTGCGTGCCATTACATTACCAACTTATTGACAGAAAATTACTAAGTGTTTTTTCTTTATGTTAACACTGATCAAAATATTTTAATTAAATTTATTTTAGCAATTATAATAAAAAAATATAGCTTTCGTTTTATCGTTTTTTGGAAATAGTCAAAGTTAATCAACCTGTGTTAAATAAAATTAATATAAATATTGATGAAGGGACAAGCAAAAAAAGTCAATTTTATTATATTTCACTTTTTATTATATAAGTCAATTTTATTATATAATGTGAACACTGAAATTAGCGCATTCTACTGGCGCATTTTAACACCAATTCCTGTTCCAATTAGGCTTCAACATAATTTGGCATTGTGCGGCACTGAGCTGCATAATGCTCTGTAATTGGAAAACTAGGACAAATAGTGTAACGTTGACGGTCTCTTTGACGTCATCCGATATACGCACAAATTTGGGATTCTATGCAACCACATATTCGACGCTTCAAGGCATATCCCCTGACATCCGTGTTCACCAACTGTTCCATTTGGGATGTAACATAACGTTTCGGCGAGTCGAGGCTTAACGGCTTCTGCCTACACCTTCGGGTATAAAAAGGCATGAAGGTATGTAATGTTATTTAAGTTATTTATGTCGATTTTAAAACAATGAAAGGCATGGCAATGAATGGGCAAGGCAGAGAATTGATTATTTTTTATGTATTGTAGTTTTTTAGAATTGGTTTAATTTTCTATATTATACATTTTATAACACTATTTAATTGGTGCAGTTAGAACGATTTTTTGGTGTGACTCGAAGGCAAAGCGAGACAGCACGTTATGGAAGTTCGATTTTTCAACAAATTTTATTTAACTTCAATATTTGTCACTTACCTCATGATGCAGTTACTACCACCGAATAATATAATCATACTAACATAATGGACTCATTCATATAATCAATTAAGACACAAACAATCACTACTACTACTGCTAGGAGACCGTTTATACGTATTTATAATAAATTTCTCGCCACTCTCAATGTAAACAAAACCATATACAAAGGCTAATTGTATTCGTAGTTCAGTGCAGTGTAAATAATACTCAATATCGTTTCAGAACATTAGACTGTTAATACATTATAAACATAATTTGTGACAAACTTATAAATAATTGAATATATAACTATCTTTATAACATACATATTCGTGTCATTTAATTCTCAATTTATAAACATAAATTATAGGTGATCACTATCCCATATAACGTCACCGAAATACCGAATCAGGGCATCTTTGCTTCAAAAAATCAGTATTTTATACATACATACATAATTTCACGCCAAATCCCTTGCGGGGTAGGCAGAGAGAACAGAGCGCCATAAGGCACGATTCTTACACGCCCCACTCGCTTCGTTGACTTTCATAACTCTTTTCATGCACGCGCGTCGGTTTTTGAGGCTCCTAACATCACCTTCCTCCAGAACACGTTCTATTTGGTCATGGAATGTGTGTCTTGGCCTTCCTCGACTCCTAAATCCATCCGCTTTTGCATTGTATATCTGCTTAGTCAGTCTTGCATCAACCATTCTTTCTACATGTCCGAAACATCGGAGCATGCCCTTTCTTACTTTTACACCGACACTCTCTTTCAAAGCAACTTCCTACCTTACAACCTTGTTTTCTACGCGGTCAGGGAGAGTCACTCCGCAGATTTTGCGCAGTGCCCTCATTTCTACTTTCATGCACACTCTGCCATATCCAGCTCTCGCTTCCATAAGTTAGCGTTGGGATCAGGACTGCATTGTGGATTCCTAGCTGGGCTTTTCTGCTAATGTATTTTATTTCTCACCAAAATAAGTTCCAGAGATAAAATCTCTTCGAAAATTCTTAGATCAATGATTGACGAAATTGTTCTTGATATAATATGTCGCCTATTCCGTAGCACCAAAAATAATGCATTAGGTTTATTTTGATATAAATACCTTCGCTTTCGGTGTTGTTTAAAATGCGTCCATTATTAAAAATTAATATTGATATTAATTAGTTAATATTAATTATCAGATCTTCAAAAAACTTAACTGCCACGCAGAAAAAATATTTAAATAAAGCCAAGATTTTTCAAATAACACGGTGGAACAATTTACAATTTATAATATGGTCACACATAGCACAATATTCGATATTTTATTCTTTAGACGACCTTCAAGTATACCCCAATATAACATACAAATTGTATTTTGCTGAAAGGTCATAAATTGTTCTGTTCCAGCAAAGAAAAATGGCTTCTTTACAAATTAAACAAAGAACTTTCACTGACAGGTGAAAGAACGTGTGCGTTTAAGTATATAGAGTACAAAAAAATAACGATTATCACCTTTGAAAAATAAGGTCTATTGGGATAACATTCTAGTTTCGGATTGAGATGTCCTGAGCTTGCATCGAGTAGATAAAGGGAGATATATATATATATATATATATATATATATTTAAGGAAATTATCGAGGGTTTCCAAAAATGAACCAAATTGTTTATCTGAAAATACAAAGTTGTTTTATTTCTCATTTCTATTACAATTGTTATCATTTAATTACGCTAATTAAAGACTTTTTTACCTGGAAATACAAAGAAATGACATTTTAAGTTCACTAATAATCTATCTCTAAGACTTTTGCGAATCACGTTCATGACATTAAAACAACTTTTAGGATTATATCGCGTTTATTTATTACTTATTTTATTTATTTCCCGACGTTAGCTAATAATTAAAAATAACAACTGTCACCTGTTAAATCATACAACAAAGGATCTGTACAAACCAAACTTTTTCTTTAGTAAATATATCTTATAAATAAATAGTTATTTTTTTTGTTTCATGGTCTGATGTGGGTTACCAATAGTAAAAACCATATTTTTAACATTAACATTTTGATTTTCATCTCCAAAAAGTGGGTGCTCTCTGTATCAATGAAAATAGCTTTTGAACAAATACAATCTTTTGTTCATCACTCGTGAAAATGATCTCTTTACAGAGATCATTTTCATCGTTCGATCGTTTTCGTTCGAAACGTCGGGAAATAAATAAACATAACATAACATAACTTCACGCCTTTTGTTACCCGAAGGTATAGGCAGCGGCTGTTAAGCCTCGTCTCGCCGTTATGTTTACGTCCCAAATGGAATATGTGGCGAACCTATTGCCATACCGGGCACAAAGTTGTCAGTCATCGATATTTATCACACGTAACTTTCGAAAATACAGTAAAAGTTATCTGCACATCAACCCGTCATTTTAAAAAGCGTCGCTCCGGTGCGCCCCTATGAACTTCTATGCCATTTCCTTACATATATATATATATATATTTGCTATTTTGCTGTATTTGTAAATTTATATTTCTTATAATTCAAATTATACATAAAACACATTAAAGGCATAATAATAATATCTTGGACACAATACACACATCGCCCTCTTGTTCCAAGCTAAGCAACTAAATGCTTGTGCTATAGATACTAGATAACGGATATTAATACATATATACTTTTTTTTTGTAAATACATACTTATAATACATAAAAAACTCCCAGACACCACACAAATATTCATGTTTGTCACAACTATTTATGCTCGGGTCGGAATCGAACCCCAGACCTCATTGCTGCAGCCGGTAGTTTTACCAATGCGCCACGAGGCCCGTCATCATAAATTAAATGGTTTTGTTACACCCCACTAAATGTGGCCACACAAAAAAATAACCATTCAACTTGAGTCTAATGATGAACAAGCTCGCCATCTTTCATGAAGCCTCCATTCATTCACTTCACAATCAGAGAGCACTTCGTTAACTGTAATTAATCATTAAAAGTTAATTATCATTTTAAATCAAAGGTATTGTATAGAACCGTTTGATATAATGAGCTTGAAACTCTACGAATCAACTTAATAGCTACATTTACTGCCTTTATTTAATATATATATATTTACATCTATATATATATATATATATATGTATATACAATAATATAAAACAATATATTGATAAATAACCATTTATTTGTACATAATTTATGTATACAAATTCATTTTCATGTAATATATAAGAAGAATTTTTTTAATGGTAAGGCAAACTATACCTTACACAGATAGAATTGCAGTTGTGTTGCTGGCCCATACAATGGGTTATGGAAGGGGTTGGAAGTGGGATGGGAAGAAGAGAGGAGAAGAGGATAGACTTCCAAGAGGTTGTGGTATTTCACGGTTCGCGCCGTCCCATCTTTGCAGAAAACCTAGAGGCACGCCTCCACCACTGTTAAAATCTAAAATAATTGTCTTGAATCTAGAATTAAAATCAACAGCAATTTCAGCATAAAATGGGAATCATACAAAATTAAAAAAAGCTACTACTTCTTACTACAACACAATGTTTAAATAAAACCAATAATTGCCTCAGCAATAGGATTGATTCCGAGTTCACTTCGTCCGTGATTGCGGTAATTTTAGGTAGTCAAAGTTTTGGCAAAGTATGGCATGTTGTTATGAGTTGAAATCCCACATGCAGTTATAATACTTTAACCATTTTCTTTGGTGTAAAGTGAGCAAGCACGAAAAATAAAATTATAATTCCAAAAGGTCATTACAAGGAAAAATACAATCTACACAAAAGAAAAGCACTTCAATAAAATATTATTCTATTAAAGCTAAAGTATTAATGGTAAATTCGGCAGGCTTCAAGTTCTAAAGGCAGATGCGACCCCGGACCCTTAAGTATCGTATTGAAACCCAAACTTGTTCCGGCCGGACTCCACGGGGCTTTCCAATAATTTTTAAGAATTATATTGAAACGGTTCCGTAGTTTACTTTTGTTTCCTCTTTTGTTTCATTACTTTTATTTGGATTCGGAGTTTTTTACTGACTCTACAAAAAGTTATCTTATATATGGAGAGATAAGGATGGCCAAGATCCGCTCAAGTGGTCATTATAAATGCTATAACTTTTTAAAGTGAAACTTTTATTACATCGTCTCAAACTTTTTCGTCTGCGTGTTGCATGTCGCGTGACGGTCGGCCGCGGAGTAGGGATAAAGTGAAAGGCGCTCGTCAGAGCGCCTTTCACGTCTATTATCGTTTATTTATTATTAATTAATTACCCAAATATACACATTATTTTTGTAAATAAATACCGTAAAAACATGTAGAAAAACACCCCCAGACGAGGGATCGAACCCGCCCCGACCTTGTGTTATCGGTAGTGCGGTTTACCGATGCACCACGAGGGCCGTATGTATAATCGTCTAATTACCGTCCTCTTTACCAATTTCGACACATTTTCTAGGATCGGGTTTGTTTGTTTGTTTGTTTTTTACATACATACATATACGTACGTACGTATTGCAGGCGGAGAAAAAAAAAATTATATTATTAATATAACAAATGACACGATAAAAGGGAATATAATAAATTCGTATGTATTGTAAACGACGGAGGCGTAGGCGGCGGCTTTTAAGTTTCCAATTCCAAAAAGTGAACTACATATATGTGACACAGTTATGTTCGTCAATTTAGTAGTGAATATCTGGATGACCGAGCTTTGCTCGGTATTTTCTTTTTTTTTATAAATTGTGTTTTTTGAAAATTATATTTAAGTACGAATTACATACTAATAAAATAATGAAATATCAATAATATTTTTCGATCTTACCGACAGAATAATAAATATATACTAATATATACTATGTACTAACATATTATATTAGAAACATATACTTAATTTTTTGCAGTGATAAACTGTAATAAAAGCAAAGCAAACACACATTGACTTCGTGTTAGTTAACAACGCCATCTGCTGGAATAGAAATTTCATGAAAATCGTTGGAGCCGATTCCGAGATTCCAATTTTATATATATACAAGAATTGCTCGTTTAAAGATATAAGATAAGATAGTGCTCTTTATATATGTATTTGTCACATTTTCATAATAAATCGAAATATCATATTTACTGGAGGAAAAAATATCGTTTTGTTTTGTAAAGATCCTTTGTTGTAATGTTGTTAACGTTTAATAGGTGTCGCGTTATCCCTAGTGCCGTAGCTGGAATACTTGTCGATTCGGGCGACATCTATCGATATAATACGATATTACGGCAGAATCATCAATAGTAGCAACCTAGTAGCGCCATCTAGGAATTATTGTCGTGACCACGTAAAATAAAAAACATTTATTAAACCCTATTAACAAATACAAGATGGCAAGTAAATTAAAATAGCCCTTATCGCACAATCCCCTGAAAGCCGGTGACGTCCGGTTCGATTTCAAATTAAACTAGTTTTCTCTCTCTTTGCAAAACTGCCACTGACTTGTAACTAACGAATTAGTGGAGGAAGCAGACTGACGCCTTTCTTACTTTACTTAAGTTTCCAATTCCAAAAAGTGTGCCAGGATTCGAACACGCGACCTATGCGATTCGGAAGCCGTGTGCTCGACCACTGGACCACCGGAACTACATATATGTGACACAGTTATGTTCGTCAATTTATTAGCGATAAGATAGTGCTCTTTATATATGTATTTGTCACATTTTCATAATAAATCAAAATATCATATTTACTGGAGGAAAAAATATCGTTTTGTTTTGTAAAGATCCTTTGTTGTAATGTTGTTAACGTTTAATAGGTGTCGCGTTATCCCTAGTGCCGAAGCTGGAATACTTGTCGATTCGGGCGACATCTATCGATATAATACGATATTACGGCAGAATCATCAATAGTAGCAACCTTTTTTTTTTTTTTTTTTTTTTTATTACGCGAGGAAAAGCTTCAATAGTAGCAACCTAGTAGCGCCAACTAGGAATTCTTAATCTTCAGTCGTTAACTTCCAAAGAACTTGAAAATGATGAGATTATCGAATTAATTGATTTAAATCTTTAACTTAAAGTTAAACGAAGCCAAAGCAAACTTTTAAAAAAATTGCTGTGAAGTAACTGTTTTACACTGTTGCACTCTAAAAAAATATAAATGTTAATCATTTTATCAGAATCATCAATTTAAAAAACTTACTAACTAAATAATTGAAAAATAATTATTGAAAAAATATTTTGTTTATGTATATTTAAAAAGTAGATTTAAAAATCAATAACCCAAGACTCAATTTTAAAAGTTTCACTTTTACGGTGGTTTCATAAAACCACACAATTTTTTTTACATACATACATAAATTCACGTCTGTATCCCATAGGGGTAGGTAAAGACATGGCTCTCCACAAGCTACGATCTTGACACACTTCTTGCGCCTCATCCACAGTCATACATCTCATCATGCATTCACGCCGGTTTCGGGTACTACGCATTTTGCCTTTTGAAAACAGACTATTTCTTTGTTCGTGGTCACAACATCATCCTTCAGCTTGCATTTTTTCCTTATCATGCTATTTTTCATTTGATCCGCAAGGGTGACTCCACACATAATTCTCAGAGAACGTATTTCCACTGCATTCACCTTACTTTCATGATTTTGCCTGCCACACCCAACATTCACTCCCGTATGTCAGAGTTGGTACCAACACACCACTGTGAATCGTCATGCGTGCCTTTTCAGACACAACTTGACTACGTATCTGATCCGTAGTGTAAGTAAGGATCTGACGCTTACACTTAGCATTTACACTGAGGTCAGATCCGTAGTGTAAGGGATATTACACCTCATGGCACGTACATGTACGTGCCATCAATAGTACATAACCACTGTACGCACAGTATGCGGCAGTGGTCTGCGTGCAGTGCCAAAGAGTTGTCACTGACAACAATAAATATAATAAGACTATAATTACGTCTTTTATTAACTAACTTTTATTAACGACCACTCATTCGCCATCATCGAGGATCCACTTGACGACAGCATCATCTACAAGAAGAAACTCCGGTAACACTACTCGTTACAAGGGCATTCAGTGCAGCACTAATTTACATACATACATAACAGACTTTAATAATGACTGGCTAGTGACAGGCCTCCAGAGAATAGGGAACCTTATAGCCAATCAGCGCAATGGATCGGTAACCTACTTTAAGAAAAATCTGGGATTTATTTCATATATTAAAAATGGTTTGAAAATAGTATTCAATAAGTGAGTTTGTTGGCCAGTTATTCTCATCATAGCCTCGGTATGGGCTCGGAATCGTGAGGATTGCATCAGTATTTTTTTGTTTTATGGGATTACTCTTATGAAGCATTAGTGTTAATATATAAACATAGTAACTTCACGCCTTTTTCTACATGAAGGAGCAGGCAGCGGCTGTTAAGCCACGTCTTGTCGTTGTTTACGTCCCAGATGGAATAGGTTGCGAACCTATTGCCATACCGGGCACAAAGCTTTCTGTCATCCATATTTATCACACATAACTTCCGAAAATAATTTTGATTTGGTGTAAGCCAGGATTTGAACGCGCGACTTTTTGATTCAGAAGCGGGCTGCTCGACCACTGGACCACCGACACCTTATGTAATTCAAATTTATTCTAGTTTTTATTTCTATAAATATATTAAGGTTGCCTGGCCGCCCCTTGTACTACTATTGTTATATAGTTTTACCATATATCTATTGTTTTTTGTGTGCAATAAAGTGTATATAAATAAAGAAAAATATGCATTTTTTTGTAGAAAGACGAGTGGCGATAGGAAATAGCGTAAATCGAGCGTTGGGCAGATTTCGGGGCACAAAAAACATTAGCAGAAAAGCCCAGCTAGCAATCCACAATGCAGTACTGATCCCAACGCTAACTTATGGAAGCGAGAGCTGGGTATGGCAGAGTGTGCATGAAAGTAGATGAACGCGGTAGAAATGAGGGTACTGCGCAAAATCTGCGGAGTGACTCTCGCTAACCGCGTATAAAACAAGGAAGTTGGTTTGAAAGAGAGTGTCGCTATAAAAATAAGAAAGGACATGCTCCGATGGTTCAGACATGTAGAAATAATGGATGATGCAAGACAAACTAAGCAGATATACAATGCAAAAGCGGACGGCTAAGACACACATTCCACGACCAAATAGAACGTGTTCTGGAGGAAGGTGATGTTAGGAGCCTCAAAATCGACGCGCGTGCATGAAAAGAGTTATGAAAGTCAACGAAGCGAGTGAGGCGTGTAAGAATCGTGCCTTATGGCGCTCTGTTCTCTCTGCCTACCCCGCAAGGGATTTGGCGTGAAGTTATTATATGTATGTATGTATATTTTTTTAAACTCCGTTGGAATAGTAATGATCATTAATACTTACAATAACAAATCAAATCAAATATTATGATTGTGTTAATTGAGTTAAGCTAACTAAGCTATACACAATAGTTTCTGAATTTAATATCACGTATTTGTTTTTTTTGAATTTAACACTCGTATTTGCGGGTAGAAATTTGTAATTGGATAAAATGAAGCAAATTACCGTAACAAAATTATAGTACAGATAGAAATAACCAAACACGTACGGTCACACTATTAGCATATTAATTGAGAATACTGCTGTTAATAATAAATATTAAGACTAGAGATTATTTTCGGCGATACAAGCAGTTTTAGTTATAGTATTAGTTTCTGGTTGGGATATTGCTGCAACCCAAACAACATTTTATTTTGAACAACCCTACATACTGAAGTTATATTAGATAGATTAATGAAATATTTAAATTACTTAATTAGGGGGAAAGTGTGGAATCTAAATATATACAAATTTTAGGATGATATAATTATTTACGATTCAGTATTCAGCCTCACATTTGAGGCTAAATAGTCTACTGGCCCAATAAAAATGATGCTGCTGTCTGCGATGGGAAGTATGTGAAATAACAAAAAGGATTGTGTGGTTTTAAAACTAGGTTAAAAGTAAATCTTTTGAACTACAATTTATGAATCTTTTTTTGAAAAGAAATATTTGATTTAGGGCATTATAATTGCACCATCAATCTTATTTTAGTACTTTAAAAATCGAAATGATTAAATGAAATGATAACTAAGTTCCCAAATCATTTTAATTAAAATCTTAGGCATTAAGATTTTGGATGATACTTGCCGTATTGTTGCACATTTCGTTACTGTAACAACAATATTTTAAAATATTCTTACATAAAAACTACAACTAATAATCTCATTGAACAATACTAGTATCCGACATGGCATCTGTTAAATAAAATTAAACTTCTTGATTGAACCCGATCTTGCTGTCTTGATGATCATAGTAAGGTCACTCTGATGTCGAGTGTCAGTATTGCAGACAAACAAATGGAAACCACGTAGTCAGCTGTTGCGAACATTAGCCGCCGGCTTATTGCACTCGCCCGCCCTGCTCTATCGTGGAGCGACTACACATGCCGCACGACATGCGTTAGAGGGACGGAAAAATTAAGACGATGTATTTAAAGTTTCACTTTAAAAAAAATGATATCAAATATACTTCTGAATCATAGATTTTTATTTAGATACTGATAAAGAAAGTTAGAGTATTTTGTTCAAAATTAATTAAAAAGAAAACATTAATATCTTATCGTGTTTCAAAACAAAATTTACTTGAGAAAAATACTATAAAATAAAACTGTATTTTACATGAATATTTAATTTCCAAGTAAACAGATGATCTCCTACTTAATACTTTTGCAATACTCTACGGCAACAGTACCTCGAAAATTCTTTATTTTATTTTGTGTTTTAAGGTTATGCAGTTAAAAAAGTAAAACGAAATTTTGTAAAGCTTGACGAATATATAATTTTTAGGAGCTTATTTATTACATATTATATAAAATTAACTGATGGTAGAATTATTAACATCAAATAAATTGATGCTAGAAGTATTATTGTTTGTCTATTTTTATCATTTGTCAATAGTGAAATGTTCAACCTCAGAAAGCGCATGGGCAGCAAATTAAGCTCGGTCGAGACTTTCTAGAAGCAAGAATAATTGTCCTTTAAAAAGGTTCAAAGAGGTAGACATCTCTTTGGTATAGTAGGTGTCTATAGGTAAGATAAGGTAGTTGCTTATAATCTGCCATTGGTGTGCTTCTAGGCCAACAATATTACTAATAAAACTTTAAACTCGTTTACGATAACTCCTGACGCCTCTCCCATTACCCGTAGAGTGTAGTATTAAACGTGAATGTTAGTAAACTGGGCTAAACTTGTTGATTCTGAAGCGATACAAAGTTCACTCGAGCTGTGAAAGTTATAAATAAACTCGTTAAATTTTAATGCACGTACCAGCCAACAAGCAACACTGTTGTAACAGTAATAAAGCCGCTTAGTTTGCTGCACGAATGGGTCAGCTCGATTGTATAGTGACTTATTATACGTCTCGTTCGGTGAGAGAGGTGTACGGAGGCTCACCCCATTTTATTACCCTCTATATCCTATCTTTAACTTAAATCTGGCGACGCATCTTTGATACTGTATGTGTTGCAGATGTTAGTCACTAACATCCAGCTGACCCGTTTCCAGGTTGGCTTCTTATCTACTAAAAAAAGCAACAAATGGTTGACAATAACCTTGATATTTTTCATAAACTTAATTTATTTATAAAGTGAGGAAAAGGACGTAGAATAAACTGGGACCCTTGATAATGTTGTTCAGTTTGAACTAATAATATGCTCGACGAGGCATGTTACAGTGTCCGTCGATATGTGAACAGCGGCGGTCAACCGCTAAGGACATCGATTGATTTTTACAACGTAACAAGTCTAGTGTGACGCAGATACGTCTTTTTCTCTCGGCCGTGACAGCAGTAGAATCAGGTTCTCTGAGTATGTTTAAGTTCCTTGCAGGGTCATCATTTTCCTGCCCTTATTCCACTTTAAGGGGAGCACAACATGTCGTCCTTTTGAACTATCTATATTGTCAAAAGAATTAGCTGTGCTTTTACGACCGGCCGCCTTGAAGCCAAAAAGAATCTTTAAAAGAAATTCAATTTTAAATATTTATGATATTTTATCATTTTCAAATAAATTCTTTATTGCATGCCACAAACAAGATGACTCAGAGACTCGTCTGTATTTTATAGTCAAACATAAATCCGAGGCTGTGTGTGACAGGTGCCGCGCAGAAGAAACGTTATCATGCCAAACAGTGTAATTGTAGCGTCCACAGAGTAGAATGATTGAATAATATTGTTTATTATCTCCTTCCAGACATTTTATCTCCGCTAAATACGACTTCAAATTTGAAATTATATTTAAGCTAAACTTACAAATATTGCAAAAATATTAGTCAACTCAATTTCTAGATTGTTTCGAAAATAAAATAAGTGAAACGTTAAACGATTAAAAGAGTCATTTGGTGGTGAGTGACTAGTGTCGCGAATAAATACATACCAGCAACACAGACAGTATTACAGTTGCATTGCCAGCCAGGAAAGGGAGTACAAAGGGAGGGAGTAGGGAAGGGGATCTCTGAATACCTCTTTCACAACAATAGACCGGTCAAGCCGGCCCACTCACCCAGCAAACGGCCTGTTCAACCACTGTCCAAACAACAATACGATTAAATGAAATGAAATTGATAAACTCCTGAATTGTAAAATCTTTTTGTCATTTTCAGAACAAGCATACAAGTATTATACAAAGGTCAGAGTGTCCTAGACTAAAGGTTCTATGTTAACATTTATTTGGCATTATCCGTGCATTCTTTTATTGCCTACTAAAGCTAAACAGCTCAAGTTTATCGCAGTTAAGTTCAAGGTTCGGTTAAGCTATTGTAGCGATTATTATCTTTATAACCGTACCAGTACCGTAGCTAACTATAAAAATTGCTTGTCAAGAAATTAGGAAAAAATAATTGAAATAACTGCCTAAACATTTTTATATATGTATATTTACTACGATAGTTGGCTTTTTATTGGATAGTAAGCAACTAGTTTGAAAGCGATGGTCGAAAAGCGATGGTCATGGACATCTCGATTGAGTCAGGCATTGAGTCTCGGTGGTCCAGCGGTCGAGCACCGAGCTTCTGAATCAAGATGTGGGTTCGAATCCTGGCTCCCACCAATGACTCTTCGAAATTAGTAGATTAGAAAAGGGGTGCAGTTATGTTATGTTGTCATGAACATAACATTACATAACTTTACGCCTTTTGTTACCCGATGGTATAGGCAGCGGCTGTTAAGCCTCGTCTCGCCGTTATGTTTACGTACCAAATGGAATAAGTTGCCATACTCTTGCCATACCGGGCACAAAGTTTTTAGTCATCGACATTTACCACACATAACCTCCGAAAACAATTTCGAAAAGTCATTGGTGTGAGCTAGTATTAGCAATCGAACCCGGACCTCTGGATCAGAAGCCGTTTGCTAGACCACTGCGCCACCGAGACTGTCATGAACATCTACAATGTAAACAGATTAACAGTTACCTTGATGGCCTTTTTAATGGGATTGCGAAGAGGTTGAAAGCGGAAAGGAGGAGTTTAGCTGCCGGATACATCTCTTTCCAAACGAAACGCAATTTCAAATCAATCACAGGCATACTAAATCATTCAGAATTATAATTTCCATTATCTTTTGTGCTCAAAAAAAAACTTTTACGTATTAAGATACATATTATTTATTATTATTTATAATTTATTGTACACAAAGACAGAATTACAGAATGATATAAAATCTTAACAAATGTATGTACAAAAGGCAAACTTAACTTACTATTGAATTTTCTACCAGAGAACCCTTCGAGTGATAGAGGAGATAGTTTTCTAGGTAACTAAGTGCACAACAATCAATGAAAAATTAAAACATACATAATACTCTCCTGAAAGGGAGAGAAGAAAAAAGACTATTGTTTATAAATACATATAATATATACATACATATTACATACACACAAATACACATATACATATATACCAATAAGACATATATACATTTAAATAAACATACATACCTATTGCCTAATGATTAATCTTAAGAGAGAAAAATTTCCTTTGTTCTCTTCTTGAAAACGTCCAAAGAAGAACTATCTCTTACATAATGCAGCAGGGAATTCCATAGGTGAACTTGCACGCGCAGTAAATGAAGAATCGTAACAACTGGAGGTGCGAGCGGGGGCACGAAGAAGGAGAGAAGACGAAGTACGACAGGGTTTGTTTATAAGAACAAGGTATTCAAAGCGCTCACGTAGGTAAGAAGGCGAATTAGGATTGTCAAGAATGGAAAACAGGAGATTGAGGATATGGGATTCTCGACGCTGACGAATTGGTAGCCAGTAACTTTAGTGTGAAATGGTAGGAATTTTTGAAGACGTTTGAGAGACTGAAAGGTGCCAAACATCTTCCTGCTTACCTCTGCAATGTGAACATCCCAGGAAAGATTACAGTCTATGTGAATACCGAGGTTCTTAGCATTTTTTGATAAAGCGATAGGCACAAAGTCATACGTTATAGGAGGAATTATTATTAGCATTTATTTTAAAAATACACAAGAGGTGTCTCTCCTATCAAAGTGTCCTGCCGTATTTCCAATCGATTTGCTTGTGTTAAATGAATTTTAAATGTTCAATATTTTATAATGCCTGAGTGTTTTATTTTTTTCAATCTTTGTTGGGAGATTTGAATTGAATGTGTATATAACAACAACATTATTTCACTAGAGGTTTTTTGAGGCGTGTAAGAATCGAGCGTTATGGCGCTCGGTTCTCTCTGCCTAACCCGCAAGGGGTTTGGCGTAAAATTATGTAAATGTTTTTTGTGTAGTGTGGTGTAGGCTAAAAAAACAAGCGCCCTAAAACATTCAAAAAATTCAATATTGTCTTGAATTAGGTACTTATTTATATCTTAATAAGTTAGTTTTTTAAAACGTATAAAGTTCAATAAAGTAAAATTAATATATTTCTCTTTCAATAAAATATCACTTTATTCATATTGTACAAACTTTTTTATAAATGCCAACATCAAATGAAAGAATAGGTATAAAAAGTATGCTTTGTTGGTTCGGACATGAAGATAAAATAGAGAAAAAGATTATGAAGATACTATACTATTTTATGAGAGAAAGGGGCAAGCGATCGTGGCGCCGCCACCCATAGACATCGGTACTACCAGGGGTTTCGCATCGGCGGTGCCGGCGTTTTTCTTTGCCCGTATTTTGATGGTCCCTAAGTCGTATCCATAGAAGAGCCGTGCTCGGCAAAAAGTGTAAGCTTAAGCGCACTTTCGTAGATCGCCAACCGTTCAATTTATGAGCGTGGTAATGTTGGCGAGACGTGCGGAGGCGGAAATCGCCGGATTAGTCCAAACAATTCCTGGGAACACTCTTCCACTATGCATAGATTTGAAGAAACATAACATAATATTATCATAAAATTAAACATGAAATCATTTACTGCCAATACACAATGATGTCATATATTAATTAATACTAAAACATTTAATTGATCATTGAGTTTTTGCTAATTCGACACTATACAGAGTTAATTAAATTAATTATGGCAGTACCAAAACATTTACATTATAGTACAACTATTGTAACCTGTCGAAATCAGGCCTTTTAATTGGCAATTAAACTAGACATTCAAATGTTCATAATATTTATATAGTATTCATACTAAATAAAAATAAATAAATACAACTTCACACCAAATCCCTTGTGGGGTAGGCAGAGAGAACAGAACGCCATAAGGCACGATTCTTACACACCTCACTTGCTTCGTTGACTTTAATAACTCTATTTATACACGCGCGTCAATATTTGAGGCTCCTAACATCTCCTTCCTCCAGAACACGTTCTGTTTTGTTATAGAATGTGTGTCTTGGCCGTCCTCGACTCCTACATTGTCATCTATATCTCCTACAGTTTCTATATTGTACATCTGCTTAGTCAATCTTGCGTCAATCATTTTTTCTACATGTCCGAACCATTTGAGCATGCCCTTTCTTACTTTTACACCGACACCCTCTTTCGATCCGACTTCCTTCCATGAAACCTTGTTTTCAACGCGGTCAGCGAGTGTTCAAAATAAAATGTATAATAATTTTGGAATTAGGTGTGTTTTTTTTTATGGGATAGGAGGGCAAACCAGCAGGCGTGTCACCTGATGGTAAGCAACCAACGCCGCCCATGGACACCAGCAACACATATAGTGTTACTGTTGCGTTGCCGACCTTTAAGGGATAGGGGATAGGAAAGGATGGGGAAGGAGGGTGGGCCTCCGGGTACCTCTCTCACCGAACGAAACGCGGCACGAGCCACTTTACGTCGGTTTTCTGAGAGGTCGTGGTATTTCACCGGTCGAGCCGGCCCATTCATGCAGCGAACTGCTTGGCTCTACCACTGTGTGGTGTGTTTTATTATCAATGACATAACATAATATAGTGTTACAGCGACGTTGGCGGCCTTTGATATAGCGAGGGAGTCGGAAGTGGGATGAGAAGGACACAGAGAAATGGGTTGAGCCTCCGGATACCTCTCTCACCAAGCGAAATACGGCATGAGCTACTTTACGTCGATATTCTGGCTCCACTACTGTACTGTTCTAACAAAATTATGAAAGCAATTTTTTCAGAATACTCCATGTAATCCTTGGATTATTAAAAACATACTTAAAATGAGAAATTTACATGTATCTTGAATAAACTTTTATTAAATACCGAATCCCGTACAACTTTCGTGGTACTTTGAAGCTCCCTTCATTATGAATTTTGTTTCTTAGTTGAAGTACTACACAAATTTCGAGTGTATTCTTATGATGCTATACGCAATTGCTCCTGTTTCACTCGAGTGAAATTTTCATGTTTAGAATATGCAGGTATGTATTTGCGCAGTAAATTGTTATTCTAATTGTTTTTAATATATATAGCTAGGTATCAAAATAATTTTTACAGCATTTACATTTAAAGTGCTAAATTTCGAAAATTATCACTTTTTCTTTACTACACTACAAATTAATTATACATTAAAACCACCCTGTTGACACCCTCTATTAAAAAAAAAATCGCATTAAAATCCGTTGTGTAGTTTCAAAGATCTAAAGCATTTAAGGCGACAGACAGCGGAAAGCAACTGTTTTATACTATGTAATGATAAGTTGCGTTTAAAAATATTTGCGTTTGCGCCTTTTTCTACCCGAAGGTGTAGCCAGTGGCTGTTAAGCCTCGACTCGCCGTTATGTTTACGTCCCAAATGGAAATAGGTGGCGAAACTATTGCCATATCGTGTACAAAGTTTTTAGTTATCGATATTTAATTTTATCACACATAACTTTCGAAATTAATTTCTAAATGTCATTGGTGTGTGCCAGGATTCGAAACCGCGCGCGACGTCTGGATTCAGAGCCGTCTGCTCGACCACCGAGAGTATAATAAATTGGGTTTTATAGAGAAATTACTTCCTACGTGAAAACACAACCATCGGAGTTACACAAATTAACATTTTAAAAGCATAACCCAAAAAAATCTAAATTTGTTCACGAATGAAATTTTTATTTAGGCGTGAAAACCGAGTGTAAATTCATTCAGGAATGTCAGCCTGATTTCAGGGCAATATTTATTACTAGTGCTATCGAATCCAAGAGATTAAAATTACGAGAATTGGGATCAAGATTATTTTTTACCAAATTATCGTTTAGCGAGTCATAAAATATCATACAAAATACATTTTTTTCAAATATAAGCAGCAAGAATAAACCGGCTTTACAGGTGAAATACAACGATCTCTAAGAAAATTGTGTGTGAGAGGTATCCAGAAGATTATTCCCTTCTTCCTCCCTTTTAACTCCCTTTCTATCCCACATCTTATCTATCTATCCCGTAGAAAACAAGCAATTTTTACATACAAGTTTCTTGGTTTGAAACAAACAAGAATTATCAATTATTTTACGGACGGTTAGGTTGTAATTGTCAGATGAACTATTTCAAATCCAATATGTTATCCGGTAAATAAGAGACATAAATAAGTATTTAAATATATCCTTTGGTATAAACCCTATCTAATACTTAGATGCAATTTGGAGCAAAGTCTTTGACACGTGGCCTAATGACGTACGCAACACCAGTGGCTTTAAGCTTCATCACTTAATGGAGTAGGTTGGGACACTAAACACTGTCTATCATTATTTGAGAGCTTCCTGGAACACCGAAACCTTAATCACAGAGAGGAACACTATAACAACATCACAGAATATTATTCAGCTATGGTACAGCTACAAGGTAAAGTAACTACAAACAGGGCTGTTCAATTTCACTTACATAGATAACATCACGCCAATTCCCTGGTGGGGCTGGCAAAGACAACAGAGCGCTTCATGACATTATTCTTACAAGCTTCACTTGCTTCTTTGACTTTCATAACTCTTTATATGCGCGCTCGTTGATTATTAAGCCTCCTAACATCACCTACCTCCAGAGCTCGTTTTATTTGCTTATGGAAGGTGTGTCGTCGCCGCCCTCGACTCCTACATCTATCCGCTTTTGCATTGTAAATCTGCTGAGTCAATCTTGCATCATCCATTCTTTCTGAATTTCCGAACCATCGGAGCATGCCCTTTCTTAATTTTACACCGACACTCTTTCAATCCAACTTCCTTCCTTAGAATCTCCTTACAAAAACTCTTAGACTCGGTCCGGCAGAGTCACAATTTCTTAAATAATGAGTGAGTTAAATCCCTGTATCCTTTAATTATTATGGGTAAAATACCACCATCAATACTTTTCAGAATATCGGCGTTAAATGCCTCATGCCACGTTTTGTTCGGTGAAAGAGGTAGCCGGAGGCCCGATCCCCTTTCCTGCTTCCCCCTCCATGTAGGAGAAAAAAAGACGCAATGCAGTACGGAGGTGAGCGGTGAGGAGTTACTTGCCACCAGATAACCCATTTGTTTGTTTGCCAATAAAATACTGATTACAAAAAAGCTTAAAGAATACTATAACATTATTTCACCATTAACGATAAACGTTAAGTAATGATCCATAAAGATGCCAATGAAGATGTTACTTTAAGATTCTTTCGATAAAATAAATTTACATATTTTTACATGTTTAAAGGTAGTTAAGCATAAAAGAAGATAAAGCGCTTAAGTTGTCGGCAGCAAACTCATAAAACTTTAAAATCACTGATGCAACCTTAAGAATATATTAAATTCAGTCCCCGGTCTTATCTTCAAGCTCGCAAAGTGATTTTACAAAAATGTATTTTTCAACGCTGCCTTATGCGTTTTCTTTGCATAACTTAAATGATCTGACTTAAGGACGGTCTAACTTGATCTAAATACACAAGAAATCGGTTTATCTTTAATTTTAGCATAAATTAAAAATGAATCGATGGAAAGTATAAACGACTGTTAAATTAGGCATGAGCTATTTCACCAGACGAGTCAAATAATTCATGCAGGGAACTGGTTTTGGAAAGCCTAGTAAGAAATTATTGATTGAACCTACGGAGCTATGCCACGAAACTAAGAATAAATTAAAATCTTAATCCAGCTTCTATTCCTTATGCTACGTAATTGAGGCTACACCAGTCTGCCATCTATGTATCTATAAGTAACATATGCTATCAGAAGATAAGTAATTGAAGCTATACGTGGCCCATAAGTTATTCATATATGCAACTAGTCCAAGATTCAGTACAGAATTAGTTACTCCAAGAACTGCTAGAAGGTAATATACACGTTAAGTTTCCCGTCAAGAGTTAATTGAACAACTGCAAGAGAGATTCATCATTTACGAAGCTCTGATATCTAAAATATAACCAGTATTTCGAGAGTGTAGTTTCAAATAACTAATTAAGCTTTAAGAATTTTAATTAAAATTTGGTTTCATTTGCTAGAATTCTAATTGCTTCACATTACGTAATTGTTATACTAACTCTTTTCTGATGAAAATAATTTTTGTCACAGATATATATAAGACTTAGCAATAATCCTAAGCTAAAGACCGAAAAGTTTTGAATTGTGCTGAGTAAAGAGAAGACTATTGGAAATTAGATATTGCTCGTAGAGGCATTGCTGCCCACACTTTCGGCTGCTAACTTAGTAAGAGTTTATTGAAGTAGAAGAAAGAAAATCCCTTAAGTTTTAGCCTTGGTGCTAATATGAAAAGCAAAAACAAATTAACATCAAACATATTATATTTTTATGAGATCAGAGACAAACTTGCTAACGGGTAAATGACTTGCGCCCATGCATGCCTGCTACACAGACAGTTCCGACCCATCCAAGCTACTTGATGCTGGCTTGACCACTATTAAAAAATTTGAATAACCTACCATCTAATTACTAGAAATTGGTACAATTAAGTTTATTTCTTTAAAGACTTATTCTGAACAATAAATTACTTCTTACAAATTTGTTTAATTAAGCCACCCCTGAAGAAAATTAGGTAAAAAAATATATAATTTAAGGTAATTGTGCTCAAACAAATTACAATTTGCCGAGGAAAATTAGGAATTAATTAAAACGTAACTCGACACGTGACTCGCGTTCAAACTGAAGTATTGCCGTGCGATTGTTTAAGTACCAAATTAAAGCCGACACTTTTTTTAAATTTATGTCAGCGATATTAAACACGCCGACTGTGTGAGTTACGGTGATACGAAATCCTTCAAACGGAAGGCTTCATTTAAATACGCACATTTCGTTTCAGCTGAAACTGAAAATGTTCGGTTTCAAATGATGTATGTCTACATAAAGAGGTCTTTGAAGATAACTTTACATATCTGTAGACGACTGATGCTACATTGTTGACGATCAGAACAGTGTGAATTTGAGACTATTGTTCCTTTTACGAGTAACATGGACATTGTACTCGTCCGATGTGGCTCTATCCATGACAATAAAAATAATGGTAGTGCTTTTCTAGCGGATAAAAGAATATCTGTTTGCAATGTTTGCGTTATATCTGAATAGGATGCATTATATTACTGGTATTGATGTATTATATAAATCATAATATACTATTCAGTTGTTGATATATTTATTACAACAATAATAATAATATCTTGGACACAAATCACACAGCGCCCTCTAGTTCCAAACTAAGCAACTAAATGCTTGTGTTATGGATACTAGATAACGGATATTAATACATATATACTTTTCTTTTGTAAATACATACTTATAATACATAGAAAAACAACCAGAGGCCGCACAAATAATCATGTTTTGTCACAAATATTTGTGCTCGAGTGGTAATCGAACCCCCGACCTCAGTGCTGTAGCCGGTAGTTTTTTACCAATGCGCCACGAGGCCAAAACATAACTAGGCAGTGTAGGCAGCGGCTGTTAAGCATCGTCTCGCCGTTATGTTTACATCCCAAATGGAATATGTGGGGAACCTATTACCATACCGGGCACAAAGTTTTCAGTTATCGATATTTTTCACACATAACTTCTGAAAAGACTTCGAAAAGTCATTGCTGTGAGCCAGTGTGAGGATTCGAATCCGCGACATCTAGATTCAGAAACGGGGTGCTCGACCACTGGACCACCGAGATTATTACAAAACAGATAAATTATCATGTACCACGTTTAAAAACGAGTAATTATTCGTAGTCGTTTAGGCATTACTGAATTTGCCAAATAAATAATTCCACGTACTTTAGCTCTAAAAATATAGACTTTCATATTTATTTTACACATGTAAATCAAAGTATATACATGAATGTAAAAATCAAAAGTGTAGAGTTTGCTCTCCAATCCCATAAAAAAATATCATATCAAAATTTTAAATTATTATCATACTTCATTGTCAGTCAATAATTCTTTTTTTATGGGATAGGAGGGCAAACGAGCAGGCGTGTCACCTGTAGGTGATCAGCGCCGCCCATGGAAACCCGCAACACACATAGCATCACGGTTGCGTTGCCAACCTTTACGGGAGTAGGATAGGAAAGGATGGGGAAGGGAGGTAGGCTTCCGGGTATATTTTGTGTATTTCACCGGTTGAGCCAGCCCATTCATGCAGCGAACTGCTTGGCTCTTAACTTAAATTTTTAGAAGCTATGCATGATTGTAGTACATTCATGCATATCTTCTAAAAAGTTATTAAAATATTGTCACAAAGAATTGTCCTTTTTTAATGATAAGTTAAATTGAATTGCCCTTAATAAATGCCTTCTGATTGCGTAGAAAATTGGACTGAATGTCAGACACACTAGACGTATCTCATTGAAAGTTACAAAGATATATAATTTATCAGGCTATATGTCATAGTCAGTTGGGGGCTGTTATTAAGTTGTTTCATTAGTAACAGAGTCTTGTTGACAGATAAGGATTGAATTTATATTACGCCAGGTGATTGTAATCAATATATTTCATTTTAAAATTTTATATCTATATATAGTACCGATGGTAGAGCACACGGCTTCAGGTCCAGAAGTACGAGTTTGCATCCTGACACTGGCTCACACAGTCATTGTAAATTCAAATTCAAAGCAAATTCGAAGTAATTGGCAAAAAACAAACAGTGATAGGCTAAGCTGGTGAAATACCACGGCCTTTCAGAATATCGACCATCCCATTTCCGACCACTTCCATATCCCATTGTAAGGGCCGCCAATGCAACTGTAACATTCTATGTGTTCTGGTGTCCATGTTCGGTGTTTGTTGCTTGCCAACGGCTGAAACCCTTGCTCGATGGTCCCCCTATTCCATAAAGAAAATTTTCTGGAATTAAGTAAGAAAGGAGAAAAGTCGTGATCAAATTGCTCGTATCCAGTAAACACCGACGAGCATATTATGTCAATAGTTATGACAATCGAAGAAGCGAGCGAGATATGTAAAAGTAATGTGTTATGGCGCTCTGTTTATTCTGCTTACCCCGCGCCTGTTATTAACTATATAGAAGTTACTTCCTTTAAGAGAGAGAAGCATAAATATATGATCACTAGCTAACACAATGTAGTATAATAATCTGGTTCGTACCGGTTCATACGTGCGCATTTAGCAATTAAGGTTAATTAAAATGCTGCTTTATATTCAGTTCTATGCTTGTGTTATAAATGTGCATCTCGTATTTATCTCATGCTAGTAGACCGGCAGATAACATACTCTTAGACTCAATCTCTTAATTGCTTAGATTCTATTCTATGTGAATTTATTTTTGAAAATTTTTGAGTTGGTTTACAATAATAATTTAAGTCTCTGCAACCCCACGAATAAGATAATTGATTCATTTCATTATCCTGCCTTTGTCCCACTTTAAGTGTAGTCGGTAACATGCCAGCCATTTGAACTATCCATGTTGTGAAAAGATTTGGTTGTGCTTTTATGACCGGCTGACTGCCTGACGTTAACACTCCTTGGGAATGTTTTCGTTGGTCGGATAAAGAAGGAGTTGGAAGCGGGATGAGGAGTGGAAGAGAAGAAAGGATAAAGCATCCGGATACCTCTCTCATCGAGCCATATTCTGAGAGCTCGTGGTATTTCACTGATAGAGCCGTTCATACAGCGAACTGCGTGGCTCTACTACTTTAATACTTTTTTCTGCGTGATTCTAATTCCAAATTTAATATAATTAGTATAGCTTTCATAAATAAACCAATTTTAACACAACATAAAGCCTGTAAGTCATCATAAATAAATCAGTGTTTCCGTTATAATCGTTTTTGAATAGTTATACAATAATAGTTCAAATTACTACAATTAATATCGATGGGGCTTGAGTCGGAAACGGTTCGTATCAATTACGTAGGCTTAACGTTTTCCTTTATCCCATATGATAAATTGTAGATTTGAAATAGGTATTGTATTTGAAGTTGTGTTATATTAGGAGTTGCTCATACTAGCACTTGCTCCTTACTCTTTTCACGACTAAAATAAGTATATTTAAAATTTGCTGATCCTTCACACCTCCAACACCGAAAGACGTGGACAGCGGCAATTAAGTCTTAACGCTGTGTCGAATGAATTAATGAACTTTTATGCACAATTATCAAATTTATTAGAAACAAGTTGACCCAGCGAACTTTGTTTTGCCTTAAAAGCAATAAGAAAAAATAAAAATGGCCATTGTGGATTATCCCTAAAAGATAGACATACACTATCACGGACTTTTTATAGACCTTTTAAATATGTAGTTAGATTTGTCACTCAGGGTTCAGCCATCATTTGGAATTAAAGTCCAAAATATCGATAATTATCACAAATTCTATGATACATGAATTATACTTAAAAACCACCCAGTGAACCCTGCCTATCTGTTAAAAAAATCTCATCAAAATCCGTTGGGTAGTTTCATAACAGACACACAAACAGACAGCGGAAAGCGAGTTAGTTTAAGCCGGATCAACCGGTGACCGGTTCTCAGAAGATCGACGTAAAGTGGCTCATGCAGCGTTTAATATTATTAAATATTTGTGCAATAAGAAAATTCTTTATTTACAATAATAACAAGATTGGCAATGCTAATCCTTTGTGCGAAGAATAGACCAGTCCTCTGGTAGCGAGAGGCTTCGATCAGCCTCTTTGCAAGATCTTTGTGAAGTGCACGAGCACTCGGACCCCATGTCCAAAGAGTCTCTTCCCCAAACGGCTCAAATACATAATCACCTACAATGTTTCTGTATTTGCGCCGCTTGAGATTTTCTACCGAAGCAGCAGCAGCACCGGCCACGTCTACCGTGCTTGGAAGATGCGATGGCGCCAGGGTGTCGACGCAAGTAACGTCCCACACCAAAGGCCTACCCATCCTCCAAAGCAAAAGGGACATCCCGTCCCGTCTCTTGCAATCATCGCGCACCAAACCGTTCGGTTCCAGAACGGCTGGTACACCAGCGCTAACAAGAGCACGATGGATAATGTCGTTGATGTTGGCGTGACGGGAAATGCGGCCGGCGCTCCTGGCACATGAGAGGCCATGATGTCCCTTGCTGTGGACAACCTCTCCGCAGCGACATAAATGCGTGGAAACACAGGGAGCACCTAAACGAAGACAAGTTGCGATACGGAAAGTCGTATTATCTAATAATGTTCCTATATTGGGCGATGGCAGTGCCTTAAGCCAAACACCGGACTCCCACTATCCCACAGCCCGTAAACGAGCGCGCTCAGCATCACCTACAGAACCACTAATAAGTGATTATTTTAAGATGGCGCAGAGCGAGTCGTCCCACTGTCTCTGAGAAAATGGGTTGGTCGGTAATGAACATGTACTCGTATGTAGGCATATATGGGCCACTTTTTGTATTTGTAAAACAACGGCCTGCTGAGTAAACGATGATGGGTTCTGGGAGTTATTCCATATTCTATATATTATAATATTTGTTGTCTAGTTTTCATAATACAGACATCTAGTATCTCAGCTTGGATAAAACATTAGAGGCCGTTGTGTGAACTTCATTTAAATCATTATTTATTTGTTAAAATTCATTTATTTGTTTTTAAAAATGTCTTTGAATAGCTGGTAAAATACTTAAATGATGGAATGAAAAATACTCTGAGATCTGTCACAAAGACAAAGATTTCAAATTATACAAAGAACTTATCTTAATAGATTTTCAGAAGTACTTCGGAGTCGAGTAATTATTTTTACACTTAAATAATCAAATAAAAGATTCAATCATAGCATTTTTTAAATTATTAAAAATTATAACCTGACTTTGTTTTAAATTACGGAAAAATGATAGCAACAGAACCATTTTATTATAGTCATCTGTAAATCATCATTTTGAGCATTCATTAATTGCGTCATTAAATTCATCATCATATTTTTACTGTTACTTTTTAAACTATATTATGCAAATATACACCAAATTGAGTTTTTTTTTTTGTTTTGGTTCTAGAATATACTCAAGAATTACGAAAAATATTTTTTTTTAATTAAACATGGCAAACGTACGTTTGCAGCGAGTTGCTAAAAAAGACACGACACGACTGTGTGTCAGTATATGTGGCCCATTTCCGAGTATTTAGGGATAACAGATTAACAATAATTACATGAAATAAAATTAACGGATTTACTTATGCAAGAGATAGCTAAGCAGCTACCGACCCAATAAGTTTGGATTTATTATTTTGTTATAGAAAAAGGCTTATAATACTTTTTTTCTAAGATAAACGATATAGTTTGTTTCTGGTTAAAGAAAATTAATGGTATACAAGTTGAGATATTCCACGGGTAAACTTGTAATACTTTTCAGGAACTTTTGTATAAACCTCCCCACGGGAAAAACCTTCGTATACTTTGAAAACTGTATTTTTTTTCTGAAAACATTTAAGTACAACTAAAAAAGATTTAAGTAAAGCACAAAACTGCAATATAGCTATGAAAAATATGTTTAACTGCGATTAATTTTTGAAATATGACTGTCGAGATAATATTTTATTGTTTCCAAATAAGACATTGTAGTATTTATGCTCTTGGTTTATATTTTTTTGCTCAGTAGCTGTTTAGTTATCATAATCATCTTGAGTTCCAAATAGAACGAGTTCTAGAGGAAGGTGATGTATCTTACAAATCGAAGCGCGAGTATAAAAAGAATTATGAAAGTCAAAGAAGCGAGTGAGGCATGTAAGAATCGTTTCTTATGGCGCTCTGTTCTCTCTACCTACCCCGAAAGGGATTTAAGTTGTGTATGTATGTTTATTTTAATTTAATTTGATTTTAGTTTATCCCAAAATAGATAAGTCTGTCCTTGTGGTTTTTCTAGTTTTTTGTACAGTAAAACAGCAGCCAAAAATTCCATTATCTGCTAGTCTTGTGCTCTTATGCGTGAAAGAAGACAACCCTGGTGGACCAACCAACAAGACCTGGTGGACTAAAAGAGATGCAGGAGTTTCACCAGGTATTATGGTTTCTGACTAGATATGATACATACCCAAGAGCTTGTTAAACGTGGTTATAGGTCATAGTACTAAGCGCATTCATTGCGCTTCTATTACGTAGCAAGTTGAAATTAAAATCACTAAAAAAATATATGTCAGCAAAAGGAAGTTTCTTTTCTTGAAAATATACTTGTTTATGTGAAACATTATGAATAGTTATTTTTAAAGGCATGCATGTGTGCTTTTGAGCATTCTTTTTACATATCATTTACCTATTAAAAGCAAACAGTAACAAATTAAAAATTTTCTCAGTGGAAAACCATGGTGTTCATATTTTAGATTTTTTTTCATATTATTACAAGATTTTTTAAATTAAATTACCTATATATTTCTCTCACTTATGTTCCACCATAATGAACAAGCCGAATTTATATTTATACAAATATATATATTTTTAAATTGGAATAATGTATTATCACTATTAAATATAAATGTTTTTTTCGCTCCGTAGCCATGGACTAATTTGCACTGGAATTTGTGCTCCGCGGGCAGATTCGGGTTTACGGTACAATATCTACGATTTTTCTTTATATAACTTCAGATTCCCTATAATCTAAATAAATCATATACCATATTGTGACTGATATATGGTAACAAGCTCTTCGCATAAAGCAAAGAAAGAGGTAATTCAATTCGGATCTTGGTTGTCGACAGTATTATCCGACAAATTATTCGTATCTAAAAGGCTAAAAGTTAAAAAAATTGATACATTTTTTAACGAAATTAATTTTTATTTCATTTATATATTTTATTTTATTATTTTATTATATACATATTTTTATTTTATTTTAACAGTATCGGCGGCGCAGTGGTCGAGCACACGGCTTCTGATCCAGAGGTCCGGGTTCGATTCCAGATACTGGCTCACACCAATGACTTTTCGAAATTGTTTTCGGAAGTTATGTGTGATAAATATCGATGACTGAAAACTTTATGCCCGGTATGGCAATAGGTACGCCACCTATTCCATTTGGGACGTAAGCATAACGGCGAGACGAGGCTTAACAGCCGCTGCCTACACCTTCGGGTAACAAAAGGCGTGAAGTTATGTTATGTTTTATAATTTTTATCATCAAAAATCATTACTTTATCATCAAATCATTACTTTATTATTAATTTAATTAAAAATCGTTTTCGTAAACAATTTTGAAATATTCTCCAAACAATTTATAATTTAACTTACCTGATAAAACAACTAGGTCCAAATCATTCATTGTCAATCACTACTCACTAATAAAGTAAAAAGTCTTTTATCCATTTGAAATAATAACTTTTTATTTACAATACAAAAAAAAAAAACGAGTCACTTTTAACTAAGTGATGGAACGTAGAGAAAGTGGGTTAGATTTGCAAGCCGTAGCGCGGTACGCGAGCGGAAAGGTTGAGACGCGCTGTATAACTGGCTACGAAGCGTAGAGCTTTTACGTAGAGGAACTACGGTGCATGCTACGACGCAACAGGCATACTCCTGCCTGCTCATCCAATATTTCAGAGCGCATTTTATTTGCGAAAAAATAAACAAATGTAAAAAAAACTAACCTATGTATTCAATGGCTAACTGGTGAGCTAACTCTTTCCACTGTCCGTCGTTCCTATTTCATAAATTGTATTGACAAAAATGAAGCTTGGTTGAATATGTGAGTAAATAATAGTAAGTGAACATCAATATATTGAAAAATAATCATCATTGTATGCTCAGAAATGTATAAAATAAATAAGAACCTTTAAAATTACTGTACTCGTAAAATACAATTATTTTGACCTCCGTTACAATACCAGGTCATCCTAGTTAGTAGATTAGGGGTTCGAATCCCAATGAACACCAATCATTTTTCGATAGGTATAAATTACAAGATAATTAGTGCTTTGGTGATGATGACTTATAATTATCGGTTTAAATTCAGAGTAAACACAAATTAAATACTATTCATGGAACCACTTTCACGAGAATATATAACTCGATGGAACTAGTAAACATTGCATAGTAAACATAGTACCGGTTTTTTTGAAAACCCATTTGCTCCAAAGAATTTGGAGCAAATGGGCTTGCAGTTCATCTGATGGCAAGTGACTAGTACCATCCATTGACACCTGCAACACAGATGGTGCTACAATTGCGTTGTTGACCTTTATGATAGGATTGAAATTTGAAAATGGAATTCTTATGGCTCACCAGATGAAACGCAGTATTACTTCGTTATGCATAGAGATCGTGGTATTTCGCCGGTCGAGCTGATCCACTCATACAGTGAACTACGTGACTCTACCACAATCAAGAACTCTATTTCACAGGTTCACAAATCTACCACTACAAGCATTAAATGAGCTTTTAAAACGTTTGATAGTATTAAATATCGGACTTTGGTAGAATAAATTTTGGAAGCTCAACCAGACGTCCCATTGGGATCAGATTTAGTATAACATTTTAAAAATCAGTTCTCAACAACAGACAGACTTATAAAGCCCCAATATTAACTTTCTTTTGTGTTATATAAAGTGTTCAAGAAATAGCTTAAGCGATCAGCTCAAGTAAAGCCATTAAGGAGTAAGGCCTTACACGATGGTACTTGCTAACATCAAAGTAAAAACTAAGTACGTGCTTTTGCATCCCTTTTTTTAGTAACTGCGCATAATATAACTATTACTTTTCTACCCTCACAAAACCGATATATTACTATAAGCATATTTTTATATTAAGAAGCGAGTAAAGAATATATTATATAAAGAATAATCAGTTTTTGTACTAGTTGTTGGCAGCAAGTTCACTCGAGTCAAATATCTATTGACATTTTTACATACAATTACATTTTAATTATGATAATTAGATTTCTGGCTTCTAGAAAAAAAACAGGAATATAATAAAAGTATTTTTATGTAATCATAACATAACTTCACGCCTTTGTTACTCGAAGTTTTCAGTTTTCAGTCATCGATATTTATCACAAATAACTTTCGAAATTAATTAATTTTGAAAAGGCATTGGTGTGAACCAGTGTCAGGATTCGAACCCCCGCGACTTCCGGATTTGGAAGCGGGGTGCTCGACCACTAGATCACCAAGACCGAGACATAGATAGTATTAAATTGTAATAGTAAATAAAGAAAACGCCAGCCATTTTTTACTGAATCCTTAATATTCAGTTTTTAAATATTCAAAATATATTTGCACTCACGACTATAATATGAATATCAAATAACAAAAGTAAGAAAAAATAAATAATTATCCGCAACTCGATCTACTGGCATCGTGCCTAGAAGACTGGCCGCATTGCTACGCTGAATGGCAATTCTAATACTCTATGCGAAGAATAGACCAGCCCTTTGATCACGAGAGGCCCTGCTCAGTCTCAAGATCTTTATAGAGTATACGAGCTTTTGCAAACAAACAAATATTAAAACAAATATTGTTAATGTTATCACAAATTTAACATGACTAAACAATAAACCCAATAAATTATCATACAACATTAAGTAGCTAAATTATAATAAAATTATGTTAGCTTCGCCAATTTTAATGTATTTTCAATTTAATTAAAAAAAATAAGTATTAAACTACTTCATATTTTTGTATATAGGGACAAATATTTTTGTGGAGATATAGGCCTTTATGTGAGTTTGTAATACTTTACGAACTGGATGATGGTTATGCATATAATCCAAGAAAATTCTGTTTATATATGTCCCTGTGAATGCTTCACTATAGAATAATTACTACTAGCTTACTATAAATAACATTTTGTTCAGGTGTTAAATAAAATGTTGCTTTCTAGGTACGGCATACAGGAGCTTCGGACGCGTGGAAGGCATCGAAAAAGAAAGAAAACAAAAAAGCAAAAAGGAGGCCATGAGCACCATATGACCGAGTTTTAAGGTTATAATAGCTTTGAAAATTTGAAGGTACGTTCTTTCTGCAATTAGCGTGATTTGGTATTACAGCGAACCATAAGTTGTTCTTACTTATTATAATCTATTGAACTCCACTATATAATTTTATCAGTGGTAGCTCCACGCAGTTACCTGCATGAATATGCCGGCTGATGCAATACCACGACCTCCCAGGTAATTGTCGTAAATTGTCGTTTACCTCTGCCTTTCCCATCTCACATCCAACCCCTTTCCTATTTCATTTTAGACCAGTGACGCAACTGTGACATTATCTGTTTTGCAGTTGTACATGGACGGCGTTAGTTGCTTACCATCGGGTGACACGTCTGCTCTTTTGCCCCCCAATCCCATAACATATATATGTGGGGTTAAGCGGAGCAATTGAAAATGCAAATTATAATAATTAACACTTTATTTCTATTTTGCTTTTCGCACGCGCACCTTCCTCGATCTCGTCTTGTCGTCGTGTGTCATTCCCCTCTCTTATTCATCCTTCCCGCTCATACCATACCCGTTCCAACTTACGCTCCTACATATACATACATATATACATACATATAAACATACATATCTACATACATAACTTCATGCCGAACCCCTTGCGGGGTAGGCAGAAAAAACAGTGCGCGATGAGGCATGATTCTTACACGCCTCACTCGCTTCGTTGACTTTCATAGCTCTTTTCATGCACGCGCGTCGATTGAGGCTCCTAACATCACCTTCCTCCAGAACACGTTCTAATTGGTCATAGAATGTGTGTCTTGACCGTCCTCGACTCCTACATCCACCCGCTTTTACATTTTATACATAATATAAAAATATATATTCATAAAAGTTACAAATAAATTTTATTCCCGAAAATGTAATTATGTTTGTATCGACGTGTGTTTGTTTGCGCCATTATCTTTGTATGACGATGATGTGGTCTCTATTTTGAATTCAGTACACACGCCGCCACGTTGTCACTCCGGTCGCCAAGTGATGTGGGTCTTCGGAACGGACACATTTTCAAGAACCAATTTAGTCTGTGGAGGATTGAAGAGTGCGGGGAACTGTTATGAATCCATTTTGTATGTAAATATCATTGTTATCTACTGTACGCCAGTTTATTTCTTTAGGGGATTTAAATATCCAATTTGCAACAGTTTTTATATTTGAATATATATAAAATGTGACATTATTCCAATGATTTCAGGTTACGTAATAAGAGTCAACATGGACTTGTTTTAAAGCAACAGCAGCGAAAAAATCATCATTTAAGAGGTCGTCTAAACTTTCCCAAAAATAATACTAAATTTCAACCCAGGACCTGCTTTACAGATGTGAAATTGCTGTTTAGAAAGACTAATTAATACATTTTACTTATTGATGAAATTTTGACTTGTATATCAAAGCGCTCAGTATTCTATATGGATAAGCCCAGGAGTGACTGTGGACGGTCGACTGTGTCAGCGGTCACTTAACTGAGTTACAATCCACAAGCGCTTTTGAATTACGAAGAAATCGTGACGTAAATCCAAAACAGTTATTTTTGGTCATAACTATACTTACTGTACTATATGATTTTAAATATCAACTATATCAACTGAAATAACTCAATCGCAAGGCTTCTTCATATTGCGCGATTGTCATTACATAGTATAAAACAAAGTCGTTTTCGTCTGTCCCCTTATATGCTGAGATCTTTGAAACTGCGCAAGGGGTTTTTATGTGTTTTTGTTTAATAGATAGAGCATGTCAGCGGGGTGGTTTGTATTTACAATTTATGTATAATGTAGTTAAGAAAAGTGATAAATCATAAATTTACTTATTTATTATGCGGATGCAGCACAAAGTTCGCCGCACGCATTTGAGATCCGCCATTTACCTTTTATTAGTAATTCAATCTAACAAACCAAACCATAAACAAAACAACCAAAGCACATGGGTAGTATGTTTACCAAGTAAATATTGTGACTGACTGGCTGTCTCATTTATTGTAGCAAATAAAGGATTGTTTTTGTGAAATGCACGCTTATAATGTTTGGAAAACTACCCCTATTTTACTTAACATAACGCTTTTTCTAACTAAAGATGTAGGCAGCGGCAGTTATGCCTCGGTCAGTCTAATCGTTACGTCCCGAATGGAATAGGTGGCGGACCTATTGAGATACACAGTACAAGTCATCAATATTTATCACACATAACTTCCGAAAAGAATACTGCGAGCTCATTGGTGAATAATATTTTCCCCGGAATCGATCTCACGATTTTTGAATCGGAAACTAAGAGCTCGAGCAGTGAACCATCGAAACGATATATACTTAGGTAAATGTATACTATATCATTACCTAGTATAAAATAAAGTCGCTGTCTGCTGTCTGTCCCCTTATTTGTCTTTAAAACTACGCAATGGATTTTGATGCGGTTTTTTTTAATAGATACAGGCTATCAACAGAGTGATTTTCATCTATAAAGCATTAAAGAAAAACGAAAAAAAAGCGAACTTTGATTCGTACCAAAAGTAATATTTAAGTATAACACTTAAATATTACTTTTGGTGCGAATCAAAGTTCGCTGTGACAGCTAGTTCATAATAATATAAATTAAATTCTCATTTTTCACTAAAATGTATAAAATCTTATCTTAAATGATGTTCTTTTACAGTTGAATATAAATATCGTAACCGAAAAGAAGATGGAGATAACCAACAACGTTCAACAAATCTCAAATGCATTAACGTGAGTATTTAAATTTTAAGTAATATGACTATCATTAGTTCATTCTAATAAAAAACTTCATTATAATTAAAAAAAAACTTAATAAACTTGAAAACTTAGAAATTTTTTTTATAGAAAACTTAGTATAAGTTAGATAATCAATTTTATAAATTCTGCAATAAGATATTCCCAGGTGAAAAGACTTATTTATAATGTCAATGACAGATCAGACGATACTTCTGTAGACAGCGCTTTTGAACCACTTAAAAGAAAAACCAATACAAGTTGTATCTGAAGTAGAGTGCTATACGAAGCTAACATCGGTTTTGCTTTTCGCCATTTTAAGTTCACTTTAAAGTACAGCGAATTCGTGTCAATTTAGCATGTCTTAAAAGCCTTAATATCCAAACGAGTTATCGTCATTTTCCTGCCTTTATTCCTTTAAGTGGGGACGGCAAAACTTCTGTCTTTTGAAGCACCTTTGGAACTACGCTGTTACAAGATTTGGCAGTGGTTTTACCACGACCGCCTGCTTAACGTCAACCCTCCTTGGGACTTTTTTCGTAGGTAGAATGGGACCTTTCCCATTAATAATTTAAATGATAATGATAATGATTAAAAGTGGGATAAAGAGGAGACAGGGAAAGAAGTTGGGCCTCTGGAGACTTCGAGTTCGAACCACTTTACGCTGATATTTTGAGAGGTCGTGGTATTTCACCATTCGACCGAATTCATGCAGCAAACTCCATGGCTCTATCACTGTGATATCCAAACGAGTAAGCAGCGAAAGTTATGTTTTGCCAAACCAATTGAATAATATGATCCGTCATCATATATACCTTCCATAATATTACTGTACATCTATAAAAGCGCATCCGGACTTGAACTTGATACCTCGCAACCAGAAGTTGAGCATTTAAGTACTGGGTACACTATTACAGTAGGTAGTTGTAAGTATTTTGATGTTATATTATATGTCCGGTGGTCCGGCACCCTGCTTTTGAATCAAGAAGTCGTGGATTTGAATCTGGACTCACAACAATCAATTACTTTTCGAAATTCTTTTCGGAAGTTGCTGCCTGCACCTTCGGGTTGAAAGGCGTGAAATAATGTTACCTTAAATATATTAATATATGTGTAAATAGGGGTGTTTTTCCAAACATTATGAGCGTGCATTTACAAAAACAAGCCTATATTTGCTACAATGAATGAGACAGCCAGTCAGCCGCGATATTTACTTTGTAAACATGCTACCCGTGTGTAAGGTTTGGTTGTTTTATTTTTTAGTTTGGTTTGGTAGATTGAATTACTAATAAAAAGTATACAAGTCTATGATAAGTAAATCTGCGGATCTCAAATGCGTGTTAGAGGATACTAGTTAACCCGGCGAACTTTGTTCCGCATCTAAATTAATAAACAAGTAAATTTTTTATTTATCATTTTTTCTTATCTACATTATTATAAATTATAGATACAAACCACCTCGTTGACAACCTCCATATATTTCATGCCATTTCCGTCCATTCCGGGGATTCGAAAGGACGAAAAGAAACATAGATAAAAAGATTTTATTGAAAGCATTTCTAAAATATACTTAAAAATCAGAATTTTAATTGAGGTTTAAGTTCCATACATTATCTTTATTGAATTCCACTGGGACTACAAAATAAAAGAGAGACTTTTCTTGGACACAATATACACAGTGCGCCCTCTAGTTTGAAGCTAAGCAACTAAGTGCCTCTGTTTTAGAAACTAGATAATTTTCTTTTGATAATACATACTTAGTATATTATATACCAATGCACCACGAAACCCGAAAAATAAAACTAACAAAAAATAAATTTATAACTTTTTAACAACTCATAAAATTAAACAGACTTGAATTGATTGGTTTAAAAAATTTGATTTAAAAGAGGACAGGTAGATTTTTTTTATGAGATAAGTGGGCAAACGAGGTGGGCAGGCGTGTCATCTGATGATAAGCAACTAACGCCGCCCATGGATACCAGCAACACTTATAGTGTTACTGTTGCGTTGCCGACCTTTAAGGGATAGGGAATAGGGGATACGAAAGGATAGGAAAGAAGGTGGGCCTCCGGGTACCTCTCTCACCGAACGAAACGCGACTTGAGCCACTTTACGTCGATCTTCTGAGAGGTTCTGGTATTTTACCAGCCCATTCATGCAGCGAACTGCTTGGCTCTACCACTGTTAAATTATATGAGTTTAAATATATTCCGTAGAAACCGGGAGTTTTAGTAGAAATAAAAAATGTATATATGTCTGCAAAACATAAACTGAAAATTTCTACAACAAATTGGATTTTGTTGATTAAATATAAAATAATACCCGATAAAGAGTACATAAGTAAAACTATGATAAGACTCCATAATCTTTGGATAAAGATAATTTTTAATAATCATCGTAATATATGTAAAATAATTATATGTTAAGCTGTTTGTCACACTTCAACGCTTACGCGTACCTTTTTTTTTTTTTTTTTTTTTGACGCAGTGGAATGCATTTACGCATGCCCCGACGTCCCCACGGACGGCTCCGTGGCGACGTCGGGGGTATGTGGGACTCACCGGCTGGTGTGCAAGGCCGGAATACCCACTAAACCACTGCGGCGCACTTCTCCGTCGTTAGTTGGGGCGCCAGGGGGTCGCGGTTAGCATTCTACCCTGACGCCCCGACGGAACCCGGCCAGCCACGGAGCGCGCGAGCGCAGAGGGTGGCTTAGCCGGGCGACGACCTCATCGTAGGTACGCCCATTTAGGGCGGGGGGAGAAGGCGATCGTAGTGACGTCGCCTCCTCGCTGGCCTCGCTCGGCGGAGCGGGTCTGCGTCGGCAGCGTATTCACGCTCCCGCTCCGCGGCCTCCTTTTGCGAGATCACCGACTCGCTGAAGTCGGCGACTGCCTGCCAGCACCTGTCGCTGCTGACCATCGCGCTCACCACTGCCGGCAACGACAGGTCCCCGCCTATGACGGCGATGAGGTCGTTCCTCTGCTCCTCCCAGGCGGCGCACACCTGGAGGGTGTGGCGCGCCGTGTCTTCAGGCGCGCCACACTCGACGCAGCCCGGAGACCTCTCTCTCCGGGCAATCTGACACAGGTACTTACCGAAGCAGCCGTGCCCGGTAAGCACCTGGGTCAGTCGGAAAGTCAAAATTCCGTGACGGCGGCCAACCCATCGACTGAGGACAGGAAGCACCGCCGCCACGGTTTCCGCTCCTGCAGATGGGGTTCTGAGATGTTGAAACGCTTACGCGTACCTACATTATTTATACGTTAAATCTAACTACGCGAGAAGGAATTTTAATTTACCTAACCTTTAAGATTGGAGTGACCTATCTTATGATGCATCATGGTACCCGCGATGCATTGATAAATAACCCAGATGATAAGCAACTAACGCCGCCCATGGACACCTGCAGCACTGATAGTGTTGCAGTTACGTTGCTGGCGTTTTAAATGAGATAGGGAAGGGGTCGGAAGTAGGGTGGCAAGGGGAGAGGGGAAGAGGTTGGTCCCTTCTTACCGAGCGAAACGTGGCCATGAGCAACTTTACGCCGATACTCTTAGATGTCATAGTATTTTACCGGTCTAGCCGGCCTATTAAGGCAGCCAACTGCGTGGCTCTATACCTGTTAAAAATACTCTTCTGTCCTCTCTTTACTCACTGTCTTTTAATGTATTGTATTGATATCAATTTTCTAGTTTCCTTAACACAATAATTTAGTTTCTTACCTTGAATAACTAGATGGCACTGCTTACTTTAAGTCTACAACTACGATATTATTTCATTTATTATTAATGCCCGTTATTCTCATAGAGGAGAAATACTCGGTTGCACAATATTGTCAATTATCGATATTGGTCAAATTCGGAATATTTTAACAAAGGCCTTATGTGCCTGTAGTATGGCCTTCAAAAGTTGCGTTTTATTATAATATACTATACTAGATTATTTAATTAATAAATTAATAGTGGTAACTCCTGGGTGGGTACCTATAGACCCACGCTGATATTTCAGACATGTCTAATTTGGAATTATATATTAAGATTTGACTTATTCGACGGGCCTCGTGGTGCATTGGTAAAACTAGCGACAGCAGAATAGAGGTTGGCGGGTTCGAGTCCCACTCAAGAACAACTATTTACGACAAGCATGAATATTGGTATGGCGTCCGGGTGTTTTTGACTTAAAATACATATATATTTAGGTACAAGTATATATGAATTAATGTCCATTATCTATTTTCTTTAACACAAGTATTTAGTTGCTTAGCTTGGAACTAGAGAGCGTTGTGTTACAATCATACCTTATATTTTACCAGTTTACCACTGATTCAGCCAAATTTTGCCAGGGGAATAATACAGGCCAAATGTTTTTTTATCATTTTACGATAAGTCGCGAGCGATAATTATAAACAATCAATAATAATTAAGATAATATAGATTAAATAGCTATATACTCATATTTGAATGAAGTATTAGTTTATTTGAATTAGTGGGCAAGTAAATACATACGGTAAGTCACTATCTTCAATCTTGTTATTAATATAGACTACGCAAAATAAAGTCTTGGTGATCCTGAAGTCTCGCGACCTGTTTCTGAATCAAGAAATCGTCAGATCAATCACGTCTATACAATCACATTGCAAATTTCTTTTTGGTACTTCAGTGTAATAACCTGATGATAGTCTTTTTTTCCCTTTGAAAAATTTAAAATTTGCCGAGTGGAAGCTTAACACCCGTAGTCTTAAAATTGAAGTAGAAAAATATGTTAAGTTATACGCAATAGAGACAGAGCAAAAATCTATGTATTACATAAAGATTACAATAAAACTGACGCTGGATTGAAAGAGAGTGTTGGTCTAAAAGTAAGAAACCGCTTCGGTGGTTCGGACATATAGAAAGAATGCATGTTGCAAGACTGACTAAACAGATAAACAACGCACAAACCGAAGGATTTAGGAGTCGAGGACGGCCACAACACATTTTGAATGATCAAATTAACCGTGTCCTTAAGGAGGATGTTGTAAGGAGGATAAACCGGATAAACCGATAAGCTTCCTTTATTATCATAACTTTTGTCATACAAGATTTTTGAAACTATATATATATTTGGTCATTGAAATTGAGTCGTGGCCTACAGTCATATTTTATGAGACAAAAAAGCATAAAGCAGTTCTGTACTCATTTGTTGACATTCAATTTGAGCTGAATTGAATTTCCACATTGAATTTCATTAAAAAGATAAGATTAAAAGTTAAGGATGATGAAATTATGATAAAGAACAGAACAGTTTCTTTTCTATTTCTAATCATATGAAGAAAGAACTGCTCATTTGATATTGGACTATTGCTGTGCCATATGGACATCAAATACTGACTGCTGACCCTCTGCCAATCCATTTACACATTTTTAAATAGGCTCACATATGGGCGCTAATATGCGGTTATCGATATGTAATTTTTTTTAGCTTCTTGTTTAATTTTTAGAGGGTGGATAATAATTAGCTCTTCGTCTACCTTGAACAAGATTTTATCTAAATTCATATATTAAAAAAATATCATAAATAATAATATAACTTGTCTTTTTTTACCCGAAGGTGTAGACAGCGGCTGTTAGGTCCCGACTCGTCAAATTTTTATGTACGAATTGTTAGCGGAACTTATTGCCATGCACTGAGCATAAACAACACATAATTTCCGGAAATAAATTCGTGAAGTCAATGGTGTGACCCCGGAATCGATCCTATGACTTCTTGATTTAGAAAGGTGACTAATCGACTGCCGGAATACCTAGACGACAAATACAATAAAATTGTTATGAATATCAATTATATGTAAGACTGCTCATTTAGGAAATAGAAAATAAGTACATAACTCATAATTCAAACATTCTAACGTCAATTTTCTTATCTGAGACAATGAGTTCGTTCAGAATTCCGATGTTTCGTTTGATTACGATAAACTATCAAAACTTCTCGATAAGATTATAAATCCACTTGTGATAAGTCGAAGTTAGTCAATACTGTAAATTCTTGTTTCAATATTTGTCAAATATATTTATTTATAATAGATACGTTTTGGTTGACAATCTATTGAAAGGGAGTTTTATCTCGCTCAAAAGAAATAAGTCTGGATAGTTTGGTTTTCATACCCGCGAGTTCGGTTTCAAGGGTACATTCGGTATTGCAATATAATTCCTGAAGTTAATAGTATAAGTTAAAATAATATAAGTTTAATTACTTACTTATGTAGGGAATATTACTAGTCCCAATTCCTGTTCTAATTCAGAGGTTTGTAGTATGAATCCGTGTACATACCATAAACTTTAATAATTGCCATTGTCCACACATCCTATAACATTTCGGCTATTATCACCATGCTATGTATTTCTAATAAAAACAGTATGTATTTTGTATTTCAGAGATGTATTTACTACCACTCCTTACCCTTTTCGGGTCCACCTTCGGTGTACCTCTGGGCACAGAGTTACAAAATACTAACAGGGACGATCGTGCTGAGCGATATGTCTTGCCCCTTCACACAAAACCAACTTTCTACGATGTCAGTCTCTTCTTGAACCCTGATAACCCAGCAAATTTCACCGGTAAAGTCTCAATAAGAATACTGCCCATAATTCCAATAAATGAAATAGTACTCCATGCAATGGAAATGGTGATTGCATCAGATGCAATTCAAGTATTCACGGATAGAGCACCTACTGTAGATATATTTGAGAGTTTTACATTGGCAACTGATGATACACATCTGTTGAGGATACGTTTGAATACTGATTTAGAAGTTTTGCGACCTGTGGTCGTTAATATCGAGTACACAGCACATTACGCTGAGAATATGTTTGGTGTCTACGTGTCGACGTATGAACAGCAAGGTAACACAGTGTAAGTAAAACCAGTATTTTAACATTTTTTTAAACGCTTGCTTTTTGTTGGGGCTATTGATTTGCTTACACTTGTTTGAGCATAGATTCTTTGAAGTAATTAAAGTCTAGATACTATATTAAAAACTTGTGTGGTTTTATGAAACCACCGTAAAAGTGAAACTTTTTTTCACATTATAGACATTTAACTAAAAATTTTCGAAATATTATTTTTTTCGAAAATCGAATGTAAGTCACTGTTCACGTATTTTAGTTACCATAAAATATTTCCTCCAGTAAATATGATATTTTGATTTATTATGAAAATGTGACAAATACATATATAAAGAGCACTATCTTATCGCTAATAAATTGACGAACATAACTGTGTCACATATATGTAGTTCCGGTGGTCCAGTGGTCGAGCACACGGCTTCCGAATCGCATAGGTCGCGTGTTCGAATCCTGGCACACTTTTTGGAATTGGAAACTTAAGTAAAGTAAGAAAGGCGTCAGTCTGCTTCCTCCACTAATTCGTTAGTTACAAGTCAGTGGCAGTTTTGCAAAGAGAGAGAAAACTAGTTTAATTTGAAATCGAACCGGACGTCACCGGCTTTCAGGGGATTGTGCGATAAGGGCGATTTTAATTTACTTGCCATCTTGTATTTGTTAATAGGGTTTAATAAATGTTTTTTATTTTACGTGGTCACGACAATAATTCCTAGATGGCGCTACTAGGTTGCTACTATTGATGATTCTGCCGTAATATCGTATTATATCGATAGATGTCGCCCGAATCGACAAGTATTCCAGCTACGGCACTAGGGTTAACGCGACACCTATTAAACGTTAACAACATTACAACAAAGGATCTTTACAAAACAAAACGATATTTTTTCCTCCAGTAAATATGATATTTTGATTTATTATGAAAATGTGACAAATACATATACATATAAAGAGCACTATCTTATCGCTAATAAATTGACGAACATAACTGTGTCACATATATGTAGTTCACTTTTTTTGAATTGGAAACTTAAAAGCCTCCGTCGTTTACAATACATACGAATTTATTATATTCCCTTTTATCGTGTCATTTGTTATATTAATAATAAAATTTTTTTTTTCTCCGCCTGCAATACGTACGTACGTATATGTATGTATGTAAAAAACAAACAAACAAACAAACCCGATCCTAGAAAATGTGTCGAAATTGGTAAAGAGGACGGTAATTAGACAATCATTCATACGGGCCTCGTGGTGCATCGGTAAACCGCACTACCGATAACACGAAGTCGGGGCGGGTTCGATCCCACCCGAGTGCAAACAAACAAATATATTTATTGTGTTGTTTGTACGTGTAAATAAACGATAATAGACGTGAAAGGCGCTCTGACGAGCGCCTTTCACTTTATCCCTACTCCGCGGCCGACCGTCACGCGACATGCAACACGCAGACGAAAAAGTTTGAGACGATGTAATAAAAGTTTCACTTTAATAAATAGAAAAATTGTATTTGCATGTGAACTTTAAGAAGAATGGAACAGAGTATCATTCAAACCTGATCTCTGAAACTAAATCATCATCAAATAAAAAACATTCGATAAGTGCCACATAAGTGCCACTGCCTAAATATTTTTGGTAAAAAGGCGTGAGATTATAAACTTTTTGTATTTCCTTAACAGGAGTCTGGTGACATCTCAACTGCAACCTACATTTGCACGTCGTGCATTCCCTTGTTACGACGAGCCCGCACATAAGGCAATCTTCAGGACTACGATATATGCACCACCAACTTACACTGTGGTCAGAAGTAACATGCCTCTGAGAGAAGATACGCTTAAGTAAGTTTCCTGTCTTCTATAAGTCAATCTAATTTAGCTGTAATGAAAGAGTTAAAGTAAAGAAAAAAGTACTCCTATAGTTAAAGAATGTGGAAGGAGTGAAACAAGAAATGATGAATGAACCGGGGGAAATGTCGAATAAAAGTGGGAGACAGTTGACCCCGAGGACTTAAGTAACCAATTAGTAGATGAAAATCTATGAGTCATGAAAGTCAAGAAAATGCATCTACTCAAAGGATTCTGTCTTGTTCCACTCAGTTATTTTTCTGAAAATCTTCTGAAGCTCCTAGTCTCTTAGAATAATTTTATGGAATTCCTTTTACAGAGAACCTGTTGAAGGCTATACCAAACATGAGTTCCAAGACACAGTCATCATGTCTACATACCTGCTCGCCTATCTCGTCTCAAACTTCGATTTCGTCGAGGATCAAATGCCTGAACTCTACCGCATACCCTTCAGAGTCTACTCCAGACCTGGCACTCAAGACACTGCCGCTTTTGCACTAGATTTTGGTCAAAGAAATATGCATGCTTTAGAGCAATACACGGAGTTTCCATACGTATTACCGAAAATGGATAAAGCTGCTGTCCCTGACTTCGCCGCTGGTGCTATGGAGAATTGGGGATTGGTTATCTATAGGTATGTAAAATTTGTACAATAATCATCTCAATGGCTCTGTGGATTATTACTCCGACTTATGTATGAAAGGTCCTAAATTTATATCCTGGAATTCCCAAGGTATTTTAAAAAAAAATATTATGAAATTACAACATGATTCATAAATAATTAAACATTTTTTTTAAAAAATGACAAATTCGCAGCAGTCTATGAATTAACTAAGTTCTGGTTTCACATCTGGTAGTAGCAACCTCTCCTTGCGCGAATTGAAATTAAAGTGGTCTATGAATAGTGGCCCATTTCGCGTAAGAGGAGCGAATAAATTAAATACGAATATTTAGTAATCTGTACTTGCCACTGAGGTAGTGGCAAGATGTTGAAAAGATGGGCAGCGCGTTTAATAACGACAAAGGTGACGACCGTTGACAGTAAAAGGACTCAAATAATGCCACTACTATCCACCAGGTGGCGGTGCTGTAAACTAAATTCCCGTTGCATGCTTTGATTTGACTTCGATACTAAATAATAAATTAAACTAGATTACTTTATTTTTAAATGTGTTTATAACAACTGGTTTATTTTATAATATTAACAACTTAAATAATGCAGTTATAGTTTTGTGTACAGTTTCAAAAGGTTATTGATATAAAACTCTAATATGTTAGCATTAAGACTCCCAAAACAAACCCTTAAAACAGCGCTTTTTGGCACGGTAAAGATTGCACCAAATCATAAACATTCAGTCATCGTTTCGCTTAGTATCGTATATATAAGCTGCTATAAATTTATCGCCTAATATAACGGAACTGTTCATATTAATCTGTTCGTGCGAAGTATATATAATTAATGTTCAATCTTATTGCTATGAATATAATGTTTAAATTTGTACCTCACGCCATAAATGCGACTATAAAAATGTGCTAACTTCAGACGGGAAAATATTTTATTATGTGCCATAAATATTGAGATAATATAAGATCTTATCGCAAGTCAATAGCTGTAATAAAATTGTCGTAAAATTTACGCTACAACTAAGTAATGTTTAAAGGAGGTGGAAGACGTTACTTTAATGTTTGCAAAATAACTAACACTATTTTAAATTTAAAAGTCTCGGTAGTCCAGTGGTCGAGCACCCCGTTTCTGAATCTAGAGGTCGCGGGTTCGAATCCTGGCGCACTCCAATTCGAAAGTAATTTGTGATAAACATTGATGACTGACAACTTTGTGCCCGGTATGGCAATAGGTTAGCCAGCTATTCCATTTGGGACGTAAACATATCGGCGAGTCCAGGCTTAACAGTCAGAACTTAGGGTAGATAAAGGCGTGAATTTATATTAAGTTTATTATTCATTTACCATCTATCAGATTTCTCCATGACCAGTTTTAATTTAGAAGGGTTTAGATTTGATAAGTTTTGTCCAGTTTGTTGATGACAATTAGGAGTTTGCACTCTTAAGTATGTATCCTTATTTGTTTCGCAATGTATTTAAACGTACAAATTTTGTCTCATCAAATTATATAGATTAGATTGTCGAAGCAAGGAGTAAATGGATTCCAGTTTGACTGTAAAAAACTTTAATCATTTCATAATGCGCTCTTTGAAAACCTTTTTGAGCTACGAGTGCGCCCGACAATTTTAGGTCACTCCGTTCAGCCGTGTAATTATGTTAATACATCAAAAGAGGTACTCTTGTTAACCTAACGTAACGACTGCAAATATGAATCTCTTTTTAAACGTAAAATATGTTTTTTTATGGAATAGGAGGGCAAATAAACAGGTCACCTGGTGAAAATCAGCTACCGCTGTCCATGGACAATTAAACAGTCACAGATAGTGTTACAGTTACGTTGCCAGCCTGTAAATGAATAGAATAGGAAAGGAGGGCAAGGGTAAAAGAGATACCTCTCTCACCAAATGAAACACGACATGAACAACTTTAGCTCTATATCTTTTGAGTTTCCATAACACAAATATTTATTTGGTTTACTTGAAAAACTAGTGGGCTGGGTTTTGTTATGTTATGTTATGAGAAGCCGTTGTGTTTCACCGATTGAGCCAACTTACACATGCAGCGAACTGTGATTTTTGGATATTTTTCAACATATACCGAATATGTTATTGTATTTATTGAGTCAACAATTTCCTTATTTTATTCTTGCTAAACTGTGAGGCTATTGGATGAATTTCTAACAGTATTTTACTGATTTCAGCTTATAATATTGTGAAAATCTCTTTCATTTTCCCGCCCTTGCAAACTCTGCCTGTTCGTCTGCTAAAAATTACGTCATTAGAAAGATGTCCTAGCCGCGCAGTCGCTACTGCTGGCAACGACTCTTTGAAATTCACTGAACTATAAGTATTCAGAGGTTTTATTGTGTTTTGAAATCGCCAAATAATTGTATACTATCTTTATCCCACAGAGAAGTTGCACTCCTCGTGACTGACGGAGTAACAACCACGGCGACCAAGCAGAACGTGGGCAGGATTATCTGCCATGAGAATGTTCACCAGTGGTTTGGTAACGAGGTCGGACCCGCATCTTGGACTTATACCTGGTTGAATGAAGGATTCGCAAACTTTTTTGAGAATTTCGCTACAGATTTGGTAAGAATACTTATTCTTTTTCTGGGTGGGCAAACGAGCAGGCATGTCACCCGATGGCAAGCAACAAACGCCGCCCATGGACACATGAACACAGATAGTGTTACAGTTGTATTGCCGGCCCTTACAATGGGATATGGACGGAGTCGGAAGTGGGATGGGAAGAGTAGAGGGGAAGGGGGAGAGGGGAAGGGGGAGAGGGGAAGGGGGAGAGGGGAAGGTGAAAGGGGATTAAAGATCCGCATGTTATGCCACTGCATGAAGGACGTGAAGTTTTATTCGCTTAAATATCAATAACTTTTTTAAACTGGTAATCCTTATTATAAAAAAATATATGAGTTTTTATAATCGATTGATCGTCAGGTGCTACCGGAGTGGCGTATGATGGACCAGTTCGTGATAGCACTACAGAACGTGTTCCAATCAGACGCAGTCCTTAGTGTCAACCCCATGACGCACGCTGTTTACTCACCCTCAGAAATCCTTGGAACTTTCAATGCCGTGGCCTACCAGAAATGTAAGTTCAGCATTTTATTTTATTCTTTTCTAATAGTTTTTTAAGTGGGATTTAAAAGTAACTATATAATTAGTAATATATATTGCACAGGTGATTATTAGCTTTTTTTACTTTACGCCTTTTCCTATCCTAGCTGTAGGCAAGGGTTATTAAGTGTCGACTTGCCCAATTTTAGGTCTCAAATATAATAGGTGGCGTTACCTATTGCTATACACCGGACACAAAGTTGTCAGTAATTGATATTCATCACACATAACTTCCGAAAATGTATTGGTGTCAGTCCGAATTCGAACCTACGATTTCTTGTTTCTGAAGAGAGGAGCTTGTTCAATAGACCATTGAGAAGACTATATATAATATCTGGATGACCGAGCTTTGCTCGGTATTTTCTTTTTTTTTATAAACAACGCCATCTGCTGGAATAGCTTTAGTGTTGTTGTCGTTAAAGCAAGTTAGTTGCTCACAATTTAAAATAATAATAGCATTCGCCAATAGATGTCAGGAATTCCAATAAAAAAGTAAGTTGATGTTTAAGTTGATTATCGATAAAACACGATAAAATGAAATTTTCTAAAAATGATTCCTAGCTAGATTGATTTATCGCCCCCGAAACCCCCTATATACTAAATTTCATGAAAATCGTTGGAGCCGATTCCGAGATTCCAATTATACATATATGTACATATATACATATATATATATATATATATATATATACATATATATATACAAGAATTGCTCGTTTAAAGATATAAGATTAGTTAGATACATACCTATAGTATATACTGTAACTAACAGACAGACAGCAAGCTGGTCACAAATTAAAGAAAGTTGTCTCTGATGTGTTGTAAGCAGAAACGGGCAGCTGTTAGTATTAAAAACTTTTGTAATTTCGTCACAAAGCTGTACGTAACTCCACTGAGAACTTAGATGAAAAGGCATGATATCTTCCGGCTCAGAAGTAGGTTTACAATTTATGTATATTTTACTTATAGGAAATTCCAGTTATGAGTTCACTAATCACGAAATAGCCTATTCACTTGAATTTTTTATGGGGGCATGTCATCTGATGGTAAGAGTCCAGCGCCGCCCATGGACACCTGCAACACATATAGTGTTACAGTTGCGTTGCCGACCTTTAAGAGAGTAGGATGAGAAAGGATGGGAAGGGATGGGAAGGGAGTTGGGTCTCAGGGTATCTTTCTCACCGAACGAAACGTGGCATGAGCCACTTTACGGCGATCTTTTGAGAGATCGTGGTATTTCTCTGATCGAGCCGACCCATTCATGCAGCGAACTGCTGGGCTCTACCACTGCTAAATTAATTTAGTAGAACTATTCCTTACGCGTTGTAGACTTCATCAAAGAATAAATTTCATGAAACTCCACCCGCAAGTGAGATCGGGGAGCGTTAAATTGAAAAGAAACACATTTGAGACTTGGACAAATGTTATTTTGGTATGATATGAATCACTATCAAATTCCTCTGAAATGGCTCGACAGTTTTTTAAAAAGTTTTGCGTGCACATCGGCTAGGTCCGAGAATCGATCAGCGTCTATTTTCTTACCCTTAAATTTTTCTCGTTAGCCAGTATAATAATATAACAGTAGTGCATTTTGATTTGATAGTTTATATTTTACCACAAGACAAGTGATATGTCAAAAATTGAGTGACAAAGAAATTGGGTTGATTCATAGATATTGGATTTGTGGCCATTAAATTAACGAGACATTCGTATTAGCACTTATTTATTTTATCAACTATATTTTTTTTCGAGCCTTGTGGTGCACTGGTAAAGCTACTGACTGCAGAATCGAGGTTGTCGGGTTCGATTCCCACCCGAGTACAAATATTTGTGAAAAGCATGAATCTTTGTATGGTGTATGGTTGTTCTACGTATTATAAGTATGTATTTTCGAAAGAAAAGTATATAATAATATGTATTATTATCCGTTATCTAGTATCCCTAGCACAAGCATTTAGTTGCTTAATTTGGAACTAGAGGGCGCTGTGTGATTTGTGTCCAAGATATTATTATTATATAATGATAATTAGCATGTAACATAATTTTGGAGTCACGCGGTAGAGTCACACAGATCGATGCGTGAATGGCCCGGCTCGACTGAATAAATACCACTAGCTCCCAGAATATTGACATATACACATTGTAAACTAGCTCATGTCGTGTTTGGCTCGGTGAGACAGGTATCTGAGGAAAAAACATATCTAAAATATTAGAGATGACCTCAAATTTCATATTTTACATATTACTTTGTAAAAAAACTAATTGATTTGCGTCGGTATAGAAATAAACAAAATTCTTTCGTACTAAGGGAATCAATTTCTCGTGTTATAGAACTAGACAACGGAGTATTTACCCGTTCTAGTAGTAGTGGTTGTAATATGTGGTAAATTTTTGTACTCGATTCAAAATAATGTTATAATTAATTTAAATGTAAACTTCATCATTGACGTGACAATTTACTGCATATAAAAATAATGTTTGTATAATATTATAAGTTGGTAAGTTTCAAAATAAATAAATAATAATAAAAACTAACGAAGCGTCAATTTGTCGCAGATTTCGTGGCCCGCATTTGATCAATGTTCGCTGAAACGCACTCTCTTTTCTACATGTTATCGTCATTGTGAAACTACACATATATTTGATACAAGTTATCAACTGAACATAAAAGTAGTATGTTATCTACAACATTGACATGTGAAAAGACTTTTGCAACTTCAAACAAACAGTATTAGAGATATAAAAAAAATAACTTAAATTCCCGCCTTTTCCTACGCAAAGGCGTAGGCAGTAGCTACTAAGCCTCGTCTAGCTAAATCGTTATGCCCCATATGAAATAAGTAGAGGAACCTATTACTATACACCTCTTACACCGAACGAAACACGGCATGAACCACTTGACGTCATATTCTTAGAGGCCTATTTATTTCACTGGTCGAGCAAGCCGATTCATACTGCCGGTTTTACTACTGTTAGGTAAATACAAAGTTCATTGATTAGATACAAAAATGATTCATAATAGCAACTTGAGTGCAGTTAAATTTTCTAGTATCAAAAATTCATAGAATTTAAAGTGTCTATACGAATCTGCATAACTGTCTAGTGGTTCAGCTCTTAGCTTAAGGTTACTGAAAGTCACGAGTTCGAATCTAACATGCACACATTTTTTTTTTAATTTCCACCTGAAATGAAACTTCGTAAATGACTGAAAATTTACTTCAAGTAATTCGATGTTTTTGATGGGATGGGAGGACAAACGAGCAAGTGGGTTACCTGATGGTAAGCAAATACTCCCCGCCCATTAACACCGTCCTTTAAGGCAGTAGTAAGGAGGAGAAAGGAAGGGGAAAGGGGATTGAGCCTCCGGATACGTCGCACGTCTCACCGAACGAAACGCGGCACAAGCTAATAATGTGTCAAGAATATTTGCTAGTACCAACAACGTCGGACAATATAACCGTGGAGTAACAAGAAATAATTGTAGAAACATATCTAATTTGCAGCCGGCTCAGTAATTCGGATGATGCAACACTTTTTGACACCGGAAGTGTTCCGACAAGGCCTAGTCTACTACATTCAACAGATGTAAGTCATTTAGAATAACTCTTGTATAAGACCTCGATTGAGTGAGAATATTAACCGTTAAATATCTTGGACACATCATCATCAATCATCATCAATCAATCATCATCAATCATCATCAATCATCATCAATCATCAATCCATTTTTCTACTGAACTTTGAGGGTGGAGAAAAAAGCTGATTTCAATGAGATATCATTCTTCTATATCTCATTTATTTTGTCATTTATTTATCAAGACTCCCCTTTTTTGTAGTACACCTGCTAATTATTTCTTCATACTCGACTTGCAGCTTTGAATGATTTGTAATACATATATTATAGAAGTCCTTGTCGTTATTATGACGTCAGACAGGCGGCTGGTCATGAAACTTTAACCATAAAATGGATAGTTTGAAAGAATGACACGTTAAGCCGACCCCACTTAAAGTAGGATAAAGGTTAGATAATGATAAGTTGTTATTAGGAATTATTAATTATTTACTAGTCTGATCCAGGTCCCGTGATGCAGCGGCACCGATCCACCTGTATCAAGGCTTACAACAGGCATTGACGGAGTCTAACCACTCTATTCCGTATCAACTTACCACGGTCATGGACAGATGGACCACTCAGGGTGGTTTCCCTGTCCTTACCATTACGAGAAGTGCTGATACAGCCGAATCTCTCGTTGTGGCTCAGGTAAATTTCTTTGTAGAGATTCATGACAGCTCCACTCTAATCACAATTATTTTTATTATACCTTTTAAGATATTTCTTTCTCTATCTGGTAAGACTCAATTTATACAGTGCACCTGGTTTCGAGCATCTTGAAATTTGGGTTATTAAAATTTGACCACGCAGTTTTTTATAATTATTGATACTTCACGCATTTAATACCCAAAAGGGTAGGCAGCGAAAGTAATGCCGTGTCCCAAATAGACGTTTCCTAAATCTATTATCATACAAACGATATTTAACCATAGTTAACTTCGGGGAGGAAATTGGTGTGTAGTCCCGATTCGAATTCAAGACTTTGAACTAGAATAGAATTCGATTTGAACCAATACTAAATACGTCAGTTATGACCATGAGAAGAAATAGAGTAGTACTATTATTTTTTAAATCTAAATTAAATTCATGAGGGAATAAAAATATGTAGTCTGTTAAATGCAAGTTTGATTATTTTTTCAAATATATTGCAGTGAAAATATGCGTTATTTTCTTGTAATAAGTGAAGCTTATATAACATTAAATAACAATGTTACATTGCAAGCCGATGTGTTTGGACTCGTGCCAGGCTTATTATTCCAAGCTTTGTTTTATCCGACTTTATTACGAATCACAAAGAGAAAAAATACCTTTGCCGCGAGTATTTTTTTGTAAGTGCATTTAATACGTTTGCAAAAAGGTACTGTATGTAGGAAATATGAAACTTTTGGTTGCATTTATTCTTATCATATTACCTCTTGCTTTTCAGAACATGTGGTTAGTGTTTTAATGTATCAACAAAAAACAATATTTTGTCCTCTTATAATTATTTTGAGCTAGATTGCGATGTATTGTACTAAGTTCTTACCATTTATTGCCGTACAACTATCTTGTCAATAAATTCTCCATCCAATTTATCTAATCTGTAGAGAATACTAGAGAACTGGAGTATTGTTAGGTATATCTGAGCAAAGTCTGATTTTTAGTCTATATTTTTTGGTCTCGGCCTTGAGTTTCTTGTCTGGGCCTTGAGTTTGTTTTGCCAGTTCTTCTGAAGAAGCCTTGACGCCGGTACTAGCACTTAGATTCGCTTTCACATTCAAGACAGTGTGATGAAAGGGAATCTAAGCTCCGCGAATTTTAGCTAGTAGTTTCGTATGATGATTCTGAGTACTTTGTAAAGTCTAAGGAATAAAGAGATTTTGAATTTGAATTTATAGAAACCTAGTTAGATAAACTGTAAGTTAAACAAATATATTTTTAACGAATTCTTTTTCACAGGAACGTTTCTTGACTGATAACACGCTGGAGTCCGATGATCGTTGGCACGTGCCTATCAATTGGGTCCTCTCCACCGACCCTGACTTCGATGACACCAAACCCATGGCATGGATACCACCAAACTATCCGGCGCGCTCCGTCGATATTCCTGGATTGTCGCAATCTAACTGGTACATCGTGAACAAGCAGCAAACTGGTAAGGATTTTTTCTTCCAACTTTAACTAAGCTTTCAACAGTGGTAGAGCCAAACAGTTCGCTGCATGAAAGGGCCGACTCGACCAGTGGAATACCACGACCTCTCAGAAGATCGACTGTGCCAAAAGTAAGATTATGCTTTGCCACAGCATGTAGTATGAGAACTAGTGGAGTTGCAGCATTTTTTTTATTCTTTTAAAGCGTAACTTTGAATAGCGTATTTCTTAAAAAAAGTTTTTGAATTTGAAACTATTTATCATAGGTTACTACAGAGTGAACTACGATGAAGCCAACTGGGCAGCTCTGGCTCAAGTCCTTGAGGATGACCATGAAATTGTCCACCTGATCAACCGTGGTCAAATACTTGATGACGCTTTCAATCTAGCCAGAAATGGTCGCTTGGTAAGTTATTTGTGAACATATTAAATTTAACCTTTTAAAAGGGTTTAGCGGATCCGACATACGCGACGTTGTCCTGCAGTATATACCAAGCTATTAGTGTATTAAACAAACTAAGAAATGTATTACAAATATTATTATAATTTTGTTATTCTTTATTTTGAATTAATATAAATTTTTCTAAAAACAATTCGTTATAATAAATAATGTTCGTTTTAACTTTATTCTAAACTGCTGGACCGATTTGAAATTTGTGACCTGTTAGGCTTATTTGCGAGTCTAAAATATTCTCAAATTGATTCAACCCAAGCCTTTTTCTACCCGAAGGCTGTGAAGCCTCGTCTCGCCGCTATGTTTAGGTCCCAAATGGAATTAGTGGCGAGCCTATTGCAATACCGGGCACAAAGTTTTCTGTCATCTATATTTATCACACATAAATTCCGAACATAGTTTCGAAAAGTCATTGGTGTGTCAGGATTCAAACCCGCGACCTCTTGATTCTGAGGCTGGCTGCTGGTGATTTAATTAATTCTTGAATATCTCATGTTAATACAAAAAATAGTTTGAATATGTAGCAATAATTATCGAGAAATGAAACATATTTGTGGCTTTCATTATTAACTAGCGGTTTTAACAAATGAGAACAGAACATTATGCGATATACGATCTCATAGAGATCAATAAAAATAATATACTTCTATTAGTATATATTTCTAACAACTACATAAAGTTGCAACACAACTGTACACTAAATTCTCCATCCCCAGTTTCGCCTTGCCCAGATTGCATAACTCAATCTCAAATTCACATCTAGTTTAATTGAATACCATATTTCCTCTAAGAGTACATTTCGGATTCCTATCTCACCGAACAAAACGCGGCATGAGCCACTTTATGTCGATATTTTGTTAAGCCGTGGAATTTCATCGGTCGAGTCGAGAATAATAGTAACTTAGTGCAATAAAAATTATACAGCCTTATCTCATCTCTCCATCCAGCAGCAGACGAAATGTTTTTTTAATAACAAATTTTAACAGATGCATCAAATGACAATCAAATATTTTTTAAAGAATGTAGCTTGATAATTATTTGATAGTTTCATATTTTCGATGGTTATTCTGATTCTGTTTGATTATTAATAGTAAAATGCTTAGCAAATGTATTTTAAAATAACTACATTACTCATTAATCACTTTTCTTCTGACATACCTACAAGGATCTATTTTAAGTAAGTGCTATTCAATATACTATTGTAATTATAATATTATCAGTATTAAGTGTTGTTTAACGTCCACTGGTTTAATTCCCACCAGACTAGAAACATTTTTTTTGACGTACATTTTTATATATCTCCAGATTGCGCCCTGATTTAAGACATTAGACCTTTCATCTCGATTCATAGTATACAATATTTAAGTCGGTTCAATGCATTATGCATTAAAGGTATAAATAAAGTTGCAAAAATATTTTGCATTTTGCTTTACTTATTTTGAATGACACGGGGACCCCCCTGCGGTCCAAATGATGATACCGTCATCAGTAGTTATTTAATTGTCCACAAAAGCCCTTGGACCAGTCCTGTGTATGGTCTCTTGAGGTTTTTTTTTTTTAAAATGTTTACGTAATTATGGGGGAAGGGGTAGGAGTTTTGCTTATTTTTGCTAAGAAGGGGGTTAGGGGGGGTTATTAATTGCAATAAATCCGTTTCCGTAATACATGAATGGGCCCTAATATATTATGACAACTAAAAAAAAAGATTCCTACACCAAACTTCATAAAAAGCTCAATACCTCCACTCTAATGACTGTATGGTCATTAATCAGAATCGATGAAAATTCAATATAAAATTGACACAGACGACGGGGACATTTATTGTTTTTTTTTCTATCTAGGAAAATAGCGGCCAACTATAACGCGATAGCATAAAATGAGGTCGAATTATAGATGTGAAAAAAATATATAGCTCTTCGACTTTTTATTTATTTATCTGTAAACATTGAATCGAAACGTATAGCTGAAAGTACAATGCTGACGTGAACAAAAGTATTTTATTTTGAACTGCACAGTGCCCGCACAAATCGAATATTGAAGACGAAATCGGACAAAACGAGTACATACACACTAGTACAAATACATGAACAAAGGTATTTTTACAGTTTACGATAACCACCTTGTCTTCTAGATTTATTTTTTTAAATACGTTTATGAAATTGTGCTATTGCTTGCTTGGTTTATTGCTTGCTCTACTAAATACTATTATTTCTATTTAAAAAATCTATTTTGAACAATTTATCTATATGAATTAAACATGCACAGAAAACTTAACCTTATAAGTTAACTTTTTGTATTTATAAAATTACAATACTGTCTTAAGGTTAATTATAAAAGACAAACAATAAAATCTCATTGCTGCATTGGGGTATTGTACCTGTAAAAATAGTTTATACTTTAACTACTTAAATACATAATACTATCTTAGACACAATAAACACAGCGCCCTCTAGTTCCAAACTAAGCAACTAAATGCTTGTGCTGGATATGAATACACATAAACTTTTTTTGTAAAACTGTTTCAAACTTATAATACTTACAAAAACATCCAGACGAAATACAAACATTCTTGGTTGTCACAAATATTTGTACTCGGGTAGGGATCGAACCCGCGTATCTGCAGTCAGTAGCTTTTCATTGCACCATAATTGCACGTCAAATATAATAAATAAGCGGTAAAAGTACGTAGGTATATTATAATTGTACCATTAGGAAACGCGTATTTGCAGATATTTCAGGAATCGTTAGCTGTAAATAATACTACTCGATGTTTGAGTTTCGAATGACTGCATCTAGTAAATAGATGCACTCGTACATTCAGCCATATAAAATAATTCAAGTATGCATTGTCATATTCGATATTGCATACCTGAATTACATACAAAATTAAATCAGAGGATTAGGACCAGGACATTTATTAAATATGGTTTTATTGCTTCATAATATAAAGACTTTTTCTCACAAAGTAATAAATGTATGGTACATACAGCCATATATTTATTTCTTTGGTGGATATCAGACCCTATAAACCGAAATAAATATTATTTTGCAAACAAAACTTAAGAAAATATCATTCGTGTGAGCCAGGTGTGGTTCGAACCTAAGACTTCTTGATTCAGAAGATTTTATGCTTGTAACATTTTCACAGAACTACGAGTACGCCTTCAATCTCTCCCGCTACTTAGTGCAAGAGAAAGACTACGTACCATGGGCATCAGTAAACCCAGCATTCACATACCTTGACATGGTATTGAGCGAATCTGAAGCATTTGATCTATATCAGGTAAAACATTATCAAATATACATAGTTACATACAAGCATAACTTCACGCCAACTCCCTGTTGGAGGATACGCACAGTGAACAGAGCGCCTTAAGGCACGATTCTAACACGCCTCACTCGCTTCTTTGACTTTCATAACTCTTGTCATACGCGCTCGTCGATTTAAATCTCCTGACATTACCTTCCTCCAGGACTTGGTCTATTTGGTCGTGAAAAGTGTATCATGATCGTCAAATATACGTTTATAAAACTATACATAAAATAATGTTACAAATTATTACTAGTTTTCTGCATTCCTAATAATGTGACGAATATATTTTATCCTCTATATAGTCTGAGTGTTACAGATAATATTTATCAGGCTGTTTTTTTATTGTGAGTCAGAATAGATAAAAAATCTAAAAAACAATATGTAGCTACAGAATCTTGTATCGGAAATAGTAAAAACATTAGTCATATTAATTATTTATTCCATGGAATAAATGTGTAATAAGGACAGAAAAAACATAAAAATAATGTTTAAAAATTCCCACCATCTTTGTAACCATTCGCATCTATAGCACTAAGTATATGATTTCATATCTCAATTTTTAGCACTTCCTCCTTAACTTAACCGAACCTCTTTATGAAGAACTTGGCTTTACTGCTGGTCAAAACGAAGAACACGTGACTCCGTACCATAGAAATATTATTTTAGACCTCAACTGTCGCCACGGAAACCCAGCTTGCATAAGCACAGCACAGGAATTACTGGAAGGTTTCAGAAACAACCCAAGTAAGTTAAGTCTCTTGTCAGTATTACACATGAAAAAGTCAAAGAAAAAAACTACTTGAAATTAAGTTAAACCTCCGTCTAGCCGTTATGTTTACGTCCCAAATGGAAGATGGTGAATCTATTGCCATACCGGGCACAGAGTTTTCAGTCATCGATATTTATCACACATAGTTTACCGAAAATAATTTCGAAAAGTCTTTGGTGTGACCCAGGATTCAAACCCGCGACTTCTTGATTCAGAGGTGGTGTGCTCGACCACTGGACCAACGAGACTGTTTCTGATTGTTTATTACACTTCACAACAGTTCACTTTTAAAAATCCAATCATATCTTTTACAAAACTTTTTATTTTGTCCAGGCCAGCGTTTGAATCCCGATATTCAGACCTTGGTGTACTGTTCTGGTCTTCGCGGAGGTGATGTCGACAACTTCAATTTCCTCTGGGACTTGTATCGCTCCACCAGTGACTCCAGTGAACAGTCTATCCTGCTTAATTCCTTGGGATGCACTTCCAATGAGGAACGACGCTCTTTGTAAGAGTTTTCTTTTTATTTTCTCTGATTTAACACTACATACAAAGTTTCTTCTCTTTGTACAGCTAAATGGTATATTTTTGACCCACGGGCATCCGATGCTATGCTATTTATTTTTAAGACAAATGTCATTTATTTTTAAGTGGATTGCCGTATCTGCTATGAAATTTGTCATGACCATTTTTTTTATCTCTTTCCAGCTACTTAAATCAGGTGATCGCCGATGACTCAGATGTTAGAGAACAAGATAGACATACCATCATAGTGGCTGTTACCAATGCCAGCCCTGACAATATGAATGCGGCTCTTGATTTTGTCATCGAAAACTTCCATCTTATTCAACCCAGGTTTGATATTAGTCTGTTGAACTACATTGATTATATTCTTTACACAATTAAACTAGTGATTGCTGCTATTAGTAGCTTTCAGTGGGTTAAAACTTAAATATATTATTTCGTTTACAGAGTACAAGGTCTAACTGGTACCACAAATATTCTGAACGCCTTCGCTAGAAGACTAACCTCGCAGGAGCATTCTAACAAGGTAACGGTTTACTTTTGACTCTTATAGGTACATGAATC